>JARUHQ010000011.1:2736492-3936492 GCA_029955515.1 Chrysomela aeneicollis
TCAATCAACTCCTTTTGATGGAGTTTGTCAACTCCAAAGATGTCATATCTCAATCTTCTATACGCCTCGCACTCGCCGAGAAAGTAAAATGATGTTTCGTCGTATTCTACACATCTACGGCAGGTGGAGTTATATCTTCTACACCCATTGTAGATAGATGGAGTTTTACCTTCTACACTCATTGTAGATAGGAGGAGTTATTTTTTACACCGATTGTGTCTGTTCAGCCTTTTGTATCCTGTTAGTACTCCTATGAGGAGTCGTAGTACTGATGATCTCTGCCTAGTAACCACTTTGTCCTCGATTCACTCGGGCACGAGGTCTTATATATATACCACGGGTGTTATTTTCAATCTCATGTGAATCAGTTTCGCATACGAGAATGTCAATTTTTTACTAAGCTGACGCCAGGCCACCACAAAGCAGATCCATACTGAATCTTTGGCCTCACCATACTAACTGGTGTACTGCGCATAACACCGGGGTTGAAACCCAACGTTTTCCCAACAACTTTCTTCAATTGCCATAAGATTTCTACCGACTTTGCGCAATCCTATCCACGTGCGGTCTCCATGAAAGTCTGGGATTCCAGAACCACCCCCAGGTTTTTGACTTGTTGGATTAACTCCAAAACTCTTTGCCAAACAGGGTGGGTGGATTGAACCCGTATTTTATCCTTATGTTGGTGAACATTGTATCATCTCTGTTTTTCTCGAATTGACAGAGATCCACCATCTTCAGATTATCCTGCAGGCTACCTGCATACGGTCGCAAACAAATCTCAAGAATCTCCCGCTGACAAGGAATAGTCCATCGTTGGCGTATGCTTGTGCTTCGAATCCTTCAACTGTGAATTTCCACAGGAGTTCGTTTATGATCAAGCACCATAGGAGAAATACAGCTTTCCTGATGGGGACAGTCCCCCTCCACTAAGCGCCCTTCAATCTATGGGTCTATGGCTAGGACCTCGTGGCTCGGACTGCAGCGCTTCGTACTTGGCTTTCGAGGTGGTTCCGGATGGTCTGCTTAGACCTTCCGCTCCACTCAGCCTCGCCTTTCTCCTCCTTTGTCTGTTGATATGAGAACATCAACTTCTATTTTTCCTGAACAATTACAGAATAGAAATAAAAATACATGATGATATATAATAATGTACAATAATGTTCGCTTATAACGAACCGCAATAAAGGACCGACAAATCTGATTCGCTATAAGCGAAGTTCGCTATAAAGGATGAATGATAAACATATCAGGAATTGACGATAATTTAGTTCGTTCTTAGATTGGTTCGTTATAAACGGAAGTTCGCTATAAGCGGGTTCGTTATAAACGAACATATTACTGTAATCATTTAGAACACACGCGCTCTCCAAACATAACATTTTTTATATGATATAGGACATGCTTACATGCATTGTATGAGATTCTCAGAGCCAAACTTAAAAGATAAGTTCGCTGATCGCTGGTAGTTCCTGAACGATATCTGTATAGGTACTGTGAAGGCACTAGTTTTCAGAATGACACCTTTCAATAGAGCTAAGAGTCTGGGATACTGAAAAAGACTACAAAACAGCTCTTTCTAAGTACAATGAAGAACTCAAAAAATTGAAAGAAAGAACATGGAGGCAAATGTGTATAAGGGGATCACCGTATAACCACGTCTTTAATAAGTTCTATCGAAAGAATAACACTCCAACGGCATCGGCCAAACGAGAGATAAACTGATAACATTATTAAGGAAAGCTTGAGTGTTCTCCTGCAGACACACTTTCCTGGTACCGAAACGGTTGTGGAGAACTAATAGCTTTCCTAGAAGAGGTTGTCCACAACCTCAACAAGTAAACTGGGCTGGTGGTCGAGTGCGTTGAATCGCTGGCTTATAGCCTAGAGAGGGCCTGGGTTCAAATCCCGCGGCGGCTATTGGAAGTATTTATTAATTTCTGTAGCATCGTTTAGCGGGAGGAGATAGGTGACCAACCGAATATTCTAGGTACCTAGATTTCAATTATTTGGACTCTCAACGATAACCAGCCGAGTAGTGCTTCGGATGATAATAAGCTAAGGTCCCCGTCTTCCTTACTCATACAAGTCCTAGTCTTACGAGGTTTACTTCGCAACTAAGTTGGCGGTTAAAAACACTCTTTAAAACACTTTTAGAACTCTTTCCAACAGATTCAGCAGAAGCTTAGCTGGGAAGATTTTCACAGCTCAAATAATCAAATGAGCTATCAAAAACTTCAAATTATTTAAGTCATCACTAAGAGAGGACGAAATATTCTCCGCCAAACTGCAACATGAGCTGAAAGACGTCCAACGGAGAAGCATCAATGAAGAAAATAATAACATCAGAAGTAAACTCCTTGAGTTGAGACCGCTTCTCAAGAAACAGTTTGCTTATCAAGCAGGTATAAATCCACGATGAATGCTCTCTAGTTGAAAGCATTTACGGCCGTATTCGCCGTATGCTATTAAGCTAAGCTTAAGGCTTAAGCTCGCTTAAAGTTACGTATTTGTATGCACCGCATCCACAAAATCATTTAAGCTCGCTCAACTCTAAGCGGCCACAATCGGCGGCTTTATATTTCAAGCCAGGATTATGTAGACATTATAACCTACTTTTTTCGATTTCTACTGAATGTTTAAATATTTTTTAATAAAAACCAATGATGGAAGTCAATAATGGAGGATGAAGGGATTCACAGTCTATAAAAATATGAAATTACTTGTTGCAACTACGTTAGTTTTCAAACCGAGAATCAATGGAATCATAATATGAAAAAAAAGATGTAATAATGTAACATAGTATTGTTTTCGAATGTTTTTTTTTTTCGATAATCAAATATAGCATAATAATAAACATCACTAATATCTATATTCGCATTATCTTTAATATGGGATATTTTTCTGTTTCAAGTAACTCTCTGTCTCTAATATTTCTATTTTTGATTTTTTCTCATTATTAAAGCAATTTCTTATTTCATGTGGTTTAGCTCAAGGATATTGAACTGTTAAATATCCTTGGTTTTAGCTGCCTTTCATTTCAACTATGGATTCCAACATTTTTCTTCATTCAGGGTCTCTAGACACACAATAGTGTTATCATCTCCATCATCAAATTTGTTTCGAAAACCCACCACTGTATTTCTATTGATTATTGACGAAAGTTCGTCAGTATCATCTTCCTTTATTTTTGGAAGAGGGCCTTCACCAGTTTGACGAACTTTCCTGTTTTCATCCGCCAAGGTTTTCCTGACCTCTTTTTTTTATATTCTCCATTTCTTCAAAGAAGTCATACTGCGTAAAATATCAGTAGATGAAGTACCATTTAAATCATTTGTGATCTGCTCTCAGGTCTTTTCCTTCTTCTCACCAGAAGCTCTATTGGTTTTCGTATTCTTTCTCTATGGGTGCATATTTTTATGTGAAATAATTCCCAACAAGTGGAGCTTCTACGATGATATGAAGTTTTGAAATATAACTTTTTGGTAATTTTGCACTTATCATGCGATCTATATTTTGATGAAAATTTTTGTTGGTACTTACGTATTTTGACCTGAAAAACACGAATTTCATAATATTATCGTGAACATATCTCTAGTTTTCGAGATAATCGATGCCAAAGTTCGAAATTTCACCTTCTTTGTATGGCAACTTTTGGGCAAGTATTGTATCTTCTTAGATCCCAGGACATATTACATGCATTTACCATGGTTAATTATTATTTTTGTGTAAGAAAAACATCACAAATATGTAATTTTTCCGTATTTTTCCTATTATTTCTTAAACTAGGCTACATAAACAACGGCCATTTTGAAAACATCAATGCGAATCTTGAGCGAATAAAGGTGGATTCACAGCTGCCTTATAGCAACACCAGTCAGTGATAAGTGTTCTCTCTCTTCAATACATGTCAAAAAGAAAAATGGTTATCAGTTAAAGAAGGTGAAATTTCGAACTTTGGCATCGATTATCTCGAAAACTAGAGATATGTTCACGATAATATTATGAAATTCGTGTTTTTCAGGTCAAAATACGTAAGTACCAACGAAAAATTTTCATCAAAATATAGATCGCATGATAAGTGCAAAATTACCAACTTTTTCACTCATATTGCTATGAATAACTATAGATAAGCAAAAAAAATCTAAAATTCGAAAGTTTGAATTTGAAATCCCGGACCATCAATGACTTTGACACGTAAAATATCTGAAAACGCCGAAACAATACAACGTTGCCAGGATTTTTTCACGCTTGGTTAAGCGAGGTTCATCGTTGTGCGGTGCATAACGCATAAGTTTAAACTTGGCTTAAATTTTAAGCGAGCTCAAGGAAGCTTCGCTTTAAAGAGAAAACGGCGAATACGGCCGTTAAAGGACAAACGTGGAAAAAAGAAATGGTTCTTTCAATATGGAGCAGGATGTTGAAGTCAATAAATTGGCAATCCTGTAATTGACATCATCTGCTTGATTTTAGCTCTGTATCCGTGTTCTCGTGTATGACGGGTTATGTATCGGGTTGTACTCGTGGGAGTTGTATTTTGTATGTCGACGAAGTAAAGATTAATTATTAAAACGTTCATCAAGTTATACCCTATTTTCTTGCTCAGTATCTATTTGATAGTATTCCAAGGCGCAGTTCAACACAGGGTGCTTTTGATATCACCAAACACCTCGCATGCCCAAATCAGAAGAGGAAAGGAATATAAACGCCTCAATGATTAGATGGATATACAATCAATGCTGAAAGCAAAATCATTATGGGACAATCATGATGACAGTATTTCCAAACGCCAAACGTACATGTCTATATCGAAAAGGTGGTATAACAATACATTGTACTTCTGTTGATGAATCAGATAAAAAATTTGTGATTAATAATTATTTGACACGTTAATTTATTTTTTAAATAAACTTGTTTATCCATTATGATATTATATTCGGTAATCCTGAATCAGATAAATCCTGGAATATGATTGTTCTACATATTATCCTTGATATTATACAAAAAAATAATATATCGATGACTTAGCCGAATTTCATCACTTCCAGGAAATGAATTCATATCTGGCAACGCCGCACATACGAAATCCACTATCTATATCCTCTGCCCTTATTATCATTGCATTTATACTTATACTGCTCCTTCTCTTGATATGTATTGAAGAAATAAACATTTACTCAGTGTATATACGCACAGTTTTACGAATAATAGTTGGACTATTTGGACATTAATGAAAATGATGGGGTTCTTTTTTTTATTTCTAAGGGTGAACATCGCAAAATATAATATTTGGCGGGTTGAGATAGTGATTATCTCTTGATAACATTGTTGTATAGGTCAAAATAAAGCGTTTCTATCATATCCCATGTTGATAGTCCTGAGCCAACCCCCGCAATTAATTTATATATGTGAGGGTTGAACATCGCAAAAAAATATACTTGGCGGGTTGAGGTAGTGATTATCTCTTGATAACATTGTTGTATAGGTTAAAATAAGGTGTTTCTATCATATCCCATGTTGATAGTCCTGAGCCAACCCCCGCAATTAATTTGTCTATATAAGGGTTGAACATCGTGAAAAATAATATTTGGCGGCTTGGTGTAGTGATTATTTCTTGATAACATTGTTGTATAGGTCAAAATGAAGTGTTTCTATCATATCCCATGTTGATAGTCCTGAGCCAACCCCCGCAATTAATTTGTATATGTGAGGGTTGAACATAGCAAAAAAATATACTTGGCGGGTTGAGGTAGTGATTATATCTTGATAACATCGTTGTATATGTCAAAATAAAGTGTTTCTACCATATCCCATGTTGATAGACCTGAGCCAACCCTCGCAATTAATTTGTATAGGTAAGGGTTGAACATCGGGAAAAATAATATTTGGCGGGTTGAGGTAGTGATTATCTCTTGATAACATTGTTGTATAGGTCAAAATAAATTGTTTCTACCATATCCCATGTTGATAGTCCTGAGCCAACCCCCGCAATTAATTCGTATAGGTAAGGGTTGATCATCGTGAAAAATAATATTTGGCGGGTTGAGGTAGTGATTATCTCTTGATAACATTGTTGTATAGGTCAAAATAAATTGTTTCTACCATATCCCATGTTGATAGTCCTGAGTCAACCCCCGCAATTAATTCGTATAGGTAAGGGTTGATCATCGTGAAAAATAATATTTGGCGGGTTGAGGTAGTGATTATCTCTTGATAACATTGTTGTATAGGTTGAAATAAAGCGTTTCTACCATATCCCATGTTGATAGTCCTGAGTCAACCCCCGCAATTAATTCGTATAGGTAAGGGTTGATCATCGTGAAAAATAATATTTGGCGGGTTGAGGTAGTGATTATCTCTTGATAACATTGTTGTATAGGTTAAAATAAAGTGTTTCTACCATATCCCATGTTGATAGTCCTGAGCCAACCCCCGCAATTAATTCGTATAGGTAAGGGTTGATCATCGTGAAAAATAATATTTGGCGGGTTGAGGTAGTGATTATCTCTTGATAACATTGTTGTATAGGTCAAAATAAATTGTTTCTACCATATCCCATGTTGATAGTCCTGAGCCAACCCCCGCAATTAATTCGTATAGGTAAGGGTTGATCATCGTGAAAAATAATATTTGGCGGGTTGAGGTAGTGATTATCTCTTGATAACATTGTTGTATAGGTTAAAATAAAGTGTTTCTACCATATCCCATGTTGATAGTCCTGAGCCAACCCCCGAAATTAATTTGTCTATATAAGGGTTGAACATCGCAAAAAAATATACTTGGCGGGTTGAGGTAGTGATTATCTCTTGATAACATTGTTGTATAGGTTAAAATAAAGTGTTAATACCATATCCCATGTTGATAGTCCTGAGCCAACCCCCGCAATTAATTCGTATAGGTAAGGGTTGATCATCGTGAAAAATAATATTTGGCGGGTTGAGGTAGTGATTATCTCTTGATAACATTGTTGTATAGGTCAAAATAAATTGTTGCTACCATATCCCATGTTGATAGTCCTGAGCCAACCCCCGCAATTAATTCGTATAGGTAAGGGTTGATCATCGTGAAAAATAATATTTGGCGGGTTGAGGTAGTGATTATCTCTTGATAACATTGTTGTATAGGTCAAAATAAATTGTTTCTACCATATCCCATGTTGATAGTCCTGAGCCAACCCCCGCAATTAATTCGTATAGGTAAGGGTTGATCATCGTGAAAAATAATATTTGGCGGGTTGAGGTAGTGATTATCTCTTGATAACATTGTTGTATAGGTCAAAATAAATTGTTTCTACCATATCACATGTTGATAGTCCTGAGCCAACCCCCGCAATTAATTCGTATAGGTAAGGGTTGATCATCGTGAAAAATAATATTTGGCGGGTTGAGGTAGTGATTATCTCTTGATAACATTGTTGTATAGGTCAAAATAAATTGTTTCTACCATATCCCATGTTGATAGTCCTGAGCCAACCCCCGCAATTAATTTGTTTATGTGAGGGTTGAAGATCGTCAGGGTAGCAATTATTCCTTGAAAACATTGTCCCTTGCGTCAAAAGAAAGAGTATTGATACCAGTATCGGTCTTGATAATAAATTCAGAATGATAGCAAACATATTTATTATAAACGTATCATTAAAATTAATATTATCATCATCATGTACATGTATTGCCCGAAAAAATCCCGGGAAACGCTACTGAACTTTCGGGTGTCTTCGGAGATTTTAGCCGCTGGCCGGGTCTGCTAGATTCACACCGGTTAACAAATGTTTGTTGATCACCCTCATGTAAAATTTTTGACATTATTCGAGCGCCATCTGTTGGTTCGTGATTTTCGCGAATTGCGATTCATGACTTTTGACAGTTTTGACGGTTTTCAGCTACCTTCTGTTTTCATGATTTCAGATTTGACTTTTGATAATTTTGATTGATGAGCTTCATTTATAATTTTAAATTTTAACTTTTTCGAATTTAACTGGGTATATTATTGTATTAATGAAGATATTGTAGATAATTTTTCCTTTAGCTTTGAAATATTACCTCAATTTTAATGGCTGATGAAGCGATATGGCTATGTCCCTATTAAAATTAACATTAAAGGAGACCAAAATATCATCAACTATCAGCCACGATTCAGATGATAATGATATCAACGAATCAAACACTTTCGAGTTCACTACTGATTCTATCGCACCCAAAGAGGAAACGAAGGCTGAACACATTTCTTCAAAAGAAGATCCCTCGACAACCATGAGAGTTATGCATTTCTGTAGAGAAATTGCAATTTTTTGTTTCATAGTCATAACATATGCAACACTTACGAATGAGTTGAGTATAAACGCAATATTTTGTGAACAATAATTGATGTTCAGAAAAATATTCCTTTAGGAGAGTATGGATATAATTTTAAATTTTTTCAGTCCTCCCATAATATCTAAAGCTCCTGCTGCTTATAAATTTTTCACCAATGGAGTTTTTCTGACAGACTGGTACAGAGGAGAAATTAGCAAGGCAATAGATTCTGCTAGGACTGGTGATATAGCATTCATTATGTTCTATGCTCCATGGGATGCTGAAAGCCAAGTTGCACGAACAGAGTTTGAGTTAGCTGCTGAATATACATCAGAATATGTTAATTTCGCTGCTGTGAATTGCTGGCAACCCCACAGTGAATGCAGAAATCAGTATAGTAAGGTCTATAAGTGGCCTGTTTTTATAGCATACTTGGCTCATGGAAGAGGAGTGCAATATGGTGGTCCTATCAGTGCTTTTCATATGACTCAATTCATAAATAGAGTTTGTAGTCCTTTTTCACTTTTGACTGAGGGTTATCCAAAGGATTTTGATGATGTAAGTACCCATTAATTTTATCTATAGATTAATTTGAATTAGGAAACTTGTCCTGAAATAGATGAAGCAAGAGATAAACAGAGTTTGAATTTGAAGATGTCAGTATTGAATTCAACATATAGATTCTGTTTTTTCCATGAGGAAATTGTGAACAATCGAAAAATGATAAGATTTTCATGATAAATATATTTATTTATATATTTTTTCACATATTTCGCTAACACTGTAGCTTCATCAGGTATAAGTAGGTACACTGAACTAACTACTACAATAACCATATTTATACCTAATTACACAGTTATAACAATATTTGTATGTGTAGGGATTAAATAATGTTTTTCCTTTATATGGCAGTAAATAACAAAAATGAATATCTGATTAAGCTATTTTTAGGAAAACAAATTCAACAAAGGAGAATTATTTGAATCTAATTGGTCACTAAGCAAGAGATTTGAATTCTTAAGTCTATTAATTTCAAGTGTTTCTAAATAGTTAAGTCTCACTACTTTGTTTTCAACATGTAATATTTTGAATTCCTCATCAAAATCATGATTTTCTTCTGAAAGGTGGTTGAAAGATGTTGAATTTGTTTTCCTATTTATGAATGAGATTTTTGAAAGTTCTCCCAGTCTGAATAATGCATACCTTTGGGCAAGTCCCACAATTCAGTCTATATACTCCTGATTTTTCATATTTAGGAACTATGTCTTTATTATTTTTGATAAACTTTCCCAAAGTATTATTAGTTCTTTGAGCAATCTTAGTGTCTTGTTTATGCAAAAATGATGCTACTTTTTCGGTTGCTTGTCCAAAATAGGTCAATGTTTTGTAATTTCGATCAGTGTTTTTGTTAAAAGGAAAAACTTGGTTGATAGCTCTTGAATGGATTTTCTTTTGATTTGATTTGATTTGATATCCATTATTAACTGCAATTTGTTTCATGATGTTCAGTTCTTTATTAAAATTTGCTTCTGAAAGGGGGACAACCAATCTATGAATCATACTATGATAAGCTGCAACTATATGTTGATATGGATGATTAGAGTCAGAATGGATAGTGATCTGGGTGTGGGAGGGTTTATGAAAAATTGAAAAATTATATTTTTTGTAAAGAAACATGAGATATTCACTATTGTTAAGAAGAAAAAGGTCAACAAGAAAGCATTGGATTAAATTATGGCTTTAAATATAAACTTTTAACACAACAGGTTTTTGGATCACAGCCTGGTATCAAAGTATTCATTAAACGAGTAGAAGCATTTTTCTATGAGTAATGTTTTTAAACTTTTTTTGATAATGAAAACATTTTTTGCACGTTTAATATCATAGGGTAAGTTATTAAAGATTCTAGCACCTAAAATATTTGGTGTGTTGGACAATATATTAGTTCTACACCTTTTCCAGTTGTATTTCAGAAACCATCAAGTTTATTTCAGAAAGCGTCAACTGAATTCCAGAATAGTTACTAGTATTTCAGAAAGTATCAATTGTATTTCAGAATAGTAAGTTTAATTTCAGAAAGCATCAATTGTATTTCAGAATAGTCAGTTCAATATCAGAAAGCGTCAAATGTATTTCAGAATAAACAATTAAATTTCAGAATTCGTTATTTGTATACAAATGATATATTCTGTAATTCAAATGACGAATTCTGAAATTCAGTTGACTTTTCTGAAATACAATTGACTCTTTCTGAAATTAAACTCACAATTCTGAAATACAATTGATGCTTTCTGAAATTGAACTCGCAATTCTGAAATATAGGTATTTGATGCTTTCTGAAATTCTACTCACTATTCTGAAATACAATTGATACTTTCTGAAATACAAGTGGTTATTCTGAAATTCAATTGACACTTTCTGAAATACAACTGGAAAAGGTGTAGTCTAAGTATTGATGTTATTTATATTCAAGTGAATCTGAACTCTTTGTATATGTCAGTCAGTTTGATGTCATGTATGTCAAGTAAAAATATATGATAAACAGTCAAAAAAGTGTAAGATTTTATTTAATATAATACGACAAAAAAGAAGATAAAAAAGACAAAAACAGATTAGAAGTTTCAACATTGGTCCTTCGAGCATTCAGAAGAATTTCAACTAGGAAAAACAGTCGTGCTGAAATGAGTGAGTTGAATTTCAGAAAGCGTCAAATGTATTTGTATATGTCAGTCAGTTTGATGTTATGTATGTCAAGTAAAAATATATAGAAGTGCTTACAATTCACCCACTCGACTGATAACTGCAAGGAAGAAATAAAATGTGCCAAATGTGGCCAAGGGCATAGTACAAGCAAGTGCAATACCAATTTACCACCCAAATGCCTGGCTTGCAATGCAGAAGATCATCAGGCATGGTCCTTCAAGTGCCCAAAACGCCCCACCAAACCAATAGATGGAATTCCCAATGCAGTAATTAAACCACTGAATAAGATGTCACGCGAAATCAACCAATCTCTCAAAGCCAACACAAAAATCCATTCTCCAATCACAATGCATGATCATATAGTCAACACTTATGTGAGAAAATTAAACAAGCCAAAAAACCAAAACAGAGCTGAACTTATTCAAAAATTAAAAACCAGATTTATCAAAGAATTCAATGTTGATACTTGTGTGGTTTTCCCTGGACAAAACAGGGTGTTCATATTCATATTCGATCTGGACATTCCGAATTCAACTTCACCAACAGAATCTACCCAAGGAGATATTGTTCCTGTTAACATTCAGGACCCTTAAAATAATATATGCCAACATCAACAGCTATATTCCGAAGAAACATCTAATAAATAATCATATAGAGAACAATGAAATAGACCTTGGTCTATTTGTTGAAACAAAAACGAAAAGAGACTGTAAAATTGAATACCGAAACTGGGATATCATTCAAAGAAATGGAAACATATTGAACCAAAACGTAAGGGGGGCAGCATAGTGAGAGCTAATCCACTTCTCAATATGAAAAAATCCAACGCTCCACAAATAAATAACCCTCTCAATGAAGTAACACACTTTACTATACCCTTTCTGGAAGATAAACTAAATATATTTCTGGTGTATATTCATCCAACTTCGATAATAAAAAACACATTATTTATAAAAGCTGCCACGTACAAATATGCACTTATGGTTGGGGACTTCAATGTTAATAGGGCAAAGAACAAACAAATTAAATATTTCCTTGACAACTCCACCTTCAAAAAGGCAACAACTACTCCAACCTTCATCATGCCAAACAATCCAGACACCACTCCAGACCTGGTTATCTACTCCGGAAATATTGAGAGCAACATTAAAAAAATATCCGTCCACCCGGATCTGGGTTCGAACCACCTAGCCATCAAAATTTCATTAGACCTGGAAACCACTATAGCAGAAGAAGATATTTATAGAATCAATATCGATAAGTGTAACTTTGAACAAGTCAATACAACATTATCAAACTTTATAAATCGCAATGAAATTATTAACAAGGACACAATAAAAAGTTTCAACCAAGAACTCAGCAAAGCAATAATGGAAAACTCACCAAGAACAAAAATAAAACCATATCTCCACGAACTTCCTCCGTTCATTGTTGCCTTGATCAAGAAAAAAAGAAATATGTATAGGAAATATAAACGAAATCCGAACCAAGAATTCAAAACACATATGAACAGTTATAACAAAAACATACAAAAATTGATTTTTCAGTTTAGGGAAAGCAAGTGGGTCGAGACATGTGAAGAAATTAATCGAAGGCAGGGGAAAAATTACTGGCATCAGATAAAAAAAAAACAGCAGATATAAACCCAAAGCTAGAATTCCCAATCTCGAACAGAATGGAATAATGTATACAACAGACAATTAAAAAGCTAATCTATTCGCAGACCACTTCTCAAGAGCATTTCAGGAAGACAATGATCAGCAGTTCGATAATGACTTTTACGAAACCGTTGAAGAATGGCACAATCAATATTTTGAAATTGAACCTGATATAGATGAGTATAAAATAGACGAGGAACAATATTTTTAAATAGTGAATCAAGGCAAAAACAGCGCACCTGGAATTGATCACATCACAAAGCTTGCGGTAAGAAAACTTGATTACGAGATTCATCTACACATTATCAAAATCTATGAATTCTGTATAAATGCAAATTACTTTCCACCTGAATGGAAACAAGGAATTATTATAACTATACCAAAGCCAAATACGGACCAGAGCAAAACTAAAATCTACAGACCAATAACCCTTCTACCAGTATTAGGTAAAAACCTGGAAAAAATAATCAAGGTGCTGACTGAAGAACACATAGGGAATGCTATCCCCACTCATCAGTATGGATTTCAAAACAAATGTGGAACCATTCACCCAATTACAGTCCTCGCATCAAATATACAAACAAGCAAACTTTCAGGCTTTCGTAGTGTAGCTATCTTTCTAGATATCAACAAAGCTTTTGACAGTGTGTGGCACAAAGGAATACTTTATAAACTATTTACTTTAAACTGCCCTAGACATATTATTCACATAATAAAGGATTACCTGGACAGACGGTCCCTGCGAATAAAAGTACAACAGGCTCAATCAGTAATTTTCCACCCGCATCAAGGACTCCCTCAGGGCTCACCCTTGTCTCCATTTCTCTACAATATATACTGTTGTGATATATTTAACTTGAACAACCAAAATCTACACAATCAAAATACATTCATCTATGGCATACAATTTGCTGATGATACAGCCATTATCAGCCATCACAAATCACTTGAAAAAGCAGTTGAAGAGTTACAAAATTCAATTGGAAACACTATGAGATGGTGTGACAAGTGGAGGTTAAAACCAAATCCGGAAAAATCACAACTGATAATCTTCAATCTTAAAATATCAGATAATTCACCCACGATAACTGTGAACAATCATGTAGTAAGAACCAGGGCAACAATTAAATATCTAGGAGTGCACTTGGATCAAAAACTGAACTTCAATCATCATACCAAGTTGATGAAAAAAAAGTGTATCACAAGAGCTAAACATTTTAGGAGCCTCACTTTCAAGAACAGAGGAATTAGCCGAAGAACAACAACACATATTTATAAAACCATTTGCCGCCCAATTCTTGAATATGCTCACCCAATAGGAAGACGGCACTGAATAATTTGGAAGTAGCAGAAAGAACGAGCCTTAGAGCCATTACCAAAATCCGGCACCCTCAAAATCCCCTTCACCATCCATCAAACGAACTTTTATACCAGCTGACCAGAGTACAACCCATATCTGAGAGACTGAAAAATCTAACTTTGAAGTTTTCCAAAAACGAATCCAATCTTCGGATTATTCAATCCCAGTGTCTACAGAGAGATCCAACAGTGAACCCAAGACGGAAGTTCCCGGATAAAACATTATTGGAATGCCTTATCAATTTAGCGCAAGTGCAAGAAGACTGAAATTCTCAGAACATTATTTCCTCTTGATTAGTTTTTTTTTATTAGTAGAAATTGAATAATTCCATGTCTTGCTATCTACGAATATGATTGTAAACCATTTTATAATCACTGTGTAACACAGGCTGAAGGACCTCGGTCGGTAGCCTTTTGGGTATCCAATAAAGCTCGTTAATTATTATTTTATGATAAACAGTCAAAAAAGAGGACTATTAAACTCTGACGATGAAGAACTGTATAATCACGCAATCGCTGTCTTGGAACAAAATCAAAAACAAATCTCCCATGAAATCAACCTCCAAATTTCCTTATCGAAAAAGCTTATCGATCACTATAATAAAACAATCAGAATATTGAGCTCAAATCAGGAAAAATTTGAACGTAATTTAGAAAGATTCCAAGCTGCAATAACTTCTGAAATAAGCGATGTCAATAACTACATCAGTTTCCAAGGAACAATTTCGCAAATGAATCTTGATTGTCAAAGTGTTATTACTTTTGTTGACAATGTGGAAAACGCCATAATGTTTTCGAAACTCAATACTCTACATAGTTCAATTGTATCAACTTCAGAACTGAAGGAAATGATGAAATACGAACAAAACATATACAATGAAAAAGAAATACCAACATTCAAGAAAACCCTAACTTACTATCAATTCTTAGGGACACAAGTAATCGTTACCAACAGAAAACTGATATTTGCTATTCACATCCCTATCATGAAACCTAAAGTCTTTGATTTTTACCACCTATACCCTGTTGTTCAGAATCACAAATTATTCGTCCCTAAATATCCCTACTTGGCACGTGATATGCAAGACACCCAGTTCGAAAAAGAAGATTGTCCCCTGCTAGAAGAAGTTTACTACTGCCCAGAGAAGCTTCTGCCTAAAGATAACTGCACCATCAACCTCCTCGAAGGACGATCACCCGAAGAATGCCAAATTTTGGAAATCAATGTTAGCGACTCCATCCTAGAGCAAATAACGCAAGACAAAGTTTTGATGATACCATCCCAACCAGAACAAGTCTACTCGAAATGCAAGACGGACCAATATATACAAATCGACCAACCTGTATTAATCAAGATTCCAGAATCCTGCGAGATTAGAATCCACGACAAGAAATTCGTTAACGATGTTAGAATTCAGCAAGGCAAACCGCTCTTCCTACCAAAACTGAACACGGTTAGCCTGAAATCGTCACGAAACTACGAAATCCAGAACCTCACCAAAATGGACTTCGAGGAAATGAAAGAAATCAACAATATAGCTAAACAACTGAAGCCAATTCGACCCGAAGAAGATCCACAACCAACTACACACATATTTGGGATTATAATTGCTATAATATGCGTTGCAATTATTTTATTATCCCTATCGAAAATCAAGAAGATGTACCAGAAATATTGCCCAAACTGCAAGAAGGTCCAGGAAACTCCAAAAACAACAACTTCCAAAAATAACTCCGTTATTTTTTCATCTTGAGAAGGGAGGAGTTACATGATGTTCCTTATCATAAACATGCAGAGACGACAAGAGAAACCCGACACCGTTCCGAGAAGATCATCGTATGCGAGATTTCAACGAGCTAGCTTTTCCTAATAAAATAATCATTCTTTGTCAAGCTTTTGTAGAGAATAAACCTCATAGATTTCGCACAAAGAAACTTTGTGTTTTTTAAAAAGGCAGTTTTTGGTGTCGAAGTTAAAATTCACGTGGCCGACAATGCTATCATGAATCATGACCATAATTATTCATAGATAGCGATTTTGTTGATGTTATATCCTTGAATAACAGCTTGATATGCAACTATGCATTTCTTGGTGCAAAACACATTCATAAAAGACTCCATTGTTCTCATCAGCTATAAAACCAATCTCACATCGGGTGGAGCTTCAGTTTGCCTTCGATCATCAACGGTGAATCATCGTGGTTGTGTTCTTCGACAATTATCAGCACAGTGACAGTGAATCATTTTGTGGGTGTGTATTTCAATAATCTGAGGTGAGTTTATAACGGTATCTATTTCTCTTGACTATCACCATGCAAAATGAGTTTTGAAATAGGGTATTCAATCAGATGTTCTGAAATAGGGTATATCCATAGTATTCTTCTTCAATGTTTCGAGTATTTGGGAGTTTTGTTGTATATGTGATTATTTTTTGTTGTTGTTTGTTTTGATAAATGGATCTTTCAGAAATAAACGCTGCCAGCCGAGTTACTGTATTCAAGCCAACAGTACCACTCCATAGCCTTTCTTTAAATGAGCCACAATTGATTGATGATATAAGGGTGGTTCCAACACGATACGGTGAAACAATAATTGTGGTTGAATTAAAAGAGAAGAGCGTATTCCTACCGAAGAGAGCGGTTGAAGCAGTGAAGCTGCAAATTCCACTCTTCACTCCTGACGACTACTCCCTTATTTTCAAAGGGTTGGCAGGACTGTCCTCCAACTTTGAAATTGTGAAGAATTAATCAAATGTGAGTATGAATTTCCTCAACTTTTTCATGTGTGTATATTTATTTTAAAAATATATGACCATTTTTTTCAGAAATCAACGGTGTCCCTCTACAACCCTTCAGTCAACCGGTCGCAAGTGAGTGGCGGAGACTTCCATCTGCAAGAAAAACATAGTTTTAAGATTTTGGTGAGTGGAAAGTTTCTTTTTATGTGTGGAAAACAATGGAAAATGCAAATGTGATTGGCCTTCTGATTGATGAAATTATTAGGAAATTCAAGGAACTAGAAACAAAAAAATTATCAATCAATGAAAAGAGCTTTTGGATAAAGAAATTAAAAAAACATATTCAAATTTGTAATAAAGCAATTCGTGAGGCTGATTTGACATCAGGAATTCTCAGAAAGCTTCAAACAAACGTGGGGCATTTGAAAAGATTCCACACCCTAATCAAACGTTCAAAACATATTGGATCCGGTCTCACGAGTCCTAGGAGAAACCGGATAGCATGGAGGGATGTCAAAATCGAAGTCCTAGGAGAAACCGGATAGCATGGAGGGATGTCAAAATCGATTTTTGCAAGCCGAATAAGAACGAGTATACATTAGTATTTCTCACAAGGACTTGTCATATTGATGCTTGTCATATTTTCAAAATTGAGATAAAAAAATGTCTCAATAATTTTCAATTAATCAAGGCCAATACCAACTTTTGTGGAGAATTTATAAAAAAATCTAAAGATGGCGACATAATTGCATTCAAATATTTCAACACAAAAAATGCTTCAATAGATATAGGAACGGATTTGGACCTTTGATTCCAAGATAATGTTTCTGATATCATTTCAAATAAGCTTTCGGAATTTCAAGAGAAGGATAGTAGCTGGGCCTTACATCGCATCATTTCTTTGGAAGTCAACATAAATAAATTAGAAATTGGAAATGGATCTTCATACATTGGTCTGCCTGTCCAAATTTCAAAAAAGCAAGCTTGTATCAATATCAAGAACACTGATGATGCCTGCTTTATTTGGAGCGTGGTCAGTGCTTTATACCCTCCTACGAATCATCATCGTGTAGATAGACTCAGCTCGTACCCTCATTACAACCAAGTTCTCAATACTACAGGCTTGGAAACTCCCCTAATGTTCAATCAAATTGGTAAATTTGAAAAGTTGAATACTATTTCGGTGAACGTTTATGGTTTGGAACTGATCCAGGCAAACGGTAGAGAGTATTTTGAAGTAGTACCCGTAAGACTCACAAAACACAAGTTGGATAGACATGTCAATTTGCTCTTAGTTCAAAGTGAATATTTCCAAAACCCAACGATTATGCTGCTTTACCAGAGGATGATTATAATGTAGACATTCGTTATCATTATTGTTGGATCAAGGACATGTCAAGACTTCTTTCGGCTCAGCTCAGTAAATTTGAAAAGAAAAAATATTTTTGTGATAGATGTTTGAATTATTATTCTAGTGAATCGAATCATAGTGCTGTGTGTGAAAACATCAACGATTGCAAAATTTCTTTTCCTGATTATGATTTTGTCGCGTTTAAAAATTCCATTTATAAACAAAAAGAAAAAGAATTTATCATCTATGCTGACTTCGAATCCGAATTACAACACTATGATCACGAAATTTCTTCGAAAACAAAAAAAATATCAGAAACATATTGCTTTCAGTGCAGGATATTACTTCAAATGCTCCTACGATGACAATCTATCATATTTTAAGAGTTATCGAGGACCTGAATGCATGGATTGGTTCGCATCGGAAATGACAGAAGTCGGAAAAATTTTAAAGTCCAAGATCAAAACAATTATTACTCTGACTGATTTCCCTGAAAAGGTCGGTGTAACAACTTGTCACATTTGTGAAAAGACATTCAAGGCCGGCGAAACAATCGTCAAAGACCACTGTCACTTCACGGGTCAGTTCAGGGGGTGGGCACACCAAGCCTGTAACTTGAATTATCAAAAGTCTTTCGTGATCCCTATAGTTTTCCACAACTTGAGTGGTTATGACTCTCATTTTCTCATTAGAGACACTACCAAACGTGGGAGGGTGAGCGTACTTCCTATAAATATGGAAAAATAATTTTTTTTACACAACACGATAAGAAAAACGGAATCAAATTTAGATTTATAGATTCATTAAGATTCTTAGGCGCCAGTCTTGATGAGCTGGCATCAAATTCAAATAAAAACAAAAAAAATAATTCATCTCTTTGAGTGATAGTAAATTCGAGTCGCTCACAAAGAAAGGTGTCTTCCCATATGACTACATCAATAATGTAGATAAATTAAATGAAACTAAACTACCATCCATCGAGCATTTTCACAACAAGTTGAATGATGAAAATATTGATGAGGAAAAGTACGCTCACGCTCTCAACGTATGGCAACAATTCGATATCAAGACTCTTCTGCAGGCAGACGTCATGGAAAATTTTAGAGAAGCTGCTTTGAAACATACGGCTTAGATCCCGAATGGTATTACCCCCTTCCTGGCTATACGTGGGATTGTATGTTGAAATTCATGAAATGTAAATTACAAATTTCGAAAGACGTTGATATGCTTATGTTCATTGAAAAGGTCATAAGAGGCGGCATTTCAGTTTGCAGCAACAGGTATTCCGAGGCTAATCATAAATATGTGCCAACATACGATTCTACAAAACCTTCAAAACATCTTCTCTATTTGGATGTTAACAATCTCTATGGATGGGCAATGTCTAGACCCCTTCCTTTTGGAGGGTTTTAATGGACATATTTACCAACATAGATGTAACATCTATTCCTGACGATGCACCAGAAGGGTATATACAAGTTGACCTAGGGTACCCCGAACATCTGCACGATCTACATAAAGATTTTCCGTTCTGTTCAGAACATCGTAAACCTCCTGGCTCAAAATTGGCAAAATTAATGACGACATTACATCATAAGCAGCAATACATATTGCATTACGTAAATTTGAAACAAGCTATAGCCAATGGTTTGAAATTAAAGAAAATCCACTAAGTGGTAAAATTCAAACAGTCCGCGTGGTTGCAGACCTACATTGATCTCAACACTAGATTGAGAACTGCAGCCACCAATACTTTCGAAAAAAATTTGTATAAGCTGATGAACAATGCGGTGTTTGGTAAGACCATGGAGAATATCCGCAAACGTCGCATTGTCAAATTATGTAGATCGTGGGAGGGGCGGTAGGGGGCAAAAAATTTGATTGCTAGTTCTAAATTTCGTAATCGAACAATATTGAGTGATGACTTGGTAGCTATCGAGCTGGGTAAGTCCAAAATAGTCTTCAACAAGCCCCTCTATGTTGGAATGGCTATATTGGACTTATCCAAGACTCGTATGTACAACTTCCATTACGATTTCATGCTACCTACGATGGGATGGAAAATTGTAAGTTACTGTACACAGAAACTGATAGCTTCATTTACGAACTTGGTTGTGATGATGTGTACGAGGAACTTATAAAAACTAATCTGAATGAATTCGATACTTCCGACTATCCTTCAGACAATATTTTTGGAATTCCGCAAGTGAATAAAAAAGTGATCGGAAAAATGAAGGATGAAGCAAATTCAAAAATTATTACGCACTTTGTAGGCTTACGCTCGAAAATGTATGCCTACAAGGTTCAGGGGGGTAAAGTAACAAAAAAATCCAAAGGGGTCAAGCATGATGTTGTCAAGAATAATATAACTTTTAATGATTATGTTACATGTTTAAAGGAACAAATCGTTACCCAACGAACAATCCTTTCCTATGCTCATGAAGTATTCAGCATCTAACAGACAAAAATTGCGCTGAGTCCTTATGACAGTAAAAGACATTTACTACCAAATTCGTATGATACCCTTCCTTATGGACATTTCTCCATCACGCAAACTCCAATGGTGTCAGATCTGCCTGACGAAGAATTTTCGGAATGAATAGCAATTTCCATTATTTTCCACCAATAAAAATGGAAAATCTACTCCACCATGTTAGATATACCTATACCTACCCAATTATTGTATTACTTTCAGTTTTATTATGATATGTATTTTTGTTTTCCATCTGTATAGCTGATGTTTGTATACATTATTCCCATATATAATATATATATTCCCATTTACTTAAGTTTGATCTTTTTTTTTTCTTCTGTATAGCTCATGTTTGTTGAACATGTATCTCTTTCATTGAATAAAACACTGTGAAATATATATCTTTGTCCTTTATTAAAAATATTTCAGAGCATTGCTTTTATAGAAAAACAAATATTCTCTCCATGCATTACCTAATAATCTACAATTAGACATCTCACAAAATGCATACAAAACATCTAAATGACTATTTTCATCATCATGGAAACTAGCTCTAATTAAATCTACAATATTATGAAAATAAGCAATAAAGTTCATGTCCTCCAGCATGGCCACCCGATGAATCACTACACCTCGATGAACTTCGAGTATTTGATTGGCATCTTTATCGTCGATGTAGAAGTCAACACCAAATTTGCTCACCATTAGAAATTTCACTTCACCGTACACCATCTGTGTAACTTTACAGTAATTCCCACATGGAAACATGACGGCTTCACACTCTTGGCTGGTTGGTGCATTGAAGGATTTTTCCAATTGTTGTTTCAGCAAATCAGTGAATACAGACCACTCCCTCAATCCGAAAGATATTCTGTTTGATGCAAATGTTAGAATGATAGCTGGACTAAACGACCTGGCTGGGCTCAAACCAACCCCGATATTGAAACACCCTGACGAGAATGATGTGTGGAGTAGGTAATACATCTCTTCTTTGGCTGTCTTCTCGAACATTTCCAACAGTTCGCTAATTCTCCATCAGATTCTTCGCTGAATGATGCTGGTGGTGACGGTGGTGGTGTCATCTCGACGTCACTACATCTAGCATACTAATGTAACCACTATCTTGTCTCGACATAGCTGGATACAAACTTGACTGAGACTGAAATCAACTTCATGTAGATATTTATATCCCCCTCCTACTTTCCCAGACTTATCCGAACTTGAACTGTGATTCTGTTCTTGATGGAGATGAAAAGGCCCTCACTACTGCAGAATTTTGTGCGTGTTTTCCATAAGATTCTATACCAAATCGACGTCTTCTATCCAACTGTTATGTTTTTTGTCAAGTCCTAGCCACTTGATGTACATTTTCTTTCCCTTTCTCCTCAATAATTTTCAAATGACTATATCTCTGACGTAAAATCTCTTTCTCGTTAGACTTTTTCACTTCAGAAGGTTTCAATCTAGTCCTACTGTGCTTGGTGTCATTATATTGTTTGATAATTTATGGCAATACATCAATCCATGAAATACTTGTAGAGTTTATTTTTGAGTGTTCTTATCACCCCTTCAGCAATTGTAGCCTTTTTCACAGTGAATTTATGATAGTGGTTTATATTATATTTTTTCATCAAAGTCTGAAATTTGCTATTGAAAAATTCTGTTCCTTGATATGATTGCAGATTTTTTGGTATACGCTTAGTTTTGAGTGGGCGTGTCCATAGGTATTTAGAAAAACAGTCGATAACCACCAAAATCATTTTGAAACCTTTATTTTGATGTGCATAAGGTCTCATTTCGGCCAAGTCAATTTGCCATAAATCATCTAAGCCCTTGATGATAGTTCGTCGTCTAGGGTAAGTCTTGCGGGCTGATGCATGAAGCTCATCAACGAGTTGAATCTTGTCCGTTGAAGCCATACTATCAACGGGTATTTTTACTATTGAGTCTATTTTTGGATCCCTCGATATTTTTCAAGGCATTTATCATTTGATTGTGTAGTGCATCAATGTATCAATTTTGTAGTACAGTTTGCGTGACTACTGATTCTTTCATTAAGTTTCGTATTGAGCTTATCAATTTCAACTTTACTCACTTTTCCATCGAGTACCCCTCGCACTTTTTTAGTATAATTATCAATAACCATCTTGAAATCAAATTTAATTTGTGAAATCACATCATCTACATACTTTTTCGTTGACATATGTTCACTGGCCGTTGGAAAGTTCCTCGAAATGAATTCTTCAAATTTATTTATTTCATTGTCAATCGAATTCAATGCATCAGTCAAATTCTTTATCATAATATCATGTGATACAAATTGTTTTCTCAAATGAGTCAATTCAATACTGTTATTGCTACCTTCATGTGGAACTTGTTCAGACTCATTGTTCAAATGACTCATCATTGCCAGTGTTATTAGTATATATAGCCAGCTTCCCGAAGTTCATTGATTATGGCAACTATTTCATTATCGAGGGAGGTGTTTCCAGCTGCCTTGGAAGCAATCAATAGCTTCAATCGATCAACGAGTTCATTCGGATCATCCCAATAAATATACTCCACTGGTTTCTCGTTGTACGTTAATGTCAAACCATTACCAGTCGTTGAACGTCTTCTACCTTTTCGCATCTGCATTATGAGCGGTTTTATGATATCTGTGTATTTCCATCTCGTAGAACCTTTGAGTCTTCCCTCTTTATTGACATAGCGATCAGTCATTTTCGATAGCTCCCTGTAAGCTTGCACATCTTCTTCGTTGAAATTCACAGGATCATCATGGAAAATGATCTTATACAGTCCTGGGGTTCCTCGTATCTGTTTAACTCCAATCTTGAAGAAGTTAGTCCTTTTATCAAAGTCAATTTCTTGCGTTCCTAGATACAATTTCGATGTTTGAGGATCATATGTTGGTCCATACATTGTATCTATTTTATCACTATATGACCAATGATCTCTGATATATGGATGTGACATGACTGGATATTGATCTAGATATTCATCCAGAACATTTTTCGAAATATTTTGTTCAGGTATATTTTCGCGTAATACTTCATCATCATCATCTCGTCCACTCGTGTTCACACTTATTCTTCCTACTTCTTTCATTGGGAGGAATCGTGTTTGTTCTTTTTCTCCTCCTTCCTCTTCTTCTTCTTCTTTCTTCAGTTCAGGTGATTCTTCTTTTTTGATACTTCTCAATGCATTTTTGATCTTCGAGGATATAGAACCTGGGCTGCAGAAAATCCTCACAATTTCAGACAGTCAAGTCTACATCCTCTGAAAATTGGAGCTTGGATAGCAATTTCCAGAAGAAGAATTATAGGACCAATTTTCTTTCAGGACACAATAAATGCAGAAAGATATCAGAATATTCTGAGTGTGTTCCTGGATCAAGTCCATGATGATGAACTCAGGTTTGGATATTTTCAACAGGATGGAGCTACTGCTCACACAGCACAAACAACTGTTCAGTTTCTCGAACAGTACTATGATACCCGTATTATAAGTCCACAGGTTTGGCCACCAAGATCCCTGATCTAACCCCACCAGATTTTTTTTATTCGGACATCTCAAAAATATCATTTATAAAAATCCCATACATGATCTCAATGAACTCCAAGAAGCCATCCTACGAGAAATTCAAAATATTACTGAAGATCAACTGAGACATGTGTTCAATAACCTCAAAAGACGAGTAAACATTTGTCTACAAAATAATGGACAACATTTTCAACATCTGTTGTGAAAAATGTCCTAAAATCATTTTAAATCCTTCATGATTGTTTATTGATACCCATGATAAATGATAATAAATCTTTACATGGATTAAATATGTGTTTCCTTATTATGATTTTTTTCAAACTTTTCATATTTATTTTCAAATCTTTAATGAAATCACAACCTTAACGATTGTTTTTGGTACGCCCAGGTGATATATTGTCAAATTCCAGTTATTTCTTTGCCAACTGTGCAATGTTGGTTGCATATACATTGTGGTCACGTGGCACTCAATCATTGTTGAAGACCCTGTATTATGTAAGCTGATGATGAGGGATTAATCTCGAAACATGTCCTTATGATAGTCTGTTGACTTTATTAAATAACATTTTTGGTGGAGTTCGACTGTAAGTTCTACCCCTTTGGACCTATAATTTCGCTAAAATTTCAAAACCACTAACAAAGTTACTCCAGAAAGACATCACATTTAATTTCGATACTGAATGCAAACAATCGTTCAACGAATTAAAAACAGCACTTATATCTAGTCCTATTAACTACAGATGCTAGCAATTTTGCAATCGGTGCAATTTTATCGCATCTCGTACACTCTGTAGTGCTGAAACTAAATATAGCACGATTGAGCGTGAACTTCTCGCGATCATCTGGGCAGTTAAACATTTCCGTCCTTACCTCTTTGGCAGAAAATTTGAACTAATAACTGATCACATACCTCTTACTTGGCTTTTTTCAATCAAAGACCCTGGCAGCAGACTCGCACGCTGGAGATTGAAATTAGAAGATTACGACTATCAGATCGAATGCAAACCCGGTAAAATAAACAAGAACGCAGATTCACTCTCACGGATCAAAATGAATCACTTCAAAGAATGTGCAAAATTCCAGTCAAAATGCTCGATACTAGCAGCTAACGAAGACGAAATAATCGAATTGAATACTCCCGAACCACTTGAAGAAATTAAAAGCGAACCAGCCGAATTCTCTTTCGAAAAAATACAAGAAGAATTTGACCGATTTTCTGAATTATACAGAACTCAATCATTGATTGACTATTCCAAAATCGAATTTGAGAACTCACAATTATTAGACAAATGAAATAAAAACATCATTGTATTTTTATGGCAAAACAAACTGAAAGATTTTCACGGCACTATCAACGAAGACCTTTTCGAAGTAGCAAAACAGTTAAAGATCGAAGATATTTTATAATAGTACTTCCTTACGATCCAGAATCAGTAATCGATAAATTATTCTATATAATATATAAAAATCAAAAGTTGATTGATCCATCCAAAATATATTTCGTAGAAAACAACGTAGAACTACCAATCTTAGAAATATTTTCCTACGTATTCGCAGACAAATATATCAAATTAAAAATTTGTCAAACATAACAAAAACACCTGACCCCGAAGAAATTCCTATTATTCTAGATCACTGTCATGCAGGAAAGAATAACTTACATAGAGGAATCAACGAAACAGTAAGACGCGTAGAAGAAAAACGTAATTGGCATGGTTTAGTTAAAGATTAGAAAACTACGTGAAAAATTGTGAAATTTGTAAAAATGTTAGTTTGCAGAAAAAATTTGATTACACCATTTGTAATAACCAAAACACCCAAATCACCCTTTGAAAGAATAAATATAGATATTTTCGAAATTCCCACATAATACTATGCACTCACAATTAGAGACGAATTGACCAAATTTACACAAGCCTACCCTATTGAAGACAAATCAGCTAAATCAGTCGTCAATACACTCTTAGTATGTTTCCAACATTATGGAACTCCTTTGAGAATACATTGCGATCACGGACGCGAATTTACCAATCAACTCATGAAAGACCTTTGCATGCTTTATAAAATAAAATTGACTTTTTCAAGCGTTAATCACCCACAATCTAATGGATCTTTAGAACGTTTTCATGCAACTCTTGCTGAAATGATTCGAGCTCACTTAGCCGAAAATCCCAGTGAACACCCACTAAACATTCTTCCTTACGCTATAATGTGTTACAATACAACGAAGAATGAAACCCTCGGTTTCATACCCTACGAACTCGTATTTGGACACACAGCCAGTAGAGCACCAGAAACCCTGTATAATGAAAAGAACCTCATTTCAGAATACGTTAGAGATCTCAATAATAGAATTTCCTATTTCTATAAGATTGCTCGAGAAGAGACGACTCGACAAAAAGAAAAATCGAAAATCCGATTCGACAAAAAAATTTCCCAGAACATTCCCGAATATAAAATAGGCGACAAAGTATATCTGAAAAAATCGCAAATAAAAAATAAACTCGAAAATAAATTCAATGGACCTTTCGAATTAATTGAAATATTTCCAAATTCCGCAATGATAGTTAACTGGAAAAAGAGATATAAAACAAAAGTCAACTTCGATAGACTATTGCCCTGTCATGAGAATTGATTTCTTTACAGGATAATACTGCTGATCATCGCAACAGCCAGATCACAATACAACATTGAACCGATCAAAAACTCAATTGGCATTTATTTTCATGAAGAAGGAAACCTCAATATATCTAACGAAAAATGGACACTTCTGGTATACAAAGACTTGACATCGATCAAAGACGCTCTAGACAACAACGACAAAATACTCGAGAACATGGTAAATTTACTCGAAGAGGAAAACCCTAGAATGCTCGCATTCAAAGCGCAAATAAAAACACACGTTAGTCTACTGAGACAAGTATCAGATTCCCTTCAATTAAAATATCAAGAAATATTTGCTGACACAGAAAACTACGATAGACGAACAAAACGCGGACTTATAAACGGCGCAGGCACGTTTTGGAAAGCAATCACAGGCAACCTTAATTCATCCGACGGTGAATATTTCACGGAATGCATTAATAAAATAACTCAAGATGAGCATCAATTGGAAAACTTAATGAAGAACCAAATATCAGTCACAACATTCAGTTATCAGAAATTTCAATGAAACTATTCAAAAACTACGAATTGATGAAGATACGTTCAACAACGACATAAGAGAAATTGAAGAATCCCTGTATAATATTCATGATGATCTTTCATTCTACCATTCACAAGTAAAAATTCTTGATATGTGCGAATCACTAATGGAAAGCTATTTGTTTTTAGAAGATACACTAGAAGATACAATCAACTCAATCACATTCGCCCGATTGAAAATACTTCACAGTTCAATAATAGCGTCAAGAGATCTTATAAATTCATTGCAATCGATTGGGAAATCGACAAAAATAATTTACCATTACCAACATACCTATCTAATGTAGCTCAATACTTAGAAATCATTGAATCGCAAGCTTATCGAACTGACAACAAAATTGTATTTGTTTTAAAAATCTCACTAGTAGAACCAGAAAAATATTCTCTATACCACCTTTATCCTAAACCTATGCTGGATACTCGAACAGGTCTACATCATGTTTTATTAACATCTCAACAATATATTGCGCGAGACGATGATTCAGTATTGTACATTTCACTTCAGAATTTGAACAATTGTAAAACAATCAAAAATTTCGCTATTATATGCTCAGACGTGTTGCCATACCCAATAGATAGTGATTCAATTTGTGAATCCCAACTTTTCAGACACTTGAGTGAATTGCCAGACACATGTCAATCCTCATTGATTTATGCTAAAGACTACAGTGTTCAAGAAATTGACAATAATCTTTGGATAATAACAATATCGGAACCTCTCCCAGTGACAATAAAGTGCACAAACACAGTCAAAAAAATAATAACAATTCATTATTGAAACTTCAACCAGAATGTAATGCTTTTGTAGGCAGTACTAGAGTTCATTCCAAACATCTGATTGATGAAAATAGGAATATCACGTATAGATATCACCCTGTACAAATCCCATTTCAATGTTGCGACCATCTTCCAGAAAAACGCAATTTACCAGATTTAAAGCCTTTGAAACTTAATGATCTTAACGTTGACGATCTCAATATTGCTCAACACAAATTAAGTCAATATTCCGATCAATTGGACCAATTAATTAACGAACCATTTGTGAATAAACACATTTCATGGTTCACTTACTTATCTATCATAATGATAATTCTTTTGGTTGTTCTTTATATATTTTGCAAATGTAAACGAGAAAAACAAGTCAAGATAGGAATCACCACTTCAAATGAAGTACCACCTTCAAGAAACTCATTTGCACGAAGAACCCTACAAAGATTCATCCCAAGAAGACGACCAAACATCCAACCAGAGGACCCAGTCGAAGAAGACATCGAATTGAGACCGAATTTAAACAAAAATATTGTATTGTAAAAGTCGACGCAAAGCATCCACTTCTTTTATGACAGGAGAGTTGTTATATGGAAAAATAAGCCGATCTCACAGAGTATCAGATGACCAGATAACAGCTTCTTAGTAATTTTGATATGTATGGGAACAGCAAAGTCAGCAATGAGGCAATTTCTTTGAATCCTCGTGCAAGCTTAGATCAGCGCTGACACTGCTGATCCTACCTTATAAATGAGCCCTGCGCGGCTTGAACCGTGTGCATTTATCTATATCTAACCACTCGGTGCATTTCATATTTACATCCCAACTTTTGTATTCACTATTTTGTATATTGTATTGCTTTTATATATCATATTGAGTTATTGTGAAGAATTAAATAAAGTGTCTTCGGAACAAATAAATCTTTTTAAAAAGGCAAATCGCGAGGCAGCGATATAACACCCATGACTCGGCTTCGGTAATGCAACGTGTTGAAAACTCCATCCTGGCATGCCATTATGAACCCCTCTGTTTCCGATTTCAGCCCGCCTGACCTTAGGAATGCAAAGGTCAGCTCTTTGAATAAACCCCTGTCTTCAATGTTGTTGAAGAAGACAGAATGTAGAGGTTTATCCATGTGAAGCTGCAGAGTTTTATTAACTTCTGCAGCTTTGATGCGGGCTTTTCTCCGAGCGTGGTCGAGCTCAGTGACTGAGTCACGGGCTCTACGCTCGGAATCGAGAATCAGAGAGAGTTCATCGGCTGCTCGATGTGATGCCTTGAATAGGAATGCTCCTACTCCTGCATTCTCATGGCTTTTGACCATTTGCAGGAGGGGGTCCGAACTCCTGATGACTTTGCAGGCACTATCCAGAACCATTCTGTTATGGAGATACTCCAAACTTAAGAGTCCACGGCCTTCCTGATCTCTTGGGAGATATAACCGTGGAACGGACGATGTTGGATGAAGGCTCCTATTGAGGTGCATCATCTTGCGAGTACTAACGTCAAGTTGGCGCAGCTCAGCTAGTGTCCACTTGAATACTCCGAAAGAATAGAGTAGGATAGGAACAGCAAGCATATTGGTAGCAGCGACTTTATTCTTTCCTGATAGTTCCGAAGACCAGATCTGTCGGAGTCGCTGCCGATACTTGCTGCGGAGAGCGTCTTTCACCAATTGTGTTTCCTGGATGTGGCTTTCCTCCACACCCAGGTAGGTGTACGTCTCTCCGGCATCCAAGTGATGTAGGATGCTTCCGTCCACTAGCTGCGCGTCCTTGTCATAGTCCTCGCATCGTCCTCTCTTAAGATGAACCAGTGCACATTTGTCCATCCCGAATTCCATCCCAATAGCCTGTGTATACTCCTGTACCACCCTGAGGGATTGGTCCAAGTCCCTCTTACTGGAAGCATAGAGGTTAAGGTCATCCACATAGAATAAGTGGGTGACCTTATGCCTCCGTTGACTGGGTGGTCCACAGTAGTAGCCCTTGGTTTTCCTGAGCTCAACGGATAACGGCAACAGTGAGATGCAAAATAAGAGAGAGCTGAGGGAGTCTCCCTGGAAAACCCCTCTCTTGATGATGACCGGCTCTGTCTGGACTTTCGCATTCCCCGATTTTATGGTGAAGCGAGTCCGCCAGAGCGGCATCAGTTGTTCAATGCATCTCACTATCGGATCGGGTATAATCGATCCAGGCCATATACAGGTTCCGCTTGTACTGCACGGAGTCCTGCGTAATAGATCTATCTATCAACAGGTTCTCCTTGCAGCCAGCGACACCCCTCTTCGAGCCTCGTTGCTCATATATCCGTTGGTAAACCGGGTCTACTACTAGGAGTATGCGCATGTACAAGATGCGTGTAAACAACCTGTAGCATGCGTTTAAACAGGTTATTGGTCTGTAATTCTTCGGGTTGGACAAATCTCCTTTCTTGGGGAGAAGCACGGTTCGCCCCTCGATAAACCACTCCGGAATTTGTTGATCTCCATTCAGCCAATGATTGAATATTCTGGCTAAATGGTGGTGGGTAGTGGGTAACTTTTTCCACCAAAAGTGATTGATCCCATCAGGACCTGGAGCAGCAAAGTTCTTAGAACCCGTTAGGGCTCTCCGAACCTCCTCGGTGGTAATCGATTGACGCAGCAATTCGGGCTCAGACTCTCGGAACCTTCCACAAAAGGCTCCAAACTGCGTCAGGGCTTATTATTATTATTATTATTATTATTATTATTATTATTATTATCACCTATTATAGTTTATTTCATCCATTTATTCTTCCCTATGAATTATAACATAAAATCTGACCAAGTTCTGGATCAACATAAACATATTGAATATAATCAAAATTTGTCATGGAGAAGCAATTTCTGTTTTTTAAATTCCTGATAATCATTATCAGAAGATGAAAATAATTTTGGAATTTTCATTTTCTTGATATAGCGAATGCGCATCTTTCTCTTATTTATCGGAATCCGTATCTCCTGCCGTTACCGATATCCCCATTCTGTTCCCATCCTGGTCACACGGTATACCGTATAAAAACTGATCTGTTAAACAACGCAACACCCGAACGACTTTATTATATATTTTCTATCCAGAAATAGAAACAATACATCGGTTATCTCAGTCTAGAACTACTGGAAACGTTGTACAGTAAATAAAGGACCATGCGATACCTTGTGGATAGACACCGTACTTCACTTTGTCTTTTCATTCTTATTCAGCAGAGGCAGCACCTGCCAGGCCAATTTCGATGGTACAGAGCGTTCGAGGAGATTTCATGACGAAGTATTTTGAAATCATTCTTAAAAATAGAAATAATGCAATTTCAAATTTGAATACTAGTATGAATTGTTCCTAGATGTTCATTCTTCCATATTTCATTATGAGAAGCGATTATTCTCGATTGAAGTTGATTTTATAATGATTTTTTCAGATTTTTTCAAAATTGTCGACAAACTGTACGTCCAAAAAATCCTAAAAAAATTATGATTGTCTCTTATTACAACATTGAAATACCTTGATAATTTGAATGAAAACTGTCGGATAGTTATTGAGAAAACTTGAAAAATACCCTAAAAATGACGTTTTAATTTTTTTCTTCTCAAAAACTGTTCGACATATTTTCTCCAAAATCTCAAGAATCATTATATTTGAACGCTCGAATAAATCGGAATAATTGAGCGTGCCGTTAATATTCTTATGAGTTTATATGAACCTTAAATGTATACCTCAAGTTGGGTTCTGTTCGTTTGACGTTTATTCATATAAAAATTAAAAAAAAAACAAAAATACAGGTTAGTTCAACCAGCTTCTCAGTACACACACTCAGTCGATTAAATACTACACATATAACACGTACACCATACCGTAGGAGAGACATGGGCACTTCACGATTATGTGAGAAAGTTGTGCATTCTACACCTTTTAATTTTTCTTCTCGGTGGCGTATGGCATATCGCTTCCTATAGTTTTTTCTTCATTGGCGGCGCTTTTCTAATTTCGCAGATTCATTTTGCATAAATTTCAAAACGTACTTCATCGGGTTGTAGGACGTACTTGTAGTATTCACCATCTTCTCACTGAGTTCGATAATTTGAAACACACTGTTCGAAACTATTAAATGAATTATACAGTTTTTACTCGTGATGCAAATCACCAAATTGCAAGAAACATATAGCTGGTTCGATGACACTAAAGTTGAGTTTAATTTTTATTAGGTTCAAAATGATCCAGATAACATTTGACTATCTAAAGGAACTGAAAATATTCTATTGAAGAGAATGTCATAATAATCTTATATTACCATATTCCTTCGTGAATAAATTCATTTTCAATATTTGGAACACAACATAATTATTGGAAGAACTAGTTGATACTTCTGTATGAATTTAAGTAATTAATGAGTATGAGTTACTCATCCTAGGATTCACTGTATAGAAAAATCTGATATTGTGTTACCTTGCAGGCCTATATTGTTGCAGAACTGAATACTTCCCCTGGAAATTTGGAATTTGCTGTATTTTATTCTACAGCACTGAAATATTTAGAAAAAGATCCTTATCATCGTATCTCATTTTATATAAAACCTACTGCAATAGCGTCACCTAGATTGTACCTCCATCTATGGAATGAAACATTAGTAAGTATTCCATAATATGAATTTGCAGAATGTTTAATTGCATAATGAAATTTCTATGCATTTTCAGATATATTCTATGGATGAACCATGGACACCTAATGATATTCTCCATTGGATAGTCACAAACATGCATCAAATGACAGCATGGGTATCACCTTTTGGTTCAAAGAGTGTAACTATTTCAAGCAGCATGTCTAATGGATTAGCTCTCATTTTATTTACACCAAAAAATGTTTTACACATTGGGAATGATTATTACAGTATGGTAGGTTCTCAAAAATATAGTTCTGGTCTACATACTCTAAAAAATATGTTTAAGCTTCAGGAAATTGCTCAAGAATATTACAATTGCAATGATGACATTTCACAAGATTCCAATTCAATGAATGTAAAGCTCAAGAGATTGGGTATGTTGAGAATAATCAAGAAATTATGAAGTGGCTGATTTATATTCTAGGACTAGATTCATTTAAAGTTCCCAAGGTACTTTTCTATTTGGAAGCGATAAACTGCACTGTATTTTACATAAACCTCTAGATGGCGATCATCTTTCTACTGTATGTCTACTGTCATTCTTGGTTTTGCTAGTGATTTAGTAATCGTTGCTGATAGATGAAGCGGAGTAGTCTGTGTACACTAGATTGGTTGAACGACCTTTAAAAAATAATATACAGGGTGCCAACAATTTCATAGGGACAATATCGCTATTTCTCAAAAGGTAAAAGATAAAAAGGCGATTGAATTAGAAAAAAGTTGCGTAATTCGAACTATTTCGATATGCCGTTCTGAAAACTGGAAAAAAGATTGCTGCTCCTGAGATATTTTGAAAGAACAAAAAATCGATGATTTTGATTTTCTTTATGTCCTTACTTCTTCATAGAAAACGATAGAAACTCTGTATACCTATTCAATAATGTGTGTATATTGTGCTGGTAAAAAGAAGGAGCCATTTTGAGCGGACATTGATGAGAACACAACCGGAAAGAGAATATGCCTGAAACCCCGTTTTCCTGTCTTTGGGGCGCCGTATCTTTTAGTTGTAACTAGTTGAAAGCGCCAAAAATTTCATTTGAATTTTTTGTTCAGGAAGTTCAATGTTGTAATGAAGGATAAGCATGATAGTTTTCAAAAATTTTCAACGCAAAGTTTCCCTACAACTGGAAAATTTTAATTGCTTCTCAAAATAACATTTGTGAGAATGAACATCAAGTAACATTTCATACTAGTTTTCAGAAGTGAAATAGTGTTATTTCTATTTTCAAGAATTATTTCAAAACATTTCGAAATTAATTCTCCTCGAACATCTGTAACATCGAAATTGGCCTGATAGGTGCTGCCTCTGCTGAATAAGAACAGAAAGACAAACTGAAGTTCGGTGTTTATCCACAAGGTATCGCAATGCTCTTTTTATTTAGTGTACCGGTAGATTCAATAAGGGTAAAGAGGTACTGTATCTCAGTAACTAATAGTCGTAGAAGTTTGGGAAAAAATCCTTCGGAGAAAATCGACCAAGAAAAATTTATGGAAATATATTTCAAATTGATACGTCCACCGCTAGGGAGCGTACTAGCTTCGATCATATAAAAAATTGAATTTTTTCGGAAATTTTCTTATATAAGTTCAGAAATGAATACTTTCACGTTGATGCCAACATAATGGAACATCCTTTTGGAGAATAAAGTTTTATTGTAGAACCTAATAAAGGAGGGAGTGGACTTGAAATGTATATACCTTGAGTTTGACTTAACAGAATTATGGTTCATGAAAGGAAAGTTTGGTGAATTGAATAAAAAACCATCTATGACATTCTGATTCCTACCGCCCTCGCTAGGGACCATGTTTCATGAAGTTAACCGTTTTTAGAATTTTTTTAAGATTCGAAAAGAAGATCAAATTAAACACATAAACATATGTCCAGACCGCATAGCGATATCTTTATTCGTTTGAAAGTTATGATTAAAGAATATTTCGTTAACGAATTTATCAAAGAAACAAAATAGATGATTGAGTTTTAAATTTTTTCAGTTTCGTAGTCAAGGTTGCCATGGAAAAATGAAAAAAAAATGAAACGCTCCCAACTTAATTAAATCAAAACACTTCTTTCACGGCGTTTAAAGAAATCAGATATTGTTTGTTATGGTATATAATTATTTTTTTGATTGAATTGAAATGGAAACGAAGTTTCGATTTTTTATTTTTTTATGGCATGCTAGACTACAAAACTTGAAAAAAATTGAAAACTCAATTATCTATTTTTTTGATAAATGCGTTGATGAAATATTCTTCAAGTCATAACTTTCAAACGAATGAAGATATCGCCATGCGGTTTGAACATATTATGTTGCAAATTTGATCTTCTTTTCGAGTCTACTGAAATAATCATACCGTTCCATTTGAGATTTTGTAGAATAATTCAAAAAACGGTTGACTTTATAAAACATGCCCCTTAGAGAGGGCGGTAGGGACCAGAATGTCATCACAATATCACATAACATCAAAAAGATGAACCATTATGTTGATATTAACGTGAAAGTATTTATTTCTGAACTTAAATAAGAAAATTTGCGAAAAAATTCAATTTTTCATTTGATCGAAGCTATTACGCCCCCAGCGGTGGACGTATCAATTTAAAAAATATTTCCAGCAATTTTTCTTGGTCGATTTCAACTAATAAATTTTGTAGCCAAACCTCTACGACTATTAGTTACTGAGATACAGTGCCTCGTTACCCTTATTGAATCACCCGGTACATTGTTGCCAATAGTTCTAGACAGAGGTACCCGATGTACATTATTTCCATTCCTGCGGTGTTTTGTCAAGTGCGGTTCGAGCTCTCGTGTCGAGCAGTTGACAAGAGAGATGCTACGTCGGCTATGGAAAAATACGCGAGTGAGATAGAAACAGGTGAAATAGTGAACGGTGAGGTTGAGTACCCGAACAGAAACCAATCATCCGAGAAGACCCAGTCAAAACTTTTCCATGCGTCGGAAGGAAGACTGCATGCCAGAGCAGTCACGCCCAAGAGGCGTGGCTTCCGATGGCGCGAGATTACGTCAGCAACGTTCCTGAATTCAAAATTATTCATTTAAAAAAGCCTTATATCTACTTTGAAATTCACTAAATTGATAATGTACGATTTGAAAATCGATAGATACTGATTATTTAGTGAATATAAACTACGCAACACTAATTACGTCGCACCCCGAAATTTTGCCCCTGTTAAAGTTTGAATAACTTTTTTCTGCTTTGAACAATTTGAATTCTGTTTACACTGTTCGCTAGCTCAGTCCTTCAGCTATAATCACATACTTCTTCGGTACATGAGGTTTTTTAAATAAAATTGCTACAGGACGTTACTTGAAACTGCAAAATTTCGTAATTTTCAAAAGGAGCCCAAATTAAGAAAAACTGTTTTTTTCAACTTTAATAGCATAGGCAAGAATACGTTACCTTGAGCCATTTCCTAAATTGTCTCATCTCTTTTATTTACAGAGTGATCTCAAACAATTAACTTTTTGGTTTTGTAGTCATAACTTTTTCCTCTTCAACCGATTTTCAAAATCTCAGGCTCATTTTGAAGCTGAAACATTAGATGAGGTGATATGAAGATCAGAATTGACTCAAGATGATTATACGAGATCGAGGGTTTCCTCAAAAGTGACCTAAATCTGAAACACCCTCTAAATCCCGGCTGCGAGGATTTTAAATAAAAATCAACTTGTTTTCGTAAGGATCTTACATTCTCGATACGTCCAGATGTTTCTTAATTTCAGTAGTCTGCGTGAGAAAATCAAATTGAAAAGCCATGTTTTCTAAAATAAATCAGCCCAAGGAAAATGCATGGCCCGTAACCAACGTAATAAGAATCATATTGAGTGACCGACAAGACAGGTTGAAAAATATCGTTTTCGTGGAAATAAAGTTCGGGACAGAAAAAATTATTCGTAGGTCTTTCTTTTCTGAAGATATAAGACTTCAGAATGAAAAAAAATTCAGAATGAAAAAAAAATTATCAGAATACAATAAAAATTTCAGGGTAACCTTCTCACCCCCTATACAAAGTATTCCATCACTTCTTGGATTTTTTTCAAACAATTCAATTTTTTAGACCCCCAAAAACATTTTATACGTACGCCTATAAAAAAATTTATATACCTCTTTGATCAATTTTTTCCGCCGAAAACAGCTATGGTTACCGCTTGTCTCGATTCTGAAAAATTACTTTTTTTTGTCCTTTACATCAAACTATAATACTTGGAGTACTCGAGTTTGGACGATTCATACTAGTTTTGTACGAAACTCACGAAAATTATATTTAAAAAATTCCCAAAAATATCCTTCCCATTCATCCGTATCCAAAGAACCCCAAGAGGAGAAGGGAGGAGAGAACTTTTATTTTGAAATCTCCGATCCCGATGTGGGGGTCAGGTGAAATATGTTTCCCGACATATCTAACCGTTTAGCCAGCAAAAATTTTTTGAAAGTCCTTTTGATGGTGATATTTTCGTTTCGAACAAACAACGTTTTGGATATTTTTTTTAATCGGGATTTCGAGGGGGTTTTAGGTTTGGGTCACCTTTGCAGAAACCCTTGATCTTTATTGTTCATCTTGAGTCAATTCTGATCTTCATGTCTCCCCATTTAACGTTTTAACTTCATAATGGTCTTAAGATTTTGAAAATCGGGATTTCGAGTGGGTTTTATATTTGGGTCACCTTTGCGGAAACCCTTGATATTTATTGTTTATCTTGGGTCAATTCTGATCTTCATGTCTCCCCATTTAACGTTTTAACTTCATAATGATCTTGAGATTTTTAAAATCGGTTGAAGAGGAAAAGTTATGACTGCAAAACCAAAAAAATCATTTTTTGAGATCACTCAAGACAATTCTGAAGATCGCTCAAGTTAATGATCCATCTTCATGCCTCTGCTGTCAAAGTTTAAAAAACAATTTTTCTTCATTTAGGATCATTTTGAAAATTCTGAAATTTTGCACAGTTCCAAAAAACATCCTGTAACAATTTCATGGAAAAAACCCCATGTATCGAAGAAGAATGAGATTATAGCTGAAGGACTGAGCTAGCGAACAGTGTGAACAGAATTCGAATTGTTTAAAGCAGAAAAAAGTTATTCAAATTTCAACAGGGGCAAAATTTCGGGGTGCGACGTAATTAGTGTTGGTATATGACTCCATATATCACTCTTTTCTTTGGAAAAATATAATACAAGAGTTAATTCGAAAACGAAAATATATTCCATAAATAAATAGCTATTGATACGAAAACAATTTCAAATCACATTCTGGTCATATCTGAAAACACACGATTTCAAAGAACTGATAGGTAATATGTATTCAGTATTATATTATAAATTATAAAATAAAATTTGTTAAAGTTTTAGTTGATTTCATCACAATATTTTTTTTTCCTTTTCTTCACCGCTAATGTATGTTTGTTTTATTGTGATGAATGAAGATATTATTATTATTATTGTTACTACTAATATTGTACCTAAGTATTTATATTAAGTTAAACAAAATATCAGTCAGATAATAAAAATTGTGACCAAATATTTGAATACAATTATTATATTTGAGAATTTCTTAACATTGTCGACTTTTTTTAATAAATTGAGAAAATATTATGCGAATTTTTTCAATTTATAAGTATTGTTTCGTTCTCGCTCACTCGTTTAGTTTAGTTTTGGTTTTTTCTCTATTATTTTTTGGTGATTATTATATTCCAAGAATCTCTTTCTTTTTTTTTGTACTGAACAAAATTAATCAAATAGTTCAATTATTACGCGGATTATATGCTGTGATTTTCCACAATCCTCAAACCAGAAGATAAAACGCACCAGTTCGTCTGTTCAAAAAACTGGTGTTTTTAAAAAAGCTGGTACCCGATATCGCGTCTAGCAGAAATGAACGAATGGTCGATGTGAGTGAATCAATCTCTGTCTCAAGCTCATTCTACATCGCTCGTAAAAAGCCAGAATTCAGTGAATTCGCCGACTGCAATAATTATTGGTAAGTGGTTATATCACAGCTTGTTTGTTTCATTATATCCCTCTTTGTATGTATGAGAATTCGCCGACTGCAATAATTATAGTAAAGGAACCATACAGTCCACAAAACCATCGAACACGAAACATTTTTGATCCTTCTCGCCATATATTTCATTATAATTGTTGCAAATCGGTGAATTTCTGGTGAAAGAGATTGTTGGAACGGTGCGCTAGTAGAATTTTTAGAATTTCCCAATCAATCAGCGAATATAATTATTTATCTTTATCTCTTTGCGGCCAGTCCCTTGTTTTCTTGCGCTCTTTCTTTGTTCTCGCTCAGGTTGGTTCAACTTCATTTGTTTATTTCGATTGTTTTTATAAACCTCGAATTCCCCATTGATTGATAGAGAGTACAGGGTGGTACAGGCCACAATAAATTATACTGGTTGATAAAATATAATAATTTGAAATTTCACTGAACACAATGAGTACCGTTGCAAATAAAATCAAACAGTTGAAAGCCTTGCGATCAGTTTCAATGGAAAGAATGACTGATATGAAATTAATAGCGGAAAGTGCGAAGGCAAATCCAAACTTCATTTCTCAACTCAAGGCGCGTGCCACTCAGCTTGAGGCCATTTATCATGATTTCAATACTCACCATAATTCATTGATTACGCTTACTTCCACAATTGAAGATTATAATTTAGTTGAAGAAGAGGCAATTCGGAAACTATTTGATGAATGTTATTATACTGTTATTTCCATTCAGTATGATTTATTTGATGACAAAAATTCTCCAAATGTTTCAGGCGATCTGAAAAGCAATGTTAAGCTTCCTCAAATCGAACTTGTGCGATTCGATGGTGATCCGAAAAAATGGAGAACCTTTATCGATTCTTTTGATGCTCTTGTCCATAACTCGTCGTTGACCAATATTGAAAAGTTCAACTATTTAATCTCAACTCTTAGTGGTCCCCCTCTTGCATTAGTTAAATGCAATCGTTTGAGTGATGCTACGTATATGATTGCCTATGATAGCCTCAAATCACGCTATGAAGATAAACGTGCAATGGCTACCGCACATTATCTAGATCTAGAGAAGGCTGTGAAAATTTCTGACACTAATGTTACCTCTCAAAACTTGAGACACCTTTTAGAGGTTTACGAAGAAAACTTGGCTGCCCTGAAAAACATGAAATTTCCTACATCTGAATGGGATTTCGTTATCTTTAATATGCTTTTGAATCGATTAGATTCGAATACGATTTCAAGATTCGAAGTCGAACATAGTTCGAATGATATACCAAAACTTGAACATCTCACAGCATTTGTTCGAAGACAATGTAACGCTTTGGATAGGGCAGCTGAAATAACTCCTAATAAAGTACTCAATAAAGCTGATAATCTGAAACAAAGAAATTATTCGCCGAAACCTGGGTTTTCATCAAATCAACGCCCTCATTCATCATTTTTTACGCAAACTCGCGGCCCTATCGCTTGTCCTTTTTGTAAACGGGATCATCTTATTTATAGGTGCACTAAATTTTTAGCTCTCTCCCCCCAAGAACGATATAACACAGCCAAATCTAATAAATGGTGTATCAATTGCCTAGGTGTCAAACATTCATTGAAGGATTGTACTTCCATATCACGATGCATGAAATGTCATCAGAAACATCACACTCATCTTCATTTCGAACAGGTAGCGAGTCCCACCAATGATCCTCAATTGTCTACATTTACCCCTAATAATAACCCTAATACTACTCAACAAAATGTCACATCACTCACATAATGTGGTACCAGCTTTGGTTGCCACAAAATCAACCGCTCTTCTTGCCACAGCCCTAGTGGAAGTATTTGATTCTCTACAAAATGTGCATATTTTACGAATATTAATCGATTCTGGTAGGTTAATTTTATTTCGGAAAAATGCTGTAATCGCTTAGGCTTACGGCAACGGCATATCTCACTCTCTATCCTAGGCTTAGGTCACATGAATTCTAAGGCTTCTAAAAGTGTTTCCGTAACTTTTCGTCCCTGTAAGCGCTCGGAACCAATATTTTCTATCGATGCTGTTGTTCTCACGCAAATTTGCGATAATATGCCCCAATTCACAATCCCTCACGATTCTTGGTCTCATATTACTAACTTAAATTTGGCAGATCCAAAGTTCCACACTCCTAGTCCAATTGATCTCTTATTAGGAGCCGATACATTTCCTATGATTCTCAGATCAGGTCGTCTAGTTGGCCAGAAGGACGAACCGATTGCCATTGAAACAGCTCTCGGGTGGATTCTTATGGGCTCTGTTTATACTCCTCTCTCCTCTCTTCCGCTCAATTCATTTTTTTGCAATTGTGACGTATCTCTTGAACGGTCTCTCACTCGTTTTTGGGAAGTGGAAAATATTCCAAAATCGATATCATTGAGCGCTGATGAGGAATTATGTGAATCCTTATACATGCAAAATGTATCGAGATCAATCTCAGGAAGATTCACAGTCGCCTTACCTTTTCTTACATCGGACCCCATTTTTCCCGAAATTAGGAATATTGCCCAAAGACGTTTTTTAACTCTTGAACGTAGGTTATTAAGAGATCCTCCTCTGTACAAACGGTATTGTGACTTTATGCAGGATTTTCTTTCTAGTGGTCACATGGCCCTTCTTGAGTCACCCACTATTTCAGACGATGTTTATTACATACCCCACCATAGTGTCATAAATCTCAATAGTAGTACCACCAAGTTAAGAGTTGTTTTCGACGCCAGCTGTAAGTCAGCAAATGGGCTTTCGTTAAACGATTCTCTCCTGACAGGCCCAAAGCTCCAAAGAGATTTGTTCAATATTTTGTTGAATTTCAGAGCCTTTAAGATTGCATTCACCGCAGATATTCGTCAAATGTATCGCCAAATCAACGTGGTTGAATCTCATAAAAAATATCAAAGAATCTTTTGGAGGTTTGCACCTGAAAAACCCTTGCAGGAGTTCACTTTGAACACCGTAACATATGGAGTTTCTTCTGCACCATATCTTGCAATAAAAACTCTACTTCATCTAGCAGATCTCGATGGCTCAAATTTTCCTCTTGCTGCCGAAGCTCTCAGATCTTATACTTATGTTGATGATTTAGTCATCAGTATTGACTCACTCGACAAGGCAAAATTATTGAAAACTCAACTCATATCTCTTCTTCGGAGAGGAGGTTTCGAACTTCATAAATGGGTTAGTAACGATCCATCGCTCATACCTGTATCCAACACCGAACAGGTAGATTTATCGTTGGATTTGGACAGCGATGCTAACATGAAAGTGTTAGGTCTGAGGTGGAATTACTCTCGTGACAAGTTAATACTACGAAATCTATCTGTACCAAACGCACTATTCTCTCCGAATTGGCAAAGATTTTCGATCCTCTTGGATTTCTGACCCCTCTCACTTTTTTTGCAAAGAGACTCATACAGCATCTGTGGACCTTAGGTCTTGATTGGGATGACACACCTCTTGTTGAAGTTGTCGATAGCTGGAACCAGTATAAAATAGAGCTTTTTCATTTATCAGAAATGTCCATTCCTCGACATATTCTCACGTTGAATTATTCATCCGTTGAGTTGCATGGATTTTCCGATGCTTCCAAAAGAGGTTATGCAGCCGTCGTATATTTGAGAGTTCAAGCATCTAACCAAGTGACCATAACCTTTGTTTGTGCGAAATCTAAAGTTTCCCCACTAAAACTCATATCAATTCCCCGTTTAGAGCTCTGTGCCGCTGTACTCCTCTCGGAACTAGTATCTTCCATCATTAATTCTTACCGGCATAAAATTCAATTCAACAAAATCATTGCCTGGACTGATTCCACCATTGCACTTTCCTGGATAAGGTCGGAACCTTATAAATTTCCCGTATTTGTCAGCAACCGTATTACTCAAATACAAGAAAAATTATCTCCCAATATTTGGCGTTACATACCCTCTGCAGACAATCCAGCTGACTGTGCTTCCAGAGGTCTATCATCTTCATCTCAATTAGTTCATCATCCGTTATGGTGGGCGGGACCATCATGGCTTTCTGCTAACGAATCTGCCTGGCCACAACTCCCAGATTTATCGTCTCACTCCTTATTAGAGGAAGAAAAGTGTGTAGTTTTTACCGCAGCTACTCCTCCTGACAATTTTCTCGAAACCCTGATTAATAATCATTCCTCTATATCTAAAATTCAACGTATTGTGGCATATGTTCATCGATTTATTTTCAATATCTCTAACCCTACTAAAAAAATGTAAAACCACTTTTCGAAACTGATTTAAATGATGCCCTCTTCACCCTAATAAAACATGTTCAGCAACATGTGTTTGCTAGTGAAATTGCTAATTTGAAAAGGAAAACTCCTCTTTCGAAACCCTTTCGAAAACTCAACCCTTTTCTGGATACCCGAGGTCTGTTGAGGGTAGGTGGTAGACTTTCAAATTCTCGACATTTATATGATAAACGATTCCCTATTTTTCTACCTAGAGATCATCGACTTACCACATTGCTGATAGAATCAACTCACAAACAATATCTGCATCCTGGAGTTCAAACACTTCACTTTATTTTATCCCAAAGATTCTGGATCTTCTCAGCGAAGAAAATAATTCGAAGGGTTATTTCGAAGTGCCGGAACTGTTGGAGACTCAACCCTACCCCCTATCAACCTCCAATGGGAAATCTTCCGTCTTTTCGTATATCACAGGTCAAACCATTCTCAGTTGTTGGTGTTGATTTCTGTGGACCCTATTGGATAATACTTGGAAAAGTTAGAGCCGCCGAAAAACTGAAAGCATACGTCAGTGTTTTCGTATGTTTCACGACAAAAGCCCTCCATTTAGAATTAGTATCCGACCTTTCTTCTGATGCCTTTATGGCAGCCCTGAGGCGATTTCTTGCCCGGCGAGGACGCTGTTCATATATATTTAGTGATTGTGGAACCAATTTTGTGGGTGCTGCCAGGGAACTTTCAAAAAAGATGCAAGCTGTTGCCTGTGAGGAAAAACTACATTGGCATTTCAATCCTCCCTCCAGCCCTCATTTTGGTGGACTCTGGGAAGCAGGTGTCAAATCTGTAAAAACCCATATTTCCAGGGTCATTGGTGAACAGCTCCTGACCTATGAAGAGCTGAACACACTCTTAGTTCAGGTAGAGGCAATCTTGAATTCGCGCCCCCTTTGCGCAGTAAGTGCCGACCCTAATGACTTGTCTGTGCTCACACCTGGCCATTTTTTGACCCTTGAGCCTTTGAATTCTCTACCTGATGATAATCTCCAACATTTGAAGTTGAACCGACTGAGTAGATGGCAACTTATCCAGCGGCTCCATCAGGACTTTTGGACTCGTTGGTCCAAAGAGTATTTGCACACTCTTCACCAGCGCAGTAAATGGAATGTCGCTTCCGCACCTGCCCTTCCGGGTACTGTAGTTTTGATTCAGGAAGATAACGTCCCTGCGTTGGCGAATGGGGCGCATTCTGGAAACCCATCCGGGTTCCGATGGAATTAGTCGGGTCGCTACCTTACGCACTTCCAGTGGGACATTTAAACGTCCATTGGTGAAGCTATGTGCCTTGCCAATGGAGTCTAAAACTACATAAAAAAAATGATCCTCATTTTGGTGGGCGGAATGTTTCGTTCTCGCTCACTCGTTTAGTTTAGTTTAGTTTTGGTTTTTTCTCTATTATTTTTTGGTGATTGTTATATTCCAAGAATCTCTTTCTTTTTTTTTGTACTGAACAAAATTAATTAAATAGTTCAATTATTACGCGGATTATATGCTGTGATTTTCCACAATCCTCAAACCAGAAGATAAAACGCACCAGTTCGTCTGTTCAAAAAACTGGTGTTTTTAAAAAAGCTGGTACCCGATATCGCGTCTAGCAGAAATGAACGAATGGTCGATGTGAGTGAATCAATCTCTGTCTCAAGCTCAGTCTACATCGCTCGTAAACAGCCAGAATTCAGTGAATTCGCCGACTGCAATAATTATTGGTAAGTGGTTATATCACAGCTCGTTTGTTTCTTTATATCCCTCTTTGTATGTATAAGAATTCGCCGACTGCAATAATTATAGTAAAGGAACCATACAGTCCACAAAACCATCGAACACGAGACAAGTATTGTCTCCTATGTTAGGTAATATGTCTTTATGTTTTTTTGACAAATATCCTGCTATATATTCAAGAGCATTAGTAGTAGTTTCTTGTGATGTTCTAGAATGATAGGATTCACAACTGAAATATCAAATGATCCTTATGCTGAAAAAAAAAGAGCCTCTGTATTCATTAGATAATAAGGGATCATTTGCCATAATTTTCACAAATGCCAGATCCATAACTTTAGTGGTAACTACATACTCTTCATTCTCATACTGAACAACAGTACAACATTGGTTTTTGCTCCTAAAATACCTAGATTTTTTTCCCAATATTATCATTCGAATTTTCTTGATAGCTTCCAATGGACTGGGATGATCATTTGGACCTCGACTTTTCAATTGTAAAAAAAATTCTCAAGGCAGTCCTGATTGAGTTTATGGGTACATATACAGGGTGTCCCACTAAGGTCGGCGAGGTACGATATTATGGAAACCATAAACTTTAGGGCTCCGAGAAAAAATAAATGAGGACTAAATCGGTCAAGAGAAATTGATGGAAAATACTTTCAAGTTCCTAAAATGATCGCTAGAGGGCGCAACTGCTATGACATAAATGAAAATTCAATTTTTCTCAGAAAATCACCATATCAAGGTACTGTTTCAATGACGGAAATAAAGAGTTCAGCAAAATTTGCGTCAGTTTAGTCTCTTACTTTTTTTCATATCTCGAAAAATAATGGTGGAGGAAGCTGTGGAAAAAATAATTTTTAAAATCGCTGTATCTCCTGCACCCTTTCTCCAAATACGATCAACTTGGGCTCGTTTGAAATAAAATTTCACAATCATTCGAACGCTCCATTCGATGTTGATCTCCAGTTCACACCACGTCTACTAGAGGGCGTTGTTCACCCAAGGTTCAGTTTTTTCAAATTTTCTCAAAAAAATCAAATGGAATGCTACAAATTTCAACCATTACATTTGAAGAGAATGAAATTAGCTACATTTTGGTGAAAACCGCGATTCGATATCTTCATACGTTTTTGAGTTATTCGCAAATAACTAATTTAACCTGAAAAAATCAAGTTTATTGTTGAAAAAAATATTCCATGATTTCCGTTATCTTCAGTGAGTCCGCATTGCATGCAAAATATAAGGTGATTCAATCCTATTCGCCTGTGCTAGTGATCAAAACGGTTATTATTCAAATGTTCAGCATTTTGGTGTATTTGTGCGTTGATTTAATATTCCGTACTATACCCAAAATAACAAATGATGCAAATGCCACTTACTGAAAATGAAGATGTGGATCCTACTGGTCAAGAACTAAACTGCGATAACGGGAAGTGACTTTCAATAATAACAAATAAAAGAATATCAAATACCCACTACATTCTGAAGCCATTTCTATTCAGCGATGTCATTACGGAAACACATTTCTTTCGACAAGGTGAAACAAAAAAATGTCCCAAAAATTTTCAAAATGCATTCCATTATTTTCAAAGCAACTATTGGCTGCTCAACACAGCTGTTTCAATTTCAGCTCTTGGAATGCTGGCAATAGGTTTTTAGATCAACGCACAAATGCTCCAGAAGGAAGAATAATAACCGTTTCAATCACTAGCACAGGTGAATTGGATTGAATTACCTCACATTTCACATGCAACGCAGACTCACTGAAGAAAACGGAAATCATATAATATTTTTTCAACAAAAAACTTGATTTTTTCAGGTTAAATTAGTTATTTGCGAATAACTCAAAAACGTATGAAGATATCGAATCGCGGTTTTCACCAAAATGTAGCTAATTTCATTCTCTTCAAACGTAATGGTAAAAATTTGCAGCATTCCATTTGATTTTTTCGAGAAAATTTGAAAAAACTGAACCTTGGGTGAACAACGCCCTCTAGTAGACGCGGTGTGAACTGGAGATCAACATCGAATAGAGCGTTCGAATGATTGTGGAATTTTCTTTCAAACGAGCCCAAAATGATCGTATTTGGAGAAAGGGTGCAGGAGATACAGCGATTTCAAAAATTATTTTTTCAACAGCTTCCTTCACCATTATTTTTCGAGATATGAAAAAAAGTAAGAGAACAAACTGACGCAAATTTCGCTGAACTCTTCATTTCCGTCATTGATACAGTACCTTGATATGGTGATTTTCCGAGAAAAATCGAATTTTCATTTATGTCATAGTAGTTGTGCCCTCTAGCGGTCATTTTAGGAACTTGAAAATATTTTCCATCAGTTTCTCTTGACCGATTTACTACTCAATATTTTCTTCTCGGAGCCCTAAGGTTTATGGTTTCCATAATATCGTACCTCGCCGACCTTAGTGGGACACCCTGTATAATGTTTACCTATGGTATTTTTCATATCTTCATAAAGAAGTTGAAGATATGTTGTGGAAATTATCAAACCTTTCTGAAAAATTTGTAGACAATTCTTTCCTAGTACACGTAAATTTTAAATCATTTTAATACATTTTTCAGGTGATCAGCTTGTAATTGTAAATTCATACCATAGGCACTTTTGGTATGTACAACTCCCTCTTTATTGTATCTATAAAATATGTCAAACGATTCATTAATGTCACTGATGAAATCACCTAAATCTTCTGCCATGATTTTATTTTCATTTAATGAAACTCCGAGAAGAAATTAAGAAAATCAGAGATGAAAATAATGGAAAGATAACCAAGAATTGAAAAGAGAAAACAGAGAAATGAAAATAGAGGAAATTAGTGACAAAGTAGAATGGCTTGAGAAACAAAAAAAGAAGAATAATGTGGTCATACAAGGAATGAAGGTAGAGACACATGAAACAGAAACTCTGAAGACAGTTATAGAAGGCATGATTGAATGTTTGATTGAACTAGAAAAGGAAGAAGACAAAGAAAAAATAATGTGAAAAATAAACATAAACTCGAATATAACAAAAATGAAAGAATATTCATAAACGAAGATGAAACAAAGAAAGAAAGAAAAAAAGGTAAGCAAATAAGAAAACTTGCGAAGGAAGAAAAAAATAAAGAAAGAACTGTGAAAGTTGGATACAATAAAATCACTATTGAAAAAGTATGGAAGTAGAACAAACCATTGGAAAAATTGGAACTTGAACCAAAGGTAACGAATATGGCAAAAAAAGGACACGATAAAGGACAACAAAAATGAAGTTGAAAATATATGGAAAATCGGAACATGGAACACTAGGAGTATACGAGGAAAGGAAAAAGAACTAGCAGAGGAGTTTGAAGAGTCAGGACTAGATATGCTAGGAATAACAGAAACAAAGAAAAAAGGAAAAGGAATTATTGAGATTCAAATCACTTATTTATTTATAGTGGGGTACAAGAACAAAAAAGAGCTGCAGCAGGAGTCGGATGCATAATACATAGAAAATTAGCGGAACAAATACATGGATGGAAAGGATGGCCGGAACGAATACTATCAGTAGAAATTGAGGACCAGAATAAGAACACTAAAACAATCATAATTGTATATGGACCTAGCGAAGACGACAGTTCACAGGTAAAGGATAGTTTTTGAGAAGAACTTATAACACTAATAACAGAATTAGCAAAAGGAAAAATATATATTGGGAGATTTCAACAGTAGGGTAAGGAAAAACGATGGAAGATACAATACGAAAATTGGTGCATAAGGAGAAGATACTAGAAATAATAATGGAGAAATAATGCTTGACTTTTGTATGATGCAAAAGTTGATCATTACCAACACCTTCTTCGAACATAAAGATATACATAAGTACACACAAGAAGTAAAAAGCAGGAACGAGAAATCTATAATTGATTACATAGTGATAGAGAAAACCAACAGAACCGATGTAATAGACACACGTGTGAGAAGGAGACCAGAAATTGGCAGTGACCATTACTTAGTAGAGACAAAAATTAAAAACAGAATTACGAATATCGATAACATTGAAGTGAAACCAGAAAATATAGTTGAATATGAATCGATCAGTTCCTACAAATTACTGGACTCAGATACTTCAAAAGAACACAAGATGGCTTTAACAAGGAAATTCGAAGAAAACGTAGAAATAATAGAAACTGGTAGTATAGGAACAATATGGAACTATTTCAAAAATACTAAATTAAAAACAGCCAAAGACATATGTGGAAGTAACAAGAAGAGTAACAACAAAAAACAAACAGCATGGTGGACAAACGAAATAAGAAACCAAGTGAAAATCAAGAAAAAAATGGAGAACATATTTGAATAACAAAACACCAGAAAATTACGAATCATACAAAGAAGAAAGGAAAAAAGTGAAAGAACTAGTGACAGCATCAAAGATGAATAAATGGACAGAATTTGGAGAAAAAAGTGAAAGAGACAGCAGAGCAAATCAAAAATTATTCTTCAAAACTCTGAAATCATTAAGGGAAAATAAAATAAATGAAAAAACCCGAATTAAAAACAAAAATGAAAATATTCTGGATGGACGCAAAGGAAATAATGAATAGATGGAAAGAATATTTCCAAGAACTACTAGGAAATAATGGGAACATCCAAACAGAACATGAAAAAAACGAAATAAGAGGAGGAAATGACGAAGATTTCATCACATTGGAGGTTCTAAAAGGAATAATAAGTAAATTAAAAAAACTGAAAGTCACCTGGATGCGACAAGATCACAACGGAAATGCTCAAGAATATGGGAGATATAGGTGTAGAATTTTTTGGTTGGACTTTATAGAAGAGTTTGGATGGAAGAAGAGATACCCGAAGGCTGGAAAGTAGCATCGATAGTTCCAATACACAAAAAGGGAGATAAAGGAGATTGTAATAATTACAGGGGAATAACTTTGCTGAGCACGTCAATGAAAATTTACGAACAAATCATTGATAAAAAAATAAAAGCAATTAGAAGAATCACAAAGTGGATTCAGAAAAGGCAGGAGCATTCAAGACCATATATTTACAATCAAACAAATACCAAAAAAGGCATTGCAACAGTGTGTATTTGGAATTCATAGACCTAGAAAAAACATTCGACAAAGTACCAAGACAAAAATAATGGAATATTCTGGCAGAAAGAGGTATCGACAATAAAACAATAAGAATAATGAAAAGTATATACAACAATAATATTAACCGCATTATTTACCGAAATAAAACATCACAATCATTTTGAACAAAAGACGGACTGAGACAGGGAGGAGGACTAAGCCCCGTATTGTTCACGGTATACATTGATGAGATAATCAAGAAATTCTCTTCAAGAGCCAAGTAACTACATGTGGGATATAGATACCTTAACAGAACGGATATATAAGAAGGAGCATTTGCCGACGACGTAGTAATAATAATAGAAAGAGAAAAGGACTTACAAAGTAATATGGAGATATGGAACAATATACTAAGAGAATACGGGATGAAATTGAATATAAATAAAACAAAAGTTATGGTGATTGTAGACCAACAAAAATCGATAAATATACAATTGGAAGGAAAACACATTGAACAGGTGAATAGTTTTAAATACCTGGGAGTAGAAATATAAGACAGTGGAAGGCAAGATATAGAGGTGAATAGCAGAATTGAGAAAACTTTGAACCCATATTATGCAATGAAGCAAAAAGGAAATATCAAGAAAAACAAAAGTGAACGTATTTAAAACAACTTATAGACCAATACTAACATTCGGTTGTGAATCCTGAAATACCTAAGAAGGGTGAAGGGAGTAACAGGGAGAGACAAAATTAGAAACATAAAAATAAGGGAAGAACTTGTGTTGCAGTCTACACTAAATTTCATCGAAAAACGGCAACTGAGTTGGTGGGGCCACTTACAAAGAATGAGCAATTCAAGACCGGTCAAGCAAGTATGGGAGACAAAAATACAAAAAAGAAAGAAACGCGGGAGACCGAGGCAGACATGGGACGGAGCTATAAGAGAAATATTGAAGAAGAAAGAAAAAACATGGGAAGAAGCGAAACATCTGACAATAAATAAAAAAGAATGGATGAAATTTGTACATGATATTGAAAATGTTTGAAACCAATTGTAATTACCCTACACCATTATGTGGTAACTGGGTTTTGATTATATATACAGGGTGAGTCACGTTCGATGGCACCTTAGACGTTTTTACGGAGAACGGGAAATAACTATTCAAACGAAGTTCTGATGAAATTGTGTATTCTTCATGGAAAATGTGAGGGAATTATAGCAAGAACGTGCAGAAAATTCAATGAAACGTACCCTGAATTACAACCAATGAACAAAAGGAAGTTTGTACGATTACAACATAATTTCATTAATTATCTGTCAAAAATTAGAAAACGTTCACGATAAATTTTCAAAATGCCGACCATTGGCTTCCAAACATTTCAAAATCCGGGTATTTGAAGATACAATTGTAGCACTCCTTATTTCACTGGCATCTAGCTCTTCAAAGCAGTTGATCACTCGTTGGCGCAGGTCTTGTTTACTGTGCACTGGTGTCTCTTCTCTTCAAATTACCCCACAAGTAAAAATCAAGTGGCGTGAGATCGGGTAATCTCGCAGGCAAATTCCACGGACCCATACGTCTGAACCAGCGATCGTCGAACATCTCGAACAACTCCTCTGTTACTTCCCTAGTGCAATGTGCTCCATCCAGCTGAAACCAACTGCAACGATACTCTTCTAATGACAGATTGTCCAAGAAGTCGTTCACAACTGACCTTAGAATTTGAAGATATTTCGCTGAATTCCACGGTTCATCGTTAATAAGAAAACTTATTCGGTTATCCTTTAGAAGGCAAAATACGTTGAAACTAAACTTTTCCTGATATCCCATTTCCTTAACAACATTTGGATTTTGACCAGCCCAGAAATGCTCGTTCCTTCTATTAAAAATTCCTTCTCTGGAAAATTTTGATTCGTCTGTCCAAATAATTTTTTTAAAGAAGTTAGGATATTCTTGGGTGCGAATAAGGATTGTTTAGCAAAATTGTACCATTGAACTTTTTTAATTACATTGAATTTTCTGCACGTTCACATTTTCCATGAAGAATAATCAATTTCATCAGAACTTCGTTTGAATAGTTATTTCCCTCCATTTCAATTATTTTTGAGTAACTTTCGTTAAGAAACTCACAACGGTATTATTAACAGTGCAACAAATTGTCAAATTTTCATAATGTCATGTATCATCATGACATTTAATAGCCACCTTAGATGAATATGAGAAAAATAAATCGATTTTTTTAGAAAATTGCTATTATCTCGGAATTCTGGCTATTTATGTATAGGAACATTATCAATTCGAAGGGAATTTAGTCATCTTTCAGGATATTTCATAATATACAGGATTTTCCATTTAAAAAAAACGCACTTTCAACCCTTTTAGTATCTAGCTAAAAGATCATGAATTTTGAACGACCCTGTATAACGCAGAACAAACTTCTCTATACAGAATCAATGTACATGATCTTGATGAACTAAACACAAAATTGCAACTTCCTAAGAATCCAAATACCGCAGAAACAAACATTCAATTCGAGCTATGAGTATGATACAGAACTAATCAGAAAGGAATGACAAGTTCAAAAATGCGGTAATATACAGGGTGACCCATTTGAAATAACAAAGATTCTGCTACTTTCTGGTATAATCGGCAACGCTGCATTTCTGAAAATATTTTAGATCGATAGACCAAGAGCAACTACTTGAGAAACCAAATTTTTAAGAATTATCCTATGTCCCGTTCTCCGTAAACGTCTAAGGTACCATCGACCGTGACCCACCCTGTATATTTAATGAAACTCGAGCTTCTAATGTATATCTCAAAAACCGTTCGGAATTTTACGAATATATTCGTGAAAATCTTTATAAGAAATTCAATTAACTATCATTTTTACATCAAATTTTATTTTCTTCAGTGCACGATTTCCGAGATCCAAGCAGAAAAACTAAAAATGGGACATTTCCACCCTCCTCACGCGTACATATTTGAAATTCCATAACTTTTGATTAGTAGGCGATAATGTGGCCCAAGTTTACATCAAATCGAAGAAAATTCGATGGTTTACAACTTTGTCACCTATCATTTTCCTGAGAAAAAAAACGAAGTACACCATATAATAAAATCAACTGGAACGTTTTCGGCAATTTGCCATCATCAGGAGCGAGTCTCTGAAAAGTGAGATTTGATAATGAAAACATGTTATTTGTTTAAGAAATTTAGGTTAATTTTGAAACTAAGTTGTGAATATAAGACAATTGAAAAAATTTTAAAAACTCACTTGTCACAGATCCCTACAAAAGGTAAACATGAAAATTGTGAAAAACTTTTTAAACAATTCAATCCATTTCGGGATATTTAGAGATTCATTAGGAAAATTACCTATCCACTTATTAAACATAACAAAATGGAGAAATTACATGGAACATGGAATGTGAGACTAACAGAGCGGGCTAAGCATCAATTGTCATAAACTTTTTTGTATTGACATCTAAGAGTATGGTCCGTAAGCTTACCGAACGTAACCAATGTTATGGTTAACCGGTCCGTAAACTCTGAAAAAACCGAAGGGTTGAACTTACCGTGACTTACGGGACACGGTTCCTGAAAAAAGTGGTCAGAATATACAACCCGAGAAACCGTTCTTGGGAGGTCGGTTATTCCGGTTATTATATTGTCAAGTTATTATTATACAACTGACAGCACACCTGGCGCATAATATTCGAAAAAAGTTCGTTAATGGAGGTAATCTAGATAGAAAAATAATTTCATCAGTTTATTGTATATTATATATTTTTTCATTTCAATGGATATCGATTTGATTGCATTATGTACCTGTTTCCATTGTCGCCTGGAAAAAGGTACCTTGACTTGAACACCCTTGAACACAATATTAGAAGCAGATAATAAGAAGGCATTGATCATGAATGCTTCCATAAATTTGATGAAATCACTTTAGATTGTGGGAGTAATATCTCAAAAGAAGAATATTCAAACAGTCGTCTCAGAATTATGTCCCATCAGATGCTACCACCTCAGTAGGTACATCCGATATAATGTTCTTGAAATTCCTTATCCGAATACTCGTCTATCACATCCACTACAAAAGTCCTTATTCTTTGTTTGAGAACTATGGAAAATAAAATTAATTTTGATTCGTTACTCACAAAATCCACCTCACCCAAAGCCCAAAGGTCCTCTGATATTTTCATCTTCACTTTCACTACTACTGCTAGTAAGGAGATGACACGTTTATACAGGGTGTCCCCTCTCAATCGGAAAAAACTTCTGGGGCATATTGAGGAACCATAGACAAGCAGTTTGAGATAAGAGACTGATGTCCGGAAGTGCATGGTTTTCAAAATACAGGGTGTCAAAGTTTTTTTCAAAAAACTTTTTTTTATTAATATTTCAAAGACACGTTAACCGATTTTCTTGAAATTTGCTAGTGATGTAAGCTTTAATAAGACGCTCAGTTAGCACGAATTAAATGTTACTTATGACTTCCAGTGGCGCCCCGGGGGACAGTGTCACGAATAAAAATGACAAAAAATGTACGCTGCTGACTTTTTTTAAAAATTTTATATATATTTTAGAAAGCTCAGTTAAAAATACAACTTTTATGTCACTTGATATGTTTTCGTATCTCTCTCCGTTTTCGAGAAAAAAATTTTATTAAAAACTTTATTGAAAGGTTCATTATTATTAGAAAGAAAAACAAGGAGGCTTTTTTACAAATAATTTATTATTAATTAGTGGAGCAAATGCTCAAAGTGTCCACCATGCATTTCGATGCATTTTCTGCACCTGTCGAGCCAGGATTCGCGCACCCGAGCAAACACGCCTGGATTGTTCGCGATAAATTCCGCTGCCACCACAACTCTAGCAACTAGGTCCTCCATGGTCGGCACAGGAGTTGCATATATCAACCGTTCCATTTCGCCCCAAAGAAAAAAGTCCAGGGGGGCCAAGTCCGGCGACCTTGCTGGCCAAGGGACGGGACCACCTCTACCAATCCACCTGTTGTTGTAGGTTTGGTCGAGGTAACCTCTCACAGTGCGCGCAAAATGCGCTGGACAACCATCGTGTTGGAACCAGACCTCTCTACGCAACTGGAGGGGTACATCTTCCAGCAGCTCGGGCAGAATATCTCGCAAAAAAACTAGATAGTTATTCCCGTTGAGGTGATCAGGTAGAACGTACGGCCCAATCAAATGGTCGCCAAGAATACCTGCCCAAACATTAACACCAAACTTCTGCTGATATCCTCTGATGTGCGTAGCATGGGGATTTTGTTCGCTCCACTCGTGGTTATTACGAGGATTGAATTTCCCCTCGCGCGAAAATCCTTTTTCATCGCTCGTGAAGATTATACTTAAAAAATCAGCGTTTTCATCCGCTTGACGGAGCAACCACTCGCAGAACTCGAGCCGCCGAGGAGCGTCGTCAGGCAGTAGATGCTGCACCTTTTGCAGTTTAAATGGATAGAGATCGTGGATTTTCAATACTCGATGGACAGTATTTTTGCTGCAATCAAGTTGCGACGCAATCAGACGAGTGCTAGTGTTGGGCTCATTCTGAATGCGTGCCATGACTTCATCCTCAACGGCATCTCTGATCGGAAACTGCCTTGCAAATTCTCGAATAGGCTGCAAAGATAACAAAGCCTCTTAGATTGGCTGTAAAACAGAAACGCGCAAGAAAAAAAACACAGAAAGTTGCCATTTCTGCAATACTTACCACGAATGAGCCGGTCTCCCGTAGATTTTGATGAATTTTGATAAAAATCTTATGGTTTGGCAATTCACGATTTGGGAACCGCTGCCCGTACAACCGTTGTGCTAACAAAGAATTACCCCGCGCTTCCCCATACAAGAGATGCATATCTGCAAGCTCGGCTAATTCAAACCGATTCATTTTTGCAATTAGTGTAACGTTTGAAGATAATTAAGTACTTAGAAACTGACACTTTTACTAAAGTTTGACATGTTTATGTGTTACCATGACAACATTGTTTTGTTTTAGATTTTCAGATGATGAATCTTTCAATAAAGTTTTTAATAAAAAATTTTTCTCGAAAACGGAGAGAGATACGAAAAAATATCAAGTGACAAAAAAGTTGTATTTTTAACTGAGCTTTCTAAAAAATATATAAAATTTAAAATAAAAAGAGCAGCAGCGTACATTTTTGTCATTTTTATTCGTGACACTGTCCCCCGGGGCGCCACTGGAAGTCATAATTAACATTTAATCAGTGCTAACTGAGCGTCTTATTAAAGCTCACATCACTAGCAAATTTCAAGAAAATCGGTTAACGTGTCTTTGAAATATTAATAAAAAAAAAGTTTTTTGAAAAAAACTTTCACACCCTGTATTTTGAAAACCATGCACTTCCGGACATCAGTCTGTTATCTCAAACTGCTTGTCTATGGTTCCTCAATATGCCCCAGAAGTTTTTTCCAATTGAGAGGGGACACCCTGTATATCCACCAAATTGTTGTAATGCATTGCAATCTCACCATTTTATTTGTCCATTTGAAATGAGCAGTGTTACTATTGGTCGAATTAAATCCAAACACCAATGTGGTGAATATAAAAATGTACCCAGATTCTCATTCAAAACAAAATTACTTTTTTTCCATTATACTTATACAATGATAAAATGTGTCAAAACGTAATTTTTTAAAATATTCTGGCGGGCAAATCTGGGAGTCCTTGTGTTAATCCGTGTTGTCTCTGTTGTCCGTGTGGTCCGTAATGAAACCAGTTTTCAGGAAACCGATCACTAACCGAAGTGGTTAAGTGATGGTTAACCTGGTTAGCTTACGGACCATACCCTTAATGTTAAAATCTGGTATAGAAGTAAGGAGGTGGAAGTTGACATCACCAAAGAATGACCAACCCATACAGACAATCAAACCAAATTGTGTGATCTGAAGGTACAGACCTATAAAAATATAAAAATCAAAAAATTACAATTTATTAAGAAAAAAATTCAGAGAATGTATAATATTTTAATAATTACTAATTTTTTGCATGAATTTCAAAAATATCGACTCGACGAATTATAAAAAGGATAGTTAAACATCTTCTGATTGAATTTTTTTAAGGAATTTAAAAATTGGCTGAAAACAAGATTGGTTCAAATGAATTTGGGTGTTATTGTTATTTTTTATTTCATCTGATATTTCTAAATCCTCTAAATGGTCTAGTTGCAAGTTATTGCCTCTAACGTTATGTAATAATTTAATACCATTATCTAGATTTGAATGATTGATGATTATTAATTTTAATTTTTAAGTGGTTACCAAATGTAGAAGTACTTGGTCTATTGATATGTTCTTTTACTCATACTGATATTTTTTTACTTGTTTTTCCTATATAGGTACTTTCACAATCTGAACAATTAAGTTTATATATTCCACTTTTGTCAAGAAGTTCAGTTTTGTCTTTCGTGTTAGTTAAGATAGAACCTAAATTGTTAAATTTTTGAAAGAGATTAATATTTGGAATTTTTTGAGTTGAAAATTTTGAAATTTTGTCAGATACAGAATTGATGTATGGTAATGAAAAATATCTGGGAGTTGTAGATTCAATTTGAAGTTGACTGTTGAAGGCTAAATTTGTATTTCTTTTGTAAATCGTTTTTATCAAAATATCAATTATGCTTGTATTGTAACCATCATTTGTAGCAATTTGTTCAACGATGTTTAATTCCTTCTCATAATTCTCAGGTAATAAGGGAACATTCAAAAGTCTATTGATATAACAGTTATAAGCGGCCATTTTGTGTTTCACAGACAATGAGTATCTAACAGATTTGTCTGTCATGTCATTTTTGCCACCAAGATCTATGATTTTTTATACAAACAAGAGGAAGTGTACAACACTTTCCCGTAGAAACTCCATATTCTATGAATTCTATCAAATTTTTGGATTCGATATTATGTTTGGTATCAAAAAATCCCTTTCCACTAATACATTCTTTATAGATTATCCAATCCTATACTTCGAAAATCCTTTGAATATTTATATCGATTCGTCTTGCAAACTCTTTTCTCCTCATCATGGAAGATTCAAATATGTTTATTGTTTTGAGGAAGATATGACCATCCCTTTCACGAATGATACATTATATCAATTTATATTTTGTTGAAAATGAACATTTGATTTCAAAATACATGGTTTTCATTCTCTGAAGTCAATAATTAAGTATACTTATAATAAGAAATTTGCGATGAATATTATACTTTTTTCATGCACCATTAATTATTCAGTTATAAGACACAACACGGATTCTATAACAATTTTATTAATAACTAAAAGAATAATAATTGAAAATGCCTGAAACGTGTGATTCGGATGTTATCCAGTGAACTGATAGAAACGAAGGCCGCGGGTGTCGCGGAGGGTATCGGGGTACGAAACCGGCGAAACGCATTCGCCCGTGCGGCCTGCAGTCGAGTATGTTCTCTTCTATAACACCCTTATTAATGAATCGAATTTCGATTTCAAATAATCATTCGCTTTGTGAAACTTCAGCGCATCGACTTTATAGTAGGTATTTTTTTGATATACTTAGCCGTTTCTGAGATAATCCGATGTATTTGCAAACCATTTTAATAATATATCGTAATGGTATTATCGGATTTCAAAAATTTATATGATTTTTTTGACCTATCAGATCGAATCAAAATTATACACAGTGAAACGATCGAACTGAATGAGTATTTTGGGCGTATAAAAAACATACATTTTTTTCCAAAACCACCCCCTACCCCCCAAACGCACAGGACGATTTTTTGACGACAAGTAGATTCTTGTTCAGGAAATGGTAGGTGACATTTCTGGACATTTCATAGCTTTTTACCTCCGATTTCCCACCAACTTTGTTTCTATGCGTTTTTCGAGGCGTTTGGCACTCTACCACCACCAATTTTCAATTAGGTATGTCTCAAAAATTTACAAGAATGTTGAAGAACAATTTCATAGAAAATTCATTTACCTTTCATTTTTATCCGAATCAATTTTTTCTACACTGCACGGTTTTCGAGATATAAGCAGAAAAACAAAAAAATGGGACATTTCCACCCCTCTAACGCTTACATGTTAGAAATTCCATATCTTTTGATTGGTAGGAGATGAAGTGGCAAAAACACATCAAATTGGATAAAATCTAATGATCTACAACTTCACTTTCGATAATTTTTCTTCGCACTAGAAGCAAATGTTTGGGGAAAAGATGGAGGTAAAAATAATTTTTTCGAAAATTACAAATTTTCAATAATGTATATCTCGAAAACCGTTCGGAATTAAGAAAATATATCAGAGAACCCTTTTATAGTAAATTTAGTTAACATTCATTTGTATCTGAACAATTTTTTACAAAGTGCACGGTGTTTCAGATATAAGCAAAAGAACAAAAATGGAGCATTTACACCCCCTCCCACCATTAGCTCACCTCCCAAAGGTGGGGACTTCTAATATGTTTACCTCCTAACTGTTACTAACAAAGACCTGAAGTCAAAGATTGTCGCATATTTCATGCCTTCTAAATTTTGAACACTCATTGATTGGATTAAGTATAGAATTTGTAATACGATACTTTCCTTCATTCGAAGGCCGTCATCAACTCTGTGTTTTTTTTAACGAACGGTGCACGGTATAGTATAGGTTGAACTAGGATTGATTCGGTTTTGAAGTTCGTATACTCTTCTTGTTGAATATCTTGGTCAGTTGATTAGTCATGAAAGGGTTGTAGGCAAGTGTTTATTTCGATAACTTGAAATAATACAGAACATGCTGTATATGAGATTTCTGGTCAAGTTATTGCTGCGATACACAGAGCGTGTCCGCGCACACTGTTTTGTGCATGCGCGCCCCACTCAATCGTCGAGAAGAGAGGTGGAACCGAGAGTCGAGCCGTTGAATACGACGGACTAGCAGGACCAAACAGCCGACTGACCAGACCCGAAGGGGACCGACCGACCAGGCAGAGGGAGACCGTCTACCAAGGAGCTGGTAGTAGCAGCCCAGCCACCGAGGAGAGAGCCACGAGACACCGGACCGACCAACGAGGCATCGAAGAGGAGCAAAGGACGAGGTTTTAGACCAGTGTAAGGGTATTTGCTAATATCGTTTTCAGGAATATGTGCGTTGGAACTTAGAGTGATAAAGCACCTGTTCCATCGTAGAATATTTAATAGGTTGAAAGTATTGGCATGGAAACCCGTTCAGTTAGAGTGATATACCACCTGTGAACGGGGAACCTGTTGCCACCGATTCGAAGGCACGATTTATAAGTGCGTATCTGTCCGTCCTACGTGCGAACTAAGAGTGATATAGCACCTGTTCCGCATTACCGTATTTTTTTTTGCTTTGAGTATTCAGTCTTGTCAACATCGCCTCCGACACTTAGAGAGATATAACTCATGTGTTTGAGGAAGTCGGTGGAAAGATACTTAGAGTGATATACCACCTGTGGACGGGAAACCTTCTTCGTTCGCACTAATATATAAATGCTTGGAAGCTTTTGCGAGTGTAGTTTTGGATGTGAGCTTGATAGGTGGCATTGCTTTCTGCACGAGCTTTAGGCGTGATTAGTAGCACGTTTTGTTTTTGAGTAACTTAGTTCAACCAGAGATGATAACCGCGTAAAAAAACGTATGTCTCAGAGGGGGTACTGATCTAGCGACTCGGAGAATAAAAGTACAATGTAAATAGGTTATATACAGGGTGTCCCAATAAGGTCGGCGAGGTACGATATTATGGAAACCATAAACCTTGGGGCTCCTAGAAAAAAATATTGAGGGCTAAATCGGCCAAGAGAAATTGATGGAAAATATTTTCAAGTTCCTGAAATGACCGCTAGAGGGCACAACTACTATGACATAAATGAAAATTCGATTTTTCTCGGAAAATCACCATATCAAGGTACTGTATCAATGAATTTTTTAAATCGCTGTATCTCCTGAACCCTTGCTTCAAATTCGATCAACTTAGGCTCGTTTGAAAGATAATTTCACAATCATTCAAACGCTCCATTCGATGTTGTTCTCCAGTTCACACCACGTCTACTAGAGGGCGTTGTTCACCCAAGGTTCAGTTTTTTTCTGATTTTCTCAAAAAATTCAAATGGAATGCTACAAATTTGTATCATCACATTTGAAAAGAATGAAATCAGCTGTATTTTGGTGAAAACCGCGATTCGATATCTCCATTCGTTTTTGAGTTATTTGCAAATAACTAATTCAACCTGAAAAAATCAAGTTTATTGTTGAAAAAAAATTCTACGATTTTCGTTATCTTCAGTTAGTCTGCATTGCATGCAAAATATGAGGTAATTCAATCCTATTTGCCTGTGCTAGTGATTAAAACGGTTATTATTCGAATGTTCAGCATTTTGGTGCATTTGTGCGTTGATCTAAAATATTCCGTACTATACGCAAAATAACAATTGATGCAAACTATTCCTCTATTTATATCGTGATATCTATGGGAATCGTTCTTCAATCATGCTAGTTGCATTGAAAATAATGGAATGCATTTTGAACATTTGTAGGGACATTTTTTTGTATCACGTTGTCGATAAAGATGTGTGATAGAAATGACTTCAGAATGTAGAGGGTATTTGATATTCTTGTATTTGTTATTATTAAAAGTCACTTTCCGTTATCGCAGTTTAGTTCTTGACTAGTAGGATCCACATTTTCATTCTCAGCATTTGCATCAATTGTTATTTTGCGTATAGTACGGAATGCACCAAAAGGCTGAACATTTGAATAATAACCGTTTTAATCATTAGCACAGGTGAATTGGATTGAATTACCTCACATTTCGCTTGCAACGCAGACTCACTGAAGAAAACGGAAATCATAGAATATTTTTTTCAACAAAATACTTGATATTTTCAGGTTAAATTAATTATTTGCGAATAACTGAAAAACGAATGAAGATATCGAATCGCGGTTTTCACCAAACTGTAGCTAATACTATTCTCTTCGAAAGAAATGTTAGAAATTTGTAGCATTCCATTTGAATTTTTTGAGAAAATCAGAAAAAACTGAACCTTGGGTGAACAACGCCCTCTAGTAGACGTGGTGTGAACTGGAGATCAACATCGAATGGAGCGTTCGAATGATTGTGAAATTATCTTTCAAACGAGCCGAAGTTGATCAAATTTGGAGCAAGGGTTCAGGAGATTTGAAAAATTATTTTTTCAACAGCTTCTTCCACCATTATTTTTCGAGATATGGAAAAAAGTAAAAGAACAAACTGACGCAAATTTCGCTGAACTCTTCATTTCCGTCATTGATACAGTACCTTGATATGGTGATTTTCCGAGAAAAATCGAATTTTCATTTATGTCATAGTAGTTGTGCCCTCTAGCGGTCATTTTAGGAACTTGAAAATATTTTCCATCAATTTCTCTTGGCCGATTTAGTCCTCAATATTTTTTCTAGGAGCCCTAAGGTTTATGGTTTCCATAATATCGTACCTCGCCGACCTTAGTGGGACACCCTGTATTATACAGTTAAGAAATTAGTTTGTTGTATATATTGTTTTATTTCTAAGTAGAGATTAGGAAAAGGCACTAAAGCAACGAAATTACCAGGGTAGCACCAACAGTCATACACCTGTCACTTTGACAGTTCACTTTATAGACCCCTGGAATTAACTTTCTCCACTGAGAGTTGCCCGGTGCAAGTGGACCTACCACTATAAGATAGGTGGCGCCCGAGATTGTATGTAGTAATACCCGAGTCAGAGCGCCAATTCACGTTGTTTTTTTTGTCATCGTAATGTTAGTGAAAGGAAAAACAGTCTATCCAATTGAAAATATCAATTATAGTTTTGAGTTGAATGTTTGATATACTACGAGCAGAAAACAACTTCACTGGGAAATACCACGCGGAACATAACATTGAATTATATCTGCTCGAAATCCATGCAACGATTCACACTGTGAATGCAAATCGTAAATGTTTTTTTATTACTAAGACATGACAAAGTTTACATCAGTGCAGGGTAGTTAACCGAGTAGAAATCCTAAGATCTCCACTCGAAGCGATGCCTGTCCCAATGCATCTCCGTCGAGTCTATTTCACCGCACAGAGCCGCGTTTCAAGACCACTTGGAATTAGCGACATCATGCGGCAGACAATAAGGTATTTATGCTTTTGACTAAAACTAATCAAAGTGTAATGAAGATTATCAAAAACATATTTACATCTGCACTTGATGATCGGTAAAATGCCAGTAACTTTGGTTGATTCAGACTCCACTGTTACATCTACACGTTCAAATGTGAATTCGCTTTTGAGATTGGCATTAATTTTCAGGAATTGCTGCTGATGGAGTTCTTGCCGAAGATGCAGACACTACCTTACTATACTGAATAAATATTGCATTCATACTGAAAAAATAGAATAAAAACCTTTTGACAGTAAATGAAATAATTTTGATATTCGTTAAACACAATAAAATAGAATTAAACTTCCAAAAACTATTTATTGGTTTACGACATTAAATTTCTCGACTCTTCTCTTTAACGTCTCTTTATGTACTACTGCCAACCTCCAAAAAACACAGAACAATTATAATGTGACATAGAACTCATAGAACAAATTTCAAAATAAGATAATAACATTCGGCCATCCTATATTTTTTTCGCCCTCGAAAAATGAAATTACAAAAAAATGAATGCTAATCTACAACATAATCCTTCTATGGATCCTTGTTGGAGACAATTTCAACTGATTGCCATCATGGTCGCTCTCCAATTCTTCTGAAATATAAGTTGACTCTTCCTGAACATCTTCAACTTCGAACTCACTTATAGAATCCTCTTCAAAATCAAATTGACTATAAGGTTTCATAGAATCAATTGAAGCTACTCCCTTATAAAATTTCTGAGTACGTTGAGTTTCTGGCATATCCTCGATGTGATACGATCAATATACCTGTCCCAATCAGTTCCATCTGATAGTTGACATAAAGAGGCTAATGCTGTTGTTAAAAATCTATTAATTCTCTCAGCTTGGCCATTAGCTCTTGCGGTTGATGTTGCATTTAGAACATGTACTATATTCATATCTCGACAAAATGTTTTAAATGAATTTCCTGTAAAGGCAGTGACTCTATCAGTATATCACAATACTAATAATATCCTTAACTACTTTTGTGGTTGTTATTGTTGTAGTATTTCTGACAGGTTTTAAAAATGTAAATTTTGTAAATACATCCACTACTACTAATATATGTATAAATGCTGATTTACTATTAACAAATGGCCCTAGGTGGTCCATATGTAGTGTATGAAAAGGTATTCCAATTTTGTCAATACTGTGCAGTTTACCTGGTCTCTTCCAACTAGGCACCTTATGATAAAGACAGTCTAAACATGACCCAATGTATCCTTTGATATAGTTCCTCATTCGAGCTCACCAGTAAAGCTCTTTTACTTTGGCTATAGTTTTTTCTATGGCTGGATGCCCCAAATCATCATGACATTTTTTAACTATTCTCTATCTTACATTTTTAGGAATCACCCATAATAACTTATTTTCTTCCTTTTTATAGATCCTTCCATCTCTCATTTCAAACTCAATTTCAATCCTTTTTTCTGACTTCAAAACGAAATTCTAACAATTTCATCCACCATCGACCAATTCTACAAAGGAATTACAGTCTGTGACAATAGTAAATGATATACCGATCTAATAAACACGTAATCTTTCTAAAGTCCACACAACACTAAGTGTTTCCAATTCATTCGAATGGTATTTTTGCTCATCTCTGGTGGTTTGCGTACTAACATACATAATAGGATGCATTTGATTATCTTCTGCACTCCTCTGTAGCAACATACCACCCAGTCCTAATTTACATGCATCAGTACGGACTTCAGTATAGGCCAATTGGCCTTTAAAGGATTATAGAGTGCTAGAACATTGTTACTCACTAGTTCTTGTTTTAGTCTATTAAAAGATTGTTCTTGTTCACTCCTCCATTCCCAATCAGCATCTTTACACAACAATTTACTAAGAGGTTTAGCTAGATTTGCATGGTTTTTAATAAAACGGCGAAAATAGCTTAACCCTAAAAATTGTTTAACATTAGTAACATTTATAGGGTTTGGAAAGTCTGAGACACTCTTTAGTTTATTGGATCCTGGGCGAATACCTTCGGCTGATATTTCATACCCTAGAAATTCTATTTGCTCTTGCGAAAAGTAGCACTTTTTGAGGTTCAACTTCAGATTGGCTCTCCTAAAAACTTTTAGAATTTCTTGCAAATTTTCAAGCCCTTCAGTTATATTTTTACTTGGTAATAATATGTCATCCATATATGCCATGGCGATTGTAAATCTCAGAGGCCCTAAAACTTTGTTGACTAGACGTTGGAAAATAGCTGGACCATTTACAAGGCCAAAAGGCATTTTTGTAAATTCATACATCCCATCTGGGGTCACAAATGCTGTTTTATGTTGGGAGTCTTTAGATACCGGTATTTGATAGTAACCAGACATCATATCTAGGCCAGTAAAATATTTATTTCCTGCTAACCGATCTAATTGGTCATCAATCAGAGGCAATGGATAGTTAATTTTCTTGGTAACTTTGTTAAGTATAGTCTATGCACATCTTCTCATCGCCATTTTTCTTGTTGACAATGAGAACAGGACTCCTATATGCTAAGGTAGAATTTATAATTATACCAGCACTCTTCAGTTGCTCAATCATATCTCTCACTTTCTGCCTCTCACTATAGCTTAGTCTATAAGGCCTGAAAGTAATACCCTCTATTTTCTAGCTCGCAGTGGAAGGTTGTACTCTGAAGTTGTGTTAGTTTCAGCACTGAAACTGGGGGAAAACTAGACGACTCTGTCTACTCAGCAAAAATGATAGAGGTCCTCTCTACGTTGATTGATCACTCATTTTATCGTCGACATACATGAAAAGTCGTAATAGAAATCAGTTGGGTTCAGGGAGGTATGCACTGAAGGTCCAAAATTTGTAGTTTTGAGCTTAGGGCTTAAACAAATCAATAATACTCAAGCTAATTGATTGATTGAAAGCTACACAATCCCCAATGAATCATAACACTCTGTAACATTCTCAACACTGAGAATATAAAAGATACATCAATATTATTTTCAATACTCTATATTCTGCTTCAATATTTGTTGAATCAATCAATAAATAAATCTTGCATCCAAGTAATTCGCCTATCACATGTATGCAAGTTCAGGCTCAAAAATATTCAAAAATGAAAAAAAATATTGCCCTGAAATATCAAGAGCGACGTTAAGCGACACCCTCCCACTCAATCACAGATTGGTCAGATTATATTTCACAAAAAAATTTCAAGAAAAAGAGATCAAAATAATTGCTTAAATGAATAAGAGAATCATGAACATGAATTAATTTCAAAGTTGAGGTTTCACTGTACACTCACCTGAACATTATCTCTCTTCTTGTCCAGAGTCCAGACTTCCCTATGGTTTCACTCCAAATTCACACCAGAAATATTGATTTATTGAGTTTTAACAACTTCATTTCCTGAATTGGATTCAAGCTGAAAAATAAGAAGAACCACAGAGACTATTCTCTCAAGCAAAATTTTGCTTGAGTGAAAAAAAAAGAAATCTCAAAAATCTGTAATATTATGTGATCAAAATATAAGTAGAAATTCTACCAAACAGAATTCGTAATTTTTCGGTCCATGAGAAAGATCTAGGCCAAAATATATCGCAAATAAATTCTCAGTCTTCAACTATGCAGCAATGGCTGCCTGGAGCACCGGTTGATTCTTATGAATCTTAATTAATCTGAACGATCCTAAATTGAAATCAAAAAGGGCATACCTTCATTCACACCTGATATCCAAAGCAATCTCAGAAAACCTGAGTCTTCAAATCCCTTTTTACGGAAGAATAGGAATTTTCAAAAAAAAAATGCTCGAAGTTTTCACCTCAAAGGTCAAAAAGCAAGAGAGCGACCCTACGTCGTTTGTTCCCAATTCGTTCCTAATCACGTGAATAACAAGGATCATCTCCATTGGTACAACGGCAATACAACAAATTAACAATTCATAAATATATGCAATAATAGGTGTGATACAGAAACCTGTTTATCATGCGTCGATTTTAAATTTAATTGCAGATATCTAGTCTCATTCCCCTTTAATTTAAATTGATGGTACCTGTACAAAAGAAGATGTCTTTGTTATTGATTTTATATTAATTTACGAGATGTCGCCAAATGATCTAAATCAACTATTTATTATTGTTATTTGTATGACTACATAAAAACAAAATGTAACGATTTGTATATCGTTACAGGTACTACATAATACATATATAGACCATATAAGTGGACCAACGTAGGGCCGGAGGATCCGTAGGAAACAACAGTTAATTCATAGTTGCGACACTATAGGCCCATAAACTGCGTCAACTCAATTAGCCATCAACTCTTGATCAATTGGAATACGGCAATGGGCCATCATTAGAATGCCGATGCCGCCATCTAGCCATCATTCACGACTGTGGCCCGCCTTTCAACCGTCTATTCATGTTTGCTGGGACATTCAGCAACAGTAATTGAAAAAAAACTCTGGGCCCATAACCTATTAGAACAGAGGAGGTTATAAAATAGTCCTTTTGTTTCGAGTTTCATTTATTACACAAACACACATTACACTTGGGAGATCAACGATCAACCTCTTTCACAAACATGAACATAGAGAGACATCAGTCTTAATTTGGGACAGCCCCTGACAGCTAACTAACACATGTCAGTTGAAAGGTATTGCTTATTGCTTTGCACTGTTGCAATATGTATTGCACACATACCCATGAGTTCCATGACAAATATTGTAATTCTAACAATATGCACCATTCAAAGAAAAATTATTTTTATGAAGTTAGCGAGTATTGTCTTCATAGAGCAGAAAACACCGTTAACATAGAATTTTGAAAGTATTGCGACATTATTTTCAATATTATGAAATTACGTTCGATTTTCGAAAGAAAAATTCAATCGAGAGAGTGTTGTTGGCATATTCATAAATCAAGATTTACATTTTTCACACTACCAGCCAAACTTTTTATTTTCGTGTTCAGTCTTAGAATATAGAAACGCCACCTCGTTAATTTCGAGTATAATTACAATTATTTGTATCTATCAAGATATTTATGTTTTCAGCTAATTTGTGGAACTACAAAGAATTACGTGTTACCTGTGGATTGGATAGATCACACTACACATTATTTTCACATAACCACTCACAAAACAGTAAGCAAAATAGGTCTGATATGTTAGAAGAACCTAATTCGTGTGATATATGCTTAAATTATTTCAAATCAATAGGCAACTGTGAAATCATTCCACCGAATACTGATCATGAAACTTTATGTGGAAGGAAGAATATTAATACTAAAATATACAAAACTAATTTATTCACAGGTTTGCAATTCAGAACTAGATTTAACTTTCAACTCATGCTCGATATTTTTCAGGTGTAGATGACTCAAGGTCAGCTAAGAATCTGAATAAGACATTCCAGCGAATGAAATGCAAACAGTTTTCAATGGCGGAAAAACTGCAACCTGCTTTATTTGAGAAAATGAGCATAGCTGAAAATAAAATTGATATCAGACGACTATCATGCAGAAGTAATAGGAGTTTGAGTTTATTGTCTATGGATAGCTTGTTGAACTATCCATTTGCTCAGAGATTGGGAATAGACCTGAGTAAATTTGCCGATAGAAGCGCTGTTGTTATAGTTAATGATGAAGTGAGTATATATGTAATACCGATATTGGTTCAACAGACAAGTTTACCTATTGAATTCAGAATCAAACAAATTCTAGTTGCGAATATGCGAACTCTCATGCCAAGAAGAGTCGAGCTGATGAAACAAATATGTTCTTCAATCATTGTGCTTTGAATTTTGTTACAGATGGAATCACATTATATTCTGCAAGGACCAATTAATGGTGTTTCTTTGAGAGAATTTATCAAGAACTACACATTGAATAACTTGAACAGGTCGTTTGAATCAAGAAATACTCTGAATATAACAAAAGAGCAGAAATCAAGCGCCAATACAATCGATTCAGAAATTATCATACAACAACTTGATTCCAACTCATTTCTACCAATTATACTACAAGAAAATAAGGTTAATACTTCAACCGATTTCGAAGCCATATTTTTGAAATATAATGTACCTGTCCCATTCTCGATGTCCTTACGGAATATCTCGCTTATTTTCAAAGATAGAGATTTGCGGTCTTCGCAAACGTTGGCTACTTTTTCGTGAAACTCACGATACCGCAAACAATACTTTCATAGCCCGCTCCGTTTCTGAGATACAGGGCGAAATTGAAAATATTGCAATTCGGGACTCCCCTGTATCACAGCTATCTTTCAACTTATGAAAGAAGTAGAAACTGACTCTACATATTCTTACGTAGAATCCAATGGCGTAGTCAGATTTTTGAAATGAGCTGTCATTATTGAAATATAACCCAAAGTTATGTTTTTTAAACGGAACACCCTGTATATTTTTCAATATTTGAAACAAAAATGCTTCGAGGTTTCCAAAAATATATTACACTCATGAGATATTTTTAGTATTAGCCATTTATTTAGAAAATTTTCTGTTTTTATAGCTATATATATATAAAACTACTAGTATTGGGGCTTGCAGCAATGTCAGTGAGTTACTCTTTTATATTGATCCAAGCTTTCGGAAACGTTTATTTCCATCATCAGGGATACTACAAAAGTTTTCCATGGTAAAATATAACAGATTAAAATTCATGAATGCAGTTACTTACAACAAACACGAGGTTGACGACAAAATGATTGTTATAAAAAGTTACAAAAAAGTAAAAAACATTGTAGAGAATCTTGAATATGGAGATATTATCTCCTACAACTTGATATGGACTCGAAAAAAAGTCAAATTAAAAAACACCAAAATTGCAACAAATGTTATTTTCATCATCACGATGTGCACAAATTGGCGCGAAAAGCAACTAACAGTGAGGTTGTGTGTTCTCTTCTTCCTCTCACTCTCGCCCTTCCTGCCACGTCAGTAAGATAGGTGAAAGTGTTGTTAGACTTCATGGTCAAGATGTCACGTTCTGACTTAGCAAAAATGAAGGAGACCAAGACGGGAAGCAGAGTCTACTATTTACCTCAGCTCGATTTGGAAACTAAGATCATTGTTCACTCGATGAATTTAGGGGTGGAAAATTACTCACACGTTCACCATCCAACATGAGAAGGTAAGAATAAATTTCACTTAAGTGTTTAATGTCTAAAATAGCTAACAAAACAGTTTTATCAATAAAATCCATTTATTCCAAGGTTAAAGACATGGTGCCCTTGATGTCTCGATCGGGCGTGGTATACAGTATCCCCTGTGCAAACTGTAATAAAAAATATATTGGACAATCCAAAAGATCGATTGAAAACCGAATTACTTTGCATAGGAGTGATTGTAGACTCCATCCGGAGAGATGCGCTCTGGCAGATCATGTTAACCGTCTTGACCATAAAATGGATTTCCAATCTGTGAGAATTTTAGCAACGGAACGGAATCTCACTAAGAGGTCCTTTCTGGAGATGGCCTTCATCTATCAGGAAGAAAATAGCATTAATAAAAAAACAGACATTGAACACTTGAGTGAAATTTATTCTTACCTTCTCATGTTGGATTATGAACGTGTGAGTAATTTTCCACCCCTAAATTCATCGAGTGAACAATGATCTTAGTTTCCAAATCGAGCTGAGGTAAATAGTAGACTCTGCTTCCCGTCTCGGTCTCCTTCATTCTTGATAAGTCAGAACGTGACATCTTGACTATAAAGTCTAACAACACTTTCACCTATGTTACTGACGTGGCAGGAAGGGCGAGAGTGAGAGGAAGAAGAGAACACACAACCTCACTGGCAGTTGCTTTTCGCGCCAATTTGTGCACACCGTGATGATGAAAATAACATTTGTTGCAATTTTGGTGTTTTTTCATTTGACTTTTTTCGAGTCCATATCAAGTTGTAGAAGATAATATCTCCATATTCAAGATTCTCTACAATGTTTTTTACTTTTTTGTAACTTTTTATAACAATCATTTTGTCGTCAACCTCGTGTTTGTTGTAAGTAACTGCATTCATGAATTTTAATCTGTTATATTTTACCATGGAAAACTTTTGTAGTCTCCCTGATGATGAAAATAAACGTTTCCGAAAGCTTGGATTAATATAAAAGAGTAACTTACTGACATTGCTGAAAGCCCCAATACTAGTAGTTTTGTTCCTCACTGGTCAGCAAAGACTTCCCTCCTATATATATATATACAGGGTGTCCCAATAAGGTCGGCGAGGTACGATATTATGGAAACCATAAACCTTAGGGCTCCTAGAAATAAAAATTGAGGACTAAATCGGCCAAGAGAAATTGATGGAAAATATTTTCAAGTTCCTAAAATGACCGCTAGAGGGCACAACTACTATGACATAAATGAAAATTCGATTTTTCTCGGAAAATCACCTTATCAAGGTACTGTATCAATGACGGAAATGAAGAGTTCAGCAAAATTTGCGTCAGTTTGTTCTCCTACTTTTTTTCATATCTCGAAAAATAATGGTGGAAGAAGCTTTTGAAAAAATTATTGTTTAACTCGCTGTATCTCCTGAACCCTTGCTCCAAATTCGATCAACTTAGGCTCGTTTGAAAGATAATTTCACAATCATTCGAACGCTCCATTCGATGTTGATCTCCAGTTCACACCACGTCTACTAGAGGGCGTTGTTCACCCAAGGTTCAGTTTTTTCTGATTTTCTCAAAAAATTCAAAAAGAATGCTACAAATTTCTAACATCACATTTGAAAAGAATGGAATCAGCTACATTTTGGTGAAAACCGCGATTCGATATCTCCATTCGTTTTTGAGTTATTTGCAAATAACTAATTCAACCTGAAAAAATCAAGTTTATTGTTGAAAAAAAATTCTGCGATTTCCGTCATCTTCAGTTAGTCTGCATTGCATGCAAAATATGGGGTAATTCAACCCTATTTGCCTGTGCTAGTGATTAAAACGGTTATTATTCGAATGTTCAGCATTGATGCAAACTATTCCTATCGTGATATCTATGGAAATCGTTCTTCAATCATGCTAGTTGCATTGAAAATAATGGAATGCATTTTGAACATTTGTAGGGACATTTTTTTGTATCACGTTGTCGATAAAGATGTGTGATAGAAATGGCTTCAGAATGTAGAGGGTATTTGATATTCTTTTATTTGTAATTATTAAAAGTCACTTTCCGTTATCGCTGTTTAGTTCTTGACTAGTAGGATCCACATTTTCATTCTCAGTAAGTGGCATTTGCATCAATTGTTATTTTGCGTATAGTACGGAATATTAGATCAACGCACAAATACACCAAAATGGTGAACATTTGAATAATAACCGTTTTAATCTCTAGCACAGGTGAATTGGATTGAATTACCTCACATTTCGCTTGCAACGCAGACTCACTGAAGAAAACGGAAATCATAGAATATTTTTTTCAACAAAATACTTGATTTTTTCAGGTTAAATTAATTATTTGCGAATAACGAATGAAGATATCGAATCGCAGTTCTCACCAAACTGTAGCTAATACTATTCTCTTCGAAAGAAATGTTAGAAATTTGTAGCATTCCATTTGAATTTTTTGAGAAAATCAGAAAAAACTGAACCTTGGGTGAACAACGCCCTCTAGTAGACGTGGTGTGAACTGGAGATCAACATCGAATGGAGCGTTCGAATGATTGTGAAATTATCTTTCAAACGAGCCTAAGTTGATCGAATTTGGAGCAAGGGTTCAGGAGATACAGCGATTTAAAAAATAATTTTTTTAACAGCTTCTTCCACCATTATTTTTCGAGATATGAAAAAAAGTAGGAGAACAAACTGACGCAAATTTTGCTGAACTCTTCATTTCCGTCATTGATACAGTACCTTGATAAGGTGATTTTCCGAGAAAAATCGAATTTTCATTTATGTCATAGTAGTTGTGCCCTCTAGCGGTCATTTTAGGAACTTGAAAATATTTTCCATCAATTTCTCTTGGCCGATTTAGTCCTCAATATTTTTTTCTAGGAGCCCTAAGGTTCATGGTTTCCATAATATCGTACCTCGCCGACCTTAGTGGGACACCCTGTATATATATATATATACAATAATTCTTATAAAATAATTCTTTTGGCGCAGTAATCGAATACCACTATTTTTTATATGGAGTAGATAAGAAAATATTTATTCAAAATTATTATTCAATATAAAAAGCTGAACTATTTGACAAATCAATGAATTTCAACTTATTTGAAAACAATATAGTCTATACTATAAAACGATGCTTTTTTGATCATTATTCTGTTGAAATTTTTTTATATGATATTGTTCAGATTGATGCCTATATCATGTCGAAGACACAGCCGACATCTTCTGAGAAAAACTTCAATCGACAGCAGTAAAAACAGAGGTGTTGTAAGTATTTTCGGAAGCATTTCTCGTGATATTAATCAGTGCACCTCGATTTTCATGCTGCGACTGCCGGTGTGTTAAGTATATTTACTTTTTTATGTAGTTCCATCAGAAGAAATCTGATATCTATAAGTCAGGCGACCTTGGTGGCCATTTACTTTGAACAAATAGTTTAGCTACTATATCAAATAATAATTTAAAACGAAAACTTTGTTTTACCCTACATGAATTAGAGTGGTATAGGTTATTGCGTCAAAAAATCTATTTTGAAAGTAATATTTGTCTTTGACTAGCTATAAAAACTCAAAATTATCTGAATACCAGGGCTAATACTAAGAATATCTCATGAGTGTAATATTGTTTCGGAAGGCGCGAAGCATTTTTGTTTCAAATATTGAAAAATATACAGGGTGTTCCATTTAGAAAAACATAACTTTGTGTTATCTCAATAATGACATTCTACGTAAGAATATGTAGAGTCAGTTTCTACTTCTTCCATAAGTTGCAAGACGACTGAGATACAAGGAGGGTCCCAAAATGCAATATTTTCAAATTCGCCCTGTATCTCAGAAACGAAGCGGGCTATGAAAGTTTTGTTTGCGGTATCAAAAAGTAGCCAACGGTCGCAGAGACCGCAAATCTCTATATTAGAAAATAAGCGAGATATCACGTAAGGACATCGAAAATGGCACAGCCTGTACTATCAATTAATTTGGCTTCTCTCCATCAACTATCTGAAATCATCATTTATTTTAAGTTTTAGGCTATGGCTTTATTTTATTACTCCAAGCAATGCTCTTTCTGCAATGGTATCTCCTATATCTACCTCACAGTAGCTAAAAAACTATCCCTAGTGAATGATCTAATATTTAATCGTATCGATGGAGATTTGAACATCCTGCCATGGGAGTATTCAATGGAAAGTTATCCAACTATTTTGTTCTTGCCTAAAAAAAGGTAAGCCGTAGTCTAAGAGATATCTTTTATAAAACCAAAATTGATTTATTTTCATATTTGACATCCATTGTTTGTTTAGAGCCTACTATTATTACTATTATAACTTACTTATCACACATTTTTGTCACCTCGATTTCCTTGAAAATTCAACTGAAAGGTCGTCAAATATAAGAATAGAATGGAGGAATATAAGATAGGTCAATTATAATATAATAATCTATACGAGTGTTGTTGCTGTAGAGAGTGGTGCTGGAAAAGTTCGATTTGGGTGGTTTATAAGTCACGAAAAATTCCTAGTTTCAAGAGTCACCTACAATTGTTTCTTCGGAATTCCAATATTTGTGCGATTCCATATTGCAGATGCATGAATAAGAACGTGAATCACTTCGTACCATTAAAGCATGAGTTTTAATTCTCTCCTGAAGAAGCTAGATTGTGGATTGTAGGGAGGACGTTATCAGATATTTTGTGCATAACTCCTAATCTATTCGAGGCCCAGGATTCCGTTAATAATGCTCCTTCCAGGAACTTGAACCTCTTGCATAAAATCGCTGGGCATTCACAAAACAAATGTTCTGCAGTATCAGCGAAGTTATCGCATTAACGGCAACTGTTTTTCCCATCTTTTTGAGGTGATAATTCAGAGGGCAGTGTCCAGTGAGAAGTCCCAACACCAGTTTCAAGTCTTTTTTGTTTAACTCGAGAAGCTTTCTTTGGCGAAAGGCTTGGCCTTTTCGCTTGTATTTGTCCAGTGAGATTTCATTTCATCCGCTTCCCAGCGTCGAAACTCTTTCAAATTGGAGAATCCACAGAAGGGTTTTGGACCGCAGAATTGTGTATTTGCCTCTTCTTTGGCAAGGCAATCTGCTTCCTCTAACTCCCTTTTGACCTTGTTGATTCTAGTGAAATATTTCACAAAATCTTCAGATGACAAATCCGATTTCCTGATTCCGAGATTTAATGTCTGGCTCAGTCTGGATTGCTGCTTCTTTCGTTTCACATAGGACATGGCCAATGAGTTCAATTATCACTTTACCAAAGTTCCACAGCAAAAAGATAGCGATCCGAATTTTACGGATAGAAATTGTGGCATATCAGAGTTATATTACTTCTTTTGGAATACCCTATATTTTATTGCAGTTTTGCGTGAAAAATCGAAATTTTTCAACTTTAGACATTTTTTGTGTCAAAACCTTTCAATATCGTCTTACATCTTAACTTTTTATATTTACTATCGGTTGATATTCGAATTAAGCAAATACAGGGTGGTTTATAATTTTGAATCCTGAACCAACCTATAACTCAAATAACCTCAAAAACACATGACTAAGTTCCGTCGAGCACGAATGCATAGAATTTCTATCACATTACGCTGTAGTATTATCTCTGTGCTTCTGTGAACAAATGTCATATTTCACCAATAGCAGTGTTGCCTCACCAATATAGACAAATTTATTTTCGAAATGATAGATGAAAATCAACACAAACGAACCTATATCGTCTACCCGAATTATCTTAAAATGATAATTTAATCACCAATCGATACGTTCTTGGAAAAACATAGTAGCGACATTGAGGAGTCACCGACAAGTGACTTTGACAACACTGTACTATGGTGTGAGCAAAAGATAACAGAGAGAGATGAACAGTGGAGGGTCTAGTACGTTATAGCACCGTCCACCTGTTTCTGGTGTATTTCGATTTCGAATTAAAATTCTGATTTCGAAACGTTATGGAATATATTTGCTTCGATTTTGATCTATGATATTGTATGTTCACTGAACCAACAGCATTATCCATCAATTAAAATTGGATTGTATTGTCAGCGGTTTTCATATATGTTGCGGATATCGACGCTTGGTTGAATGAACACGTTATTATTCAGCATGTATGTATGTAATTTTCGCCACAAAGTAAAATATATACATATTTCAGGATTTTCTACATGGTCTAAGACTTCTTGTTATAAAATATAATTTTTTGTTTACAGGAAATCAGAAAGTAGAGTGTTTCCATCAGGTATGTCCATTACTGTTTCCAATCTCACAGGATTTATACTAACAAATTTGGAACCCGAAATGAAACTTGAGGCTATTTGGTCTTTATGCAGGCATACGAAGGTAAATCATTATTCCTGGTTTCAAAATATTTCATTGTACAATTTATTTGGTAGTATTAAATTAAGTATACTAATTATTGCACGTACTGTACGTTTATACCAATCTATAATTATTTAGCACTCTCATCTCAATACAAAATGATTCGACGTATTAGTACATTTATGAATATCAGTGTTTCATTTTTTACAGTTCACAAAAGAAAGATCTTCGTGTTATTCGTCCCTGTTAGGCGAGACACTGAATTACATTGATGATACGCTGACATCTTGGAGAAAATCGAATAAGCGACAGCAGCAAGTACTCCTGCACAGATTAAAACATTTACGTCAGTTACACCTATTACTTACTCATCATCCAGAGGAAAAAGATGTGATTCAACATCATTTCAGACAGCTGAATATATATAGTGATTGAGAAAGCAACCACGATTGCTTGTATCAAAAACTTGTGGTTTTTAAGAGACTTACAGCTGAAAATCACTTGATTTATGAGAAATAAATTAGAACCTTTTTAAAACTGGGGTAGAACTATAGCCTTCATGATACATTGAATTTCTGTATATATAATACACCGAAGAGCTTATTTTTGTAATAAACTAGTCTAGTGTCCTGTCATAATATGTAGGAACAAATTGTGATTCTGCTGACCATAAGATATTTGGATTTTCAGACAAAATAAATATTGTTGTATTGAGTATGAAAAAATTCAATTTTATTGTTTTTCATACTCTTCGTATTCAACATGGTATTTATGATAATTCTTGAAATAGGACAGTTAGTTTGTAATAAAATTTGTTGTGGGTGTTTTCCGTTGATTTATGAAGGTTCTTGAGGTAGGTGAAATGAATATCAGCTTCTGTCATCTAATTTTCTAGTGCCGTGAGATTTTAAAAAACAGCTCTTCAAAATTAATAATTTTGGATATTTCACCTGGATAATATTTTGATATATTGATATAAGAGTTGTATAAATTCAATTCGTTTCTATTAGTGAAATAACCTATTCAATTCAAAAAAGTGACCTCATTTTTTGAAAGTGCAGTTCCATTTATAACGAGTAGATACGATGTTATCTAGAATAAAGAAGCCCAGTATATTATTCTATATTTAGGTACGACTTATCACGAATAATATAAAAATTAGTCGATAGTACGATAGGGATGACACATTGAAAAAAACAGTGATGCCATCAATTTTCACAGAATAATTTCCCCCATATCAAAATGTATTCGCAATACATCGTTTTTGAGCAAATAATCACCACCTCCTCAGCTACCAGATGTATGCAACAAATTTTACGAGCCTAGATTGAGTTCACTTGTGGCAAATTGTTTAGGCGCTATTGCATTAGAGCCATTGACGGAATATATGTCTTTGTATAATTTTTAAATTCTTCTCCAACTTGTTAATGATCACAGCTATCCAAGAAATAATATTCAGATAATAAACCCTCAAATTGAACTACTTCAAACAAAACTGAAAAATGCTAATACAGAAAATAAATCAATCAATCGGAGGAATCATATCGAACCATCGTAATAATTGTATGGTGTCCGACCGGGGATTCAGTTTCCGCCAAAAATCGGCCGAATCTCCGATCGTCCAGAAACTCAAAGATTCGTCAATTATTGTTGTCGTTCGGATAATTTTAGTCGCAAGCTGAGATCGCAAAATCACATGAATATATACAGTGCGGACGTGAATAATAGCCCCCCCATTATATTTTGAACGGATCAATATTTTTCGACCATACTTGCCACACTATAATCACCTACTAATTTCCACGATACTTCCTTATTTTATGAAAACATGCACGCACACTAGCATTATTTGAGGAAATAATCGAATGGGAAGTTATGCTTCATTCAAAAGATATTTCGATTTTTGTTTTCAACAGTGTAATTATTTTTAATTACTGCAAATTTGCCACGTATGGCGTCATAGATCTTATCGCTTTCGCTAGATCCGTTATCCAGGTTACTTGTTTTGTAGGTCCGGGGGGGTTGAAAGTACTAAGCCATTGTCGTTGGTCGTTTTTATTTTTGTCCATACATATGTGTTATACCATACGTGATCATAGTACCTACTTTCTTGCAGACCCCTCTAGACCAAAAAATTACTACAGGACCTAGCGTAAGCAATAAGATCTATGTATGGCGCCATCACTACTACTCTTAAAGGTACCTACTTGTCTCTGTTATGATGTCATTGACATAAACTTGACGTCATTTGGAGGAAAACTGAATTAAGAGATGAGCTTCGTGAAATGTATACACCGTTGAATACAGAATCGAAACACCTTTCAAAGGAGGTGTCAGGAAACATACCATTCGATTTTTCCCCTGAAAGACGCCACGCTTGTACCGGGTGATTCAATAAGGGTAACGAGGTACAGTATCTCAGTAACTAATAGTCGTAAAAGTTTTGGGAAAAAATCCTTCAGAGAAAATTTACCACGAAAAATTGCTGGACATATTCTTTAAATTGATACGTCCCCCACTAGAAGCCGTAATAGCTTCGATCGTATGAAAAATTGAATCTGTTCGAAAATTTTCTCATATATAAGTATAAGTTCAGAAATGAATGCTCTCCGTTAATGCCAACATAATTGTCCATCTTTTGAAACATAAGGTTTCATTGTAGGACGTAAAATAAAGGCAGTAGAGGATCCTTATTTTTTTGGACTGTAATTGTATATAACTAAAGTTTGACTTGAAGGAATTTTGCTAACAAGATATGGTTCAAGAAAGGATGATTAGATTTAGATTTATTGTTTTCAATTCAAAACAGTCGAAAAACTCAAGTCATTGGGTTACATTCGAAATATATGCATGAATATACAGGGCTATTCAAATTCGAGTCTATGCATGGGGATTTCGATAACGGTAAGAGATAGAGGGTTGGTTAAATGGGGGCAAAGTAGCGTATTTCAGAGGTTAATTATATGGATGAAAAAAATCTGACCTAGCTTCTTCAGTTCTTGAGTTATACAGGAAAAATCGAAAATTTCGAAATTCTTCGTTTACTATATCTTTTTATTTTACGAAGATTTTTTTTAAATTTTGCCACTTTGCCATTGCAACTTTTTGTAGCCCAAACAAACTAACCTATCAGTGAGGGCCAATTTTCAGTAAATTCTTGAGAAAGGAGAATTTTATTGAGAAAGGAAAGAAATAAACAAAATCAGACATTTGAAAGATTATACAACTGGGTACCCGCGCCCGGTCAAATAAATATTTGTATCTGAAATCCGGGCGCCCGGTTAAATAAATATTTGTGTTTGGAATCCGGGCGCCCGGTCAAATGAATATTTGAAGTTGTAATCCGGGCGTTTCATTGAAAACAAAAAAAATGTTCTGGCGGGGATCGAATCCAGGACGCCTGCGTGTGAATCCAATACGCTAACCTCTCTACCACCTGATGATTAGAGAAAACATTGCAAGATAGTTCCTTGATCCGACTGGGCGCCCGGTCAAATAGGGTATTTGTGTCTGGAATCCGGGCGCCCGGACCCATAGACACTCCATTTATAATATCAGTGGAGGACATTGCTTGGTAACGAGGCGGTAGCTGAGTCAACCGAAATGTCCGAGATGGTGTTAACTCGCTAATAATCGAGTTGCATTCAAAGCTTTATCATTTACAACGGCGATGCGAAAATAAATATAAAATAAATATTAAATATTTGGTATCTAATGTATTATGCTTGCATTAAACGTACTATGCTTTCGTAACAGATGACGTAAATTATTGTAACTATAATGTATTATGAGGAACTAAGGTTTTAGTACGTTCATGATGTTGATAATTATCAATGGAGATTTCATATAATAATGTCTAAATCTTCAATGATACGATAAATTATAATAAATTGTATCAAAAGACGGAACATTTGATTTTTGCGTAATACAAATACAATACAATAAACAACTGCACAATTTGTGCTATATATATATCGCAGGTTTGTTTGCTTTTGTACATCGCAGCGATGCGACGTTTGTGATATATCGCAGTTTGATCTCATCGCGACTTCTCAGAGATGTCATGCAGCAGATGTGTTTGCTTTTTTACATCGCATCGATGCAACGTTCGTGATATCGCCATGTTACATAATTGCAACATCTCAGAAATGTTATATCGCAGATGTGTTGGCTGGGATATAGTCAGCAAAGACTACCTTTCTCCTATATATATATATATATATATATATATATATATATATATATATATATATATAATCAAACTAGGAAATATATTGGGGATATGCAGCATGTAAAAGAGTACTCTTTGAAATTTATCCAAGCTTTCGGAATTTTTATTTTATTCCATCATCAGGGAAACTGGAAAAACATGTGACATGATAACAATGTAAAGATAAAAACACATTAAGTAACTTACATCTTCTGTGAGATTGTTTACAAAATTTGTCGTTGAAAATTAAAAACATTGACATAGATAATGGATTGAAGCCATTTTAACAGAAATAACAATTTTGAAATTGTTGGAACATAATAAACTCTGTTCCAATACGCAACACGTGCAACACGTTAACCTTGTAGGTTAGAAAGTGAAAGTGAAAAAGGAGGGAAGAACTTGTTCTTAAATAAGTCAGAACCTTTGTACAAGGTCAAAACCATGTTGGTACTGTTGCCCAATGGACCATAAGCATTACAATATTTCCAACAGATCTGAGTTGGATACATTTGAAAGAGAATTTGAATTAGAGGAAAAATTTGGATTATCCAACATCAACAAGAAAGAATATATTTCACTTAGGTGATTAATATCTGATTTTTTGTTTATGGAGTTATTTTGTTGGTAAATAAATGACATTTCTAAAAACGTTCTTTTGCTAAGCAAAGGTTCAGACATCAATATGCTTACGCCATCATAATTCATACGATGATCTAAGGAATTAACATGCTCTGCAAGGGCACATCTTTCAGGATGAAGTCTAGCATCACTTTTATGTGAGATTATTCTGGATGACAATGTGCGTGAAGTTTGACCAACATAATTTCTATCACAATCCTGGCAAGGAATACTGTAAATGAGATTAGATTTAGACATCAGAGGAGTTTTATCTTTTATTATACTATGAATATTTTTGATGGTAAGAACGGTTTTATTAGCTATTTTTAAATTCGGTATGTCATGAAATAGTAAAGATAATTTGGGTGTGATATATCCTTAATGTATGGTAAAGTAGAATATCTGACATTCGGTAGAATTGGATCAACATCAGTAACAACTGCATCATTATGAGAAGGGCAGAGAAAATAGAAGGAAAGATATTGTGTTTGAACACAGAGCTAGGGTATGAAGTGAAAGGTTGTAGGTTGATTCCGTTTCGTGTGTGGATTGCCAACTGGTGCAATACAGATCTGTTTCGGCTCGCCAAGCCTCATCAGTTGCACTAGGCCAGTCGACAATCCACCCACGACACGGTCACTATTTGAAAACCACAATGTAGTCTTAAACAGTGAGGAATACGGATTTTTGGTACAGTGCCACCTACTAGCACTAAACAGAACGTGCTTTCCGGGTAACGACGCAGGAGTACAGATGTCTCTGTTTCTACACCTACGTCACCCGATTGCACCTTGATAGTGTGGTTAACCACAGGACAGAGAAAATAGAAGGAAAGATATTGTGTTTGAACACAGAGCTAGGGTATGAAGTGAAAGGTTGTAGGTTGATTCCGTTTCGTGTGTGGATTGCCAACTGGTGCAATACAGATCTGTTTCGGCTCGCCAAGCCTCATCAGTTGCACTAGGCCAGTCGACAATCCACCCACGACACGGTCACTATTTGAAAACCACAATGTAGTCTTAAACAGTGAGGAATACGGATTTTTGGTACAGTGCCACCTACTAGCACTAAACAGAACGTGCTTTCCGGGTAACGACGCAGGAGTACAGATGTCTCTGTTTCTACACCTACGTCACCCGATTGCACCTTGATAGTGTGGTTAACCACAGGACAGAGAAAATAGAAGGAAAGATATTGTGTTTGAACACAGAGCTAGGGTATGAAGTGAAAGGTTGTAGGTTGATTCCGTTTCGTGTGTGGATTGCCAACTGGTGCAATACAGATCTGTTTCGGCTCGCCAAGCCTCATCAGTTGCACTAGGCCAGTCGACAATCCACCCACGACACGGTCACAATTTGAAAACCACAATGTAGTCTTAAACAGTGAGGAATTCGGATTTTTGGTACAGTGCCACCTACTAGCACTAAACAGAACGTGCTTTCCGGGTAACGACGCAGGAGTACAGATGTCTCTGTTTCTACACCTACGTCACCCGATTGCACCTTGATAGTGTGGTTAATCACAGGACAGAGAAAATAGAAGGAAAGATATTGTGTTTGAACACAGAGCTAGGGTATGAGGTGAAAGGTTGTAGGTTGATTCCGTTTCGTGTGTGGATTGTGTTATGTTCTGATTAAGACATTAATTAAAGACATCTTTATAGAGATCACTTTTAATTATTACTTATAATATATTGAGTTCACATCTCATCGTCACAATCTAATCTCATATCTTAATTAATCTATACTAGAGAGAGATAGTACTCAGCAGAGCAGCACCACGGAACATTGTCTATATTAGAGAATTGATGTATGACATAGAACATAGAACAAACCTACATATACATAAAACGTTACACTGAATACACTCCAAGTGTACATCATAACATCTCCCCCTTTTTTAAAATTATATATTAGTATATAAATATATATTTAAACATAGTCTTTCAAATGTATGGGTCTATTAACGACTCTTCCTGACCTAGTTCTTGCTTCTGTCATACTATTATTATGATCACTTATATTTTCTTTGGTTGGAATATTTTTTAAATTCAGCATAGGTTTTATATTTGAAACGGGTTGTACATTTGAAATAGGTTGTACATTTGAAATGGGTTGTACATTTGAAATAGGTTGTACATTTGAAGTTTCCAGGAAGCCATCCATAAGTTCATCAAACTTTTCCCCTTCAACATGAAAATTATTTGCATTAAATTTTCTCAAAAATTTTCTATTTCTCAATAATACGTTTTCACTATTATTTTTCTGAACAAGATAGCTCCTTGGTCTATTTTTGTCTATCTGTAATACCTTTCCTGGCTCCCATATTTTACCACATTGTATCATTACATTATCATTAGGTAAAAGGTCATATAGATGTTTTGTATGAGTATCAAAATATTGTTTCTGCCTTTTCTGATTCCTCAGATGAGTATTTTTCAAATTATATGATGACACAGGTTTAAGCATTTTCTCTGTTACTGGTATGTGACCCCGTAAACGGCGACCAAATAAAACCTGAGCTGGAGATGGAACATCTTTACTAACAGGAGTATTTCTGTATTCAAGAAGCATTAGATACATGTCTTTTTTATCATAAAGAGCTTTTAATAATAATTTTTTAATTGTTTGTACATGCCGTTCAATGAAGCCATTTGATTGGGCATATGTAGGAGAGCTAGTTTTATGTGTAATTTCCCAATCCTTCAAAAAATCTTGAAATGGTTTATTAACAAATTGGGGACCATTATCTGTATAAAGGCAAAATGGTTTACCATGTCTTGCAAAAACTGACTTTGTATGATGAATTATAGTATCATGCTTTGAATTTGTATTCAAACAACAAACTTCTGGATATTTCGAGTATACATCCACAATTAACAGAAATTCCTTGTTATCAAAGTGAAATAGGTCAGCTGCAACAATATACCATGGAATATCAGGTAGGTCTCTATTGATTAAAGGTTCTTTGGCTTGACTGTTTTGATATACTAAACAGGGAGGACAATTTTTAATTTTATCTGTGATTTCTTTATCCATAAAAGGCCAAAAAATTAATTCACGAGCCCTCAGTTTAGTCTTTTCAATACCCATGTGGTTATAGTGCAAACGATTGAACATTTCTAACCTGAGAGATTTTGGAATAACTATTTGCTCACCTTTGAAAATGACACCATCATTTACTACCAGTTGATCCCTACAGTACCAATATGGTGTTATTAAGCAATTCAAGTGCTTTTTATTACTTGGCCAACCTTCTTTGATAACTTTTAGCAAAACTTGTAATTCTTCATCCTTTTTAGTTTCATCTTCCACCTTTTTGAATTGTTGTGGACTCATTTCACTCAAATTAATTAACCCTACCTGTGCTTCTAAGTCTGATTCACATAGATCAAAATTTGTGTCATCATAACTTGACCTTGAGAGTGCATCTGCAAAATAAAGTTGAGACCCTGATTTATATTTCACTGAAAAATCATAATTTTGCAATGTGATTCTCAGTCTTTGTAGTCTGAGAGGACACTTATTCAATGGTTTTTGAAAAATAGCCTCAAGTGGCTTATGATCAGTTTCAACTAAGAACTTTTTCCCATCCCATCTAGAAACCTATAACGTGGTACCATTACATCAGTCCGGTTTCAGAGCTAATCATAGCTGCACCACGGCTCTGCTTAAAGTAACCGATGATATACTGAGAGCATCAGATAAAAATGAACTTACCGCTTTGATTCTCCTAGACTACTCAAAGGGCTTCGACAGAATCAATCATAGACTGCTTCTATCAATTTTGCATCACATTGGTTTCTCTGCCGGAGCTGCTGCGCTGCTAGAAAATTATCTTTCAAACCGCTTCCAGGCTGTTCTCTTGGATAATAATACTTCAGATCCTCTTGCGGTCGAAAGTGGGGTACCACAAGGATCTATCTTAGGTCCAACATTGTTTATTTTGTACACTCACGAATTTCATAAACGATTGACATCTTGTGATAGTCACTTCTATGCAGACGATACACAACTATATTTATCTTTTCCTGAATCCGAAATTTTAACTGCTAACATACAGATCAATAATGATTTAGACACTATACTAACTATCTCTAATAAGTTCTGCCTTGATATCAATCCTTCTAAGTCATGCTTTATGCTATTCGGTAGGAAGCATGTAAGAGAAAGAAATCTAGATAAACTTGATATTAGGATAAATAATGCAAAAATTCCATATACGGATTGCACAAAAAATCTTGGTCTGCATATGGATTCGACACTCAAATATAATCAGCACATTAATATGATTATAAAACGGGCATTTTGTAATTTGAAACTCATTTATTCTAACAGGAGTGTGTTGAATAAAAAGTGTAAAATAATGCTGTGTGAGACACTTGTACTCTCTCATCTAAACTATGGCAACGTCATTTACGGTCATGCTATAACGAAGTCAAATATGCACCGTTTACAATTAGTTCAGAACTCTTGCGTTCGTCTAATATGTGGATTGAGTAGAAGAGACCATATCACTGATTATCTGAAAGGTATTGGATGGCTTAGTATACAGAAAAGGATCGTCTTATATTCTTGCAGTTTGTATCATAAAATAATATTATCTAGAAAACCGGCATATCTCTATAATTACCCAATCCAATGACCTGTCAAATCAAAACAATATGGCGGCTTATGGCAAACATTAGATGTTTACATATGTGACATTGGTTATAAACGGTTTTATTTAGTGATCTTTGTGAGTTTTTTACGTGTTTTTTTCAATTGTGGATAGTTATTAACGCTTCTACTGAAGAAATATGCCTATTACATGCATTGTAGTTGGCTGTGGATCTCGTACTAACAGAGATAAAGTCGGAATGTACTCGGTTCCTACGGTTACAAATCACAGGTTCTTAACGAGTAAAAACGACTTATCTAAGAAGCGAAGGGCCCTTTGGTTATCTGCAATCAAGAGAGATGATCTCACAGATTCCAAACTCAAGTATCAGAGAGTCTGCAGTAAACATTTTTTAACAGGTGAGTCTCAGGATACTCATGTCTACACTGGCAACTTATTTTATTTTGCATTGTGTGTAAAATATTCAGAGGATACTTATTACTATTTCTAGGGAAACCTGCTGCTTTGGAAGATGAAACTAATCCTGACTGGGTGCCTTCCCAAAACATGGGACATACTTCACAAATCGTTAAGAAAAGTTTTGATGATGTTGAACGGAAAGCAAGATTGGACAAGCGAAAACACAAACTATCTGAGGTGAGTTGTGACAAAATTCAATGAAAGAAATGTTGATATAATTCATGAATATATTTTATCTTCAGAATGTAACCCAGTCTGATATGGACTGATATGGTGTAGATGAAGATGGACCAGAACAAGAAACAGGAATATCAACACAAACTGATTTAACAATGGAGGAAGTAACTTTGAAATGTGAACAACTGAGGTTTGCATCACAAAAAATTAGTGATCTGGAACACAAAGTAGAGAATTCACCATTTGGACTGATGGACAGACAATCAGATGACAATATTTGGAAATACTACACTGGATTCGATTTTATTTTTGTGAATGAAATTATTTTCAGTATGGTGAAGATATACATTCCCTCCTCACATACAACTGCTCTCAGTTCATTCAATCAGCTGCTTCTCACACTCATAAAGTTGAGATTAGATCTGCATTTTAAGGATTTAGCTTATCGTTTTAAAATTTCTCCAACTACTGCATCAAAATATTTTGAAATCATAATTGAAATAATGTATAGGAAATTCAGACCAATTATATTATGGCCGGAGCGTCCTGTTTTACGAAGCAATATTCCATCATGTTTCAAGGAATCATTTCATGATAAAACTACTGTGATCATTGATTGCTTTGAAATTTTCATTGAAAAGCCAGCTCTACTCAAAACTCGTCAACAGTGTTGGTCAAATTACAAGCACCATTATACAATCAAATTTTTGATTGGAATAACACCACAGGGTAGTATATGTTACATCAGTAATGCTTGGGGTGGACGTGCTTCTGACAAACAAATTGTGGAAGGTAGTAGCTTTTGTAATAACATTATACCAGGAGATATTGTTTTAGCAGACAGAGGATTTTTGATAGAGGATACACTCAATGTATTGAGAGCTAAATTGATCATGCCTGCATTCACCAGAGGTAAAAATCAATTACATCCTCTGGAAATTGAAGAGACCAGACAAATAGCACATGTAAGGATACATGTTGAAAGAATCATTGGTCTCATAAAAAACAAATTTAATATTTTCAAAGGTACTATTCCAATATCCATGTTGAGAAGGGGTACTGGAAATGTTAGTTTATTGGATGAAATTGTAACTGTTTGTAGTGTTTTGGTGAATATCTCTCCACCTATAATTCCACTTTAGTTCAAGGAATCCAAAAAAATGATAACAAAAATTTGATAATTATTTTATATAACTGCAAATTATCAGAATTATATATGTGTATTATTTTGATATTTTATTCAATGATATTATTTTTGCCTAATTTTTCTGGTCCATACTTTATTTATGAATTTGACATGTGAAATTTCATAAATAAATATCTGTTGTTTGATCTTATCTTTTTCTTTATTGATAGAGCATAGGTACAAATATGTGAAGAGACAATATATTTATAAGTATGAGGAGATATTGAAACGTTTTCAAATGCTTTAACAATATATTGAAACGAAGTTAAACACTACACTAATGATGGCATATTATTACAATACATTTATATGCATAAGTAGAAATCCTAAGTAGAAAAAAATTATGTGGCTACAAAATATGTGATCATAGTATAAAATAATTGAAAATTAATGAATTAATGCAAGTTGTAAGCACTTCTAATTGGCACAGTTACTACAATACCAAGCACAATCTGGAGTGTGGTCCAACCCAACACATTCAAAGTGAAACCATTCTGTCTCACAGGCATCTCCATCACATCTAATCATTGGTGTACCATCATTGAACACCTTTACAAATGCAATAATGACTGATTTTGGCAGCACCCTCTTTAATTGTAAAATATTTGCCTAAAAGTTCTGGCATTATCACTTCTGAATGAAATTTCAGTGCAGTTGTACAACAATTTTCCCAAAATGTTATGTCTGGTAGTATTCTGATGTGAAAGAATAAATTTGGAGACCATATCACAAAATCACAATATAGCAACTGCGAGACAAATATTTGCATTTGAACTTGGTAGTAGTAACTGTGTTTTTCATCTAATGTTATTTTTCCATCTAGTTCAACTAAACATGAGCTCTTCATTGTCAAATATTCCTGTATGTCCTGTACATTATTGGTGTATAATAAATAGGGACATTTCACCTCTAGACACCCTCCTAAGCAACATTCACAAAAAACTAATCGATCTGGGGAAGCACCCAATTGGGGCCACTTCTCATTGATAAGTAATCCCACTTCATTAATATTGAAAAATTCATGATTTTCCTCTTCCATAAACTTCTTATATTCTTCTACAGCCTTATTTTCATTTGAATAGGTACCCCATGAAATAGCTTTACTATAAAATGGCATTTCAGTTGGATAGCAAATCAATTTTATGAGGGAGAGGGAAGGTTTCTCCTTATTTGTTCTACACACTGATTTTAATTTGGATGCAGTTATTCTACCAGCTCTCTGTTGATACCAGTTCTGATTTTGGGATTGCTGCCTGGTAGCCTCCTCTATTTTTGTAATTTCTTCATCTGTTAAGGAAATATTTGACTTTTTAGCTATCCTCATGAGCTCAGAATAGCTCTTGTTAATATTATTTTCATCGAAGATACTCATCCTAGAAACTAAAATCTCAATTCTATTTTGAGAAATCTGGGTAGTAAATGGTTCTACAATCCTCATGAGAGGACAGCTGTATCCTAATTTGCTCATTGTCTCCAACATATCAGCCATCTCATTTCCTGACAATGGTGGTACTTCAATTCCTCTTAATGAACTGCTTTCTTGTTGGTGTGTCGTTTTTCCCCAATCCATTTCATGTGCTGGTACAATGTCAACTTTTTTTGACATGGATGGCATAGGCCACACAGCTCCTACATCTGTGCAGGATATTGCCTCTCTCCTTGAGTTTGCATATTCCACTGCAAATAATATGGCACCAATATGACTGCAAACTTCACTGTTTCCATTCATACAGGTACAATGAGCAGTACATATGCTACCATCCTTGGATACAATGCACCAAACATCTAATGGTTTAACATTAACTCTCTGTGAATGCTTCACCTGAAAATAAACCATTAGGAACTCCGAAATCAGTATACTGGTTAAAAAACTCACCTGACCAACTAAAATGAATAAATTATTCTCCATCTTTGTTGCCACCCTCACAACCAAACCAGATTGGAAATACTTATATGACTCCAAGCTTTTGTAGGCCTTCATCTGGACTTGGGAATAAAAGCTATGAGTTAAAACCAAATAGGCAGCAATATCCATGAATGTTACAGGAGGAACAGCATCAATTGAATAATCCAAATCAGCATCAGAATCCAATGTAAAAGGATCTAGATTATTAATCAATCCCAACTTCATTTTATACCTAGAACAAATACAGTGACAAAAATGTAAACAAAGGAACTGAATGAATTGTTTTAAGCATACCTTTCACCAATATCTCTGCTATTCAACATCAATGTCTTTAAATATTCACTCTCCATCTGAATTCCGTTTCTAAACACCAGAAAAACTCCGAAAATAAACACAATTCACTCCTTACTAGCCAAGGTCCAGAAAACAAATGATACTTCAATGGCAAGTATCGGATTGTATGCCCTCATCCGCCATATTGGGTCACGTGGTATGGATTAGCTAATAAGATCACCTTTCGAACAGATGTCCATAACCTCAATGTACGGTTTAAATATCGGTTGACTCCCCCTCTTCACACTACAGCTCTGTACCGGTCTTCTTTCAGTTACATGATAACCAGGTTGTACAATAGGATACCCGATGGAATAAAAAAAACAGAACTACCCATATTCAAGAGAAAACTCAAAGCTATTCTTTTTACTGACACCATTAAATTTTGATTTGTTTTGCATTGAACCTAGTTGATAAGTTGCGTAAACTAAACTATTGTGTATAGATAGATATAGATAGGTAATTTTTTTTTGTGTAGGTGTAGGTTGAGTGGAAGAGAATGCTTATCCAGTCCCCCCAGGAATGAATAAGCGTTAACTCTGCCTTTTGACTGCACATGATATATTACATATGCTACATCTTTATGTAACCATGATTGCAGTCAATAAAAGCATTTATTATTATTATTATTATTATATAAAATATTGGTGGAAACGTTGACAACCAAATACTATTCCTAGCATTTCTTTTTCAATTTGTGCATAATTTTGTTGACTTTCTGTCAAACTTTTTGATGCATATGCCACTGGGCCATCATCTTGTAAAATCACAGCACCTAAGCCATCTTTGGAACTATCTACTGACAAAATAAGAGATTTCGTTTCATCAAAATATTTAAGCACAGGCCTTGTCATGAGTATGTTTTTAAGATGCAAAAATTCCTGGTCATGCACTGCTGTCCAAAGCCACAAGTTATCTTTTTTCATGAGTTTTCTTATATTTGAAGTTATTTTTGACAAGTTTGGAATGAACTTTGACACATAGGTAACCATACCAAGAAATCTACTTAATTCTTTAGAATTTTTAGGAGTGGGGATTTGCCTAATAGCTTCCACTTTGTCACTGTCAACATGCACTCCATTTTTAGACAAGACATGTCCTATATATTTAACTTCTGATACATTTATTTTACATTTCCTTTTATTAAATTTAACCCCATATTCCCTACTTCTTTCTAAGACTTTTCTCAAAATTTCATTGTGTTCTTTCAAATTTTTTGCATAAATAATGATATCATCTATATACACTTTCATGCCATCTATACCACTAAAAATATCATTGAATGTCCTATGAAAAATTTCAGGGGAGTTCGAAAGACCATATGGAAGGCGCAGAAAGCGAAACCTACCATAAGGAGTAGCAAATGTTGTTAGTTTTGAAGAATATTCTGATAACTCAATCTGCCAAAACCCCTTATTTGCATCCAATATTGAAAAGACAGTGGCTCCTGCCATATTTCTTACAATTTCTTCAAATGTGGGAAGTTCATAATGTTCTCTTAATAATGCTCTATTTAGATTTTGTGGATCCAAGCAAATTCTTATATTATCATCTGGTTTTTTGACTATAACTATAGGATTCACAAACTCAGTGGGCTCAGTTATTTTCACAATTATTTCATCAAGTTGCATCCTCTCCAACTCAGCTTTTAATCTATCCATCAATTGAAAAGGTATTCTTCTACATGGTACAACTTTTGGTTCATAATCATTTCTTAGTTGAAAATTGACCGGATTATTTTTTATGTTACCAATACCACCAAATAAATCAGAAAATTCAGAACAATAGTCCTCTTTTTGACAAATTTCTAGAACATTTCTTGTTATCAAATTCAACTGCTGAACAGCTTTTATTCCTAATATGGGGGCAGATTTTTCACTACTAGTTTTAACAATGACAAAATTCAAAAGATACTTTTTATCCTTATGACAAATATTCAAATTACAGGCTCCAATTACATCCAATTTCTCACCACCATAATTAGTGATATTTGCTTGACAGTTTTTCAATCCTGTCAGGTTCAACATTCTAAAAATATTTCCAGGAATTACATTTACATGAGCACCTGTATCAAGTTTAAATTTGACAAATTTATTACAATCAATAATTTTCAATGTTTGGAACCAATTTTCTTCCAAATTATTCACCTCTAATGAACCTAGGACATATTCATTATTGGAAGTGGGGTTAACATTATTCATATCTGTTGACACATCATCATCACTTCCTAAATCAACCCCATGAATATTAAAACTTTTACAGCAATTGCTATAATGATTCAATTTACCACACTTTCGACACTGCTTACCCACTGCAGGACATCTTCCAAAGTTATGCTTACTAGCACAACGCCCACAGCTTTGTTTCTCAGTGCTCATTCCCAATGGATGCTGCTTCTTTTCAAAATTTCGTCTCCTTCCAAAGAAGTGGTCATTGTTTCCTCTTGATCCTCTTGAAAAATTTTTGTGCTGCAGGTTTTCTTGGGAGTACCTGCCATTCTTGTTGACTGCATTCAGTTCCAAATTTTTGGCACCCTCCATCATTTCCTTGATGTGTAACTCCGTTTGCTCTGCTGCCCTACAAATTTCTATTGCCCTATTTAGTGTTAAGTTTCTTTCTCTTAGTAGTCTGTCCTTGACTCTCTGATCCCTTATCCCACTGACAATTCTATCTCTGATTAGTCTGTCTTTGAAATTGCCAAACTCACAATTTCCAGCTATTTTCTTCAGTTCAGCATAAAATGACTCAAAGTTTTCTCCATCCAGCTGACGTCTCATATTAAACTTATGTGCTTCCACACTAGTATTGCATCTGGGTAGGAAATATTCATCAAGCTTGGCAATAACAGTGTCCACATTGCTTTTTTCTGCTTGTGAAAGTCCTAACGACTCAAAAACTTCATATGCCTCATCACCAATACAATGTAACAAGACTGCAGCTCTTATTTCAGTTGGTTTTTCACTAGCCCCAGTCGCTATTATGTATAATTGGTAGCTTCTTTTGAATTTCTTCCAATTCACGCTAACCTCGCCATTGATTGCCATGGGCGGTGGTTGTTTCAACGACTCCATTTTGTTTTAGACTTGCCGGCGTGACCAACTTTCTTTGCAATTTATCAAGTTGCTGCTTACCTAATCGATACCAATCGATTATAAAACCGACTGCGCCATGTTATGTTCTGATTAAGACATTAATTAAAGACATCTTTATAGAGATCACTTTTAATTATTACTTATAATATATTGAGTTCACATCTCATCGTCACAATCTAATCTCATATCTTAATTAATCTATACTAGAGAGAGATAGTACTCAGCAGAGCAGCACCACGGAACATTGTCTATATTAGAGAATTGATGTATGACATAGAACATAGAACAAACCTACATATACATAAAACGTTACACTGAATACACTCCAAGTGTACATCATAACAGATTGCCTTCTGGTGCAATACAGATCTGTTTCGGCTCGCCACGCCTCATCAGTTGCACTAGGCCAGTCGACAATCCACCCACGACACGGTCACTATTTGAAAACCACAATGTAGTCTTAAACAGTGAGGAATACGGATTTTTGGTACAGTGCCACCTACTAGCACTAAACAGAACGTGCTTTCCGGGTAACGACGCAGGAGTACAGATGTCTCTGTTTCTACACCTACGTCACCCGATTGCACCTTGATAGTGTGGTTAACCACAGGACAGAGAAAATAGAAAGAAAGATATTATGTTTGAACACAGAGCTAGGGTATGAAGTGAAAGGTTCTAGGTTGATTCCGTTTCGTGTGTGGACTGCCAACTGGTGCAATACAGATCTGTTTCGGCTCGCCAAGCCTCATCAGTTGCACTAGGCCAGTCAACAATCCACCCACGACACGGTCACTATTTGAAAACCACAATGTAGTCTTAAACAGTGAGGAATACGGATTTTTGGTACAGTGCCACCTACTAGCACTAAACAGAACGTGCTTTCCGGGTAACGACGCAGGAGTACAGATGTCTCTGTTTCTACACCTACGTCACCCGATTGCACCTTGATAGTGTGGTTAAACACAGAGCTAGGGTATGAAGTGAAAGGTTGTAGGTTGATTCCGTTTCGTGTGTGGACTGCCAACTGGTGCAATACAGATCTGTTTCGGCTCAACAAGCCTCATCAGTTGCACTAGGCCAGTCGACAATCCACCCACGACACGGTCACTATTTGAAAACCACAATGTAGTCTTAAACAGTAAGGAATACGGATTTTTGGTACAGTGCCACCTACTAGCACTAAACAGAACGTGCTTTCCGGGTAACGACGCAGGAGTACAGATGTCTCTGTTTCTACACCTACGTCACCCGATTGCACCTTGATAGTGTGGTTAACCACAGGACAGAGAAAATAGAAAGAAAGATATTGTGTTTGAACACAGAGCTAGGGTATGAAGTGAAAGGTTGTAGGTTGATTCCGTTTCGTGTGTGGACTGCCAACTGGTGCAATACAGATCTGTTTCGGCTCGCCAAGCCTCATCAATTGCACTAGGCCAGTCGACAATCCACCCACGACACGGTCACTATTTGAAAACCACAATGTAGTCTTAAACAGTGAGGAATACGGATTTTTGGTACAGTGCCACCTACTAGCACTAAACAGAACGTGCTTTCCGGGTAACGACGCAGGAGTACAGATGTATCTGTTTCTACACCTACGTCACCCGATTGCACCTTGATAGTGTGGTTAACCACAGGACATAGAAAATAGAAAGAAAGATATTGTGTTTGAACACAGAGCTAGGGTATGAAGTGAAAGGTTGTAGGTTGATTCCGTTTCGTGTGTGGACTGCCAACTGGTGCAATACAGATCTGTTTCGGCTCGCCAAGCCTCATCAGTTGCACTAGGCCAGTCGACAATCCACCCACGACACGGTCACTATTTGAAAACCACAATGTAGTCTTAAACAGTGAGGAATACGGATTTTTGGTACAGTGCCACCTACTAGCACTAAACAGAACGTGCTTTCCGGGTAACGACGCAGGAGTACAGATGTCTCTGTTTCTACACCTACGTCACCCGATTGCACCTTGATAGTGTGGTTAACCACAGGACATAGAAAATAGAAAGAAAGATATTGTGTTTGAACACAGAGCTTAGGGTATGAAGTGAAAGGTTGTAGGTTGATTCCGTTTCGTGTGTGGACTGCCAACTGGTGCAATACAGATCTGTTTCGGCTCGCCAAGCCTCATCAGTTGCACTAGGCCAGTCGACAATCCACCCACGACACGGTCACTATTTGAAAACCACAATGTAGTCTTAAACAGTGAGGAATACGGATTTTTGGTACAGTGCCACCTACTAGCACTAAACAGAACGTGCTTTCTGTGGTCTATGTGCTTGTTTTTCAAGTTCTTGTACAATCAAAAAGTTATAACAGCTCTGTGGGGGTACACGAAACGTGAGTATAGGTTTTTTTAAGTAATGGTGAGAATAAGTTTTCACTTGAAAGCATGCCAAAGCCGTTCTTTTCATCATACTCAAAAGACGACATCTGATGGTTTTGGAACATTATAGATTATGGTAGTCCAAACTATTAATTTATTGTTTTTGAATCAGCAGATTATGATGTCACCCAAGGTGGATAGAGATGATCATTTACGGATTAATCACTTCGGAAGTTTCTGCAAATTGAATATTGATGCAAGAAATTCAACTGAAGCTAATATTACCATTCCATCAGCCTTCTCCGAAGAAAACAATATTTATTCAAAACAAAAAATGTCCAGAAATAATAATAACCTATATTTTTTGCTAAAGAGAATTACCTTTTATTTATTGGAATGGAATAATAATTTTGTTTTTTTGTTGGTATTTGTTCATTGTTGGAAATACATATTTATAATATAGGTATGTTTATTTTTTTTTCACTGACATTTTCCCTATATATCACCTTATTACCTCTGCATCACATTTGTACATCGCTGTGATGTCATATATTCACATCTCTGTGATATCATATATTTACATCCCTGCGATGTCATAAGTTCACACATCCCTGCTGTCAAAATCGAATCACATCGCAGTTTCATCCCAAAAACACATCGCAGTTTCATCGCAAAAACTTGAGTGTGACAAAATAATATCCCTGCCATATCGCAGCGACGACTGTGCGACATAGAATGCGATATCGCAGGTCTTATTGTTACATCGCTGCGATATCTCTGTGATGTAACTGTGTTTGCTGGGAGCATGACCTGCGAGTGCACATCTTTCTGGATGTAACCTGATATCACTTTAGTGCGCTGAAATTCTGTTCAAAAAAGATCTCTTGGATTGTCTGTTTCGAGGAAAACATGATTTCCTGTATATTTGTAGGAACACACCTGGTTTGTGAAAGCTTTAGGAATATTCAGTACTTCCCGATGATTTGTAATTAGACAAGATTGTTGTAAGTCTGTCATCTGCTAATATGGTCAACATAGAACAAAATATGAACAGCCATTTTTCATGCTTTCAAAATCAAGACAGCTTTTGATGATTTGGAAAAGAAGAGGAGTGAACCTAAACTGGACCTGGACTTGAACCTGTCTTACAATAATAAAGAAAAATATGAAAATTTGAGAATACTGAAAAATAAAAATATACACAACACTGTCCAATATATTTGATATTGCAATCATTGCAAGGAATTCTATATATAATGTTATTCTTACATATCATTGGAGTTTTAGCTTTTACCTTAGTGTATAAAGATCTTAGAGGATCCTCGTTTGGAGCCCCAACTGAAAATATTGCTACATTTATTCTTACAGATATTTTAACTAGAGCCAGTTACGTGAGCGATATTCACGGATTCCCATGAAATAGGAATCGCTTCACCAGCAGTTTACCATTTTCTCGTGAGAACCGCTGAATCGCAACTCGGCAATACCCGATTTGCGAGAACATTGTAGTAATCATAATTCAGTCTTGACTTGAGATCGATGTAAGAAACTTGACAATAAAATTTATTATTTTTAAAAACCAAATCCGTGGTCCGAATCATTTAAGTGGCGCAGTCGGTAGGATTTTTCGTGGGAATCGATTCCGAAATGCTTTGAGTTTCAACTCTTAAACGAAAAACGAACAATTTACAAAAAACACCGAGTGTTCAACTGTGGGGGACTCCAGCCAGGACAGCCGTTGCAGAAAGACACCGGGAACTAGAATGAGATCGGGCCTAGCGATATTGGTGGTGATTGTGTGAGTAGAATATTCACATTTTATGTCAGACTCCTCTTTACCTATTGAATCCTTGAGCGAAATCAATCAGGCTTCAGAGATAGATTTAGTAATAGATCGATTAGCTAGTTTTAATATTCAAAAAAATAATATGGCTCCGCCTTCATTAGACATGAAGAATCTTAGTGTGATTCCACAATTCGATGGAAATCCAAAGAAACTTCATAGATTCATAACTGCATCCGAAGCAATTATGAGGCACTATGCCGATCGTGATAATCCAAGCAATTTTCAGAATATTCTTTTATTCAATGGAATTTTAAATAAGTTGGAAGGAAGAGCTGAAGAAGTTTGTGCAATTCATGGAGTTCAAACTTGGGAAGATATAAAAAATGCATTAATACAAAATTTTGGGGACCAAAGAGACGAAAATTGTCTCAATCAGGATTTAGTTAATTCGAAGCAGAGACCCAATGAAACGCCTTCTCAGTTTCATGAAAAAGTTATACATCTTTTGAATACAATTTGCAATTATATTAATTTGAACAGTGCCGTGACTCTAAGAGAGAATTCTTTACGAAACAAGCATTGAAAACGTTTCTTGCCGGTTTGAGAGATCCTTTAGGACCTATAATTCGTACAATGAGACCTAGTACCCTCGCTCAAGCACTTCAATTCATTACAGAAGAAGATATAATATCAAATACTATCAAAGATCTAATCCATCAACAAGCAATAACGTTGTTAGGAAACCTCCGACCAATAATACATATCAACCTGTTTACCAGAATTCTCAAAGTTATTTCCCTCAACCGCCTCGATACTATCAGAATCAATTCCAACCGAGTCGACCAAATTTTACTCCACAACAGAACTTTTCACAATTTCACCAAGGACCTGTCAACATGCAAAGACATCCAAATCCCCCAGCACAAAAATTTCATACGAATTCACAAGTTTTTGGTAAGCCCAGAAATGTTTGGAAACCGACTAACCAAAGCCCACAAAATCGGCCTACACCTATGACTGTTTCTTCTCGCAATACGTGTCCTCAACTTAAAAGACATATACCAAACTATTTCTCTTCGAACAACCAGGGACCGAGCGTGATAGCAGAAGAAGTGTTCAATACCGAATTATTTGATCAATCGAACTACGATGAAATTTATCCTGAAAATAATTACTCTGATGAACAACCAATAATTTACGACCATTCTGAATCAAACGAACAGGAAAATTTTCCCGAGGTTCCGAATGTCCAGGAAGAAACATAGTCGAGTATAATTTATCCACAGAAAAAAAAGAATTACCTTATATTCAAATTTCTAAACCATCCTTGAAACTCTTGATCGACACTGGTTCAACAAAATCATTCATCAACCCAGAGATTGCATATAAATTTTATGCTGATAACATTTTTCGTGAACCTTTTACTGTATCGACTATATTTCAATCATCCACAGTAGAAGGTTTAAGCCGATTCCAGGTCTCCCCCCAAGGTCGACCCCCCCCAAGGCCACCCCCCAAGGTCGCATCACATATTATGCTTGCGGTACGCCACTGGTGACCTTGGGGGGAGTGGTCTTGGAGGGTGTCCTTGGGGGGTAACCTTCGATTGGGAGCGATTTTTCGTTTGGATGACCTTGGGAGAATACAGTGATCTCGGGTGGAGTGGCCTTGGGAGTATACGTGCACTCTTTTGAGAGACGACCTTGGCGATTGATGATATATGCGCTCTTTTCGCGACCTTGGGAAGATGTGGAAGAGTTCCTCTGACTCAGAGAGTATGTGACCTTGATGGCTCGCTCGACATCCTTCACTCGAGGTCACTCAGTTAGGAGGGGATAACCTTGCCGAGTTCTACGTCATCACTCCTCTCCCCTATAAATTGAAAGGTGTGTTCGTTAGACTTCAGTTCTCCCATTGCTCTCGATTGTCACACACTCCTTTTTCATTCTCGAAAGTGTACTTTGCATTCGCTTAATCGAAATGTTGTTCTGCAATGCTTGTGCCCAATCCTTTACACGAAGTGATAACCTGCGGCGCCATCAGAAATTGTCGTGTATAGGTAGTGTTGGTCCATCTGCGGCAAAGAAGTCACGATTAGATGATGCATCATCAACATCAGCGATTGGAAATGTGCAAACATGCACTGTATGTGATAAAACAGTCCCTGCAGACAGAATGGCGGCACATAAGAGGTCATTGGAGCATCGTACGAATGCTTGTATTAATCAAGGAAATGGCATATCCGTGATTGAGAGCGCATTCAGATGCCGCATCATCAGTTACAGAGTGGAATGTAGAACTGGAGTATTAGATTATAATACATTTTTTGATGAGAATAGAGCGACTATCATATCATTATTAAACAATATGGTCTCGATTCACCACACCATCAAAGTGAACATGGAAATGTTTGGGAGATATGTGATTGAATCTAAGGATATTCGTGATAATAAATCTTTCATTACACCCAATCATATCATCGATTCTTCCCTCGATCTAGAAGCTTGCATAGACACATTCAAGGAGATGATTGTGAATCTTTCAACGGAATTCGAAGAACGTGATTCTGGTGAGTTCAATTGTAGCATTTTAGCTATTTATATGCGAACCCATTGAAGAATATTGTCACCTCAATATTTTCTATTGTTACAGGGTGGGCTCTCGAGAAGATATTATTTCTCGAGATAAACATCAATAAATATAGCCCGCTGCGAAGATGTTCCTACTTGAAACTCCTCAGATTCATCGAGAACAAGACGGCGGTGGTGAATGTGATTAATCAGGACGAATGCTGTTTCGCATGGGCTGTGACATCTGCACTATATCCAGCATACAGCAAGCCGTGTGAAATGTCTTCGTACCCGCATTTTTCAACAGTCCTGAATCTGGTGGGTATAGAGTTTCCTGTCAAGGTATCAAGTATACTTGAGGTCCTAAACGACTGTTCCATAAATGTTTATGGTTTAGAAAGCGTCTTTGAAAATCAGCAAGTTGAGTATCAAGTGGTTGGCCCACTTCATTATGCTAGAAAGAGAATGAGTAAACATGTTAACTTACTATTGATGACAGATGATTCTGGTAATAGTCACTATTGCTGGATAAAGAACTTGTCTAGATTGGTTTCAAGTCAAATATCTTCGAGAGGTCATAAGAAATATTTCTGTGATGGATGTTTGTTATATTTCTCTGACGAGTCTAAGTTGTTGCGCCATCAACAGAATGATTGTAATCATACTTTTACAACAACACCGTCTACAAAACTAAAAATTGATAAATTTGGTAATGATACACAAGAAAATCTTTTGAAATTTGAGAATTTCGAGAAACAGATGAAGGTACCCTTCGTTATATATGCAGATTTTGATTCAGTATTGAAGCCGATACATACTTGTGAACCAGATTCGAAGAAATCGTTTACTAATCGAACATTCATTCATGAACCACATTCATTTGCATATGTGATAAAATGCTCATACGATGATTCCATCACGAAATTTGTTTCTTTTCGTGGCAAAGGTGTATCGAAGAAATTTGTTTCAAGTTTAGTGAATGATTCAAAAAAATATATACAATACATATTTGAAGCATATAGTTCCGATGGAGAAATTGACTCGAGCAGAAGAGCTTGATTTTAACAGAGCAACCGAGTGCGGTATTTGTGATAAACCCTTCGAATATGGTGATGTTAAAGTGAGAGATCACTGCCATTTAACTGGTAGGAAGAGATTTGGAGCAGCACACTCAATTTGCAATTTGAATTATAAAATTCCAAATTTCATTCCCATATTCTTTCATAATATGAGCGGTTATGATAGCCATCTTTTTATCAAAGAATTATTTGATCAGAATGAACAAGTAGATTGCGTGGCTCAAACAAAGGAGAAATATATTTCATTCACCAAGCACATCTTGGTTGACAAATATCTGGGAAAAGATGGCCACAATCATGACATATTTCTCATCTCCGCTTTTTAGATAGCTACAAGTTTCTCACACAATTCCTTGAAACGTTAGCTGGAAATTTGAAATCGAATCAATTAATTGAAACTATGAAGCATTTCCGAGACCCAATACAATTTGAAGTCATGACTAAAAAAGGTATTTTCCCATATAGCTTCATTACTTCAATGAATAAATTGGACGTTCAAGTTTTACCATCAAAAAATGATTTTTATGATAACCTTTCCAACCAACAAATTTCGGATGGAGATTATCGGAGAGCTGAGCTTGTCTGGAACCTATTCAAGTGTAAATCTCTCGGAGATTACTCAGACATTTACTTGAAATCGGATGTTCTATTACTATGCGATGTTTTCGAAAACTTTCGGAAGGTTTGTTTGAGAACATATAAGTTAGATCCTAGCCAATACTTCACAGCACCCGGTTTATCATGGGATGCTATGTTGAGATATACCAAAGTTGAATTGGAATTACTAACCGACATAGACATGATACATTTCTTCAAGAAAGGAATAAGGGGCGGCATTAGCCAGTGCAGCCTCAGATCCCATGTAGCAAATAATAGTTTTCTTCCGAATTTCAATCCAAATGAACCAACATAATTTATTATGTATCTTGATGCAACTAATTTATATGGGCATAGCATGTCGCAACCGCTACCTACTTCTGGTTTCGAGTGGTTATCTTCTGAAGACATTGAAGAATTGGATGTAATGAATGTGGCGGACGATGGTCCATGCGGGTATATCTTTGAAGTGGATGTACACTATCCCGAAGGATTACATGACGCTCATTCGGATCTTCCATTTCTCGTAGAGTCAATGTCGCCTCCTGGTTCGATATCGTAATTATTGAAATTGATTCCAAATTTGTTCAACAAATCTAAATATATCGTGCATCAAAGAAACCTCAAACAAGCTTTGATGAATGGGCTGGTATTGGTGAAAACTCATAGAGTTCTCAAATTCAATCAATCCCCGTGGCTGAAGAAGCATGTAGACCTCAATACTGAAATGCGTAACAAGAGTACCAATAAGGCGGATAAAGATCTGTTTAAAAATATTGTTAACTCAGTTTATGGCAAGACAATGGAGAATGTAGATAAAAGAACTGATATCAAACTGGTTACTCATTGGGATAGTGTCAAAAGAAGGATGGGTGCCAATGCATTGATCGCGCAACCGAATTATAAAACCTGTAAAATATTTCATGAGAATTTTGTAGCGATCCACATGGGTAAAGTAAGGGTGCACTATGACAAACCACTTTATTTGGGTTTTTGTATATTAGATGTGTCGAAAGTCGTCATATATAATTTTCTTTATGAATGTATCAAGAAACAGTTTGCTAGCAAATCACAATTATTATATACTGATACAGACTCCTTGATCCTGAGAATAGAGACAGAAAACTTTTACAATTTCATGAAGGAAAACATAGCGTATTTCGACACATCCAATTACCCCGTGAACAATAAAATGGGTATGCCGATTACGAAATCAGTCGTGGGAAATATGAAGGATGAATTTCCAGATGATCCTAATGTGAGTTTCTATGGAACTGGGGCCAAAGCATATTGTGTTCGATCTTTAGGTAGTGAATTGAAGAAAGCAAAAGGCATTTCAAGATCTGTGGTTAGAACCCAATTAACACTGGATGATTACAAAAATATTGTACAGAAAGGCGGCTTTATCTTCAGAAAAATGAATTGTTTCCGTAGTGATCATCATGATATTTATACGGAAATGAAAAACAAAGTTGCCCTTTCATATCATGACGATAAACGTTTCATTATACCTAACACACCAAAAACTCTACCGTGGGGGCATAATGACATCGAATTCTATAAAGTGAGTCCCGAACAAAATGTGCTTTGGCTACAGCAAGCAATTACTCATGCGGAATCGGACCGAAACAAAAATTCAAACGATAGCGGGTTAGATGGGCTGATAAGACTATTGGAAATGGAACAAACAGGACTTCAATAGATAACTCTATACCCACGAAATAGTGATTAATTTATTTAATGTTTTCCCGGAATGATATTTCATATATCTATGTGTACATATAATTTTTATTTCATGATATTCTATATATGACGTAGATCTCGAATTTCGAATATTTTGAATCATCCTATACAAAGAAGAAGAAAGTGATGTATTATTTATCATATTATATCCGTTTCGAATTGTATCTTGTGAATTTGAAATGTATAATTATTGAATGTATTCTATGATTACTCTATTCCTTTCAACATATGAAGATGGAGATGAATATGTGTATGCAAATCTATTCTAGAATAAAACATTTTCGAGCAACAATGCCTATTATTTCTGTGGAACAAAAATATTCAATAACTTGATAGAGGTGGAGTTGAATGGGATATATGTATAAATATATTTCTTGGAAGTGGAGGTGGGGTGGGAAGGAGAGATGCATTCGTACACAGTTCGATATTCAAGTAATATATAGTTAGTTCACGTCGAGCTGTTGTGGTTGAAGGATGTATAACACTATCGATAAATTTGGTCGAAAGAAGAAAAAATCAATAAGTTTTTCACAAGGGCGCCCAGGAATCGGATTCAAATTCGACAACAGTGGAAATTATGATATGCAGGGTAAACGGCTAGTGAATATTGGCTATCCAATAAATGATGGGGATGGTATACCACTGAAATTCCACAACCTACAAATGTCTGAGATGCAAGAAGCAGTAAACGGGTTGAAGAAGTTCGTCAAAGATTATCCACAATACTGCCAGAAGGTTCTCACTATGTCACCCGAATTGAATGATTCAATTGTAGCGGTGAATCTCACATCTAAAAGAATAGATGAAACGATATCGAGCTACGACATCAAATTAAAGGAATGTGTTGATAGAATATCTCAATTAGAACGCATGATGAGATTTGTTACTTCCCAACTAAATTAGTAGTTCTCTATCTCAACGTGATTTTATTGTACATTGTAGCAAATAAAAATTATAAATTTTATAATTTGATTTTCATTGAATAAAACAATTCCCTATGATCGAAGTTCTTCCCTACCGCGCTGGTTAGGTATTTTTTAAGTTTTTCGGCCCGTGGGGGTGGGGGGGGCCGAAAAACTGGAAAAAAAAACAAAAAAAAAATTTTTCCCGGGTGCGGCGAAACCGCCTCCAAAAAAATTTTAAACACATGTGTGGTGCCCCACACCTGCGTCAAAAAGTTTTTTTTTCCGGCGGTTTCTATGCCGCACCCGGGTCGAAACATTTTTTTTTGTTTTTTTTTTCCGATATTTTTTTTTGAATTTTTCATTTTTTTTATTTTTTTTTTCGAATTTTTTTTCGAATTTTTCGGATTTTTTTTGGATTTTTCTGTTTTTTTTGCATATTTTTCCAATTCTGCAATTTTTTTACTAAATCATCTCAATTTTTCGGAACCACTCATATACATTCTATTGCGACCTTGGGCCACTCTGCAACAAGGTCGATTTGCATCAAGTCAAGGTGAATGCTGGAGTAGGGGGTTGTGAATAGGAGGGGAAAGGGTTGAGAGTGGGGAGTGAGTTGACAAAACCGGTGACGCGCACACCAAATCTTCATTCTGTTAGCAGACGCCGTCTACCACCAGAATATTCCTCCTCTTTCGTCAATCGTTATTCCACACTACAGCAGCAAACATGATGAGTGAGTACCTATTTTCATGATTGGCTATTGCCTCATTTGACTTCTTTTTATGTATAAAAAATTGGTATCGAATGTGATTTTTATTGTTTCAGATATGTCCGATGATAGTATATTCAACGATGCCTTCTTCGGGGAAGATGCAGAACAAGCTCTACCCATCTTAAGTGAGTTTATTGTCCTAAAACTGTTCGCTTCAACAATTTTTCATTTTATACTTTGACTATTGCAGATATGGAGAAGAGCTTCAGCGATCTACCAATGGATCCAAAGGACCAGACCGAGTCCCAGCGAGAGTGGCTCAGTGGACAAATACGAGAGTATTTGGAAAGGGATGAAGCATTCACTGACCCATCAGAACAACCTCTCACACTTCCTTCATTGGTTGTTGAGGATATACCCCTTCTCTGCCCTAAAGGACCATCTGAAGCCGGCAATAGCGACTCCGGGAGTGGAATGAAGAGATCTTCCAAAGGTTTCAAGAGACCTCCGCCATCGCCGATGCCATCAACATCTAAGGGAGTTGGTGGTGATTATGCTCATGATGACGGTGGTGATTTCCAATCACCTAAGAAGGGTAGGAAACTACACCTTTCTAAAAAAAGGAAATAGCATCATCACCGCTGCTGCCACTATCGTCGTCGTCGTCGCCATCTGCGAAGGAGAAAGCGGGATCTTCATCAGTCCTTCAAAAATTCCTCAAATACACGAGCAAGGCAAACCCATACCGAGGAGGCGAGATTTCAAAATGGTATAGGCCCCATAAGAAAGTTGCTGCTCCCTCAACGGCTATAGAACGCACGAATCCATCGAGGCCTGAAATAAATGTGATTCGTGTTGATGTTGTACGCCCGGCCAATGAGAATGTACAGCCTGTTGATGATAGCGTGGCAGATACAGCCGACCATAATGCTCGCATTCCCACACCTATTCCACTGCCGCCAAAACAGCTGATCGACTACGTAAAACGGTATGATGCTGATTTAAAGCAATGGAATTCTGGTGTGGATGCTAAGATTGCTGCGAGTAGAAAGAAATGTGAATCTATCTTGCAGCAAAGAGACGCACTGCTTCGACAGTTGGAAGCTGAAGGAAAATTTCAGCGAGACTGTGAAGAAGGCAGAACCCTCTTTGAGCGTTATGCTCGGCTGAATACGGAATTTTTGAAGGATATGTAGTTGTATTTATATTTGAGGCCCATGTATTTAGTTAGGTTTAAGTGATGTATAATAATATTAGGTGTATATGATATGATTAATTTGTTTATATACTATACTAAGATATTTTGTAGATATTTTTGAAGAAATAATATGTGCTAGACAAATTCAGTATCTTCTTCCGCCCGTCTCATGTTCCTCTCGACTTATCTATCCCCACCACTGTTTCCGCATAGCCACTCCTCTTTTTATCGTATATAAATGCACCCGCTCCTCTGAAATCATTCAGTTGAATTTCAACATGAGTTCTCCAAGTGTCATCATTGTACAAGAAGCTGACACCACCACCACTAGGGACGGGAATGAGATGTCATTCACCCGTCGCTTAGCACCACCAGGACCGTGCGATTCGACGACAGCGACGACTGACTTCTCCCTCAACGGACTCATCGAAGAGGTACAGAATAGACGGGGCGCAGAGGGCGTCATCGGAGAGCACCGAGCAGTAGCCGATATGTTCGATGATATGGAGGAAGACATCGATAACTTCTTCAGGGATTTGGAAGTTGGCGTGGCTGAACTAGACGAGGCGTCAAGAGAACGACGTCGACGGCAGGAACAAAGGGCTGTACATCAGAGAGAAGAAGATCGGCGACAAGAACTGAGAGCAGAAATGCAGAGGCAAGAAGATCGACAACAGAGGCGTCGCCTCCGCCACCAGCGGAGGAATGTATATTATGGAATAGACGACTTCATGCGGCAAGATATGGAGCTTGACAGCGATGACGAAAGAGGGCTGCATGAATTCGTCGAAGATTTCATAAGAGATAGAATATGTATTCAAGTTTCGATAAAATTATTATTCAGTTGAAATGGTGTATGATTTTTCATAATCTGAACTAGTCTTTACATGATGTTTTCGTAATAAACCCAATCCAACTTTGAATTAACACACAATTTTTTTCTCCAGACATTTTCATATGTCAGGCGCACAAAATGTTTAGGAGGGAAGGATTCAAGCATTTAAAAGCGGAGGATGTCAGTATTTTCGATCATAGTGTTTCTACCTTCCACAAAATAGTCTTCAAGAGGAAGTTAAGTTTTATTCACTCTGAAAATATGTCCTACCCCAAATCCTGGGATTCGAAACCAGTGGTAGCTGTGAACCCGGTGAGAGTTGATGATTTCATCATATGCCACAATTGCGACGTTGGTTGGAGAGCCATTGAAATAAACCCCTGCACCGGGGTGTGCCAACACTGCACGTTGGAGAATAGAAGACTACGAGGCCTTCAAGACCCTTCTAGAAATGTGCATCATGAAAATGGGGTCGGACCAAAATGCATTAAGTGTTCGAAGTTGCTGCGGAACACGAATATGGGAATATGCAGGAATACTTGCAGAGAATGCAGCATGGTGGATCGGCTGTACTTTCGTCGATGTTTCAGCTGTAGCACATACCGCAACGATTGTTGGAATGGGGTGTGTGCTGGATGTTCAAGTGTCAGCTACTTCTGCGAGAATGTTGGCTACATATATAGATCTGCTGGCCACCATTTCAGCACATGTTGGTGTTTGCCTTATGAGAGGCGCATGTTTCGGCGAAGTCTGAATCAACCTCCACCAGAATCATACTTTGTGCCGGAAGCAGAAACCTCCGACGAAGATTAGTTCCAAAATGTATTTGTTTCCATTTTATACATAATAAAAATATCATTCAATAAGCAAATATTACTTTTTTTTGTTGGGTTAGGAGTGATGTATATATAAATATTCGAACAATTGATCTGAAAATATTTATTGAATTAAAGTAGGTAATATTAAATATTAACACTTCAAATAATTGCGGACTTATCAATCCAAGAGTTGTGTTTGTTGGAAAATCCGAGCCATTTGACATATATTCTCCCGTTTTTCTTCCTCAAGACTTTCTCTACCAAATATGCATCAGGATTGTCAGTCTTTAATAATTCCATTTCATAAAAAGATCCTTCGATTGGTTCACCTTCCATACCCTCAAGTTTGTACGTTCTAGGGTTCGTCATATTTACCTTGACTATTTTGAATAGTTCTGTGGAGAAATTGGCAGTATATCCTTTTTCAAATATGCCTTTATATTTACTTATACGAACGACATCACCAGTACAATATTTTGCCTTTGGTGCTATTTTAATGTGGCTATAAGCATGTAGTATTGTAGTAGGTGTCACGTCAGAGGGTTTCATACCAATTGTTCTATGTACTCTGTCATTATACATTTCGGTTAGGTGTGAAAGAAAGTCGCACCACTTATATTCACCTCTCACAGAAAATTCTTTATAAATCCAATTTTTCAATGTTCTTATGACCCTTTCAACGATCGCAGCCTTCATAGTACTATACGTTGAATAATGATTGATTCCATATTTTGCCATCAGAGAAGTGAAGGATTTATTATAAAACTCTTTTCCAAGATCGCTTTGGATATTCTTCGGTGAATATTCAGACTTTTCCAATACCCTTTCCATGGCGCGTGTCACTTCTGGACCAGTTTTGTTTTTTATTGGCTCAGTCCATAGATATTTGGAATAACAATCGATGATAAATAATATGTATCGATAACCGCTATTTTCTTTCGAATATGTTTGCATTTCAGCTAAATCTATTTGCCACAGGTCTGCGAAACCTTTTATTATAGTTCTTCTTCTCTCGAAGTTGCGTCTTGCAGGTTTATGCAATTCATTGGCGATTTGCCTTTTTGTCGCACTCATCCCCACGCCAGTAATATACCAATGCAAAATGCATGTGACCTCTTTGAATAACGTTTATATACTATCTCCTACGATATGGATATTATATATTTGAAAAATTGTGTATGTGAGATTCAGCACAACTCAATACACGATACCTTCTTCACGCATTTCCTCAATTATAGACATTATCTCATTATCATGTCCAGTGTGGCCAGCCATTTTCGAACTCCACAGTAGTCGAAGCCGGTCAACTAATTCTGTAGCAACATTCCAATATACATAATCCTTAGGGCACTTACTTACAAGCTTTTCAAAAGGTATCGGTTGCATTATTCTCCCCCCACCTATACCCTTACGTTGCTTACTCCTCATGTCATGGGGTGAACCAATTAATGGTTTGATGATCTGCTGAAACTTTTTTCTCGATTTTGTGCTTGTATTCAATCCTTTCCGTATATTGTATTCCTTATATGGTGCTCTGGTAATTTCCAATATTAATGCATACACCTGCCCATCTCTATCACTCACCGATGTCGGAACATGTTTAATGAATATCAGATTATATAGCTCGGGAGTAGCTGGAAAAAACTTGCTCCTCTTATTATTGCGCCATAATTCGATTTGTCCTGGGGGAAAACGAATCTCCATATTTCCCATCATCATACCCCCTGTGGAAGAATCGATACGGACACCGTATGTGGTATCATAATTGGGGTCGCCAGAATTCAGATTTTCTAAATGTTTTTTCAACTGTTGACTCAATTCGCTCGTGATTGTGCTATTAATTGGTGAAATGGCATCGGTGGAGATGTGCGAGTTTGATGATATTGGCGGTGTATTCAACATTTTCAGATAATTGGGGGCTACTTCGTCTTCATCACCGTCCAATGATGCAAAATCGTCGGCAGAACTGTCCGTTTTCATGAGTTTCCTAGATGATTTCATAACACTCGACATCGGTGTGGAATAATGCGTAGGTTGTGTAATCATAGACTTGACTGGTTTCTCATCGATATTCTTCACCATATATGATGTAGTTGCAATATTATCACCCACAGAAGTTGCAGCTGAAATAGCATTCAATGGTTTTGTTATAGGTTCATACATCTTCTCGAGTACCATTTGAGTATCCATACGATCACTGTTGAGGCTTCTGAACTTTTTCCTCACTGCATCGGTTGCTTCTATGAGTTCACGTTTTAGGATGATTTCAGATTTCGTCCCGAAACTGTTTTCATTAAATGTAGCCATTGTCGCATCTGAAGATTGAATGGATCAAATTCTACTGACATGTCATGGATATATGAAATTATCGAATCCTTTTCTATAGCGTCCCTCATGAATCTCACTATCTTTATCGATAACGAGAAACCCATATTTACTTGTCCAACTTTGTGCGCACATATCCTGGAATTGTTTGAAAGTCACATCTGGAGACACGTGATCGGAAAAAATGTGATGTAGATTCATGTCATCTTGTTTGAACATCACTATGAAGTTTGAATTATCACGGATCAGCTGCTTGGGAACTCTGGAATATGTTTGTGCCAGATAGAAGCAATCCACATTCTTATGTCGCCCCATAGAGAAATAAGATCTGATAACATCCTGTTTTTCACAAATAACATCATCAAATATAAAAATGCTATCAGATTTTGCATCGCTTGGTTCTACTATGTCTATATTATTATCGAAAGTGTGGAATCCCAACCCCCTGATCGGCTCCAACACCTTCCGCAGATACTCATACTTTGGTTGATATAGTGATTTTGAGTAGAGGTAAACATTGGCAAATCGTAAACCATTCACGTTGGTGAGAAGTGATATCATAACATTCGTTTTGCCGCAATTAGATGGACCAATTATGAGGCTGCGCATAGTGTTTGGAAATAATGCACCATGCCGCCGTTGCGTAATTGCACCATTTCCCAATCCCACCTTCCCATCAAAATTGTCCACATTGAACACTTCTGACTGCTGGACAATCCGCATCGTATGACGGTCGAATGATATATAAGGAAGCGCAACACATATTCACACCATTTATATTATGAGTGTGGCACACTGCACATCGATTGCGAAAAAAATAAATCAAAGAAAAAATAAAAGTGGAGCCGGGCTTGTCAACAACCTGATTAATAAACTGCCATTCGAATTACATATTCCCGGTGGTTATCAATATTGTGGGCCTGGAACAAAACTACAGAAAAGATTAGCTCGAGGTGATCTGGGGATAAATCAACTTGATAGAGCCTGCAAGGAACACGATATAGCGTATCTCAAGCATCCAAACGATTTAACTGCTAGGCATTCAGCTGATAAAAGATTGGAGGAAGCTGCCTGGGAAAGAGTTAAATCGAATCATAGGTAGTTTGGCTGCAGGCTGCAGAAAGCGCTAGTATAGCACGCTCAATTCATTCGACCAAAGATAGTAAGGAGCAACTTGCCGAATCAAATCGTCACAACAGACATATGGAGGCGATTGCTCTCGGAAAAGTTGGTAGCGGTGTTTATCTGAAACCGTATAGAAAGGGATTAGGTATCTATTTGAAGCCCCAAAATTAAAAAAAACTAGATGAATTACCTCGGAGGCCTTTAACAGACATTGATCTATTGAATTACATAGATGAAATGAAAGTTCCACACTTCCGAGGTATATTCATGAGAGATAGCCTACCAAGGTCCGCCCCACACACCATCGAATCAGCTATTATAAATCTAGATAGTGCTCAAGGTAGAGGTACACACTGGGTTGCATACAAGAAACGCAACAGATCAATAAACTATTACGATAGGTATGGCGATTTACCCCCACCACAGGAGTTGCTGGAATATTGGGAGAGGGGTTTGAAACCTCCGAATACCATCAAAATCACATATAACTACGAGCGCCATCAAGATTACAACACAGTCTGGTGTGGTCATTTGTGCTTGAGATTTCTCTCGACGAACAAAAAAATCAAAAACAGTCGCAGTGAAAATGGATAGAGAAAGCATCAAACAAATGGGTCACTCATTATTGGCTTACTCAAGAATGCGTTCCTTTCTGAAGATGAGTAGAAAACAGCTTGCAGACATGCCAAAAGAAGTTCTCATCGGGTGTGCTTCACATGAAATTGCTCTAGTGTGGGATATGCTGCCTGAAAAGTTACAGAGTGATCCAGATATTTCAAAATATCGATTTTGTGAGAAACATCACGGTGAAGAGGGTGGCAGACCACACAATGGTGACGTCGATGATGGGCCAGCGCCAAGAAGAATATTTTGCTGTTATTGTCAAATCAATGATGTGAATGTGGCAACTGATAATAAATTTGATATTAATACTTCATCTTCCGGAAATAGCAGCATTCTTCATTGTTGCAAGCAACAATAAGGTTGTTGTTGCATATATTGACGTTTGCCACCGTTTGCCGCCATCGTTTTTTTCTTCGTGATACCATGTCACAAACGTTCACCATATCTGGAGATCGTAGTGTTCTCAGTGTCGACTTTTACCCGCCCATTGAACTTGATACAAAAAAAACCTACGGTTTGGGGTTGCATGGTTTCTATTCATACAACTCTATACTCAATATAGATGAGAAGAATAATCGTTTGGATTTTTGGGTGAAATCAGGAGCTACGGTTACCCATCGAGTACTCTATATACCACCCGGTGTCTATGAAATAGATGAAATCAATAAAGCTCTACAGAAAGGTTTCGCAAGATTAGAAACGCTAGGCGATCGAAACATTGACGAAATATTTTATCTCCATGCTAATAATAATACTCTCAAATTTGAAATGAAATGCATGCATGAGGTGGATTTGACATTCGAGAATTCTATTGCAAGTGTGTTGGGATTTGAGGCGAAAAAATACTCACCGAACGTGTTGCATGAATCCACAGAGCCTGTAAATATAATAAAAGTGCGCCTCATAAGAGTGGATTGTAATATTACCACAGGAGCATTCCTGAATGGTGGGGAGGTGCATACACTATATGAGTTCGATGTTGATGTGGAGCCTGGATATAAACTGTCAAAGGAGCCACAAAATATTATATATCTACCCATCAGCCCCGCTGGACGTCAGTTCATCGACAACATTACACTGCGGATATTGGACGATAATAGCTTTCCAGTTGATTTTCGAGGAGAAAAAATCATCGTGAAGCTTGAATTGAAACATATTGCTTAGAAATCGGATATTTTGAAAGGAACATGGGATTTTGTTTCGGGAACCAATCAAAACGTACTTTGCTAACTAATACCAACACTCACCGTCAGAAAACCAATAAGAAGGGTGGAACAACTGGTAAAGGATTCATTCGAGCTGAGCTACCCGGACGAGTTAGACATATAATATATATATATAATTATTGTCTGCAAACGATAAACATTTCTTGAAGTCAATTGGTCTCAAGCTGCGGCGATAAACAGCGAGAAAATGGTTGCTACAAACTCAATCAATCCGCAATTGGAAGTATTCGATGAACCAATTTTGGATCATTCGCTCATAAGCCTACATGAGCACACTTACAAACCATATGGTTCACCATCATTCAAGAATTCAGATGAAGTAAGGATTGCAATCAATTTCCAAGATCTAATTCTCGACGTTTCTGAGAGTTATATCTACATCGAGGGGAAATTCACTAAAACCTGCTATTTGTCGAATAATGCTTTGGCATTTCTATTCGACGAGATACGATATGAAATGGGTGGTGAACAAGTATGTATGGTTCGAAAACCAGGTATAACCACTACTATGAAGAGTATGGTGTCATATGGTGAGGCGAATGCGAAATTCCTAGAAACAGTCGGATGAGGCCTCGATAATAAAAAACAGGGAATTCTGGATGAAACTAGTCACGTTTTCAGCGGTAAATTACCGCTCAAGTATCTGATGGGGTTTGCTGAAGATTATGATAAGAGTATTCTGAATATTAAGCAGGAGCTCATACTCATCATAGCTCGTTCATTCAAGAACTCCTATATGGGAGAGGTTGATGCGAAAGTGGAGATAAACAAAATTGAGTGGAAGATAAGGCATGTTATTCCATCAGATAAGCAGAGATTGAAGCTGCTGAATCGTTTGAATAAAAGTGCTACGGCGAAAGTGAAAGTTGCATACAGAATGTGGGATTTGTACGAATTACCAATAATTCGGGAAACGGCTTCCGACATTTGGTCTGTCAAAACGACTAATAGTCTTGAACGACCTCGATACATCATCATAGGCTTCCAAAACTCTAATAATACAGACGATAGATCTAAGGATGTAACAGAATTCATCCATGCAGGAGTGAACAATATTCGCCTGTATCTAGATTCGGAAGTTTATCCGTACGAGCGATGGAATTTGGATTTTGATAAGAAATTGGATGCAGTAGCCTATTATGCATATGAAAATTTTCAACGCAGTTACTATGGCAAAGATATGAGTGAACCAATGATGAGTATCGGGGAATTCCGTAAAAATCCCCTATTCATCATTGACTGCAACCATCAGCCAGATGCTATGAAATCCTCAACTGTCGACATCAAGTTGGAGTTTGAAACACGTAAATCAAAGTTTCCGTCCCATACCAAGGTCTACGCACTGATTCTTCATGACGCATATTTGACGTATAGTGCATTGGATGGTTCCATACAGATGGGTGCCGTATGAATATCAAATTCCTACAACTATTGTTATCATAACTAGAATAACATATATGATTGATTATTGTAGACGTGGTTCGAATAATATACTGAATAAAACGAAAATATATATATATATATAGCATTGTTTAATTTTTACACCAATATTTTTTATTTAGATATATATACAGATTCACGCATCATATAAGGATCTGATACAGGATCATAGACAATTTTCTTCAGCATCAGATGACGTTGGAGTTATACCAATGCTGTATTTTCGAACAAGGTAATTGGGTAGGAAATCGGAAATTTCATAAAGGTATTGTACCACGTCACCTTCGAACATTGCTTCAACGAATTGCTCCAGATTGATGTTACTATATTCGAATCGGGAACAAAGCACAAGCTCACGTCATAATTAACTGCATGTAGAATATCACGCTCCAAATCAGCGAATTGGCATTTCATCCTCCTCACACCTGACATGATATCTTCCACTATCGGCCATGACTGACTAGAATAATGCATCCACATTCTATATATCTATAGAGGCTGATCGGTGTATTCTGCAAAAAATAAAAAATAATTAGATTCGAAAAAAATTGGTGAATCATGATTTCAATCAATTATTGTATGTACTACCTCTGTTGCACTTACCAAATAATTTCATCGTCATTATTGGTGCGCAATAATAATGATTATGTTATATGTGAGGATAATTATTATCATAACAAATTCGAACCCCTTTTCACTATATAAATCAGCTTAACATATCTATAAACTCTGATTATATTAATATTTTTTTCATATTCTTTTGGTGTCGAATCTGACAAGCGTTTTTGTCTTCGCACCAATAAAGGTAGGCTCACTCTGACCCAAATACGTTAAAGTATAATGACCGTTAGAAGAATTCATCTCATCAATATCACTTTCCATCAATCGATCGACAACTCTTTTTGGCAACCAACATCTCAAATTTATTTCAGTCTCTTCATCATAGAGTATTACTGTCCCACATCTACCATATCTAGTGCCACACAATGAAATTTTCTTGATTGTGTGACTTTTATTGAGAGGTAGTGATGATATCAAGGTTTGTTTGATTATTTCATTATCCTCATTGATTTTTTCATTGATCGCAACTAAATTAATTTTTGAATCAGCCATTATTATTTCCTGAGTGAAAGGGGAACGAAAAAATATAATAATAAGTGTACTTACATAAAACACGTCAGAACTATAAGCGCACAATAACTTTTCAACTTGCGTCGGTGGATTATAAGCTCAATGTTATGGAAAGAGAGAACTATGATCCTGTGCGTGGCGGATCCCGTATTTATATGTGATTACAACCCCTACTACCGTAAACGATATATGGTGATGGTATACCAACATGCCATCAAGGTCACATACTCTCTGAGTCAGAGGAACTCTTCCACATCTTCCCAAGGTCGCGAAAAGAGCGCATATATCATCAATCGCCAAGGTCGTCTCTCAAAAGAGTGCACGTATACTCCCAAGGCCACTCCACCCGAGATCACTGTATTCTCCCAAGGTCATCCAAACGCAAAATCGCTCCCAATCGAAGGTTACCCCCCAAGGACACCCTCCAAGACCACTCCCCCCAAGGTCACCAGTGGCGTACCGCAAGCATAATATGTGATGCGACCTTGGGGGGTGGCCTTGAGGGGTGGCCTTGGGGGGTCGACCTTGGGGGGAGACCTGGAATCGGCTTAAACCTTCTACTATCCACGCACGAGCATTGTGCTGAAATACCTATATTTCCAGAATTCCGACAAAACGATAGTCTGAAATTTTATCTTTTCAATTTTCATGATGTATACGACGGACTTATTGGACTTGACAATTTGAAGTTGTTGAATGCTCAATTAGATTTTGTAAATGCCAAATTATTAACACCAACTTGTGAAATTCCGATAAAATACCAACCCTCATATCCGAAAACATTGTTCAAGAAAAAAATCGAACCTCACACGAGGCTTATTACAAAAATCCCGGTCGATCAAAACGAAGGTGAAATAATCATTCCAAAACAAACTATTCAAAATTGCGAAATTCCAGAGGCCATTTCGATAGCAAAAAACGGACTCGCATCTGTTGAGATTTTGAATAAATCTGATATCGAAATTACTTTATCAATATCAAAGCCTATCAGAACATTCCCATATGACAATAATATTTTTGAATCATTCCATCTCGATGTCAATAATAGCTCGAATCAAAATCAAGAGTTAGATGTTGATAAATTAATTCGAACAGATCACCTTAATACAGAAGAAAAAACACAAGTTCTGAGGCTATGTAAAAAGTACTCTGACATTTTCCATACAGAAAATCGACCATTGACTTTCACAAACCAAGTTAAACATTCTATCAAAACGAAAGATGAAATTCCTGTCTTTACTAAATCATACAGATATCCGTTTATCTACAAACCAGAGGTGGAGAGACAGATAGGTTCAATGCTTGAACAGGGGATTATTCGACCCAGTAATTCACCGTGGTCATCGCCCATTTGGATCGTTCCAAAGAAGGCTGATGCCTCTGGTAAAAAGAAGTGGAGGATAGTGGTAGACTATCGAAAGATAAATGAAAAGACCATAGATGATCGCTACCCTATTCCAAATATAACAGATGTTTTGGACAAGTTAGGTAGGTGCAATTATTTTACAACATTGGACTTATCCAGTGGGTTCCACCAAATTGAGATGGAACCAAATGATATTCCAAAAACGGCATTCAATGTGGAAAATGGGCATTATGAATACCTGAGGATGCCTATGGGGTTGAAAAATGCACCCGCTAGCTTTCAGAGGGTGATGGATAACATCCTCCGTGGTTTACAAAATGACATATGTCTAGTGTACCTAGACGATATTATTATACAGGGTGATTTTTTTTGAGCGTCTATTAGAAGTATCTCTAGAACGAAAAGAGATGATTTCATGAAAACTTGGCAACAGGCACAGGATGAGGAGTTCTATACGATGAAAATATTTTCAGCGTTGCGGCGTTGCCGCTTCTACCAAAAAGTAGCAACAACTTTGTTATTTCGAATGGAACACCCTATATTTTGTAACATTTTCGAATTCTTCCTGAAGAGCTGATTCCGTCAATGCATCATACTTGGGGTCTAGGGTAAATGATAACAGAGATATAGGGTGTGAAAAATCGAGATTTTTCAACTTTAGGAATTTTTTGTACCCAAACTATCTATTATTGCTCAAAACGGCTAACATGTCCCTATCTTAACTTTCTATATACTATCGATTGATATTTAATTGAAACGAATACAGGGTGGTTCATAATTTTGAGTTTTGCATCACCCTCTATTTGTTTCTATTAAATGTCATTAGATAGTGAATGAAAAGTTAAGATAGGGACATGTAAGCCGTTTTGAGCAATAATAGATAGTTTGGGCACAAAAAATTCCTAAAGTTGAAAAATCTCGATTTTTCACACCCTATATCTCTGTTATCATTTACCCTAGACCCCAAGTATGATGCATTGACGGAATCAGCTCTTCAGGAAGAATTCGAAAATGTTACAAAATATAGGGTGTTCCATTCGAAATAACAAAGTTGTTGCTACTTTTTGGTAGAAGCGGCAACGCCGCAACGCTGAAAATATTTTCATCGTATAGAACTCCTCATCCTGTGCCTGTTGCCAAGTTTTCAAGGAATCATCTCTTTTCGTTCTAGAGATACTTCTAATAGACGGTCAAAAAAAATCACCCTGTATACTCCACTTCTTTGCAGGAACACATAGTCAATTTAAACAAAGTATTTCAACGACTTAGAGTCGAACTTCAAGATTCAACTTGATAAATCGGAATTTATGAAAAAGGAGGTGGCATTTCTCGGTCATGTGGTAACCCCTGAGGGTGTAAAACCAAATCCCGATAAAATTGTCGCTATAAAAAATATCCAAAACCTCGAACAACTAAAGAAATCAAGGGATTTCTTGGGTTACTTGGGTATTATCGTAAATTCATCAAAGATTTTGCTCGTATAACAAAACCTCTGACAATTTGTTTAAAGAAAGACGCAAAAATTGTACATACACCACAATTCATAAAGTGTTTTGAAGACTGTAAGACTCTAATGACAAACGAACCTCTTTTACACTACCCCGACTTTACAAAACCGTTTAATCTGACTACCGATGCTAGTAACGTAGCTATTGGTGCTGTTCTATCCCAAGGGCCAATAGGAAGTGATAAGCCAGTGGCGTACGTTTCCAGAACTCTCAATGAATCTGAGATCAACTACAGTACTATCGAGAAAGAGCTTTTGGCTATTGTTTGGTCAACGAAATATTTCCGCCCCTACCTTTATGGTAGAAAATTTAAGGTACTAACTGATCATCAACCCCTTAAATGGCTGATGTCACTCAAAGAGCCAAATTCTCGGCTTGTTCGATGGCGACTCAAACTCGAAGAGTTTTATTATGAAATCGAATATAAAAAAGGGAAACTCAATTCGAATGCAGATTCATTGTCTCGGATAGAAATTCATACTAAAGAACTTGACGACTATATAGACGAATTCTTCAAATCACTTGAAACAAGACCACCGGATGACAATGTATCGATGATTGGAAATGTCAATGAAGTACCAAATATCGATGATGTCAGAAACACAGATGAACCAGAATCGGAAGAAATAATTTCTGCAGAAGATCAAGAATTTGATGGCAACACTGTTCACAGTAGCTATGAAGAACCGATTTTAGAAATGCCGGTAGGTATCTGAAAAATCACTCAATGTTTTCGATCATCAAGTAATGATAAAATTCGTACTTCATTCCCCTGCTAGACCCACAACAAGACAAATATTCCCGACAAAGAGACGTCTCCTTGCACAAATATCAATTTTTGATCTAGAAAAAAATGTAATTGATTTATTTAAGAATTATTTAGATCCAAAGTTCACTTATGCGATATATTTCGAAGATGACATGTACATTCCCCAATTTTGTGAAATAATTCGAAACACTTTCAAAAACTCTGCTTATAAACTCGTAAGATGTAATACTGTACTGAAAGACATAACCGATAAAAATTTCACCCAGAAAGAAATAATAAAAACATATCATGAAGATCAAACTAACCATCGCGGAATTACGGAGACAGAAAACAGAATAAAAAAGAACTATTACTGGCCTGGAATGAAACCTGATGTGATTGAATGCATCACACTTTGTGAAATTTGTCAAACTAACAGATATGACAGAAATCCTCCGAAACAAAAACTAATGATTACTCCTACACCATCGAAACTATTCGAAATAGTTCATATTGATCGAATCAATTTCAAGCAAATACCGAAGATTGTAAGGTCCCTTGATGAATTAATGGAGAAAAACAAAATATTACTGGAGGAAAATAATAAACTACACAAGAAAATTGAAGAATTATCAACTACTAGGGAACCAGACATGGAAGAAGTGATTTCGGAAATGCTAGATAGGCAAAATAGAGCTTCAAACATAATTATGTATAATGTTAATGAATCACATAAAAATACACAAAATGAACGGAACTTAGAAGACAAGCAAGCAGTTGAGCACATGTTAGAAGATTATAATGTCAACAAAAACAATGTTAAACTGTTTAGGCTTGGGAAATTTAATGAAGCAAAAATTAGGCCAATTAAAGTTATTCTGAGCTCCCCAGAGGACGCTAAACTTGTTTTGAAAAACAAAACAACGAAAATCCCAGGAATGAGAATATCTGCAGACCAAACCAAAGCTCAACAAGACTATTTTAAAAGCATTAAAGCCAAACTTGATGAGTACATAAAAAATGGTGATGATTCAAAAACAATGAAGTTTATCAACAATAAGCCAATCATAGTCAATAAAAATAAAAATGTTACTTCACAACGAAAAAACCCATAAATGACCCTAATATACACCTCTTCACTGATATCATCTACATGAACGCCCAAAGTCTGCTGAACAAAATCAACCAAATTCAAATAAGCATTTTGTGCTACTCTCCAAAAGTAATTCTAGTTAGTGAGGCAAGAATAACAAGTGAAATTGAAGATTCAGAAATCAAATTCGATGGTTATAGTCATGTTCGATGTGATTCTCCAAATCGGCAAACGGGGGGTGTTGTGATTTATGTGAAGGATACTCTGCAGTTTTCAATAAAGAAGACTTACATATTAAAGGATAATTATTGGTGTAAGGTAATAAGGATAAATTTTGGTACGTGTCAATGGTTAGTTGGATGTCTATATCATTCGCCATCTAGTTCGGATGCGTTATTCTTAGAAAATTTGGAAAATATATGTGATGATCTCTTTGCTAGTAATATGCGTTGCATTTTGGTGGGAGATTTCAATTTAGATTTTTTAAATAACAGTTTTTATGTAAGAAAAATCAAAGCTATGTTTCTACAATATGGAATTGATCAATTAGTACTGGACCCCACCAGAATTACAAACAACAGTGAAACGCTAATTGACTATGTACTAGTTAATAATAATTATGCTAATTGTTTTGTTCATTCTACACCTAAATTAAGTGACCATTCTTTAATATCTATCTGTCTCAAAAATAACAGAAATGAAAGTACTTCTATCAGAAATTATAGAAATTTAAGTGAGCAAAATTTGGATAAAATTAAACTAGATTTAATCTCATGTGATTGGGATACAAATTCAACAGATGTAAATGTTATATATCAAAATTTTTCCAATAACTGTCAATCAATTATCAATAAGGTAGCACCAATTCAAGTCTGCCATTACAGAAATAATATACCATGGTTTGACAACGAAATCCATAAAAAAATTAAACAACGTGATAAAACATATAAAGATTTTGTATCAACTGTTGATTCAAATAAAAGTGTGAAATGGGAAGAATTTAAGAAAGAAAGAAATGAAGTAGTGAATTTATTGAAGAGCAAAAAAGAACAATATTTCTTTGAAAAAGTAGATATGTATAAAAATAACTCTCGACTTATGTGGAAAACATTAAAAAAGCTGATAAACTTAAATTGCCAAAACTTTCCGAGCTGTATAGAATTCAACTTAACAAACCAGAATAATATTGTGAAAAATAAAACTGAAATAGTAAATGCATTTAATTACTACTTCATTACCAGTATTCAGCAAGTTGTTGATAGTATTAACAATGTCGATGACTGGAAATACTACAATTATAATTTATATCCTAATTTTTCCCAGTTTCACTTAGTATCCATGAATGAACTACGTTTAATTATTAACTCTTTAGATAACAAAATTAACGTCCATGAGATCTTGAATTCCAAAATGCTGAAAGTCATTTTTGAAACCTGTGGCCATATCATTTTAAACTTTTTAAATACTTCTTTTCATACTTCTAAAATTCCCAATTCTTTAAAAGTTAGTACCGTAGTTCCTATACCAAAAGTAAGCAATACAATCAAGGCCAGTGAATATCGACCTATAAATACATTACCACCCATAGAAAAAATTCTTGAATTAGCTGTGTACAATCAGGTACTTGAACATGTTGAAAAAAATGAAATTCTAATAAATAACCAATCAGGTTTTCGTAAAAAATATTCTTGCGAATCTGCATTACAGCTTACGTTGTCTAAATTCAAAAGAGAAATTGATAACAATAAATTTGTTGTAGCGGTTTTTCTTGATCTGAAGAGGGCTTTCGAAACGATTGATCGTAATATTCTTCTGATAAAGTTGAAAGGATATGGCTTTGATGGTAATGTTTATCAGTGGTTTGATGATTATTTATCCCATAGAAAACAAAAAGTTAGAGTCCAGGATAACATCTCGCAGGAATCGGATATAAATATAGGTGTTCCACAGGGTAGCGTTTTAGGTCCTCTGCTTTTTATTCTGTACTTAAATGACATAAACTTGTTCGTTAATGTAGACTTTGTAAACCTATTTGCAGATGATACACTATTGGCATGCTATGACACAAACTTAGATAGAGCTATTGAGAAAATGAATTCTGCACTCAGGGAAGTTAATGAATATCTCATGGCAAATAAATTGAAATTAAATACAACAAAAACTAAAGGTATGATAATAACAACTAAATATAAGCTACAAAATCTTGATTTAGATGAAGTAAAGCTGCAAATTAATAATGAAAAAATTGAAATTGTGGAATGTATTAAATATCTCGGTTTCCAGTTGGATAACTTATTACTTTTTGGCAACCACTTCGATTATGTTTGCAAAAAAATATCTAAAAAACTATATTTTCTTTCAAGAATTTCTAGAAATTTATCCACTCAAACAAAAATCACTGTATATAATGCTATTATTCAACCTCACTTTGACTACTGTGCTTCTATTATTTTCCTTTTTAATCTAAATCAAACATCACAACTACAAAAACTTCAAAATCGAGGTATGCGCATAGTTCTAAAAGCGAGTAGATTCACGGAAATAGGAATCATGTTACAAACATTGCAGTGGCTTTCAGTTTCTCTACGATTGTATTACTTATCGATGATCTTTATATATAAAATACTAAATAACTTAGCACCTTCATACTTTAGTGAATTTATTAATTTTAATTCAGATGTTCATGATTATGCCACAAGAAACAACGCAAATTTGTATGTATACAGAACGAATAAGAGAAGTGCCATGAATTCTTTGTTTTTTAAAGGCTTTGCTACTTATAATAAACTACCAAACATAGTTAAAACTAGTCCATCATTAAGCATTTTTAAAAAACAGTTATTGGAAACCATACAAAATGTTTGAGAAAATGTTTGATAAAATATAAGGTCTGAAGAATATGTTAAAAATTAAATTGTGCCTTATATTTGAACTAAATTAGGTTTACTTGTATTCTGAATTTTTATATGTTTTTTTTGTTTTTTTTTTCTTATTAATTTAGATTAACTACCTACCTATTGTTAAATTTATTGTATACTACTGTTTAATTTAATGTATAGTATTATAATTTTTTTTGTATATTAGGGTAACCTATTTAAATAAATATTTCTTCTTCTTCTTCTTGATACTTTCCAAGCCCAAGGACAAAAATTTCTAACCATTATTGACACTTTTTCCAAATATGCACAGGCATTCCCCCTTACAGGTATATCTGGCGTAGAAGTAGTAAAAGCCCTTCTTATATTTATGACCCATCACGGACTTCCAAATTTGGTAGTGATGGATAACGGAACTGAATTGAAGAACTCAGTCGTTCAAGAACTCGTTCAAAACTCAGTACAAAAATCAGTACACATTATATAACAGTCAATAATCCACAATCTAATGGAGCAATCGAAAGGTTTCATTCTACTATCATAGATCATTTGAGAGTGATAAAAAGCAAAAACAACGACAAAATTGATATATTGAATCACATGCCGTACGCAATTTTAGGTTATAATAACTCACTACATTCTGTAACGAAACAAAAACCTATCAACATCATTAATGGACATCTAGATACTAAATACCCATTCGATATTAACATAAATGAGAATCTTTTGAATAACTATATCCAAGAACACCGAGATACGACAAAAATTTTATATAAAAAATTAAATGAACAACTAGTAGAACAAAAACAACGATCTATAGAAAGACATAATAAAGACAGAGAAGAACCCTTGACGTACGAACCTGACATGGACATTTACCGAAAATTAACCACAAGTAACAGAAATAAGTTAACCAAGAAATTCACCAAAGAAAAAGCTGTCCGAAATAAGAACATCAAAGTTGTAACTACCCGCAAAATACTTCACAAACAAAACTTAAAAAGACCTCCGGCTAATAAGCCCCAATTGTTGCAGGTGTCACCTAGCAGTACCGACAATGTTCCAGGAAATTCAAATAACCAATCTGAACAAAAATTCGGGGATCCTCCCATTCAAGCAGGGCCTAGCCAAACTTAAATATAAAGTTCACACCTTTATCCACTATTTTGACCTCATCCCCATCCAAATAAAATTAGAGTCGTTAAGACTACAGTATGGAAATATCACGAATTCTATACAAAATGCACTTAGTCACCCATATTTCTTTGAACTTCAAAATTTCGACAGAGCATTATTATATCAATTAAAATCAGCTGAGCAAAAGTTCAACTCGATATGTCCTAATGAAAGAATGAAACGTGGTCTCATTGACGGTTTAGGTACAATTATAAAAGGTATCTCTGGTAACTTGGATGCAAACGATGCAATCCATTATGATCAAGCAATTCACGATTTAGAAAATAACCAGAGAGAAATTGTACGAAAATTGAATAAAGATATCTCTCTTACTACTAAAATAATCGATAACTTCAATAAAACGGTAACATTGATCAAACATAATCAAGAAGTAATCACTTCTGGGCTGAACCGCATAAATACTGAATTGAATAAGTTCATTTATAACTTCAATGACTATCTGGATCAAATGAATTTGTCACTGAATATAATAATTCAACTTCTGAATGATATTGAGAATGCAATCATCTTTGCTAAGTTGAAAGTTCCTCATAGTAGTAAACTACGCAACACTAATTACGTCGCACCCCGAAATTTTGCCCCTATTTAAGTTTGAATAACTTTTTTCTTCTTTGAACAATTTGAATTCTGTTTGCACTGTTCGCTAGCTCAGTCCTTCAGCTATAATCTCGTACTTCTTCGATTAATAAGGTTATTTCCATAAAATTGCTACAGGATGTTTTTTGGAACTGTGCAAAATTTCGAAATTTTCAAAAGGATCCCAAATGAAGAAAAACAGTTTTTTTTCAACTTTAACAGCAGAGGCATGAAGATTATCTCATTACCTTTGACCATTTCCAAAATTGTCTTCTTATCACTCTTTTTTACAGAGTGATCTCAAAAAAATCAATTTTTTGGTTTTGCAATCATAACTTTTTTCCTCTTCAACCGATTTTCAAAATCTCAGGCTCATTTTGAAGCTGAAACCTCATATGAGAAGATTTTAAGATCAGAATTAACTCAAGATGAACATTCAGAATAGAGGGTTTCCTCAAAGGTGACCCAAATCTGAAACACTCTGTAAATCCCGACTGGGAGGAGAATTAAATGAAAATCAACTTGTTTTCGAAAGGATCTTCCATTCTGGACACATCCAGATCTTTTTTTCTTTCAGTAGTCAAAAATTGTGCGTGAGAAAACCGAAATGAAACGCCATGTTCTAGAAAAAAATTCAGCCCAAAAAAATGCATGGTCCGTAACCAACGTAACAAAAATCATAATGAGTGACTGACAAGACAGGTTGAAAATTACGTTCTCGTGAAAAAAAAGACCAGGACAGAAAAAACTATTCGTAGGTCTTCCTTTTCTGAAGATATAAGACTTCATTAAAAAAAATTCAAAATAAAAAAAAAATCTGAATACAACAAAATTACAGGGTAACCTTCTCACCCCCTATGCAAAGTCTTCCATCATGTTTTGGATTTTTTTCAAAGAATTTAATTTTTTAGACCCCCAAAAAAATGTTATACGTACGCCTATGAAACAATTTTTTTATCTCTTTGATCAACTTTTTCCGCTGAACACAGCTATGGGTACCGCTTGTCTCGATTCTGAAAAATAACTTTTTTTCGCCCTGTACATCAAACTATGATACTTGGAGAACTCGAGTTTGGGCGATTCTTAGTAGTTTTGTACGAAACTCACGAAAATTATATTTAGAAAAATCACAAAAATCTCCTTCCCCTTCATTCGCACCCAAAGTACCCCAAGGGGGCAAGGGGGGCGAAAGAATTAAATTTTTTTTAATATCCGATCCCGATGTGGGGGTCAGGTGAAATATGTTTACCGATATATCTAACCGTTTGACCAGCAAAATTTTTACCCGCAAACAAAAATTTGGGGGGGAGGGGGTAAAAATTTTTTTATCAGTATTCTTGGTGGTGATATTTTCGTTTCGATCAAACATTTTGGATATTTTTCTTTTTTAATCGGGATTTCGAGGGGGATTAAGGTTTGGGTCACCTTTGCAGAAACCCTTGATCTTTAATATTTATTCTTAGTCAATTCTAATCTTCATGTCTGTTAATCTAACGTTTCCGCTTCAAAATGATCCTGAGATTTTGAAAATCGGTTGAAGAGGATAAAAGTTATGACTGCAAAAACAAAAAATTGATTTTTAGAGATCACTCTGTAAAGAAAAGTGATAAGAAGACAATTTTGGAAATGGCCAAAGGTATTGAGATAATCTTCATGCCTCTGCTGTTAAAGTTGAAAAATAACTGTTTTTCTTCATTTGGGATCCTTTTGAAAATTTCGAAATTTTGCACAGTTCCAAAAAACATCCTGTAGCAATTTTATGGAAATAACCTCATGTATCGAAGAAGCACGAGATTTTAGCTGAAGGACTGAGCTAGCGAACAGCGCAAAAAGAATTCGAATTGTTCAAATCAGACAAAAGTTATTCAAATTTAAACAGGGGCACAATTTTGGGGTGCGATGTAATTAGTGTTGCGTAGTTTATTTTGAAAATTGACGAACTTAAATCTATCATAGAATCAATCTCTAGATATTATTCATTAGAAGAATTGATTTTTCCGGATATTGATAATGCATCCACAAATATTACGAAATAATAGAAATCGAGTCATATTACTCTGATAAGAAGATTGTTTTCGTTCTTCATTTCCCTATAGTGCACCCTGAAACATTCGATTACTACCACCTATATTCCATTCCAACAAAAAATTCAACAACAATTATTCCTCCCAATACCTATCTGATCATGAATGAGAATTTCTATCAATATACGTCAATATACGTATGGCCTTGCATCCTGGTTATTACTGTCATGAAGAAAAACTGATAGATGGCCTCAAAGAAGAAGACTGTGTATTCCAACTATTACAAATGGAATCCACGTATAATAATTGTCATCAAATCCGAATACGCACCACTAGGAATATGGTTCAACGAATTGACGAGTCCCACTACATAGTAGTATTACCAAATGAGACGAAAATCCAGACGATATGCGAGCGCACCGACTTCACAACCCTGCAAGGAAGTTATCTGATAACCCTGCCACTGGGATGCCTATTCGAAACTGATAGTGATCAGAAGGAAGTATCCAATGGTCAGCCAATGCTTCTACCCGAAATCATCGTCCCGCATAGTCCATCAAAGATGCCCAAAACCGAAATCGTCATCGACGATATCCAGCTAGACGAAATCCACGCCCTACAGAGTGAGCAGAAGAAACTCACGCCGATGATCCTCAGCCACACCGAGAAAAATTGGATCATCCCGATCTATGCCATTTTGATATCAGCTGGAATCTATTGCATTGTTAGATTCTTTCGTAACCGAAGAATAAGAAGAAACAAGAAAGAAGCACCCGAGGCAACATCGACGCCGACGCTGACACCACGAGAGCACGCCCAAGCAATTTTCAATCCATGAAATTTGCTTTCCACTAGGGATGGAGGAGTTACGTGAGCGATATTCACGGATTCTCATGAAATAGGAATCGCTTCACCAGCAGTTTACCATTTTCTCGTGAGAACCGCTGAATCGCAACTCGGCAATTCCCGATTTGCGAGAACATTGTAGTAATCATAATTCAGTCTTGACTTAATAGTGTATGTAAGCCAGGGAGCAGGAGGTTTATTCACCCTTTTGGTTACAAGAGGAGCGTGTAAGTTGAAAAGTTCAAGTAGGTTATTATTGAGAAATTCAAGCATTTCATCGACACTGTGCAGGGAGTATATATGATCCCAATCTATAAGTGATAAGTTATTGGAGAAGTTGATAGGATCGAAATTCGAAAAGTTACGGAAAGTTATAATGTTTGCTCTGTTTTCCAATATGTAGGATTTAATGATGCAGGATACAGCCATATGATCAGATATTCCATCAATATCATCGACCCTGACTGAACTAACTTGATCAATATCAGAAACAATGATAAAATCGATTGAAGTTTGACTTCTAGCAGTGATTCTAGTAGGTGTTTCGATAAGTTGTTTGAAATTAAAAGAATTAAGAAAGTCCTGAAAAAGTTCACGACGTGTGTCCAAACTGAACCAATCAATGTTCAAATCTCCTGCAACTAGAAAAAAATCACTCAAAGGAAACAAATTTGCTAGGCATTGAATTATATTTGCTGATGGAGGGCGATATACAACTCCGAAAATGAATGTTTTGGAGTTGGAGGTAGTTGAAATACATAATTGTTTAAGAGAAGCACTAATTTGAGAAAATAAAACTTTGAACGGATTTGATATGATAATAAAATATATAAACAGACTTTTGGTACCCCCATGGGAGCTTGCATCTCCCCAATCCTGGCTGCTTATTTCATGGATGACCTTCTTGACATGGTAATCCCAGTCCTTTCTTTCAACCTTTTCTTCATAAAGAAAGTATGTGGATGATATCATCGTTGCTCTCCCTGAAAACAGAATGGACGAAATTATTCGAACTTTTAATAGCTATGATCCTGCAATACACTTTACAATTGAAAAAGAAGACAATAACCGATCGGTTCTGTTATATATAGTATAAGTCTGGCAACGTCCATGGAAATTATTTTATGCGTCCTTGGTTGTACCAGCACCACGCAGGAGCCAGTAGATATTCAACCTGAATAAACTACGGTTAAATCTGTATGGTACGCAGTGTTTTATTTCCTAATATTCATATTAATATACATAATTTATATCAGAGTTGATATATCGAACATCCCAATACATAACAGTGGCGAAACCTACGAGCAAGTGGAACTAGTTGTTCACAAAAAGTGTAATCAAGTTTTTTGCCGTAAAAAGTTTGAGATGTCGGAATTAGTTGGACTCTTGGGAACCTTAAACGTGTTCGACCCGAAATCATTCGATTTTACTGTTTTCAAGGAAAGACTGAAGCAGTTTTTTATTGCTAACAAAATATCCGACGAGGAAAGGAAAAAGGTCATTCTTTTGAACACATTATCGGAAAATTGTTACATCCTTGTGAGAAATTTGTGCGTACCGGTTTTGCCCGAGAATAAAAAGTATGATGAGTTAATCAAATCATTAACCGAACATTTTTCCCCAGTGAAGTCACACTTCGCTGAACGTTTGAAATTTTATACGACGAAGAGGGAATTGAATGAAAGTGTTTCCGAGTGGGAGGCTAGAGTAAAATGTCTAGCCTCAAACTGTAAGTTCAACGATGAACTAAGTGTGTTGATGAGAGATATATTCGTCATTGGAATCAACGATGAGAGGCTTATGGATAAGTTGTTCGAAGAGGATGCTTCCAAGGCTTCAGTTACTCTCCAAACCGTAGTTAAAGCGGCCCTAACCAAATAATCAGCTTTGAAAGAACACGGCGCAAGAGGAAGTCTTGGTATTGGAAAAATGAACATCAAGACAGAGTCAGATTTGAATTTCCACCGTCATAAATCAAATTCTATGAAGTCACGGGATGGAGCTGTAAACTCAGCGAAGTTCCCAGGCAGTCATGGAGGCGGTAGCGGCAGCTCTGGTACCGGTAAGGCTTATGGCAGGAATCATCAGGGGGTGAGCTACAAAAACCCTCCGCAATCAATAGCAAGTAAGTGTTTTGTCTGTGGACGCAACAATCACTCAGCGAGCGAGTGTGCATTTAAAAACTGCATTTGCCATAGATGTGGAGTAAAAGGTCATCTAGCACCCCAGTGCAAAAAAGTGTCTCAACATTTTCTGAGTGTGGATACAGAAATTAAGAAGAGGTTAACCTTTACAAACATGTCAGAGTATATTTGCGGTGTAAAGGGGGAAGTAAAAATTCCGAGTGAAAGGGGCGGAGACCAATGTCGAACAAAAAACGCTAAGCGCTGTTGGCATCTCACTCGAACTCGGTGTCGCGTAAAATTCGTAGTAAATTCAGTCTTGCGTCTTGCCTGGTCGCTCGGGATCTGTGGCTCGGGTCTGCGGCCATCGGTCGTTACAATTCTCAGAATAGGTCTCCGGCTTTTCATCAGTATATTTTGAACTTACTGTATTATCTTAAAATGTCTATGAGGATAATTTGATATTATATGGAAAATAAAAAAAACTTGTCGAAACAGATGAAACCCTTTCGAATATCAAAAACAGTAACACAAAAACGTCTAACGGCTAAATTGAAACTTATAAATACACAAATTAGAAAATGTCTCTCGGTCGTGGCAGAAATGGGACTTCGATTGGACAAAAGAGAAAATTTCAGGCAAAAATTGGTGAGCTAAAACGGGTTAGATTTCTCATTACAAAAATAAATCGGGGGCATGTAGGTTCAGGATTGAGACCCTCTGTTCGGTGGCTAAATGTAGAATCAATTTTCAACTCGAGAATTCAGACAGGGCTCGTTATCAATTTGAATCACGATGAAATTGAATGCTTTCTCATTGATGCATCGTATGATGAATATGGACACAGAATAAAAAATGCTGTCTATGGAGAAACTATATTGGACATTTTTATACACTACAAAATATATCGGAATATTCTTCTTCGATAGGTATGAATGAATGACATTTTTCAAGGTATTCAGTATCGTTACTGAACTTGAAACTCGAAAACTCACATGATATATTTGAAAACAAAATTTACAGATAACATCCTATTTGTCTCTTATATTTTGACCCATACCTACAGCTTCAACTATACGAGGTGGAAAAAACATTGAATATAAAAGTTGTAGGGTTTCATCAGTCCTATATTTTGTCACTTCCAAAACGAACGAATGCGAATCGCACATTTTTTTTTTCAAATGGATCACCCCCGGTCATAGGTTTATAGCCAGAAGTCCACTTGTTTGTTTTATCTTCTGGTTTCCATGGTATATGGTATCCATGCAAGGATCAAATCAAAATTTCATTGGAAATTTTCATTCAATATTGGAATTGAAATAAGTGAAAAGCAGCTTGAGGGAAAAAAAGTATTTCATTATAGTAGAAAAAAAACCTGTATTTTTTTCAATTTTGCGTTTTTTTCCACCTCGAATATAGTTGAGCCCGAAGGTAGTACACAAATATCTCATCCATCTCTTATTTCCATATTCCTCTCGTATGTAAAAATCTACTAATTTTGATTCCATCTTATTACGATGCATTTTTTTAATTGTTATTCCTTTATTTGTCCATACCGCGAAGTAACCTGCATACGATGAATGATGAATTGCAGTTTCGAAATTTCGAAAAAAAAAGTCGATGGTGACCCTCGAATGACGAAACGTCGTATTAAAAATTTTATACTGCTAAGTTATAGAGCATAAATATTAAAATAAAGCCAATAAAAAATGAAAATCTAAAATTTGTATTTTTTTTTCAATATTTCAAAAACCAAAAAAAATTTCAACTATTTCTTTGCGGCTCATTGTTGCGCACATGAATACACAACTTTTTCCTAATTCAACCGATCCTGTATCTCTAACCGTTATCGAATTCCCAATGTAAGGCTGCGAATATGGGACACCCTGTATATCGATTCCAATTATTTCTTATAAAAACATTAGTAAATATTTACGTACCTTATCAATCTCAATATCTTTTTTTCGACTGACAATTTCCTCACAGAAAGTCTTTTACGATGTTTATCGCCAGTTCGATAATTTGAACTCGACATGCTTGATCACAATAATAATACTAGTTCACAAACTAACAATAGTGTCACCAGCTGAATGCAATCGCAAACTAACTAGCTTTCTGTTTGTAGTCTGATACATGCATATCTAGCCGGCCCTTTGATGTGTACTGTGTACATAGCGCCTGCCGCCGCCGTTCGCAAAAAATGTTTACGTTTTCTTTCACCTAATTAGTCTTATTCGAGAATGCAATGAATAATTTTCGCAACTTCCATTGATATCATCACCTGTGCTAAAATTCTTGGAATAGCTTCAGTGCTATTTTTGGTTTTTATGAATGAAAATACGATTCATTCATAAATTCATAGTATCCATGTAAAAGTGCTTATTTGGTGTGAGGGCGCTCGAATCAGTCATGAAAAATGCTCCGTAATTGAGTCTGCAGAGGTTCAGCAAAAATCATTTTTGAGCTAGTAATTATTGATGGATCGCGATAATTTTTTTTTTCAATAGAGACAATTGTATGATTGAGGCATCTCTCGGAGTACTTTTTCGAAATACGATATATCTTGTGAGATAAAAAATAGTGAATATGGGCGAAATTTCGCAATTTTTTTACTTGTTTTTTTTCAAAAAATCAAAAAAGTACTACGAGAGATGCCTAGATCCAACCTTCCTCAAGCAGAAAGTGAAAAAAAAATCGATTTTTTTTCAGCGAGGTCCGAGTAATATGATTTTTGCCATTCCTTGTTTCACAAAGTTTTACCATCAATCCCAAATAAGGTTAAACCCCTCTTAATAATGACATTTCTGATTATTCGATATTTTGTTTGCGCGATTTATATGAAAATAACTTGATGTCAAATGATACAGGTGTAACAGGACGTCTTTGAAAGACGCCGTTACCATTTTTATTAAGAATTTTAGATAATTATATTACACTAGGTATTGGAATAATTTCGACATGCGGAATCAATCCAATACAAGTTCGATACCCACGGTCCGAAACTGAAGTTCACACGATTCGAAACAAAGAGGCATTCATTTAGGCAGCTAAGAGTGATAACAACTTAAAATTAATGATAAATAAGTCGGATAAATGATTGGGTTAGTTCAGCATTACTCGTACGTGGGAAGCTGAATCAGTGGGAAAGTCAGAATAAGACGATCACACTCACAGGGTGCAAATTATGCATTTTTTTGATGTGAACTGAATAGCGCCAAGCTAGCAAGAAAAGCATCAATTCGAAAAAACGAGGAGAGATCGAGAAGCAGTGGGTCGCCGGTTTTTGAGTTGTGCGGAAGGCTCGGTTTCGTGCAATAACCCACAAGTGTTTTGGTTGAGATTTTTTTTTTCTTCTTGTGTTATATTTGTTGGGAAATAAATTTTCATTCGGGGAAAAACCGAGAAGCGAATTTTGATACAGAAAACTGGAGAGTAGATCTGTGTAATTGGGGAATTTTGAAAAATTCAGTTCGTTAAAGAAAAACCGAGCGATACGCGTAAATTTCGCGGTGGATCATAGTGCGTTTTGGGAAGATTCAATTTCGGACAAAAGTGTCTTCTATGTACCGTCTCGACGGACGAATAGGAATAGCCGTCACCTTCCAAGGAGCTAGAAGTCACAACGACGAAGGGGTGAGAATACTTGGTATTTTTGTTCTTTTCTTTTAACTAACATCCTATAAATAATTTCGTGGGTGAACTTCAGTTTCGCTTGTGCTTGGACGGAATGCATAGTCGCAGTTATTGTTTTTCTTCAAGGTATACCCTGTATGTTCTTTTGAATTTTATTTACAAGTATTAGAAAATATTTAACCATCTCATCTGATGATTCGTTTGATGATATCCATATACTTATTTTATTAATTTTTCAAATATTTTGTTTATTTCTGTTTATTTCGTTGAATATATTTAATCATTTACTACCACGGCGTATTATTGCTGGTTATTGAACTGGCAGGGATAGCTAGGGGGGCGAAAATGATGTTCAATATTCTCTGTTTTTCAAGCAAACATAATTCACAGAGAAGAAAATCCTAGGAAAATCTAGCACTAATAAGCCTAGACGGCACACGCTCAGTTGAGGACTTAAGTGATTGATTTTCAAACCTAAACCAGTTGCCTTGAGAAAGATTTTCATAATATTTGGTTAAATTCTGTTTTCGAGAAAACAATCGTCAGTAGATGACATAATTTTAAAATAACAAACATCAGGATTTGTTACACAGGTGATAACTTTTTTGTAAATCATAATTTCATAGATGAAAGCGGTAAGCCCACTTTCATTAATGTTACAGTTGAAAATATACCCATCAGTTTTGAAGCTGATTCCGGATTTGCACATGCAGCAATTTCAGAGAAACTTTATATTGAACATTTTCAAAATAAAATGTTATATGCTAATGACTTATCTCTGAAAGATTATGTGGGAATAACTTTTCAACCTATTGGATTTTTGAATTTAAACATAATTTTTGAAAATAAGAAATATATTTTGAAAACCTATGTCATTAAGAATGGTGGCCCGCCACTAATTGGTAGGAATGGTTTGGAAATGATGAATCTTAGAATATGTAAAATTAATTTTAGTTCAATTAATGATTCCTCAAATCGAATAGGTTCTTCTGACATTTCACACCTGACAAATAAATATAAAGATATTTTCGATGAGAAATTGGGCACTTTTAACAAATTTGAAGTTTCGTTGAAGTTGAAAAGTGAGGCGATTCCAAAGTTTTTCAAGCCGAGACCCGTTCCTTTTGCCTTGAAACCAAAAATTGAGTCCGAGTAAGAACGGTTACTGGACAATGGAGTTTTAGTAGCTGTTGAATTTTCTGAGTGGGCGACTCCAATAGTTCCCATTATGAAACCTAACGGTGGTTTGAGGATATGCGGTGATTTCAAGGTGACCCTAAACCCACAATTCCAAGCGCAGCACTTTCCGATGCCCAGAATTGAATATTTGTTCACAAAGTTACAGGGAGGTCAAAAATTTTCCAAAATTGATTTGTCTGACGCCTATCAACAGGTGGTTTTGTCGAAAGAATCTCAAAAATTAGTTACTATCACAACCCACAGAGGGCTGTTTTCTTATACAAGGCTACCCTACGGGATCACAAGCGCACCCAGTATTTTCCAGAATATTATGGAACAAATGTTCATGATCCCAGGAGATCCCAGGAGGTGTTTTTTAGACGACATTTTGGTAACGGGTCGAAACGACCAGGAACATATGGTGCGCCTGGAAAAAGTTTTCCACAGATTGAATGAATGTGGGTTGAAATTAAAAAAGAAAAATGTTCATTTTTTCAGGATTCCGTTCAATATCTTGGACACGTCATAGATAAACACGGCCTTCATACTTCAGGAGAGAGAGTGGAGGCAATTATTAACGTTCAAATCCCAAAATCGGTAACCGAGTTGAAATCGTTTCTCGGTATGATCAATTTTTATTGTAAATTTTTGCCAAATTGTTCGAAAATCTTGCAACCTTTGTACACTTCACTTAAAAAAGATTCTGAATGGGTTTGGTCGACAGACTGCACAAAAAGTTTTGAAAATGCCAAAAAGCTGTTACTGTCCTCTACAGTTCTGTCCCATTTTGATCCAAAACAAAAAATAAAATTGACCTTGGATGCATCTCAGTTTGCATTAGGAGCTTCACTGAATCATATATTTGAAAATAATTCGGAAAAACCGATAGCATTTGCTTCGAGACTTCTTAATTCGGCTGAGAAAAAGTATTCTCAAATTGAAAAAGAAGCCCTGGCGATCATTTTTGGGGTTAGGAAGTTTTTCCAATATTTATATGGACAAAAATTTCTATTGTATACAGATCATAAACCTTTGTTGACCATTTTTGGTGATAAAAAAGGGTTACCGATATTTGCGGCTAATCGTTTGCAACGATGGGCTCATATATTATCAGCATTCGATTACGAAATTCATTATGTAAAATCAAGTATGAATACTGCAGATTTTTTAACAAGGTTGCCTTCAAAAGTTTCGGAGTCATCGTTAGATATCCCTAACGAAATGTCATATTTACAATATGTGGAAGAATCGACATTACCAATAGATTTCAAACAAATAAAAAAGGAATCATCCGTTGATCCTATTTTGAGTAAAGTTTTTTTTTATGTAAGAAATTGTTGGCCTCTAAAGTGTCCCTCGGATGAATTCAAACCGTTTTTTATGCGAAAACAAGAAATAACGACCGAACAAGACTGCCTCATGTGGGGTTACCGATTGATTGTACCAAAAAAATTTCATAATATAATCTTAAGTGAATTACATAGCGGTCATATGGGTATAGTTAAGATGAAATTGTTGGCACGTTCCCATGTGTGGTGGCCATCAATAAATAACCAAATTGAACAAATTGTCTCAGGGTGTAAAATTTGTAATGTTCATTCGGGATACCCTCCTAGAGCATCGCTAACCGTGTGGGAATGGCCAACTACACCGTGGACGAGAATTCATGCCGATTTTTTTGGTCCATGTTGCAACAACATAGAATGTTCTGAAATTTCAAATATCACTGCCTCAAATACTAGTTTTTCGCGAACTTTTCGCACGATTTGGACTACCCTCGGAAATTTGTACAGATAACGCGAAAACGTTTACTGGCCAAGAATTTCAGAGATATTTAGCATGCAGTGGTATAAAACATTTAACAGGCGCTCCATATCATCCTGCCACGAATGGACAAGCGGAAAGTGCAGTCAAAATTTTGAAAAATGCCATTTTGAAAGCTAAAAATGAAAACTCGAACTTAGACTGTCATCTCATCATAAATCGTTTTCTCTTCCAGTATAGAAATACACCACTACAAATGAGACACCCTCTAAAATGTTATTTGGAAGAAAATTACGCACCAAATTTGACCTTTTAATGCCATCTACAAAAGAAATAGTACAAACAAAACAAAAAGGTCAAAAGAAGTATCATTCGAATAAAACATATATGTTTTTTTGTTTGAACGATAAGGTGTGGGCAAGAGATTATCGCGCTAGCTCTCAAAAATGGTGTTCAGGTACTATATACAGGGTGTTAGGTCGAAGAACTTATTTGATGAGAACGAATTGTGGAAAAATATGGAAGAGACATAAAAATCAGTTGAAAGTAAATAGATCTACAGATGAAAAGCAATTAGAGCTGAAACCGTCTGTTTCGTATATTCCACGATCCGCACTCGAGGGAAATATTGTATCTAGTTTAAATAGTGAAGTGGGGGAAAATAGTGCTAGTGAAGTGAACGTTGATAGGGCAGAAATACAACTAGTTGATAATGATTCTAGGTTATTAAGACGCAGAAGTAAAATCAGACAACCGGAAAGGTTTGGTCACTGATTTGTATTATTGTACTATTTTCAATATTGTTATTAATGGGTGATGGTTTATAATTTTTTTTAAAAGGGGAAGATGTTATATACAGTGTGTACCAGCCAAATGGAATAAATTCGTTAATAAATAAACGGTGGCGTTTAAGGAAAAACGCTCGCACACGTCGATTTGTATCTTTACCCAGTCAGCACAAGTACGTCTTAGGGACGTTTTAAAAACGTTCACTCTGGACATTCGAGACGTCTTAAAAACGTCCATTTCCGGACGACCGACGTCTTATGGACGTTTTGGGGACGTCCATTGTTACTAATCAGAATGTCTTGGGGACGTCCATAATAGGTCCGAGTAAAATAAAAAGAGCCATTCGAACTATACGGTCACCCATCCAAGTTCTATCCTCGCCTGACGTTGCTTGACTGTCGTTATCGAATCAATCTGCCTAGTATGGTAGCTGCTGTCTTCTTATTGATTTATTATATATGTATCTCGATTCGTAAAAATCAATATGAGATTTGAACAACAATAATTTTGAATGGTTTATATTACTTGATCATTTATATGTCAATTTGACATATTATATATCTATATATATGTTTATTCATTATTATATGAATTATTATTGTCTAATATTTATAATATATATGTATTTATATATCGCAATTTTGAGTTTGGGAACTCCCCATGAGTCAAATTCATACGGGTGGAAGAAGCGAGACCATGCTGGAATCCGAACCACTTCCAGGAGTCATGGTTTCCAACAGGATTTCAAATGTTATATATTTTTTCAACATTGGGGTTTTTTGAGTTCTTATTTCGACATACTCATTTATGGACATCTATCTCAAATTTATATGGAATTTGATATAGCGATTTCTTTTATATCGCATCTTCGAAGTTGGTAACGTTTTATGTATGAGCAGTGATGAGGAAAACGATACCATCAGCTGATATTTACAATTTATTTCATTAATATCGCATTTGTATCTCGAAGCAGAAATGAATCACATTTGTATCTGAAAAAAACAATGTTTTCCTAGAAACGTCCACGCATGTACGTTCCCAAAACGTCCAAACTAGGTCCTGGACGTTCGGACTTGAAATGTACATAAAATGGACGTCCCCGGGACGTCCAGTGCTATCTGGGTAGTTGCGCTTTTTTTTCAAAAATTTTTTTTTATACAGGGTGTGTCATGCCACAGTGGCCAATATTAACTTTCTTATTTTAAATGCAACACCCTGTATTTTATTTCATTTTCAGATTCTTCCTGAAGAGCTGATTTCGTCGATCTATCATACTTGGGGTATAGCGCGTAAGATTACAGAGATATAGGGTGTGAAAAATCGAGATTTTTCAAATTTAGGAATTTTTTGTGCGAAACTATCCATTCTTGCTCAAAACGGCTTACATGTCCCTATCTCAACTTTTCATTTACTATCGATTGATATTTAATTGAAACAAATACGGGTGGTTCAAAATTTTGAGATTTGCATCACCTTCTATTTGTTTCTATTAAATGTCAGTAGATAGTTAATGAAAAGTTAAGATAGGGACATGTAAGCTGTTTTGAGCAGAAATGATTAGTTTCGACACAAAAAATTCCTAAAGTTGAAAAATCTCGATTTTTCACACCCTATATCTCTGTAATATTTCGCGCTATACCCCAAGTATGATAGATCGACGAAATCAGCTCTTCATGAAGAATCTAAAAATGAAATAAAATACAGGGTGTTGCATTTAAAATAAGAAAGTTGATATTGGCCACTGTGGCATGACACACCCTGTATAAAAAGTTTTTTTTGAGAAAAAAGCGCAACTAAAGATACAAATCGACGTGTCCGAGCGTTTTTCCTAAAACGCCACCGTTTATTTATTAACGAATTTATTCCATTTGGCTGGTACACACTGTATAGTATAAGTCTGGCAACGTCCATGGAAACTATTTTATGCGTCCTTGGTTGTACCAGCACCACGCAGGAGCCAGTAGATATTCAACCTGAATAAACTACGGTTAAATCTGTATGGTACGCAGTGTTTTATTTCCTAATATTCATATTAATATACATAATTTATATCAGAGTTGATATATCGAACATCCCAATACATAACAGGTTCCTTTCCTGATTTGAACAGAATTTCAGCGCACAAAAGTGATATCAGGTTACATCCAGAAAGATGTGCACTCGCAGATCATGCTAATAGATTAGACCATAGTATTAATTTTGATGCAGTAGAAATTTTAGATGTTGAAAGTAAAAAGAGCTTTTCTGGAAATGTCCTTCATTCACCAAGAATAAAACTGTATGAACAAAAGAACAGGTATAAACCATTTGAGCGAAGTTTATTCATTTTTACTGGCAATCGATCAAAAAAATCCTAACTTCATTAATGATACCACAGAATTATAATATAAAATAAAAAAATTTGTTCACTTACCTTACAATGACATATTAATTTTTCAAATTTCCAGCCATGTTGTCAACTTCATAATTCACATATTTTGATTACCATTTTTCTTCTCTCTTCTGATAAGGAATTTATGTGTCTTTCTTGCACTTGCGTTCAGCTATTTTAGCACAATTTTGACTTTTGTAATCGGTTTCTCATAGTTTTTTCAATGTTTTGTTGGTATATATTAACATCAATGGTTTCATCAGCCTCAACCAAGTTGTGAGTTATAAAATTTCTTCTAATATATTGACCAAACATTTTCATATATATTTTTAATTGCTATTGTAGACTTCCCTGATTTATCGAAAGCTCGGAGCAAACTTAAAAGAGTGTACTTTTCCTGTGCTGCAATCTTCACTAAGTGATAGTTTTATCTCTGACTGGTCAGCAATGACTTCCCTTCCACAAATATATATATGTATAGTGACAGGTTGTAGGTTGAATTCGTTCCGTGTGTGGTATGTCAACTGGTGCAAGACATTCTGTTTCGGCTCGCCTAGCCTCATCAGTTGCACTAGGCCAGTTGACACTCCACCCACGGAACGGTCACTATTTGACGAAAAGTCTTCAACAGTGAGGAATACGAATGTTTGGTACAGTGCCACCTACTAGAGCACTAAACAGAACGTGCTTTTCGGGTAACGACGCAGGAGTACAGATGTGTTAATCCCTGGTTTCCTCGAAAGCGGTACCGAAAAATTGCGACCGCAATAATGCGACGAATGACATCAGATTGCGGTGGGAAAATCAGGGTTTTCAATTGCGGCAATCAAATGTGTAACTTCAGCGTCGCCAGTACCGTTTTGCGTTAAAAATAAGCGACATGGACGAGCGCGATGTTGCTTTTTTGGTAGTGCTAAATGCCGAGGAATCGAAGGAAGAGATTCATAGAAGTGAATCCGACCTTTTCAAAAAAAGAACTACTGAGGGTGTATTCCAAATTTTGTTTTGTCGCCATCTATCTATATACTATCGAAATTAAGTTCAGTGAATATTTTCGTTTGTCGCCGGTCTTATTTGATTACGTCTAAGGATATATAAAAGCAGATCTATGGTCAAAACCAACAAATCGTGTTCAAAATTCATTGACTCCTGAGCAAAACTTATGCCTGCACCACATCACCACCGTAATAAACCGTTGACGAACTGTTTCTCGCTGCAATGGCTACCGCATTCACTATGCTTCCTTAAAACCAAGGATATTAAACTGTAAAGGATTGCTCAATCCCTATGCTGGCAATGTAAACACGTTGAATGACGTCACTGATTCGACCTTGTTGTTCATTGGTCGAGAGGACGACCATCGGAAGTTATATTGTCGCCATTGAAACTTTTTGCGAAATTTCAAAATTGGAATGAATTTAGTAAATTTAAAATAAAATGGTACTTTATATAAGTGAATGAAGTAAGTACATGCAATACAAAATGCTGAATATGAATATATAAAATCTTACTTTTATAGGTGAATTAGTTGTTTTGTGTGCTGTAACTGAGGGCATGAGCACGGCATGAGCACAGGCCTGAGGGTGTAGATGATTTAAGAAAACCCAAAACAACAAATAATTTCCATGTGTTTTTACAAAACCCACAACAATTAGAAGTGGAAGACTTCCTTTGTGTAATCCAAGTGATTCCAGTAGATTTGTTCTATTTTATGTGATCAAGATTATGAGCAGGAATAACATGACAGGACCTACTATAAATGAACCCTGAAGGTATATTATTATAATACATGCTCTTGAGGAGTAATATTTTGTTATTGTTGTCTTTGTATTGTAGATTCACTAGTGAAGAGATGATTGGAACACAAATGTTCCACTGAGTAAGGTGTGACAGAAAATATTGAGAACATCATCCATATCCCAAAATGTCTCTGAACATGTTATTGCTCCATTTCAGAAAATGCATATTCTCTTCTGATCCTGAAATTATCACATCTTCATCCCATCATAATAAGTGATGACTGAACTCACTAAATTGAAGAAAGGGATTCAATAAAAATAAGGAATTGTGAAAAATGTCAAACAATCAACTCAGGTAGATATAATACAAAAATCAAAATTGTTGGTGTATTTTATACTGTGGAAATCATATATTTTATAAAATCAAAATGTTTTATTTGTTCCATATACCTACTGTTCATATTATGATTTTATGATAGGTATATCTCAGTGCCCTGAACTTGAATGGACATCATCCTTTGATTTAAATAGGTAGTCTTTTATTTTTGAGGCATTATAGGTAGATCACTGTTTCTGGATGCACTCAGAAAATGGTATAGTATGTAAGTATACTGTGTGATTGATTAAACAATATTGTATATCATGAAATAAAAACTGCTACTGATTGCAAAATGATATGCCTACCTCAATAGGGAATGATTTATTATTGATCTATACAGTTCATAATGGATAATAATACATGTATACTTGAAATGTAAAATGTACATGCACTACAAACTTCGGAGGACATTTTCAATTTCATAATTGCTTCCATATATCTACTTGCACTGGACAATATCCAGAAATATATTCTATATTCTGTCTATGTAATCTTTGATAGTACCCTAAAAAAACCAATGGATATTATTAATAATAAACCCTCATTTCACCACTATTTTCCGAGCTTACCTGGTATGAAATATATGAATCTAGCAGATTTTGAATTGAATTTTGATTCTAGGCAGCAATAACATGCATTTTAATACCTTTGGTTCCAAAATTCACTGTGTAAATGATTTCTGTGACTAGGTGCTGTAGAATATAATTCACTTCAATAATTATTCGGCCACAAACCAAAAAGGTAAACCAGTTCCAAAGAATATCTACGCTAACCAGTGCCACAACAGTCTTCAAAGAATGAAAAAACATGTTTTCATCCAATTCCTATTCCTAAAATTTTGCGAATGGAACTGATAATGGCTATAAATTGATTGTCCAGATATTTCATGTTCTTATACTGACTTAAAAACTCATCAATTATTATTCTTTCGTGTATTTAAAAAATAACCTCCTGTGGAATAACAAAAATAAAGTGAGAAACTGAAACTAAAATCAATGACAAAGATGGAGAGTCAACAGCCAATGAAATTACGAGCGGAGTCAGTGACGTCATACATCCGGAAGAAAAACTTGGTCGATCGAGCAATCCTTTACAGTTTAATATCCTTGCCTTAAAACCACTGCTGATGATGTCTATGGTACAGTTTACTATGACGTCATTTGTCGCATTACTGCGGTCGGTACCGCATTCGAGGAAACCAGGGCTTAACAGAGACACCTACGTCGCCCGACTGCACCTTGATGTGTGGTTCAACACAAGACAATGTAGCATGCAGTTTGGCGTTTCACTGTTGAGATGTTCAGTATAGGTATTTTCAACAAGATGCCTGGAAGGAGTACTCAGTGTATTGGAATGTTTAGCAGACCAAGAGAAAATGTGACAGCACATTATCACATACTGTTTATGGTAGGTGATAGTTGAGTAGTGCCTGTAAGGGCTGGATGCCTTATGTGGTCGGAAATTCCCATGTTCTTTTCAGTGTGATATGATTACTTTCAGGTTTATTCAGTGCAGAGGTTGTTCTGGTTTTCCAGGTGGTAGAGCTATAATAAAGGTTTTGTGTAACCTAAACATCAGGATTTGATATACATCAAGAAGGGGTGAGGTCAGAGGTATCTGTAGTTTTTACTAACTTGCTGAACATGTAATTTTCTTGTAATTCTCCTGGATAGGATTCAACAAGTGTTTATTTTCGATAATACTTCTGATCACATCTGTTTAAAGCGATCAGTTTCCAAATTGGAATTTGAGGTTAATTTCTCCTTCTGATTCTAGTGATTCTACGCAAATTCTTATTGAGTCTTTCGGCGTTCGGGGTCAGAGTCATCTTGACACTGAATAAGCTCATTTCAGAATCACATGATTGGTCCGAGAGCAAGGTAGGTACCAGTGTAGTAGTGTGGACTGGGAATATTACTGTTAGTAATATTTTGATTCCCCTAAATTTAAGTTTCATACATTGGGCTGCGCAGTGGGTGATTATCCCTTTTAAAACCAGTTTTTATAAACGGTTTATTTTCCTGCTGCACAGGATGTTTCGCGAAATTTCGTAATATCCGTCTTCTCCAAAAAGTTGCTAAGAGAGCACTCCCAGCAAACACGAAACATAACGGTCTGTATCGCGATGTTCTTTATGTGTCACAAATGTTACATCCCATATAGCACACGTACGTCTAATGTACATCCAATGGATGTACATCATGGATCTCAGAGACGTCCAGTGGACATCCGGTTACGTACAAAAAGGTCCGGAATAGGTCCATTAAATGTCCAGATACACTGGAAATAACGTCTTATGTACGTACACCGTGGACGTCCAATGGACGTACATAAATAACATCTATTGGACGTACAAGATGAAACTTATACGTCCATTAAAGTCCAGAATAGGTCCACCTAATGTACAGATATAGTACATATAACACCATCTTATGTACGTACGTCGTGGACGCACAATGTACATACATAAAGAAGGTCCATTGTACGTACAACCTGGATGTTGAATAAGTTCATTAGACATCTGAAAAGTCAGGAAAAATAAATCTGAAAATTGTTGAAATCAATATTCTTTAATGAAATTAATTGAATGTAATGAATGGATGTAATAAATACAATATGTTAATTAAGTAGGTACCCAATAGCTGACATATAAAAAAAAACAACTGATTGATAAAAAATTCAGGAGACAAAAAATAAATGATAGAAATTCAACAAAATATATATCTTGAACATCATAACAGAACAGAGGGAGCAAGATAGTAGATTGATTTTCATTCCAAGGCTCTTCTTGACCATTTCATGATGTATTTCCAAAGCATCGCTGTAATATTGCCTTCCTATAAATTTAAACACAGAAAAATAGAATAGGATACAATGAATTGGCCAAATCTTATGTAGGATGCTATAGTACTGATGATAACCATTTCTACTACTAATGAAATTGAGTTGAATAATGGATATTAGGGTAGCGAAAGTTATCTTGCAAATGAGTTTATCAAATCTATAAATATATATGAATGATGAGGAAGGGAATTGCATATTGTTGAATGAATTTAAACAATCCTGATATACCTACATCTACTGAATTCAAGATTAAACCTGATATTTCACTCACTTTATTATGTCAGCTATTATCATGAACTTTAATTTATGTTCTGTTTCATGAAAACTAAGTTGGTATAGCTTCAGCTTTCATAGTCATAAGTTGGTCAGGAGGTTGGAGCTGTGACATGAATATCTTCATTGAATTGGACTATTCATTTCTCTGAAAAATAGGAATATTCAAAAGCAATAAAGAATATCTCAATCATGGATCTTATAGGTATACTCACTGTTGTTTGAAAATCAGATTTTTCCAAAAACCTCTTCGATTTCAGTCAGCTTCTTGGCACTATTGTATAAAAACGATGAAAACTTTGTGAACATTGAATCCGTACTTCTTCTATAGCGAACAACATAACGAAATAAGAGTAACAGAAAACTAGAAATATAATATTCATTTAGTTTTCACCATGCTAAAGGCGAGGTGATATAACCTTATAACCATGCACTAACCTAACCTCACACTCTTCACTCTTCTTCTCTTCTGACTAATATCCCTGTTTTGTCCATTTTCGTACGTACAACGAAAATACAATTTTAAACACACAATGTTTGTTCATATTTGTACAAAATGGATATACATCATGCGTTTATGAATGTTTGGTCTTAAAATGGTCTGGAGTCGAAGTCCATTGAACGAACAATTTGGGACATCCAATAAGCACCCATGTTTGTACGTACAATAGACGAACAAATTTGGACATATTAGACATGATCCGTCCATTGAATGAACGACAACGTACAATAAGTGCATTTACAAATTGATCCTCGTCTGTTCATCCCATGGATGTTCAAGATTGTACATTCATGGATGTTTCAAAATTTCATCCAATATTGTACATTCGATGATTATACATAAACGTACAAGTCGTGGATTTACATATAACATCCAATTTTGTACATTCGAGAGACGTTCAATAACGTACATATATGGATGTTTGACACATATCCAATATTATAAGTACAATGGACATCCATAAGACATCCAGTTATGAAAGTACAAAAAATATCCAGAATTTTACATCCAATGAACGTCCATATAAGTCCTATGGACGTTTGGACTTCATTTGGATCTGAAATGGATGTCCACTGGACGTCGTGTGCTATATGGGATATGATTTCAACATCCCATGAATGTTGATAGCACATTTCGTTCACACGTACGATGTGCTGTTTTAATCACAACGTTACATCCTTTTGGTATGTACAGGCATTATCTTTGGGACATTTATATGTTACTTTCCATTCAATATCACATTTTTACATACCATTTATGTTACATTATGACAGCTCCGCATTGGCATCTAAAGTATGTACCGTGTATGTTTTTCTGAAGACTAACCCCACCTAAAACCCATCGGTTCACGAGTTCTTTGTTAGTTAGTCTGTGAATGGTCTGTGGTACACAGTGTACAGTGTTTGGCCAAAGACGCCATATCGTATAGAAGCCATATCGTAGTTCATATACTATCGAAAAAAGTTCTCAAATAAGGTATGTATAAAAAATCAATGAAGAATTTGCCTGCATGGTAATAACCTGGGACAACGAATATAACGTAGTATTGATAAGAGTTAGCTTGAATGAAACCTTCCTAATAAAGTCGAACATGTTAATACGTTTTATAGTCATTGTTTAATATTTGAAGATGTATGAGTAAAAGTGGCACTTTTGTCCCCAAAAATAAGGAACACTGAAGTGGCACTTCTAGTCCCGAGAGTGCAAAATTATTGTTATAACATTTCACAGTGTTGGTGTTTTTATTATTATTACAGAATAGATGTGGCATTATACAACTCGGTGCTCTAGGAAGGAGTTCAAGAAAGTTTTTTTCGGAGTGGCTCGATCGTATGCCAACCCAGAGGAGAACTGAATAATTTATTATAATGTACCTATATTTGGAACGAATTATATATCTTTGACAGATTCATAAAGGTATATTTTATTGCATTTTATGTTAGGGGATGATATTCAAATAACATCTTCTGGATACGTATCGTGTATATCCCACTATGACATACCTGTGATAATATCATGAAAACATCTACTAGAAAGCATTTGTCAACATCTAATTGATATACCATGAAAAGCCCCTGTTGCGGAAATTCGGATGTTGCATACATGTCTATGTAATATCAAAAGTACATCGCATGGGAGGTATAATGTTCTCAATGTAATGTATCGAAACATATCTGAGATGTTTTTGTGCTTGCTGGGCTATGGGCCAAATTGTCCTTTTTGGTTTCGTCCATCTTGTGGGATCGACGCGTGTCCCGACTTCAACCCTTGGCCATTCCTTTGGGAAGGTAAGAGTCCAATAGGATTTATTTCACATGGACAGTTGTTCAATAGAGCTTTTTCTTATTAGATCAGACGGCCTCCTATTTGGGTGCAGCATCGTCGCCATTTTAAACCTGAGGGTCACCGCTGGGGCACCCAGTTGTTTTTAACTCCAGAACTAAGCGATCATTCCTGGTACCAGCTTTCCAAAACCCGGTCATAAGGGCTAGTTGCTGGGATTTGCCTCCTGTAATGTCCTGATGGCACCTTCATAGTTTTTTGGCTGCACCAGAAAACCAGAGCACCTCTCTACTGAGTCGTCCACCTGTCTACATCCTGGGAAACTTAAGGTCAGATCCAACCATTTTGTTCCGGTGATGCAGTGATATGTATCTGTGTCAAATAAATCTACCAAGTACTCTTAATTAGTTACAATTTAAATATATTAATTTTCTTAAATTCAAATCATTATCCAAAAACTTCTGTGAACCAGAAATATTTATTTATTTTATTTATTTATTTTATTTATTTTTATTTTATTTATTTTTATTTTATTTATTTTTTTATTTACGGGCAAGCCCATTTCAAGTATAAATTACAATCAGCATATATTCCTCGAAAGGAATATGAGATACAATATTCAACTAAAATTAATATTAATAACAGATTAAACATAGACATGAGAAACTTAATATTGCTGATTATGAGGCAAAATTAGAAAATTTCAGATTAGCATGTTTTTCTCTCCCACACTCTAAGTGAGTACACACTTGTATTGTGTAGTGAGAAAAACAGCATAACATGAATACATGGAAAATTAGGAGTAAAAAAACAATATAACATTGAAGAGTAAAGAAGTACAAAGTAAGTACATGTTACAATCAAAAGTTATCCTATGAATCAAAATTTAAATTTAACAGAGCAGGTATTATTTTTGAGTTGGTAAATAATAAGTATACAATTTTTATGTTTCTATAATTCTCAAGAAGTCTTTGTAATTACTATAAATATATAATTTAATATTTGAAGTGAATTTCTTGAGGTTAGGACATTTTCGAATGGTGAGAGGTAATAGATTATAAGCTTTAGGTTGAATATATGTTACAAAACGGTGACTAATGTTCTTGTTGTTAAGTGGTGTAACAAGTAGCTGGTTTAATGTGCCTCGTGTATTGTAACCATGCTTGAATGTTTGCTGAAGATGACTACTCTTATAGGCAAAAATTAAAATTGTCAGAAAATATAATGACCGAATATTAAATATATCTGGAGAATATAATGCATTCGTCGACGATCGTTTTTTTCGTCTAAAGATGATTTTTAATATAAAATTTTGGATCACTTTGAGATTTTGTAGTGAAGTCTCATACAAACCACCCCACACTAGTATTCCATAGCGTAGGAGTGACTCCACGAGTGACTTGTATATTATAAGTAACAGTTTAATCGACAGTATCTCTCTCAGTATATAGAATTTGTAAATAAGCTTTCTAAGTTTTGTTGTTAAGTAATTGATGTGTGTTTCCCACCTGAGATTTTTGTCAATTATAATGCCCAAATATTTGATTTGGCTAACTTCTGAAATGTTTTTATTTAGATTGGTAATGCTAATATTCTGGAACTGTGGCCTATTTGCATCATTGATAGAAAAAGCTATATAGTGTGTTTTTTCAACATTCAGTGATAACTGGAAAGCATTTAGCCAATTCGTTATTATATTCAGTTCTCTCTGAACATTTAATTTAGCTTGTGACCAAGTATCACCCTCGAATAAGATTACAGTATCATCAGCATAGGACACAATTTTAGCATTTGATAGTGAAAGCATTGAATTGATATAGAGTAAAAAGAGTATTGGTCCCAGTACCGTTCCTTGAGGTACTCCTATCTTAACGGTAGTTGCAACACTTAATGAGTCATGGATTTTAACTTGTTGTTGTCTATTTTCTAAGTAATGACTAAAAACATCCAGCACAGAACCTCGGATCCCGTTTGTTTCAAGAACGCAGAGAAGTTTCTGATGGTTCACTGTGTCAAATGCTTTCGCCAGGTCTAGAAAGACACCTATACATTTTCTACTTTTGTCCAGCTTGCTTATAATTTCGTTCACTACAGTGTACATGGCATCACTTGTTGATTTACCAGCCTGAAAGCCAAAGCCATATAGGCCTATATGGAAGGGGAAGTATCTTAGATTGGGGAATTCAATCTGCTTTTTGTCCTGTTTATGCATTTAATTAACATATAAGAAGCATTCAGAACTTGTATACTCGAGTACACCTACAGGTGATATTGTACATGTCACAAAACTAACCCCTCAAATCAATTGAGATTAAATTCTGGTGCAATCACAGAGTGTTTAATTTTTTCTTTGTTTTCTACCAGTAAAAACTCTGTGGCGCCCGATTAGCCCCACCACTTCATATAATTTTTGAATTCACGACCTGCTCCCAAACAACAGAGCTGCCGTGCCTATAACTTGGTCATTCTTTTATAAAATAACAAGAATACGTTATAACAAACTTTGAAGGATTTTGATACCTTTGAAAGATAATAGATAGGGGAATATTTACGTCACTACTGCATGAATAACTACATCAATTATGGTTTTTTATTCCAATAGGAGTTAACTCCCGTACATTAATAAAAATGGAAAGCAATACATAAAGGATATTATTTACAATAGAAATTCTAACATTCCTAAATCGGTTTTGGCCTAAACTGAGACTGACTGCGATTTGGTTCGGCTGAAAATCCTGTTTTGGTCGGTCATTATTGAATTATCATAATTATTCATTTATTACACTCAACAAAAAATATGAATTCAGATTCAACTACAATGCTTGAATTAATAAGACCGAAAATAATTCACCTGATGTTTGGGAAAGTTAGTAAAATATAACAACTGCTCTATAGTTACAACTGAAATACATATATAAATTAAAAATATTTCAGGTAATAATAAGGTAGTAAATTCCATAGAACATCAAAAAATATTAGAATGAATTTGAGAATGATTCAGTAAATCATTCGCGCGAATAGTTAGTGAAATATAACAACTGCTCTATAGTTACAACTGAAATACATATATAAATTAAAAATATTTCAGGTAATAATAAGGTAGTAAATTCCATAGAACATCAAAAAATATTAGAATGAATTTGAGAATGATTCAGTAAATCATTCGCGCGAATACAGGTAGATCACAAAACTATAATTTATGACTCCGAAAATGATGAAATACGGAGAATACAGACATCATTTTCAAATAATATGACTCTTCGTCTCAAATGGTTACACAGAGTATTGTATTATACAAAATATAATAATAATCAAAAAAGTTACAAGAATTATTGATTTACTCATCTGATAATATTTTGTATTCAGTTGAATCAATGTGAAATCAATTCAACGCAGCCTTGTATTGATGTGCTCAATAATAACATCAACCCTTTCACTGGTCCCCAAGAACGTTTTAGGATCGGGCCCGATCATTCGAATCAATTGAGGAACTTCTTGTGTTGAAACATGTGCAAATTTAGCTAATGCCTTCATGCATCTAAACAACTGTTCTTCTGATGGTTGGGAATTGAGGTACTGCAGAACAGCCATAGTAAGTTCAACAGCAACATCGTCGAATACCTACAAAAATTGAATATAAAATTTCTCCTGATTCAATGATGATAATTTTTTAAGACTCGATCACATCGAATTATTTCAAATTCACGAAGGAATTTTCAACAGATAATGGAATGCCTAATTTTTCCGAATTCAATAAAGATTTATGCTCTATTATACATATATCTACAGGGTCTTCACGTATATTTTGAACCCCCTCCCCTTAACTTTTCTATCAATTATTTCTCTTTCCGAAGAAATGATCTTATGTAGTAGAAGATCTGAAAAAAAGTTATGGGCACCAAATATATTTTTTTTTTAAATGGAACACCCCATAATATTTTGTCCTACTATTGGATAAAGTATATTTTTGTGATTTCAAATATTTATACGTATAAAATATATACTTATATCATGTTATCTCTATTAGAATTAGATATATTTGACGTTGAAATTCAGATTTTTTTCGGATTTTTGTCGGCCCATTAGGACATAGTTGATCAGGGTAGCTATGGAAATAACTAAAATACGTGTTATTAAATCGGATAATGTTATTTCAATACATTAGTTCTTTTTGAAGTTATTCGTCATAATGGGTTTTAGTGACAGGGAAAAATATGATCATATTATCATCAGTACATTAAGGAAATAATGAAAATGTCGAAGCCGCACAACAGGAATATATAGTGTTATGTGTCGACCGAGTGATTCCTTCTACAAATACTTTCAAAAATATTGAAAACGAAGAACGATTCAACGAATTCTACAGCGCATGCCTCGAAAGAGCTGGGTTTTTCTGCAGGAGAAGGAAAATTATACAGCCGCACAATATCTCGAAATCGTTGACAAAAAATATTTTTTCATATATAACTCGAGAGAGAATTTCGAACAACTTTTCACAATAACAATTTTCGATTTTATGAAATATAGAGTCACTTTGCTCTTGAGTGAAACTCATATGTTTTGACATGCCTCGCATAAGATTTAGAATTTGATATCTGATGTTTGCTTCTTGGGTTTGAGACTATGCAAAACTTTTTATGAATAATAACTTTTCTTCTTAAAGTTAATAATATAAAAGTTTCCATATGTAGCAAAGCCGACTCACTGTATATATAGTTGATATCAGAAGAATATGGTCTATGCAATAGTAAAAAAATATATAGGTTGTTCCATTGTAACGCAAAATTAAATTTGTCGTTACATTGATTTTGTTAATTCGACCTGTAGTAACAAGTCAATCATTTTTGTGTGTTTTTATAGACTTGTGAAGTGTTTGACAGTTTTTAAGTAAGTACTACCTCAACTTCTTAGCTTGGTGATAGATCCCAAATTGCTTTATACCCAATACCGAATTTCCCTTCCGGGTTTATCCACCCTGTATAAACACCGTAGTCCTCCGATCAGTTCCAGAATCGATATTCGCTATATGTGTTATCGGTTTTTATTCTAACAAGAGAAAACATATTAATGTAAAAACGCGGAGATTTTTTAATCAGGAATCGAGACGGGTAGCGAAATTCTTTTTGGACTGGCTGGTTGATTAAAAAGTTGACGTTGGTTTTGGTCCTGATTGGTAAAATTTGAGATAGGTGTAAGAATCCATTTTTTGTACTAAACATTTTCTAGGATTAGTATTAGGATGATCAAAAATCGTTTTTAATTTGCAGTTCTTATAGAGAATTACTGGCATCTGTTTTTTTTTCGCTTTCAGAGAGTATAGTTTTTCGAACCATGCCAAATTCAGTCGTATGAATTCTCGATTTCTGCTGCTTTTTCTGAATTTTTCAGCACCTGACTATTACCTGAGATATCACATTGAAAACCATTGAAAACCGGTGATCTAGTGTGGAAAGGGACAGAAGGGAAGTGGAATCAGCCAATCTCGTAAATCGAATCACCAGAAAATGGCAATTTCTTTTGACAGCTGTGTGTAAGGTGAGTGGAAAGTTTCTTTCAATATTTTTATTATTCCATGGTTGTTGATTATATCATAGAGACTCCACTCCCTTACACGACAGGTGTACCTGTCATTACTCTGCATATCCTTTTTTTTCTATATGCAATTATATAATAGTATAGATACTTTCAAATTCTTTCTGATTTCGACCATTGAGTCCTTAATAAAAAATTATTATTGAATTAATAATTGAAATTCAACTTCATACGACTGGATTACGTTTCGTGTCTGTTGCTAGTTTTTATTTGAAGTAATTTTCTTAAGGTGTGGATGGACATTGTCTATTGCGTCAATCTTGCTTGAGGTTGAGTTATTTTGAATATCGGTTCGTTGCCAAATTTGAAAACTTCTAGCATTTTTGTGGTTGTACGATTGTCAGAAGTCCACAGTTTGTTGGAAATAATTTCAATTCTCATAATCCTAGAAAATGGTAATCTGGCACCTATAGTCTCAAATTTTTCAGACCTCACCAATGTTACTTTTCATAGCATTGTCTTAAGAGTGGGCAATGGGACGCGCAGAATACCGAATGCAGCACTCCCGCTCTTGACTTCTCATTTGAAAACCAATCAATATTTTCATGATTTTTTCATCTCATCATGTAGATAAAGGATCAAGCTAGGGAGGATACTATCTCTTTTTTCGAAATTTCGAAAAGAAAAGTTATAAAAATATATCTGAACATAGCCAATTTTTAGCCAATTTGGCGGATCAAAAAAAAAATTTCTACATCAAATAATCAATTTTGAGATAGCATCCTCCCTCGGTCGAACCTTCATCTTTCCACACAAAAAAAAAACAGATCAAAATATGGACTAGTGTCTCCACAGGAAGTCAAGAGCCGAGGCTCTACAACGTCAGAAATACGCACGAATCATCCGATGATATTTGCGCCCCCTGGTGAAACTCAACGAAGTAGATTAAAAACACGATACAATGGATAGTACGGGTGATATTATGGAATTAGAATAGGAAATAGAAATTTATATGCATCAGTTTGCTAGGTTTGCTAGTAAATATGGTATACTATATGTATATAATAATTTTACATTGCGTGAAAAATAAAAATATTCTGAATTGTTCACTATGAAGAAATTCTCATACATAATGAGGAATAGGTATGTATGATATTCAAATAAGAATATTTACACCTAGAAGGTATACAATATGAAAGAATAGAAACCTATCGAAAAAGGTCGCTTCTATTTACCGGGGATCGATTTAGGATTTATCTTTGCGATGATTTGAATGTTGAACAGATCTCAATACGTAAAAGTAGAGAGGGAACAGTATAAATATGAAACCGTGTTGTATTTAACATTGTATAACTGAATGATAATTTGCAATCGGGTATTGACACTATATATACAGGGTGCTACCTAATGGCATTTTAATATGGGAATTCTTGAATCTATTTAAAAAAATGTGAACATTATATCCTAAAGGTCTAACTTTCGAAGTAGAGGGTGCTAAAGATGTGAGCAATAACGAATAGAGCACTTTTAATCCATAGACTTGTCATTCGAAAAGTTAAGTGATCAATATTTTCATGACTTATTGACTTCATCAAGTAGATAAGTGATCCAGCTAATGGAAATACTATTTTATTTTCAAAAATATGAAATAAAAAAGGTATACAAATATTCCTGAACATATCGAATTTGGCGAATCATAAAAAAATCAGTTTTCAAATAGTATCGGACCTAGTTTGAATCCTCATCTTTCTACAGAAAAAAAATCACATCGAAATATGGACTGGTGTTTTCACAAGAAGTCCAGAGCGCGAATTGGCTGATGATATTTGCGCCCTCTGGTGATACTCCAAGATATTATATAATAATAATAAATGGGCTTTATTCATCGATGTATATGTATATAAATATGTAAAGAAAAAAGGGAAATTTATACCTATAGGGAAAACAAAAACGATGAACAGGCGAAGTTCAGCTTACGCTGTTTTACAACTTAGATATGAAGATGAAAAAACGACTCAGTCAACACAATATCATCGATTGGAACCATAATAAGTATTATGAAATTCAAGGACAACTGCACATGCCTTGGTGCAACTAATGATGAATTTGCGGATTTGCATTGGAAAAGCTTGAAATTTTGAAATTCAATGGTGTAATGAGATCTAAAAATCCAAATGGAGAAGAAAATGATATTGTTTTCTCATGTGGAATGTATATGATTCTGAAAATGGTACATATATTGGGACCAACGGGGGATGAATATCCAAAATACAAAATATGTAGTGAAAGCAGTCCTAAAAAATCGATAAAATAAAAAGTAGAAGAATAAAGGCGAAAGAAAAATATAGTCATTATACATTATTATTCGTAAATAAAGAATATTCATAATAACCGAGAATATAACTTATCAACGTTATTGAAAGTAGCTCTCAATCTCTCAATCACTCCGTATGGTTATTTTAATGTTATACCTCGTAATGTATATGACTAATTATCAAATTTTGAAAGAGTTGCGAAGCATCCCTGTTGGCGTTTAGCCGGTTTCCCCTCGTAACTGACATCCAGAACTTATTAGTCACCAACGACTCACACCGGCGAATCATGTCCAAGTATCTATTCAGTAAGATAGAATACATACGTGCCTTGTACCGCTGTGTTGTTCTCTATATATATCTACGTGGTAAAGTGTTATAATATTACAATAGTGTGTTTTGGTTACTGAGCATTATCTAACATCAGAAGTGCGGATGTACCCACGAAATTACGAATTTATTCGTCATTCGGATGGTTGTGTCATACCCGCAAAGCTTTGTCTGTGAAGTATTGCCTTTTCTTTGTCTTTCGTATATAGCATAGCCTACGAAATAAAAACCGCTATAAGTATGGCAGAGGAAACGATAAATGTTGGTTCTACAGTAGAAAACTTGCTGCGGGGATTTTTGGAACGCATAGATTCCCGGCCACCAAATAATTCCGGTGATTCTGTTAGTTTGCCAAAATTTCTACCTGGTCGAGATGATCCGCAGAAATGGACGGACGAAATTTCTGCTATGGCTGAGGATTTCAGATGGAGTGATAATAACATTATGGCTCGAATATCAGGCTGTCTTGAGGGTGAGGCGGTTTTTTTTAGGTCCTAATAATTTTGGTAAATTGATGCATGAAGCTGTCCTTTATAATTCTAATGGATGTCCAACATATGGATTTTATGCTCGTATGAAATTGCAAAAAATTAATGCATCTGGAATTCAATCCACACAGGAACAACTTGTGAGTTTGATATGTTTTGGCATACAAGATATTTCACAAGCTCAAATGTCACAGGTGGGCCATTCATCTGCAACTTCCTTGATAGCACAGTTGTGTCACGTATACAATTGAAACCAACTTCAAATACCCCTTCTGTATCTTTCAAGGAGGTCCCTCGGGAGGCACCTTTTAGAAATGCGAGCAATACTAAGTGTTATCGGTGTGGCCAATTTGGGCACATAAGATCTTCTTGTCCCATATCAGATACCGTACGAGGTATCAAACGCGAAAGGGAAGAATCTACACCCAGTACAAGCAATACCTGTGATTTTTTTAAGAAGCCTGGTCACATAATCGACAATTGCTTCAAAAACAAGCGTATTGACAAATCTAGAGGAGTAAATGTTTCCTATGTCCCCGACCAAGATAGTGTTGAACACAATTTACGTTTATGACCTCTCAATATCGATGGCAAGAACTACGATGTTTTAATAGACACAGGAGCGCAGGTTTCATTTTCACGCAAGATTGTTACAAAAAAATATGTCACCTCCCGAATCTCAGAGAAAATGCTTATCAAAGGAGTTGGTTAAAAAAAAAAAAAACTTTCGAATACGTCATTAACGTTACGATATTATTTAATCATATCGTCCCCGATGACGTAATTCCTTGCGATGCAATAATTGGCTTATATTTCATAAACATTCCTGATGGGATTATATTGAAATACGATCTGAGATTTCGTTTCCCGGAAATCATAGACATCATAGACAAGAAACTTGAAGATTTATTGGAAGAATTTCGAGATAAATTCCGAAAAACATCAACCAATATTTTGTACCGGAAAATGCACGTTGGGGAATACCAAATATCGTGTTTGTTGGTACCCCAAATATATATATATAAAAAAAATTGATTTCCTTTGGCAACTCAGTATAATTGAAATAGATTCAGAAATTACGGTTATACAGTATCAATAAAACGTTTGATGGTTTTCAGAGGTATCTGTCCCCCTTTGGAGAGGTGCAATCGTTCTTATAAACGACACATCATGTGACTCAGGAGATCATAGTTTTTTGAATAATAAATAACAGTATGTTTATTGAAGAATTCATTCGCGTCCCAAGGCACATGAACTGTCAGCACTTTACGATATTAGGTTATTATGTTATTATGTTGATATGTTTATTAAAACATGAACTAATTGGAGAGCACTAACATTTCGAAATGATATGATGAACCAATCAATATGATATAATATAGCATGATACATTTATATATGGCAAACATAGTATTAGCCTGAATGGCGCACTTTACAACACCCTTGTCAAGGAGTATCACGGTTGGCAAGAACATATTGTACTTGATAAAACAATTCTAAGTATGTCTTCTCATTTCTGGTTTCCTAGGATGCATCAATTTGTGAAAAAGTACATTCAGTCTTGTTTCTTGCCTCACCCGAAAACGTACGCCTAAGCGGGCCCTTAACGATATACACTCAATTCCAAAAGTCGACATCGCATTTCTTACCATTCACATAGACTGTTTCGGCCCCTTTCCAAAAACAGAAAATGAATTCACCCATATTTTCGTAGCAGTAGACGCATTTTCCGAATACACGTTCCTGTATGCAGTCCAGAGTCTGAAAACAGACGATATGGCAGATTGTATACAAGACATCATATTTCTGGTTGGCACACCATCACGAATCATAACCGATAATGGTACCTTACTGAAGGCCGTAAAAAAAAACACGCCCTCTTGATAGAATGAGATATTGAATGGCACTTCGTCACACCTTATGGTCAAGTCGAGAAGTATATGAGTTTTCTCGCAAGTTTACTACGCGTACAAGCTGACGTAACGGCAGAATGGAGTTACATGATATCCCGTATCCAGCTTATAGGTTATTCAACTGTCTATAAAATTACCAGAAGAACTCCTCTACAAACCTTATTTGGTTGTGATGGCGACAATTCGTGAATTAACGTATCAAAGAAAACGCAGTTTCCCAAGAAAACTATGCTAAGAAGAAGTCATCATCATGAGTACCGAGGTCTTTCAATATAGATGATTATGTTTCGATATCAAGAGATTCTCTCAAGCCCAGAAAGTTAGAATCTGGATGGAGTGGACCATACAATGTGATAAACGTCTTACCCCTTATATAACATAAAAATGTAATTGTGGAGGGGAGTATACTTGTCCGCGTAAAATATCTGCTAGTGTATCCGTGTGCATAGTAAATAATGTATCCCATGGACGGCGTTTTTGACACGACGCGCGGAGCACGCAAACACCGGCGTTCGGCGAGCGGATATGAGCGTGCTCAACGCTTGTGTATTTATTTCAATTTAAATATGAACTATCCATTCCAGCGGAGGACACGCGGCATTCTGCACGCAGCGTGTTAAACGCTCGTCTATTATAAGCCTAACAGATACGAGCTGCGCAAAGTCGGCGATGTTGCGGAATCCATAAAAACAACGGCAGCTGTCGCCAGTCAAATGCGTCTCTGGACTGAGAATGGACCCCAGAAGATTGTACAGATCTTTCACAAAGTTGTTATATCAACGACGATAGCAATGACATTGCGGTAATTACTATTCTATTGTTGTTTTATATTGATTCCTGGGATAGCCGTGTTGGCGTTATCATCATGCGAATACCATGAAAAATAAGGTTTACACCTGGGCCGTATGGCAAGGTGGGTTTACACCTGGGCCGTAAGGCAAGGTGGGTTTACACCTGGGCCGTAAGGCAAGGTGGGTTTACACCTGGGCCGTATGGCTAGGTGGGTTTACACCTGGGCCGTATGGCAAGGTGGGTTTACACCTGGGCCGTAAGGCAAGGTGAGTTTACACCTGGGCCGTATGGCAAGGTGGGTTTATACCTGGTCCGTATGGCAAGGTGGGTTTACACCTGGGCCGTATGGCAAGGTGGGTTTACACCTGGGCCGTATGGCAAGGTGGGTTTACACCTGGGCCGTATGGCAAGGTGGATTAATACCTAGGCCGTATGGCGAGGTGTGTTGAGCAAAATGTGCTTTCATTCAAATCGCAAAAATATATCTGTTCGACATAACATTTAATTTTTAGGCTGAAGAAGTGTAAAATAATAATGAAAATAATCAGGATGAAACCGAGCACTTGGGCCGAGAACGTCCCAACCTCAGGATGGCCGTGTTGGCGTTTAGCCGGTTTCCCCTCGTAACTGACATCCAGAACTTATTAGTCACCAACGACTCACACCGGCGAATCATGTCCAAGTATCTATTCAGTAAGATAGAATACATACGTGCCTTGTACCGCTGTGTTGTTCTCTATATATATCTACGTGGTAAAGTGTTATAATATTACAATAGTGTGTTTTGGTTACTGAGCATTATCTAACAGTTTTTTTTTTCAAATCAACAAAATAAGTTTTTTTCGATTTAAAGATTGATTTTTTCTATTCATATTGATTTTTCATAATTTTTCAAATATGGAAATAATGCACAAATCAATTACTTATATTTTCATTATTTGATTCAAATCGTCGCCACCCTGGTTTTTCATAATGTTTATAGAATACAAATATTCATCATACCTACTGGTGAATATACCGTCGATTATCAGATAAAGTGTTCGATCCTCGTTCCGCACACATGCAGGCGAATGTATCGCATCTACTCTCACTCATTGTTTGGGACTGTGTGAAGTCACAGGTTTTTTTTAAACATGCAAAAAAAAGGCTTATTAAAAATAAATTGTTGAATATCCTTTGTAGCATCTAAATGACGACAAATGGTTTGAAAATATAAACGATTGAAGGGGACACCCCTAGTAATACATTGAACGCGTATTATTGTATACGACTAGTTTTTTGAGAACTCGTTAACATGGATTTTCCAAATTGCTCGTTTCAATCATAATAATTTCATTCATTTCATTTTTGAAATCCAACCTAAAGAAGTCAGGAAAATATTTTCAGAATCTATCTAAAGTAACATCTAATAACGCAAAATTTAAAATAGAATCACGAAATTCATAAGTTCATTTTTTATGGGTTCCCCCTTTTGAACTTTTTGAAAAAATGAGGGTAGGGGATACTGCCCAACTAGACATAGTTCCAAATAGGTATAGACGTCATTTTTCTACTTTCGTCGAATATTTCGGAGAGATTTGTTGGTTCCACGGAAGCATAATAGTTGTCCTCTGAATGTTGACCGAGTGGCATCTGCCAGTTTTACGAAAAAATTTGATATTCAGTGAGTGATATAAGAGAATGCTTGATTCTTCAAAATTTTATATCGCAACTTACGTGATTTTTTTCTTTTCAATTAACATTTGTCTGATTTTTTAATAACAATGCAATTTCCATTATATTATACCATGAACCTTTCATGATAAATCGGATAAGTATACCACACAAACGTTTAGTATACACAATGTTTTATGAAGTTATACAGATTTCACATGATGGCATACCTAACCGAAGGAGAATTATCTAACCTATACGATGCCAGAATTGGACTGGAAGAAGGCATAATATGCCATCATGAGGCAGCAATGTGTTCAACTATTATTTTGTCAACATAAAAAAATGAATGGAGTTATTTAATACCAACTCATTAAATAGGTAGATACTTTATTCATACCAATAATGTCTATTTTTCTCTCATTCGATATACTGATGAAAGCTCGACTACTCATTATGAATTCAAAGACCAGTTGGCTGACTGTGTGAGGAGAGAGCCGAGCGCCGAGCGCGCGATAATGTAGTATTGTCTCATTAAATAAGTACATGTAGATATCTGCTACATGAAAAATTTTCATTCTGGAAACTTATTTCATCTATTGGCTCAATTTTGTTCGCAGCATGTTTACAAAAATTTTCATAAATAAAATTTTTTCTCGATTACTGAAAATTGTCATTCCGAAAATAACAAGTTGAAATTTGCTACAGTTCTAGAAACTGATGAACATAAATTTTTCACCAATATTGTATATGGCAAGAAGCGCTATCATGTATACTTCAATTTGAAAAAAAAACAGTCCGATCGCTCAATTATTTCCAGAAATATAACGGTGGGAACGATAAAAAACGTGTTCTATAGGAAAATCGTACTTTTTGGGTTTTTTCAGAATAAAAAAGTCCTTGGCTAAGAGAAAATGTCGTAAAAAGTGATTTGGTATACACAATCATCTAGTTGAAGATCCGCAGCAAGTCTGATTTGGATCTACGCCAGTTTTGTTTTCTCGAAAACTGAGAGACAGCATCCCAGTATTACTCGCATATTAGCATTATCGAGCAATGCAAATAAAAACGTCAGTCGCGATATCACCCGTACTAGATGAGAAGATCATCTTTCGTTGAACAAGGATAACCGTTGATTTATGACGATTTGGTAACCGCCCACTGCTGTTTCCTCCAAACCCCCCCTGTCCCGGATTTGGACAAAGTGTCTAGCCTTTCCCAGCCTTAATCATTTCTTCCCTTATAATTATTGATGAATTTTTATTTTTCAAAATTTTGGTTGAAAGATTAATTACATTTTTTCTTTCTTCTGTGCTTATCATATTTGAAACTATAATCATTAGTATCAATTTATTGACACCTTGTTTCAATTCATAGTTCTTTGGAATAATATGTTCACCAAAAAAATGTCAACTGCAAATAGATGTACTTGTTATTAGAAGAAAAAAATTGAGAATTTGTTCACTTAATTGCTTTTAACAATTTCAATCAGCTGGAACTTATTATATTAGTTATTTTGTTCATAGAATCGATTCTATATAAAGTTATTTTGATTGTAGATGTATCTATCTAATAGTGTACCGTGTTTATGAACGCATTATCTATCTTACAGTGTACAATTTTTATGAACTTATCTGAGATTTTTGATTGCTTTGGGAACCTTATATGGAATTTCGAACTGTAGTTCTATCTTCACTCCCGTGAATATTTCATTGCTGGAATGTTATCTGATACCTCCCTCTGTATATTTCATGACACTATCGTTGAGGAAATCACCGGATCTTAGTGAAGCTCACTACCTACTGCTGCTCACAACCTTCAACAGAAAGCATATCTGCTGAATGCCAGCGAAGCCTACCCCTAGAGCCTGAGCCAGTTGAACCTGGGGAGGAACAGTTTCCAGTCGCCCAGAGTTCTGGAACTGGAGTTTGTTTCGATTCCAAAGTAACCTGAGGAGGCCTAATCATAGCTACTCTTTCATTGTGAGAGAAATTTATCACGAAGGTATACTCGATCCGGTCATCCAGCGAAATTTCCATCTGTGTCAAAATTCCCAAAATATCTCTCAAATTCTCAGTCAACAATTGTTTGAAATTGTATAAATAATATTTCGTTTTCATTTTTTTTTTGCTTTTCTCTATTACTAATTCCAGGTGAAAATATTGTAATCAAAGAAATTTTTTATGTATTCAACTAACCTCATACTCAATAAATTGTTAACTGTTGTTGAAAAATGTGTATTATTGTTATTACAGAGTTGCCATAAATAAATTCGAAATAATTTTTATAATTTCTAGGATATTTTAAAAGTTATTTCTGGCGCCCTCTCTTGATAAAAGTAAGATTTGCAATCATGCCTCGATAACTATCAAGATTGAATTTGCAAAGTTATTACAGGCTTCACCCTTACTCACTTCCATCAATAAATTCTCATGCTCTGGGGAATTCGTTACACCATTTAAAAAATTTTTGTTGATGTCCCTAACTTTTGTTTCAGATCTTCAATTGTTTTTATGTCAACATTTAGAAATCTACAAGAAACATTACATAACATCTTTATTTTTAAGAAAAAATTTACAACAGATAAAATTGTTCAGTGGGATCCCAATTATACGTGAAAGTCCCTGTCAGATAGCACTGGACGTCCCGGGGACGTCCATTTTATGTACATTTCAAGTCCGGGACCTAGTTTGGACGTTTTGGGGACGTACATGCGTGGACGTTTCTAGGAAAACATTGTTTTTTTCAGATACAAATGTGATTCATTTCTGCTTCGAGATACAAATGCGATATCAATGAAATAAATGTTAAATATCAGCTGTTGGTATCGTTTTCCTCATTACTGCTCATACATAAAAAGTTATCAACTTCGAAGATGCGATATAAAAGAAATCGCTATATCAAATTCCATATAAATTTGAGATAGGTATCCATAAATGAGTATGTCGAAATAAGAATTCAAAAAACCCCAATGTTGAAAAAATATATAACATTTGAAATCCTGTTGGAAACCATGACTCCTGGAAGTGGTTCGGATTCCAGCATAAGCTGATGTTGGTCTCGCTTCTTCCACCCGTATGAATTTGACTCATGGGGAGTTCCCAAACTCGAAATTGCGATATATAAATACATATATATTATAAATATTAGACAATAATAATTCATATAATAATGAATAAACATATATATATATATATATATATATATATATATATATATATATATATATATATATATTCATTATTATATAATGAATAAACATATATATATATATATATATTAACTGAGTTTTTTTGGAAAACACCACTGAAAATGATTTCCTTGAGGTTGCAGTCAATTGGGTATGGCCGGAGTAAAGAAACTCTTTGTTAAATTGTCGAGCTTTCGAAAAGAATTTATTTCATTATCAAGACATCTGAAAAAACACAAAAAGTCCACTTGTAAAAAAGGAAGCGACTTAGGTTATAAACAACAACTTACTAACTCGAGGATGCTACTAAAGAAAATCACAGTGCACTTCATTATCAAAAAATCTTACTCAATAATTTGTAGAAACACATTAAAATGGATCAAACATACTAATAAAAACATATAGGCAAGATCTTATGTAGAAATGTTTGCAAGCGCCATTGTCGATCAAACAGGTAGTATAGTCCATTTGTTGGAAAACACGTGGAATGGTCATGGAGGACAACTGACAGTTTACAATTGAATGTCAAATGTCAGGTGCCTGTGTCTTTGAAGTAAGGCATTGGAGCCAACTCCCTGTCAAAGCAACAATGCTACCAACTTTATTTATGGTGGTTCATTTGGAATATGAGACAAGTCACTTTTCTGTTTTTTGTCAAAATTAAGTAAATAATTGTATATCACACTCAGATTTGCAATATCAGCGCGTTTATTCATACAATTGGGTTCATTGTTGATATGCACCATTTCAAGGAAATTTCTTTTTAAGTAATTGTTTTCCGAAGCTAAAATTTTGGGGATATTAAAGTTACCCATATGATTACTAGTAATAGTGTGCTCTGCTAATGCACAGCTATTTTTTTTAAGTTTGCAATCACTTTTATGAGACGTAATGCGTCCTGATAAATTCCTTCCTGTTTGTCCTATGTAAACTTTGTCACAATTCAAGCAGGGAATACTGTAAATTACATTTGAACATTCTAGAATTTTTAAAGGGTCTTTAGTTTTAGTGAAAAGACTCGATACAGTCTTAATGTTTCTTTTGGCAAAACGTAGATTATCAGATTTGAAAATGTTTATGAGCTTTGGAGTGAGTTCTTCAATATGCGGAAGGGTTCTGTAATTAAAAATTATTTGTTGTGGAGGTGGTTCCTCATTAACGTTTATGCTGTTGCTGTTGTTGGCATTTTGGATAATGTTATTGGGGGTTAGATTGTGTACATTTTGGTTTTGTTGAGAGTTGAACAAAAATTTATTAATTAATTTGATGGGGAATGAATTTTCTTTCAAGATTGCTCTTAATTCCTTCAGACATTCAAGACGGTAAACAGGATGCGACAGATTAATCACTCTGTTTTTTAAAGCAATGATCAAATTATTTTTCATAATCGAAGGATGATAAGAGTGGTAACTGACCACAGATTCATCAGTTACCACTCTTATCATCCGTCGATTATGAAAAATAATTTGATCATTGCTTTAAAAAACAGAGTGATTAATCTGTCGCATCCTGTTTACCGTCTTGAATGTCTGAAGGAATTAAGAGCAATCTTGAAAGAAAATTCATTCCCCATCAAATTAATTAATAAATTTTTGTTCAACTCTCAACAAAACCAAAATGTACACAATCTAACCCCCAATAACATTATCCAAAATGCCAACAACAGCAACAGCATAAACGTTAATGAGGAACCACCTCCACAACAAATAATTTTTAATTACAGAACCCTTCCGCATATTGAAGAACTCACTCCAAAGCTCATAAACATTTTCAAATCTGATAATCAACGTATTGCCAAAAGAAACATTAAGACTGTATCGAGTCTTTTCACTAAAACTAAAGACCCTTTAAAAATTCTAGAATGTTCAAATGTAATTTACAGTATTCCCTGCTTGAATTGTGACAAAGTTTACATAGGACAAACAGGAAGGAATTTATCAGGACGCATTACGTCTCATAAAAGTGATTGCAAACTTAAAAAAAATAGCTGTGCATTAGCAGAGCACACTATTACTAGTAATCATATGGGTAACTTTAATATCCCCAAAATTTTAGCTTCGGAAAACAATTACTTAAAAAGAAATTTCCTTGAAATGGTGCATATCAACAATGAACCCAATTGTATGAATAAACGCGCTGATATTGCAAATCTGAGTGTGATATACAATTATTTACTTAATTTTGACAAAAAACAGAAAAGTGACTTGTCTCATATTCCAAATGAACCACCATAAATAAAGTTGGTAGCATTGTTGCTTTGACAGGGAGTTGGCTCCAATGCCTTACTTCAAAGACACAGGCACCTGACATTTGACATTCAATTGTAAACTGTCAGTTGTCCTCCATGACCATTCCACGTGTTTTCCAACAAATGGACTATACTACCTGTTTGATCGACAATGGCGCTTGCAAACATTTCTACATAAGATCTTGACTATATGTTTTTATTAGTATGTTTGATCCATTTTAATGTGTTTCTACAAATTATTGAGTAAGATTTTTTGATAATGAAGTGCACTGTGATTTTCTTTAGTAGCATCCTCGAGTTAGTAAGTTGTTGTTTATAACCTAAGTCGCTTCCTTTTTTACAAGTGGACTTTTTGTGTTTTTTCAGATGTCTTGATAATGAAATAAATTCTTTTCGAAAGCTCGACAATTTAACAAAGAGTTTCTTTACTCCGGCCATACCCAATTGACTGCAACCTCAAGGAAATCATTTTCAGTGGTGTTTTCCAAAAAAACTCAGTTTTTTTCAACTAGTCCAGTCATAGAGACTACCCGTCTTCTAATATATATATATATATATATATATATATATATATATATATATATTCATTATTATATGAATATATATATATATATATTGAGAAATATAGTGGGGAATTGCAGCAAGTAAAAAGTGTACTCTTTGAAATTTATCCAAGCTTTCGGAATCTGATTTATTCCATCATCAGGGAAACTAGAATATAGTGACATGTAATCATTGTAAAGATAAAAACAACATAACACTTACATCTTCAGTGAGATTGTTTACATAAATGAAGTTAAAAAATTGTGAAATTGACATGGACATTATTAAATTGAAACATTTAAAAAGGAATCATATTATAAAACAAATGTTACACAACCACTTGTTGTACCAACGCGCACCACGTGCACCTAATTGCCCTTGAGGTTAGAATTGGAAATGATGTGGTAGACCTGACTGTAAGTTCAAGGTGGTAAAACTGGAAGGTCAAATTCAGATGGAAATGATGCACAATGGAACACAAGCATTACAGTGGTACCAACAGTTATAAATTTGAAATGTCATTTTGAAAATTGGCGGGAGAATATGAATTATCTAAAGTCAATAAAAAGGAATATATTTCACTCAGGTGATTTATGTCTGATTTTTTATTTATACAATTATTTTGTTGGAAGATGAAAGCCATTTCTAAGAAGACTCTTTTGCTAAGCAAAGATTCAGTCATGAGGATACTTACACCATCATAATTCATCCGGTGATCTCTATTGTTTACATGTTCTGCTAGAGCACATCTTTCAGGATGTAGTCTAGAATCACTTTTATGAGAAATAATTCTTGAAGATAACGGACGCGATGTTTGACCAATATAATTCTTATCACAATCAAGACAAGGAATACTGTAGATCAGATTGGTTTGTGATGTTGAGGGAGTTTTATCTTTCACTTTACTGTGGATGTTCTTGATGGTAAGTACCGTTTTATTTGCTATTTTTATACTTGGAATATTGTGGAAGAGTGATGAAAGTTTGGGGGAAATATCCTTAATATAAGGTAAAGTGGTGTATTTAAATTGTGGAAAAATGGGATTAATGTCAGTAACAACTGTATCATTGTGAACAGGTATTGCAATATTGTGAATGTTATTATCAAGAAGTGATGAATTATTGAATAATATTTGTTTTATTAGTGAACGTGGATAGGAATTTTCAAGAAACAGTTCTAACAGAATATTTAAATTTTTTTTGTGAAAATTTTCATCCGAAATTCTTATCACTCTATTTTTCAGCTGTTTGATCACATTGATCTTCATGGATAGTCTGTGGTAGGAATGGAAATTAATGTATCTTCCTGAACAACAGGGTTTCCTGTACCAATCTATCAAAATTTGATTCTCAGGTGTACGGATGAATCTAGTGTCGAGGAAAGGTACGGATTGTTGAGCATCTTCCAATTCCATAGTAAACTGTATAAATGGATCGTAGCTGTTAAAGGTGAAGAGGATCTCGTCAATACCATCACTAGGTAATGCAACTATAATATCATCTACATATTTTTTTATAAAATGTACTTTAAAGGATAAAACTGGTAAAACTGTGTCAAGAATGAAGTCCATGACATAGGTCGCTAGAATGGGAGATATTTTTGCACCCATTGGTGTTCCAAAAGTTTGTTTGTAATATTTATTGTCAAATGAAAAATATGTATTTTTGAAGAGGAAAGTTAACAGATTAATAAATGATTCTTCACTAATGTTGCAGAAATTACTAATATTATCCCAATTCCTATGAATGGCAATAATACAGATATCTAAATGGACGTTACTGAATAAGGATACAACATCCAAACTTGCTATAACATGGTTATCAGGGAGAAAAGTTTTATTAAATTTATCTGAAATTTCAAAAGAATCTTTTACATAATATTCATTGTCAAGACTGTATGCTGAAGTCAAAATATCGGTCAAAAAGGAAGCGATTGGTTCTGTGGGAGCTCCAATAGATGCAACTATTGGTCTCATAGACAGAGTCGGTTTATGTACTTTCGGTAAAGAATAAAATTTGGGTGAGATCCCATTATAACAAGTCAGTTTTTTTCTTGTAGCATCATCTATTTCATTATTTTTTCTTAATTGATTTATTAGTGAGTTTGAATTTCTTTGAATTGAAGAGGTAGGATCTTTGTTTATTTCAATGTAAGAGGTGTTGTTAAGGATTATATCATTTGAAAGTTGTAAATATTCATTTTTGTTCATTAGTACAGTAATATTGCCTTTATCTGAAGATGTTAAGATAAGGTCTGGATTATCTTTGAGGAATTTTTTTGAATTAAGAAAAAGGTTATGAAAAGATGAGGGTTGTCTATGTGGATATGTAACATAGTTGGTGATTATGTTAACCGCTCTTGCTATAGTGGTACTTCTTGTGGTATGGTCTGTGATGGTGGAAGTTATATAATCTATATCCGCTAAGATCTTCTTTATAGGTAAATCTTTGCCTATGCAAGGTTCTATACTAAATTTGGGACCTAATGCCAGAAAATTGGATATGTCATCTGGAATGGTAACATTGGAAATGTTTTTAATCCATTTCGGACTGGTATGAAGATATGACTCTAGTTGAGACTGTTTCAATATATTTAGTTTATTAATATTTTTGAATTTAATTTTATGGAAGAGTTTATTGTATGAAATTTGTTGTTTATTTTTGAAATTTAGGAAGATGGCTTCACTGGTGAGTGAAATAATATTGCTCTTTATTGTTGACAAAGAAGATTCTAGCTTCGAAATTGATTTCTGAAATTCAAACTCACTAATAAATCAATTAAGAAAAAATAATGAAATAGATGATGCTACAAGAAAAAAACTGACTTGTTATAATGGGATCTCACCCAAATTTTATTCTTTACCGAAAGTACATAAACCGACTCTGTCTATGAGACCAATAGTTGCATCTATTGGAGCTCCCACAGAACCAATCGCTTCCTTTTTGACCGATATTTTGACTTCAGCATACAGTCTTGACAATGAATATTATGTAAAAGATTCTTTTGAAATTTCAGATAAATTTAATAAAACTTTTCTCCCTGATAACCATGTTATAGCAAGTTTGGATGTTGTATCCTTATTCAGTAACGTCCATTTAGATATCTGTATTATTGCCATTCATAGGAATTGGGATAATATTAGTAATTTCTGCAACATTAGTGAAGAATCATTTATTAATCTGTTAACTTTCCTCTTCAAAAATACATATTTTTCATTTGACAATAAATATTACAAACAAACTTTTGGAACACCAATGGGTGCAAAAATATCTCCCATTCTAGCGACCTATGTCATGGACTTCATTCTTGACACAGTTTTACCAGTTTTATCCTTTAAAGTACATTTTATAAAAAAATATGTAGATGATATTATAGTTGCATTACCTAGTGATGGTATTGACGAGATCCTCTTCACCTTTAACAGCTACGATCCATTTATACAGTTTACTATGGAATTGGAAGATGCTCAACAATCCGTACCTTTCCTCGACACTAGATTCATCCGTACACCTGAGAATCAAATTTTGATAGATTGGTACAGGAAACCCTGTTGTTCAGGAAGATACATTAATTTCCATTCCTACCACAGACTATCCATGAAGATCAATGTGATCAAACAGCTGAAAAATAGAGTGATAAGAATTTCGGATGAAAATTTTCACAAAAAAAATTTAAATATTCTGTTAGAACTGTTTCTTGAAAATTCCTATCCACGTTCACTAATAAAACAAATATTATTCAATAATTCATCACTTCTTGATAATAACATTCACAATATTGCAATACCTGTTCACAATGATACAGTTGTTACTGACATTAATCCCATTTTTCCACAATTTAAATACACCACTTTACCTTATATTAAGGATATTTCCCCCAAACTTTCATCACTCTTCCACAATATTCCAAGTATAAAAATAGCAAATAAAACGGTACTTACCATCAAGAACATCCACAGTAAAGTGAAAGATAAAACTCCCTCAACATCACAAACCAATCTGATCTACAGTATTCCTTGTCTTGATTGTGATAAGAATTATATTGGTCAAACATCGCGTCCGTTATCTTCAAGAATTATTTCTCATAAAAGTGATTCTAGACTACATCCTGAAAGATGTGCTCTAGCAGAACATGTAAACAATAGAGATCACCGGATGAATTATGATGGTGTAAGTATCCTCATGACTGAATCTTTGCTTAGCAAAAGAGTCTTCTTAGAAATGGCTTTCATCTTCCAACAAAATAATTGTATAAATAAAAAATCAGACATAAATCACCTGAGTGAAATATATTCCTTTTTATTGACTTTAGATAATTCATATTCTCCCGCCAATTTTCAAAATGACATTTCAAATTTATAACTGTTGGTACCACTGTAATGCTTGTGTTCCATTGTGCATCATTTCCATCTGAATTTGACCTTCCAGTTTTACCACCTTGAACTTACAGTCAGGTCTACCACATCATTTCCAATTCTAACCTCAAGGGCAATTAGGTGCACGTGGTGCGCGTTGGTACAACAAGTGGTTGTGTAACATTTGTTTTATAATATGATTCCTTTTTAAATGTTTCAATTTAATAATGTCCATGTCAATTTCACAATTTTTTAACTTCATTTATGTAAACAATCTCACTGAAGATGTAAGTGTTATGTTGTTTTTATCTTTACAATGATTACATGTCACTATATTCTAGTTTCCCTGATGATGGAATAAATCAGATTCCGAAAGCTTGGATAAATTTCAAAGAGTACACTTTTTACTTGCTGCAATTCCCCACTATATTTCTCAGTTTGTATCCTAACAAGCCAGCAACGACTTCCTCTTCCACTATATATATATATATATATATATATATATATATATATATATATATATATATAATATGTCAAATTGACATATATAAATGATCAAGTAATATAAACCATTCAAAATTATTGTTGTTCAAATCTCATATTGATTTATACGAATCGAAATACATATATAATAAATCAATAAGAAGACAGCAGCTACCATACTAGGCAGATTGATTCGATAACGAGAGTCAAGCAACGTCAGGCGAGGATAGAACTTGGATGGGTGACCGTATAGTTCGAATGGCTCTTTTTATTTTACTCGGACCTATTATGGACGTCCCCAAGACATTCTGATTAGTAACAATGGACGTCCCCAAAACGTCCATAAAACGTCGGTCGTCCGGAAATGGACGTTTTTAAGACGTCTCGAATGTCCAGAGTGGACGTTTTTAAAACGTCCCTAAGACGTACTTGTGCTGACTGGGTATACATGCATATTTTTTCAATTGCAACCCTCGCAATTTTTAACGCATTCAAAGTTATTTGCAGTAAACTCGTTTCAGTCATTTTATTAAATGACAGCGAAGGTGGATTTGAGCAACAAATTGGTAACACGTTCAGTAATAGAATTAGGTATTCAAAATATTGAAGTTTCAACAATTAATTGTCTGCTGCGTTGAAAACATATAAGAGAACGAGAAATGAGGAAAACAAGATAAATTTCAAAAGACACCGAGCACAAGTACGACTGTACACGAGACGCAGTAAGAGAGAATCATGAAGAAAATATGTTCAGAGTATCAATAGCAACACCCCCCTTTCATCAATATGGAAAAAAGTTAAAAGTATATCTGGAATCGAATCAATATGGAAAACAGTTAAAAGTATATCTGGAATCGAAACACATTCTGGAATGAATGCAATACAGAAGAACGACACTATCATCACCCGAAAAGAAGATATAGCAAAAGAACTGGCCGAACACTATAAGCATAACTCTCCTTATGCAAATTACGAAGAAAGCTCTCTTACACACCGATTGTGATAGAGATCAACCAAGATCCAATCAATACGCCAATTACAGAATCAGAATTTTCTGAAGCACTCACATCACTCAAAAACACTGCTCCAGGCCCTGATGATATCCCAACATCACTTCTAAAGAGCTTACCGCAAGCAGCGAAAATTCTCCTTTTACAAATTTTCAACATAATGTGGACAGAACAGAAATTCCCGCAAATCTGGCAGCACGCAGTCGTTATCCCCATCCTGAAACCAAATAAGTTAGCGATTCATCCACAATCTTACATATCAATCTCACTGACATGCACAATGTGCAAATTGCTAGAAAAAATTATCAATGAGAGACTTATTTGGACACCGGAAAACAATAAAAAACAAATCATACCAGAACAATCCGGTTTCAGACCTCATAGATCGACACATGACAACATAATAGATTTGGAGAGTCAAATACATGAAGCGTTTGCCAACAAACAAAAACGTATGGCAATTTATTTTGTTATCAAAAAAGCCTTTGAAACTGCATGGCGTCATTAAATCCTAGTCAGACTTCAAGAATGGGGATATCAGGGAAATATATTAGCCTTCATTAAACATTTCTTAAGCCACAGGACATTTCAAGTCCGTCTCGCCGGAACACTAAACACAAAACCCAGGAAAACGGCATCCAGCAAGGCTCAATAATAAGCACAACACTTTTTCTAATAGCAATCAACGACGTAATTCTGTCCATAAAAAAACCAGTCCAAGCAAGACTATATGCAGACGATCTAATAATATTCGCTAAAGGTAAAAACATTGATACCCTGGCAACCACTCTACAGGAACAGATACATTCGCTCGAAACATGGTCTAAGTCTACAGACTTTCCCCCTGATAAAACGAAATGCATATTATTCTCGAGAAGAACGACAGTCACATTATACAACATAAACTTAACTTTCACGGACAACATACAATTTTTAGGAAATTTATTCGACCAACAGCTTAACTGGAAAGCACACATAAAACATCTCATTCTTTCGTGTCACAAAAGGCTCAATCTTTTGAAATACTTAGCCATAAACAATGGGGTGCAGAGGGATCGACCCTTCTCACTATATATAGAACTCTCATACGTTCCAAGATTGATTATGGTTGCATTGCATATGCTTCCGCAAAACCATCAGTATTGAAATCTTTGGATAGCCTTCATAATTCAGCTTTACGCACCATCCTGGGAGCTTACAGAACCTCCCCTATTGCAAGCTTGGAATGTGAAATCGGAGAATCATCCCTACAACACAGAAGACAACAATTAAGCATATCCTACGCTGCCAGAATAGCTTCACTCAACAACGTCCCAACATATAGAAATACAATAACAACACGCTTTCCATCAGCATATGAACAACCAAGAACATACCCACCTTTCTATGAGAGAATACGAAGGTACATGAAGCCACTTCAAATGCAGATATTCCCCCCTCTCTACCCAATGAACCTAAACACCCCTCCCCCTTGGCAAATACACCAACCAATCATTAACATCCACCTATCCCAATTCAATAAAAACAACACGAACACACAAATTATAACCCAGAACTTTCGTGAAATCCTACAACATCATAAAGAATTCATAGAAATTTACACAGATGCATCTAAAACAGATTCTGGAGTGGGAGCAGAAGTGGTTACACATGAAACTACCAGAAACCAATACGATCCTTACAGGAGAACTCTTCGCAATCCTCCAAGCACTACGGTTCGCAAAATCAAGCGTATCTAAAAAGTTCATAATTATATCAGATTCATTAAGCTCTCTGCAAATACTTCGTCAAACATACGTAAGCCATCCGATAGGAAGACTGATCAAAAGAGAACTTTTTATCGTCCAAACATTGGACAAAGAAGTAATATTGCTTTGGGTTCCTTCATATATAAGAATAACTGGTAATGAACCGGCCGATAAAGATTCTCGAGAAGCAATAAATAATCCGAACCAGGATGCGCTGCAATACACTCCTTCGATAGACATGAAATCCTACATCAAAACCAAGATGAAGAATGTATGGAATACTCATTGGCAGGCCTCACAATCGAAACTACAAGAAATCAAACCAAACGTGGGACCGTGGCAAAATCAATTATCGAAAAGAAGAGAACAAGTGATAATGACCCGACAACAAGCTCACACACGAATACCTGCTGTCTGGACAAAATGAACCAACTTGTGATATTTGTGAAGTGTGAAACATATTATAGTGCAATGCAAATTTCATCCCGTATTCCCTCAGTATATTGTTCCATATCTCCATATTACTTTGCAAGTCCTTTTCTCTTTCTGTTATTATTACTACGTCGTCGGCAAATGCTCCTTCTGATATATCCGTTCTATCAAGGTATCTATATCCCACATGTAGTTTATTTGCTCTTGAAGATAATTTCTTGATTATCTCATCAATGTATACCGTGAACAATACGGGGCTTAGTCCTCCTCCCTGTCTCAGTCCGTCTCTTGTTGAATATGACTCTGATGTTTTATTTTGGTAAATAATGAGGTTGATATTATTGTTCTATATACTTTTTTTTATTCTTATTGTTTTTTATTTGTTTCTGTTATTGCTAGCATATCTAGTCCTGACTCTTCAAACTCATCTTCTAGTTATTTTTCCTTTCCTCGTATACTCCTAATGTTCCATGTTCCGATTTTCCATATATTTTCAACCTTAATTTTCTGTCCCGTATTTTTCATATTCAGTTTTTTGGTTCTTCAAAGTCGCTTAGTGCTTTTAGAGGTTAGATTAATTACAAAAGAGAATTGAATTGTTCTCTTTGCTGCCAATATTCATCATTGTTATAATTTCTGAAGAAAAATAGGGGCCCAATTATACCGAGTCGGAAAAACTACTTGGTAGATATTGGACATGTTACCCAATGAACAATTCAAATACCGGGTGATTCCTGTATCTAATAACTAGTCGTAGAAGAGGAAATCGACCATAAAAAGTTGCTGGAAATATTTTTCAATACAATACGTCCACCGCTGAAGCTTAGATCATATGAAAAATTGGTTTTTCTCGAAAAATGTTTCCTATAAGTTTAGAAATGAATACTCTCACATTAATGCAAACATAATGGTCCAACTTTTTGAAAACTAAAGTTTCATAGTAGGACGTAAAATAAATAACCTTTTGGACTGTCAATATTTATAACTTAAGTTTGACTTGACTAAATTTTGCTAAAGGAAGGTTTGGTGAATAGGATAAAAAACCATGCATTCCATTCAGGTTCTTACTTCCCCAGACTGGAGGATCATTTTATGAAGTTAACTGTTTTCTGAATTTGTCTCCGAAATCTCGAATGAAACAGTATAATTATTTTATCAGATTCGGAAAGAAGATCAAATTTACATAATATACCGCATGGCGATAACTTTATCAAAGAAACAAAATAGGTAAATGAGGTTTCAAATTTATTGCCACGTTTTGTAGTCAAGCATGGCATAAAAAAAAATGAAGCTTCGTTCTCATTTTCATTTAATCAAAAAAAACTTTTTTACGGCGTTTAAAGAAATCAGATATTGTTTGTTATAGTATATTATTATTGTTTCGATTGAATGAAATAGGAACGAAGTTTAAATTTTTTTAATTTTCCCATGTCATGCTTGACACGGAACTTTCCTTATTCCTTATGCCATAATTTTTGAACGAATGAAGATGTCGCCATGCGCTTCGAACATATTATGTTGCAAATTTGATATTTTTTCCGAATCTGATGAAATCATCATACCGTTCCATTTGAGATTTCGGAGAAAAACAATAACGGTTAACTTCATAAAATAAGCCCCCTTGCGAGGGCGATAGGAACCAAAATGTCATGGATGCTTTTTCATTCTATACACCAAACCTTCCTTTCTTGAACCATACCTTGTTAGCAGAATTCCGTTAAGTCAAATTCTTAGACATTTGAAGTCCGAAAAGCTTAGGGGATTCTAAGCTTTCATTTTACGTCCTACAATAAAACAATATGTATCTAAAAGTTGGACCACTATGTTGGAATTAAAGTAAGAGTATTCAATTCTGAACTAATATAGGAAAATTTTCGAAAAATTCAATTTCTTATATGATCGAAGCTATTACGCCATCTAGCAGTGGACGTATAAATTAAAAAAATATTTCTAGCCATTTTTCTTGGTCGATTTCCTCTGAAGGATTTTTCCCCAAACTTCTACGACTTTTAGTTACTGAAATACAGTACCTCGTTACCCATATTGAATCACCCGGTACACTGATAAATTTGCTGAGAAAATGGAAAATATTATTGTATTTTGAGTTTTTCAAGCGTCTCATATTCTACACCAGTCATATCCAGTTATCCTGGACAGGACAGGATCCATAGCAAGGATCTATGTATGTATGTGTAGTATTGTTGTCGACATTCAAGATTCAGTCAGAAAATATTCGGGTTCCATAAAAAAGGATTATTTTTTCATTATTGTTGATTATGAAAGTATGACGATATCCTGAATTATGGGCGTACAGACGCAGTAATCAATACTAGGTGATCGATCTGGGAGAACTCTCGCTCTCACTTGCCTGGGCTGTCTAAGAATGCAGGTGTAAACTGTGAAAACTAGAAGGGTGATAATAAATGTAGCATAATCATGAATCTGTTATCTGAATAACTTCATAACTTGGGTATTAAATATAATTGATGACTACTAGAAAAGGCCGGAAATAACGAGCAAGAAAAATACGATAACTGCAGTAGACCATTGGAAGACACGTTTTTCCACAAACTATCGCTTTTGATAATTCAGGTCGATTATGCAGTGAAAACCTACAAAAATTCTGCAAACAGAATGAAATCGAACATATAAGAACGCCACCCCAAATTTCAATGCAAATATCGTTTATTTTTTTGAAGATTATGTTATGTCCGCTAAGTTTTCCTGAATGCTGCTATAGGACCTCTAGAGTCCTTTTCGGCATGTGTTTTTTGTATTGGATGTAATAAAAATGAGGTACATACGCTAGCTGATTTTGGGAAACGCTAACGGTCGTTTGTGGTCCCTGGTACTTGTTGTCCATGGCGTTTCACATACAGGAAACCATTAAAGACCATGATCACAACAATGTACATTAATTCTTATGGTAGTGTTACATTTTGTGGTTTTGCTTATGCTACATTTAGGGCTCAAGTATTTGATATATGATATTTGGTAATAGGATCAACCGAAATATATTTTCGCCATGAAAAACGACGGTTTCAAGTCTTCGTCGCTGTGGGTGGGCATGTCCTTGCTATCTTGAAATAACATGGCTATTTATCGGTGATGGGCCGATATGGTCAAAGTTTTGGTCTTCCAGGATTCCATCTTCTCGAGTGCTCCACTATTTAGGCATAGGGGGTGTTGTCGAGAGCCTCGGTGAGGTCCTCGAGCAGGTATTTGCACTGTTGAAGGAGGCGTGTGGTAGGCATTGGGGTTATGACTTTGGGACGCCTCCGCAGTTCACGGAGGACCCCTCCGGGAAGGCCTAAACTGGCTTTCGCTGCCTCGTTGTCTCCTCTCCGCGTATTTCCTTTGGAAGGTCCTTAGGCAATTTGCGATTGGGTCGATTTTGGTTCCGGTGTAAACATGGTTGGATCATTGTCGACTTAAATGAACACCTAGTAGACGTTATAATATTGTCTGTTCACTAGAAAAATGACGTCACTTTCTCTGTAAGGCACAGACATCTCATAAAACAAAATGCGTCTAAACACTGACAAATGTGTCACAGGTACTTACACTAGAAAACTTAATCCGATTAACTTTGAGTATACCATCAATGACACGGTCTTACAGAAGAAAACAAGAAACAAAAGATCTGGGTGTATATATGCAAAGCAATTTGAAATTTACCACTCACTATGCTTTTATTGTCAATAAAACCTATAAAAAGCTAGGTTTTGTTATTCGAAACTCTAAGAATTTCAAAAACATAAGTACAATTATGAAACTCTATGCGTTAAAAATATGGTCACCTAGGGCTAATTGTCACAGTAAATACATTGAGTGTGTACAAAATAAATTTCTCAGATTTCTATATCTAAAAGATAATAATACCTATCCGTACCTCGTTTCTTACCAAAGTATGCTAGATGATTATAATATCCAGAAACTATGTCCTAGAAGGAAACAACACTCTGTGATCTTCATATATTACATATTAAATAACATAAAATATCAAACATGTACACTCATAAATTCAATAAGTTTTCATGTACCTAAAGTTAGTTCAAGATGTAGACATGAAAGGTTATCTAATGTGAAGTCCCCACTAGATAGTCCATTGAATCAAATGCTGTCTGTATAGGTGTAAAGGTATTGACTTTTTCAACACAACTGCAGAACATATTACGAATCTAGTGTTGCAAAATTTGTTTTAGGTTTGCCCCTTGACTTCAATTTATCATTAAGTTTTGAATTGTCAGTGGTTTAACTTTAGTTGACCAACAAATTGTCTGTCTAGTTTTCTTTTTCTTGTTTTGTATTGATGTGATGGTGACTCTACTTGATTTTACTTCTGAACTAGTTACCATTTGGTAGGTCCATTTCAGTCTTAATTCCTTAAGTGTATTCCTTCTCTTGTTAGTTTTTTACTCTAATCACCTTTTGTAAAAATGGTGTTTTATAAGACTTTAATTGATAAATAAATAAATAATAACAGGGAACTATTTTGAACTTGAAATGTCAAATCAGGCATAACTTAACGTTTTAATTTACATTTTGAATTACGCTGCTTCAAGCACAGAATTATTCGATATCATTGATTCATCAGAAAGTCAGGAAATGAAAAAAGCATCGATAGTCAGTGTCAGTGATGTGGCTGTGAAAAATGTGTAATGTCACAAAGTAGAGAGTGTTCAATGTTTTCAAAATTAAGAAATTAAAATGCGAAGCAAGTGAAAGTATTGGCATATCGATTGTACGATAGTTAATATAATTTTCAGTAAATTAACTAGTATATTTGAAAAAATCAGAAACATTTAACCAAACCTATCTAGGACCGAGCATGACGGGAGCTGAACTTTGTGACAGTATCAAGTTGTCAGATCAAAGTCTCATGTTTTCGAAAATATTGTTTTTTTGCTAAAAAGTGTTGAAAATAAGTAATAAATGTAAGTGTGTGGTGTTTTTAGTTGAAAGAAGGACGAATTTTGTGATTTTATAGTAGCAGATATTTAGGATGATGTCAATGAAACGATGTTACAAAAAAAGCGTTTCGATTTCGGATTCTTGTTTAGGTGGCCGAAATACATGAGTAGGTACGTCCAAATTTTTTTCTCCTTGGAATGCATTATTATTGTTCCTAAAAACTTGTACCCAAGCAGCAATTTGACGTTGCGGCGACGTGTTTGAAAAAGTTGCGCAACCAAACATGAGTTGCGTAGTCGACCTTAAGAGTGGGCAATGGGACGCGCAGAATACCGAATGCAGCACTCCCGCTCTTGACTTCTCATTTGAAAACCAATCAATATTTTCATGATTTTTTGATCCCATCATGTAGATAAAGGATCAAGCTAGGGAGGATACTATCTCTTTTTTCGAAATTTCGAAAAGAAAAGATATAAAAATATATCTGAACATAGCAAATTTTTAGCCAATTTGGCGAATCAAAAAAAAATATTTCTACATCAAATAATCAATTTTGAGATAGCATCCTCCCTCGGTCGAACCTTCATCTTTCTACACAAAAAAAATCAGATCAAAATATGGATTAGTATCGTCACAGGAAGTCAAGAGCCGAGGCTCTACAACGTCAGAAATACGCACGATTTATCCGATGATATTTGCGCCCCCTGGTGAAACTCAACGAAGTAGATTATAAACACGATACAATCGATAGTACGGGTGATTTTATGAAATTAGAATAGGAAATAGAAATTTATATGAATCAGTTTGCTAGGTTTGCTAGTAAATATGGTATATTATATGTATAAAATAATTATACATTGCGTGGAAAATAAAAATATTCTGAATTGTTCACAATGAAAAAATTCTCATACATAATGAGGAATAGGTATGTATGATATTCAAATAAGAATATTTATATATACACCCAGAAGGTATACAATATGAATGAATAGAAACCTATCGACAAAGGTCGCTTCTATTTACCGGGGATCGATTTAGGATTTATCATTGCGATGATTTGAATGTTGAACAGATCTCAATACGTAAAAGTAGAGAGGGAACAGTATAAATATGAAACCGTGTTGTATTTAACATTGTATAACTGAATGATAATTTGCAATCGGGTATTGACACTATATATACAGGATGCTACCTAATGGCATTTTAATATAGGAATTCTTAAATCTATTCAAAAAAATATATACAGTATGGTGGAAATGTATGGAATAAATTCATTATCTCTAACGCATATGAATTTTAAGGGAAATCCTGAGACAGGTCGATTTTCATTTTCAAATTGACATCTCTTGATATACATACGGAGTTTGTGACGTCATCCGCGTAGTTGTGGTGACGTCATCGATTATTTTTTAAATAGGAAGACACCCTGTTAAATTTTTTTTCTGGAAGGTGTTTCCATTGTCTATCTGACCATATACTAATATTAGGAAAATAAAGTGATACAGGGTGAGAAAAAATTATTTTATATTTACAAGCTAATAATTATGCTATCAATGTACACAGTTACCTAAATAGGTCGGAGAGGGTAAATCGAATGGCCAACTAGATCTCCTGATTCAACTCCTCTCGATTTTTTCCTCAGAGGTTATTTGAAGAGAAAAGTTTATGTAAGAAGCCGGAAAGATCAGATAATTTGAAAGAACGAATACGAGTGAAGAATCACAAATATATTCAGAAACGATAGCAAAGTTCGAGAATGATTTGTTCTCTGTCTATCACATTGTATTCTTGCAGAACGTCACGAATTTGATTATTTATTGTAACGATTTCCGTTGTAAATATTAAATAAAATAATTTTTTCTCACCCTGTATTACTTTATTTTCCTAATATTAGTATACCGTCAGATAGATAATGAATATACCTTCCGAAAAAAAAATGGACGGGGTATGTTCTAATTTAAAAAAATAATCGATGACGTCACCACAACTACGCGGATGACGTCACATACTCCGTATGTACATCAAGAGATGTCAATTTGAAAATAAAAATCGACATGTCTCGGGATTTTCATTAAAATTCATAAACGTTAGAGATAATGAATTTATTCCATACATTTCCACCATACTGTATGTAATATCCTAAAGGTCTAAATTTTGAAGTAGAGGGTGCTGAAGAAGTGAGCAATAACGAATAGCACTCTTTCTCTATAGACTTATCATAAAGTAAAGTAATCAATATTTTCATGACTTATTGACTTCATCAAGTAGATAAGTGATCCAGCTAATGGAAATACTATTTTATTTTCAAAAATATGAAATACAAAAGGTATACAAATATTCCTGAACATATCGAATTTGGCGAATAATAAAAAAAACACTTTTCAAATAGTATCGGACCTAGTTTGAATCCCCATCTTCCTACAGAAAAAAAATCACATCGAAATATGGACTGGTGTTTTCACAAGAAGTCCAGAGCGCGAATTGTCCGATGATATTTGCGCCCTCTGGTGATACTCCAAAATATGAAGATGAAAAAACGAGTCAGTCAACACAATATCATAGATTGGAACCATAATAAGTATTATGAAATTATTGGTGCAACTAATGATGAATTTGCGGATTTGCATAGGAAAAGCTTGAAATTTTGAAATTCAAAGGTGTAATGAGATCTAAAAATCCAAATGGAGAAGAAAATGATATTGTATTCTCATGTGGAATGTATATGATTCTGAAAATGGTACATATATTGGGACCAACGGGAGATGAATATCCAAAATACAAAATATGTAGTGAAAGCAGTCCTCAAAAATCAAAGAAATAAAAAGTAGAAGAATGAAGGCCTTAGGAAAATATAGTCATTATTCATTATTATTCGTAAATAAATAATATTCATAATAACCTGTATTTGAATGTCTTTGATAATAACCGAGAATATAACTTATCAACGTTATTGAAAGTAGCTCTCAATCTCTCAATCACTCCGTATGGCTATTTTAATGTTATACCTCGTAATTTATATGACTCTTGAAAAGCTGTTCATAGAAATAGATACAGAATTATCCAAATTTTGTAAGAGTTGCGAAGCATCATGATTTTTTTCAAATCAACAAAATAAGATTTTTTCGATTTAAAGATTGATTTTTTCTATTCATATTGATTTTTCATAATTTTTCAAATATGGAAATAATGCACAAATCAATTACTTATATTTTCATTATTCGATTCAAAACGTCGCAACCCTGGTTTTTCATAATGTTTATAGAATACAAATATTCATCATAGGTACCTACCTACTGGTGAATATACCGTCGATTATCAGATAAAGTGTTCGATCCTCGTTCCGCACACATGCAGGCGAATGTATCGCATCTACTCTCACTCATTGTTTGGGACTGTGTGGAGTCACAGGTTTTTTTCAAACATGCAAAATGCTTATTAAAAATAAATTGTTGAATATCCTTTGTAGCATTTAAATGACGACAAATGGTTTGAAAATATAAACAATTGAAGGGGTGTCAGTAATACATTGAACGTGTATTTTTTGAAAACTCGTTAACATGGATTTTCCAAATTGCTCGTTTCAACCATAATAATTTCCGTTTCGTGTAAACTTCGGTAATACCAGAAATGGAATATTATTGAATTCCCGAAATCTAAACAATGTCATTTTTGAAATCCAACCTAAACAAGTCAGGAAAATATTTTCAGAATCTCAATTTTCAGAAATTGAAAATAAAATCACGAAATTCATAAGTTCATTTTTAATGGGTACCTCCTTTTGAACTTTTTGAAAAAATGATGGTAGGGGATACTGCCCAACTAGACATAGTTCCAAATAGGTATAGACGCCATTTTTCTACTTTCGTCGAATATTTCGGAGAGATTTGTTTGTTCCACGGAAGCATAATAGTTGTCCTCTGAATGTTTACCGAGTGGCAACTGTCAGTTTTACGAAAAAATTCGATATTCAGTGAGTGATATAAGACAATGCTTGATTCTTTAAAATTTTATATCGCAACTTACGTGTTTTTTTCTTTTCAATTAACATTTGTCTGATTTTTTAATTACAATGCAATTTCCATTATATTATACCATGAAACTTTCATGATAAATCGGATAAGTATACCACAAACGTTTAGTATACACAATGTTTTATGAAGTTATACAGATTTCACATGATGGCATACCTAACCGAAGGAGAATTATCTAACCTATACGATGCCAGAATTGGACTGGAAGAAGGCATAATATGCCATCATGAGGCAGCAATGTGTTCAACTATTATTTTGTCAACATAAAAAAATGAATGGAGTTATTTAATACCAACTCATTAAATAGGTAGATACTTTATTCATACCAATAATGTATATTTTCCTCTCATTTGATATACTGATGAAAGCTCGACTACACATTATGAACACAAAGACCAGTTGGCTGACTGTGTGAGGAGAGAGCCGAGCGCCGAGCGCGCGATAATGTAGTATTGTCTCATTAAATAAGTACATGTAGATATCTGCTACATGAAAAATTTTCATTCTGGAAACTTATTTCATCTATTGGCTCAATTTTGTTCGCAGCATGTATACAAAAATTTTCATAAATAAAATTTTTTCTCGATTACTGAAAATTGTCATTCCGAAAATAACAAGTTGAAATTTGCTACAGTTCTAGAAATTGATGAACATGAATTTTTCACCAATATTGTACATGGCAAGAAGCGCTATCATGTATACTTCAATTTGAAAAAAAAATCAGTCCGATCGCTCAATTATTTCCAGAAATATAACGGTAGGAACGATAAAAAACGTGTTCTACAGAAAAATCGTACTTTTTGTGTTTTTTCAGAATAAAAAAGTTCTTGGCCTAGAGAAAATGTCGTAAAAAGTGATTTGGTATAGACAATCATCAAGTTGAAGATCCGCAGCAAGTCTGATTTGAATCTACGCCAGTTTTGTTTTCTCGAAAACTGAGAGACAGCATCCCAGTATTACTCGCATATTAGATTATCGAGCAATGCGAATAAAAACGTCAGTCGCGATATCACCCGTACTAGATGAGAAGATCGTTCGTTGAACAAGGATAACCGTTGATTTATGACGATTTGGTAACCGCCCACTGCTGTTTCCTCCAAACCCCCCCTGTCCCGGATTTGGACAAAGTGTCTGGCCTTTCCCAGCCTTAATACTACGTCGTCACGACCCTGTTTTGCACCAGTTTGGTCAATCATTTTTGGGTTTTTAAAACGTTTCACTTTCAACTGTAGGTAGCAGTTGGTCGTTTCCTAAACGTTGCTAAATTTACCAAAAAACAACTACACACTTGCGCCCTCTTGCGCAGCGATGACAGTTCACTTTCCACGGTGTTCAGAAATTAGTAAATATTCCAACCAAATCATTACTGATCACCAAAATGGACACTTGGTAAAAACTTTCTGACTACTACAAATGTTTTACTCATGTGCTCATGATAGGTACCTACTCTATTTATATTGCCTGAAAATAAAGATTTCCAAACAGAAATTATCAACGCATTTCAGTTTATTGTTAATTGCGTCAAAAAACACGCGCTCCTTCAATCCGTGGCGAATTTCTCAAAACTCGAAGAAAAAAAAACGAAAAAAATAATTTGGATATATAATATTCAAAGTTAATATTTATCCAAACAAGAACTATAGAGGATACAATGATATATTAATCGTTTCTAGAGTACTGTTAACCTCTGTTTATGTTTGTTTATGTCCCAAATTTCAATGGCCGACCATGTTTCCGAAGATAATTACGCATCAAACATGGCGTAGTATTATAATAGACGTCAACACGACTTAGGATATCAGATAACTGAAAAATATACTGCTTTCAACCTCAGTCATCCAGACAACTAAATATAACCAAAGCGCGACTGAAGTTGGTTATCCGACCAAAAACTGAACTAACGAACACACCTCGCTCCACATTTTAAAACGGGCTTTTCTGTGTCATACAATTGTCAGTAGTGTTCTTCGAAAAATTAGTTGCTTTTCTCAATCTCTGCATCCAGGTTAGCATTTGTTCCGAAAGAACCGAAGTTTTCCAAACTGCCTGTCTTCAGGCATAATTTTATTTTTAATAAATTTTTTGAGGTTAGGTTGGATCAAGTTTTTCTTATCTTACTAGATATTTATTCTTTCGTCGAAGCATTTCAGCCAACATTATGTCCTTGTTGTCATGGGGCATGTCCTCTATAGTGAGTATTTGGAAAATTTAACTGCAAAGATATGACTCCACGAAAACGTTTACAATTTTTATAAAAAATTGCCCACTGCCAAGTTAAATGTCACAAGGTCGGCTCAACGTCGGTAAAACGTTGAACATAACTAGAGTAATCACTCAAACGTTTTTAGAACGTCACTCCTATTCCCAAAATTTTACCTACATGAAGTTGGTTGGGTTTAACCTTGTAACAACGTCGTCGGTTAACTGAAGTCATGCTCAACACTGATACAACGTTGTCCGGTGGTTTAGAGAGCGTCGTTTCATAAATGACTGATTTCTACACTAAGTATAACGTTAATTTTGGTGTATTCTGTGGTTATCGTCGCCAAAATGCTACTTGGGTATTGGGCCTAATTAAGTTATCAGATTATGATAGATACATAATATGTGCTGAATTCAGAAAGAAAAGAAGAACATAACTTCTACCTAAAATTGGATCGCTGGCAGACAAAAAACTGAAACGAATGAGCATCGAACGACTTCTATAAAGTAGCGACCTCAACTTGGCACACGGTTTATAGAGAGACGGTTGTCTGGTAACTGCTGTATTGTTGTAAAGTGCGCCCTTCAGGCTAATACTATGTTTGCCATATATAAATGTATCATACTATCTATGCCACATACAGTAGAAGTTAATCCAGAAGGCAATAATACTGACAACATGCCAAAATTGAACATTGACACAGCCTTGAAATTAATTCCTGAATTTAGGGGTGATAGATCAGAACTTCATCGTTTCATTTCATGTTGTGATATAATAAGTACAGATCTATCTCAACCTGCCGATGCGAGTATGCTTGTAAACATAATCAAATCACGTTTATCTGGCCCAGCATACAATGTAGTCAAACATAAAATATATGAGGATTGGAATGAATTGAAAAAAGATTTGCAAGATCAATTTTTAGAGACACGCAGTATCGCGCAATTACAAGGAGAATTACTTCGAATCAAACAAAAAACTGGTGAAACAGTACGGAATTTTGGTAATCGAGTTGAGCACTTATTGAGTAACCTCAACGATGCTTGCATCCAAGCCGAAGGTAGTGAGGCCGCACTATTGAAAATCTCAATTCTCGTACAGCCTTCAAATCTTTTGTAGATGGTCTCAATTCTAACATCAAAATAATTATAAAAGCATCTCGTTTCGAGAAATTATCAGAAGCGATCGAAGTAGCTGTGGAAGAAGAGCGAAATAGCGATAGACAACAACCAAATAATTTTTCCAAAAATAGATCTTTCAAAAAATGTAATTTTTGTCACCGGAATGGTCATTTAGAAACCGAATGTTTCTTCAAAAATAAACCGTCCACTTCCACGCCACTTCCATCTTACTCGAAAAGGGAGATTAAGTCTGAAGTAAACGTAACGAAAATAATTTGTGCATATTGCAAAAAACAAGGTCACCATATACGTGATTGTTTCAAAAAGAAAAGGGTTGATCAATATCAATCAAACTCAAACAACTCCCCTACGGAATCAGGAAACTCCCGAACACCGACTGCAGAGACAGGCAGTGCACGTCTGGTGAGCGATCTTTAAACTGCCGTCCTTGTAGTTCTTCAACTATGCACATTCCTATTAGGTACTGGACTTTATATTGTTGATCTAGGTAATAAACCAGAGACACTTTCAACACAAAAATCTAGTGCCATTGAATGGCACAACAAATTAGGTCACCTTTTTGTGGGATTTCTTTAATAAACAGGATGAAAACAACGTAGTTTAGCTTTTATTTAAAAAGCAACATCAACTATATATTAACAACGTGTAGGCGAAGACATACTACTAAAAACACTGCTGTCAGTACTTGACAAAAGACTTTTAACATGACAATTATGACATATGAATGACAATGCTGACATACAACTTTACAGCTGTTCACATAATCAATGTTGACAACCTAACCAAAAAACAAGGAGCAACTCATAATATAAAACTTTTCTCAACACTCCCACTTTTTATTTTCTTTTTAAACCTACCAATATCCTATTCCTTTCGAATTTATTGCTGGATAGTGGTTTCGTCAACATATCAGCCTCTTGATTGTTTGTGTCAACAAACCTGGGTACAATAACGCCTTCTTCATATTTTTCTCGCACAAAATGGTACTTGATATTAATATGTTTTGTGCGACTATGATATTCTGGGTTGTGGATCAGCTTGATGGCACCTTGATTGTCTATATTGATAGGTGTTGGCTTCACTACTTGCTCACCTATATCTTGCAAAAGTTCCTGTATCCAAATTGCTTCTTTTGCTGCATGTGCAGCAGCCACATATTCAGACTCAGTTGTGGACAAACACACACTGGTTTGTTTCTTGCTTGACCATGTGACTGGACCTCCACACAATTTGAATATGTATCCAGTAGTTGATCGCCTGGTATCACAATCATTGGCATAATCAGAGTCAGAAAATCCAACTAGACTAAGATTTTCTTCTTTTTTGTAGGTTATGCCTAAATCTGAGGTTCCCAAGAGATACTTCAGAATTCTCTTGACAGCATTCCATCTTCCTTTTGTAGGATTATTTAAATATCTGCTTACCACTCCCACTGAATGGGCAATATCCACTCTGGTAGCTATGGCAGAAAACATTAACGACCCAACAGCTTGTCGATATGGTACTTCATTTTCATCTAGTACTTTACTTTCATCAAATGACAGATTAACATGTGGGTCACTAGGTGTGGACACTGGATTTGCATCACTCATTTCAAAACGTTCAATGATTTGTCTTATATAATGTTCTTGTGATACAAATATAGAACTGTCTGCTTCATTTTGTGAAATTTGCATTCCCACAAAATAACTAACATCACTTATGGTTACTTCAAAATGTTTTTGTAGTTCGGAAAGAATCTCATCTATCACTGTAGTATCAGATGACATAACAATTCCATCGTCAACATAGAGAATAAGAAGTACTCTGACGTCATGAAATTTACCCTGATATACACATTTATCAGCATTACTGCGTATAAAACCGAAAGTCTCCAAAAAACTGTTGAACTTTTCATTCCAACATCTCGGGGATTGTTTTAATCCATACAACGATTTTTTGAGCTTGCACACTAACCCCGGATCACATTTTAGTCCTTCTGGTGGCAACATAAACAACTCTTCTTTTAACTCTCCATACAAAAAGGCTGTTTTTATGTCAAACTGTTTCATCTTAAAATCGTTCTGGGCGGCCACAGCCAACAACACTCTAATTGAGTCATACCTTATTGTTGGGGCAAAAACTTCAGTATAGTCTACTCCTTTCTTTTGTGAGAAACCTTTTGCACATAGACGTGCTTTAAATCTTGAAATATTACCATCTGGAGTTCTTTTAACCTTAAACACCCATTTGGATTTTATGGCTTGTTTATCAGCTGGTAATTTACAGAGTTGCCATGTTTCATTTTTCTGATGGGAATTCAATTCTTCTGTGATTGCATGACTCCAATCTACAGCTCTGTCACTATTCAAAGCATCCTCATATGTTTGAGGAGTATCCGCCTCTGCAAAATTCAAAATGTATTCGTCATATCTTTTTGGCATCTCTATATTTCTCTGAGGACGTAAATTCGGCATTTCTCTTTCTTCTTCATTTTCAAAAATACCATCTCTCTGATTTTCTCGAGGATTTTCTACATTGTTTTCTTCTTGTGTTGGTCCATTCTGATCATCATTTTCTTCAATATCAACCAAATCAAAAATTTTGGGAAAAATATCAGCAGCTGAACCATTATTTTTGATGCTTTCATCGAACAAAACATTTCTTGAGACAATGATTTTCTTGGTTATCGGATCAAAAAGCCTATAATTAGTTGATTCCTTTTCATACCCAACAAAGATATATTTTTTACTTTTTGGATCTAGTTTGGACCTTTTCTGTTCAGGAATCAAGGAATATGCTTCAACTCCAAAAGTTCGCAAATGGCTCAAATGAGGCTTTTCACCATACCATAACTCAAATGGAGTAGAGTTAGGGGCTTGAGTGGTTTGGGATCGATTTAAAATATACACCGCTGTGTTAACAGCCTCTGCCCATAGAAATTTGGCAACACCGGCTCCATGTAACATAGTCCTGGCACACTCGACAATTGTCCGATTGTCACGTTCTGCGCGGCCATTTTGTTGTGGCGTATATGGCGCGGTCAATTCAAATCGAATACCTTCTTTGGCGAAATAGTTTTTGAACTCCTGATTATTGTATTCAGTGCCATTATCAGTGTGTAAGACTTTTATAGCATGTCCTAGATGATTTTTAACTTTGTTTGCAAAATCTTTGAAACAACTGAACACATCAGACTTATGTTTGATGAAGTTCACTTCACGAAAGCCAGTAAATTCGTCTTTGAAAGTGACGAAATATCGTGAACCTTTCACAGATGGAGTGTTCATTGGTCCGCAGACGTCACTAAAAATGCGGTCACCAATCTTCATTTTTTCGTGAGGAACTTTCTTGAAAGGTAGCTTATGCTGCTTGCCATAAGCACAAGCTTCACAAAAAAAATTGTCAATGTTTCTCAAGTCTACACCACTTATAAGGTTTTTAGAAACCATTTCGCGAATTGTTTTCACATTAATATGTCCAAGTCTTTCATGCCACACTTTTAGAGACTCACTTGATGTGGCATTCACTTCAATGATTTTTGTACGAAAAAACATTTTATAAAGGTTGGTACAAGGGTCACGTTTGGCTACTGCAGTGAGCACAGACTTGTCAAAAATTTCTGCCTTGATATTGTCTTTATTTATTCGCATACCTCTGTCAGTTACAACACCTTCAGAAAACAAATTTTTCTTCAGATCAGGTACATAAAGAACATTTTTGATAGTAGCATCATACCATTTGTTGTTGAGCATCTTTTGGATTTTTATTTCTCCCTTGCCTTTCACTGGTAGTGTTTGATTGTTTCCCAAAATTACATTGGCATCAACATCCTCAAAACTATGGAAGTATTCTCTACAATAGCTCATATGAGCTGATGCCCCACTATCCATTATCCAGCAGTTTGAATTTTCATAAACTGTGGTGTTCTGTTCTACACTGAAAGCTGATGCTGAACTGTTTGATGTGTATTCTTTTGCTTTTGACCGACATTTGTAGCATTTAACTGGAAATGTTCTCTTCTTAACTGCATCTTTGACTGAAACTGCTGCCAATGCTACCTCTGCTTCTTCAAGGGATGTCAAACTGGCCTCCTCGTCCATAAGACGTGCTGTCAAGTTTTTGATTGTTTGCTTGGACTCATCTAACGAAAGCCAAGCCTGTCTTATGTTTCTGAACTTCATTGGCAATGTATTCAGGATTTTGGTCATGATTGCTGCACTGCTAACTGTATCACCTGCATCTTTTATCTGCTTTGCTAGATTCTCCACTTTTGCAATGTGTTGTGCAACAGAGTCACTTGAATCCATCTTGTAAGCATGGAAACGTTCATGGAGAACCATTTTATTAGTCTCAGATTTAAGCAGATAAATTGAGTCAAGTTTGTCGAGAATATCCTTGGCTGTATCACAATTCTCGATTAACGTTATTTGTGTGTAGGTCATGGCAGCTGTGAGCATGAACATCGCGCTAGAATCATTTTTAATCCATCGACTCAACCCATCACCATCTACTGTTGGCATTGGTGTGGAACCATCAACAACATTGTAAATTCCTTTTGCTCTCAAGGCACACTTGATTTGGAATTTCCACTGGTGATAATTTTGGCCGTCAAATTTGTTGATACTGGATACGTCTACAGATTTGTCAGACATGTTTTATTAAAACACTGTAGACTGTCACGACTCACGGTTTCGCTAATTTGCAGATAACAAAACTGTCTCTTTTTTTTTTTTTTTTTGCAAAAAAAAAAAAAAAAAAAAAAAAAAAAACTTCGCCGGTACTTTTCCTTCAGGTTTTAGTTTTCCTTCTCAAGTCGACAAACGACCTCCTGTTTATTTAGAAGAACGTATCTGGGCCCATAACCTTTTGTGGGATTTCTTTAATAAACAGGATGAAAACAACGTAGTTTAGCTTTTATTTAAAAAGCAACATCAACTATATATTAACAACGTGTAGGCGAAGACATACTACTAAAAACACTGCTGTCAGTACTTGACAAAAGACTTTTAACATGACAATTATGACATATGAATGACAATGCTGACATACAACTTTACAGCTGTTCACATAATCAATGTTGACAACCTAACCAAAAAACAAGGAGCAACTCATAAAATAAAACTTTTCTCAACACACCTTAATTTCACTGATCTTCAAAAATTACCAAAATTGTGTGATGGTATATCTGAAACTTTAACAAAATGTGATCCTAACACATTCTGTGAATCATGTGTTATAGAAAAGCTAGTGAGAAGACCATTTAACTCACAAAAACATAGAGCAGATTATTCATACTGATATGGTCATATGGTATAATTGGCTGGGGAAGTGCAGCAAGCTGTCATCTCAAAAATCTTGATGTACTGCAGAAGCGTTTTCTCAAGTTAGTTTTCGGAAAACCTACTGACCACCTTTTCAAAGAGACAAACATTATGGACTTAAGACAGATATATTTTCTGAAAGTAGTACAAAAATGATACGCGAATACCAAAACACGGTTACAGCACAAGATCCAAGCAACACAATGTATCGAAAACTGCATTTTCTGCTAAAACAATAGGACAAAGAGGTTATACATATAATTCGACCCGTTTATATAACCAACTCCCTCCAGGAGCGAGATGTATAAAATCGATTAATTCGTTTGAAAAAGTTATTAAAACGTTAATCCTAGAAGCTAGTAGAGAATTCATACAAAGCACAATCGATCCAAATATATTTGTTTCAGTTTAATCTTATACATTTGTTTCATTTGCTTGAACTATTCATTATTATTAGGTTAGGAAAATTGTTGTTTTTAGCGAATACCTTAGTCTTTTATTCTTTTAATTTAGAGATAAGCTCATTGATGCTATTTTATCACCATGATTTATACAACTTCTATTCAGATTTGTATTGTACAGCTCATATTTGTTGGTATCATTTAGAAGCCCACGTTTTGGCTATGCCTTAGTGGGATCTTGTGTTTACTTCACGAATAGAGGTTTTTGTTTTTTTTTTTCAATGATCAATGTATATCATTACTGATGGGTGAATAAACATTATTATTATTATTATCATATCACCATCTACATAATGATGAAGAAGAATATTTTTTGACTTGTATGGATGACTACACTCATTTACTCAAAGTATATTTATTGCACACCAAAGATGAAACTGAAGATTATTTAAAAGAATTTATAACTGAAGGTGAAGCACATTTTAATATAAAAACAGAAAAAATTAGGTGTGACAATGGTGGGGAGTATCGCAGTGAAGTATTTTAAAATTGGTGTAAAGAAAAAGGAATAGCTCTTGACTAAACTATTTCAGACACTCCACAACTAAATGGTGCTGCTGAGACAGTAAATCTCACCTTGATGAACAGAGTTCGTGCTATGCTGCATAAAGCTAAGTTAAATAACCACATGTGGGGGTTTGCTATTTTAACTGCAGCATATCTATTCAATCGCAGTCCATCAAAGTCGATTGAAACAACTCCAGCCGAAGTATGGTATGGGCAAAAACAAAATTTGAAATATCTCCAAGAATTTGGATCTATAGTTTACACCAAAAATCTTGGTAAACTAAAAAAAAATAGAAAATCGGAGTCAAAAAGGCATTTTTGTTGGTTATGCAAACACTGGTTACCGAGTCTGGAGTCCTACAACAAGAAAAGTATATTTAGCCAGAGATATAAAATTCATCAACCAGTTTGAAGAACAGAACTCAACAGAAGATTCTGGGGTATCAATTACTGTGAAAAGTCTACAGCGATATATAGATTTGGAAGATCAAGAAGAAAATGAAGATCAATGAGAAAATGATGATTTAGAAGAAAACGAAATTCAAGGCGAAAATGAAAATGAAAGACGGTATGGATCAAAAAGTAAGATTTTTGAGAATTAGGAAAGAGACACAGAATATGAAGAAATAAACACAGAAGATGAAGAAAGAGATACAGAATGAAGATTAAATCCCAAATTTGAGACTACAACGACAAAAAAATATAACCTCATAAATTTGATGATTATGTTCTACTGACGGAAGAAATACCTGCTACATAATATAATGATTGTATGAGAAGTGAGAATAAAGAAAAATGGATTCAAGCCATCAATGAAGTAAAAGAATCACTCAAGAAAAATAATGGATGGAGATTTGTAAATGAAGACTGTGCGAGAGGAAAAGAGATAATAACAGGAAGATGGATTTTCAAAATTAAAGGAGATGGAAAATTTAAAGCAAGACTAGTGGCAAGAGGCTGTCAACAATAGAAGGAAATATTAGATTTTAAAGATATATTCAGCTCTCTTTAAGAGTTCTTTTTGCTCTTTCTGAACAGTATAACCTCAAAATTATCACATGTGAAAACAGCGTTCCTGAATGGAAAACTGAATGAGGAGATATACATGAAAGTACCAGAAGGATATGATGAATCTGGAAAAATATGTCTACTCCACAAAGCCTTGTATGGTCTAGTACTAGTACAAGCACCACTACAGTGGAACAAACGACTGACAGATTTCCTAAAAATAAAGAATCTTTTTCATCTAAAATCTGATCAGTGTGTATTTAAATCAATGGGATCCGATAAGAAAATGTTTCTTGCTGTTCATGATGATGATGGATTACTAACTGGAGAATATATTCAAGGAATGAACAAACTATTGAAATGTCTGAAGAAAAATTTTGATGTAACTGTGAATGAAGATACTAACAGCTATCTTGGTCTTCAAATAATAAGAAATCAAGATGGAATTATGATAAATCAAGATGGAATTATGATTAATCAAGCAAAGTACAGTGCTCAAGTTGTTTAGAGGTACAATATGGAAGAATCAAAATCAGTGAAGACACCCATCACAAGAATTGAAACAGTAAATGACTGTCTAAAAAATACAGAATATCCCTATAATTGAACAATTGGGAGTTTACTGTGTATCTAACAACAAAAACCAGAATAGATATGACATTTGCTGTAAACTATGAGAGCAGGTCCATGAAACATCTATTTGAACTGGACATTATCAATATAAAAAGAACTCCGGAGATATTTAAATGGAAAACAAAATTCAGGAATAAAATATTCTTCAAATAAAGAAGATTTACATCTAGAAGCATATTGTGATGCTGACTATGCAGGTGATTTAAGAAATCGCAAGAGTACTACAGGGTCCCTATAGCCTGGTGCTCTAGAAAACAGTCGGTTGTTGCACAATCCACGACTGAAGCTGAGTATGTTGCAGCTGCCAAGAAATGAAGTTCATCAAGAATCTATTTAGAGCTTTTGAACAAGCCATTGGAAATGACACTTTACATTGAAAATCAGAGTGCAATAAAAATAATAAAATCTGGACAAACTAGAAAAACTAAAAATATTGATGTAAAGTATCATTTCATTAGTGATGAATTGAGTAAAGGTTGGTTCAAAACAAAATGGTGTAGGTCAGATGAACAACTTGCTGATATTCTTACAAACCGTTACTCCATCAAACATTCTTGAAATTAAAGGGAAGATTGATGAGAGTTTGAACTATTTGTAATTTTTGTTCACAATATTTTGTTTCGGGAAGTATTTATCTTCAACCCGAGGGCTAAATATTGTTTACTTTTTCAATTTGTCAAATTACATTAGTAAGGGAATGTTTATTTTCAACTAAAGTGCTAAATATTGTTTAATATTTCAATGATGGACACACTGTATACATATATATCTTTTTTGAATTATAACATGTTTCAAAAAATGTTTAAACGGACAAGTGAGCACTTACAAAATTACGTGAAAAATTAAAAGAATATTTTCATAATTAATTGGTCGTTTGACATATTTCTGTCATAACCACAATAAAATATGAGGATGATTATAGTGAAATGTGGTATAACATTTCTATTGATAAATGTGAACCTTAAACCATCCTGATACATACCCGAATTCACACAGACCAAACAAGATTAAAATCGAAATAAAACTTATTTTCACTCAAAGATGGTTTCAGCTCTTAGTGTTGCCAGTAATTAAAATCACACTACTGATTATAACATTGCTATTGCCAAAACCATGAACCATTCTTGCTATAACCGTTAACAATATTTTTTATACAGCAATATGCAAACAGAATAACACTGTATATCTTTGAAAATGTATATTTCGGAAAGTCTCGACACCATCAGAAGTTATATTGTCAAACATATTTGGAGGTACTTGGCTAGATGACAAGAAACGCCCAAAGCCACCTTTATCTATGGGAATAAATCCAGGGATGGATGCATAAAAAATTCAAGGGGGACACAACAGTACAAAATGTTGAAAATATAAGGTTCACACCTAGAGTTACTAAATAATTATAATCAATTCAAATTTCCAGAGAGGGAGGGTGGGCCTTCGCCTCCCCAGCCCTTCCTCTTCCGGCGCCCATATATTATCCAATCCAATTAAAAGAAATCGTAGAAAGTTGCTCCTTCTATACTACAAGGTTGATTTATCATTTTTATTTTATAGTTTAAACTCGAACTGCCATTTCTTTCTTTCAAATCGTAACATTTAAATCAATTAATCAGAAACAGGTGAAAAAAAATTATGTTACTATTTGAAAGAAAAAAAGTGATAGTCGCTATGGGTACAGCAGTTGGAATTGAAAAAAAAAATGTTAATGCAACCTTGTAGTATTTAAGGAGTCAGCATGTATATTTATGATTTTTGGAACTAGAAGCGTTTTAAGAAATCGTCGGAAATCCGTTTTTCGAAGTATCTTAACATTCCAAAGTAACCCTCCTATTTGAAGAAATACTTATTTACTCATTTACGTTACCGATATGAGTGGAGAAAATAATAATGATACATACCACAGTTTTTACCTCCTTGCAAGCGAGGTTATGAATTATTGCAGATCCTCTTTCTTGTAAATGTGGCAGATCCGATAAAAGACAATGCACAGCAACCTTGGTAGTAACTCGAATGTTGCTTGTTTGTTGATTGTTGTAAACCCATTCAGAAATATACAACAGCCACTCAGACGAACTAAGGTTTTCAAACATATTTGTCATCTGAAATGAAAATGAATGTGCATTTCTGGTCACAAAACTACCAAAATATTTTATGAACACTCTGAAATTGAAATACATGCTCCTCCTGAATTCTACTTACAAATAGAGCTACAGCCTCCTGTTCCTCAGGAGCCAGTCTGTCTATTTTAAATGCATAATTCATGAGAACATGATCTTTTCTATCCTGATGTAACACAAGTATAACATCATCTTTCAATGCTGCCATCGCTAAGATATTCAGAATTTTCACTCTCACATCAACAGGAAACTGTTCATCGTTCAATAATTTCCCTGAAAGAGGTATATTTTATCATATGTTCGGTACCCTATTGAAACATTTTTGATTCCTAATTAAATATCACTCTTTAGTACTATTCAACACGTCAACTGCATGTTTTAACAGTTTTTATTCACTTGCGGCTACGTTGTCCGTTCGGAGTGATAAATTTCAAAAAATGTTTGTTATAAGAGAAAGAAAGGGAAGTGAATATGTGTGCCTACTCCGCTTAGCATTAGAGAAATTTTTCGTTCCATCAAATTTCACAGATAAAATTTATTGAAGTTCGAAGAAAAATTGCTGTTGATATGGTATTTGTGCATAGCTCAAAATGGGAAAATGCTCGAACATCTGCTGTGAAATCATGATTCTTTTAATTGTTTGAGTTTTTTGTTACCACTTTTGTCCAGCAGTTTGGCAAAGGAAAATTCAGTTTGCCATAAATATTTCACTTCAGTAACTGAATGGCAGGAACAGTGTTGTTGAGCATGCAAATACCTCGACAAATGAATTGTTTAACTTCATCTGAGCCGTCGAACGAGATGCGAGCGAACTCAGCTTTTCATTTTTTTGTGAGTAGGTTTTTTATGTCGTAGCAGTAAAGTAGTAGAGGGGGAAGGATTTGAAATGAACAAATCAAAAAGATATAAAGTTGGATTTTCATACGTTTAAATATCACTGTGTAATATTATATCGTATTCTGCACTAATAGCCCAGTCAATGACGGCTAAATGAAAAATCTAGCCAGCTGGTGGACTCCTAAAGACATACAAGGTGTTCCTAATTCGCGGGCTGACATATGTATAACGGTCAGAGATCCAGGTTCGGTTAAATCAAGAAGTATTTATATGAACAATAATATATGTCGCAAAAAAAATGTAAGGTTTTCTGGTTTCTGAAATATAAAAATTTAATTTTTTATTAGCTTTATTTTAATAGATACGAGAAAAAATGCTTTATCGCAGTTCGAGGTCTGCCATCAACTTTTACAGACTTGATGAATTTTTTTTTGAACATTTAGTATAAGAACCATCGATTAATTATATAAAATGTAAGAAAAAATCATTGTTGTAATGTTATTATTATTATTTTCGTTATGTTTATTATTTAGTAGTAGTATTCTTATTCTCATTGTTATCAAATGAAGATTTTATGAGTTGAAACTTCGAAAATGCAATTAAGGCAGTAATCCAAATATTCTTGGTAACCCGACACGCAAGATGGCGTTATTCTGGTGCGCTATTAAAACGAAGTATGCACCTAACTCAACAAACCCCGTCTAATATGGAAGGCGACGTTGTCGGATGGTGTAATTAGTTGTTGGGTTCGAGTATTCTGTTGGAAAGGTAGAAAAACTATGAAAATAATTACTATTGTATTGAGTGTATGCCATTTACGAGAAGGTTGAGTTGAATTTAACTTGCTTCGTTCATAAGTCATGCTGGTTCGAAATATGTAATCAATTTTTCCGATTGAGCTGAAATTGGGTAGTAGGTGTTCATAACTCCGGTGACAATGCATTACATTTTTTTAGAGAGAAAAAAAAAACTAAAATGGCGGCTTCAAGATGGATGAGTTTTGTGATATTGTATGTATTGTATGTGGGGGTTTTCGGGAACGGAGATTATGATTATCTTTTTGTCAAAATTGATAAATTCAAGATGACGGCTCCAAAGTAATGGACGAATTTTGTAATGATGGTCCGATTCGATTCTAGATTATTGGTTTATGGAGGCTTTTGGGATCAGAGATTATGCCTAATTTTTTGTTGCACATCAAAATTTCGAGATGGCGGACGAGTTCTTTGATGATGATCCGATTAGATTCAAAATTGGTTTATGGGGGTTTCCGGTGTCGGCGATAATATTTTTTAACTGAAATCTAAATTTAAAGATGGCAGACGAAAGTAAATATACTGCAAGAGAACGGGCTCATTTTTCAATTTTCCAAGTCATTTTTCCCCAGATTCTACGGAAATTACAGTGTTGCCATTTGAAAGCCCCATAAGAGCCAATGTGTTAGAGAGAGATGAAAGATATAATTTCTCCGTAGATCTACCTACTTTTTTCGCGAATTCTAAGGTTCGTTCTGGCAATTTTGGCTCATTCAAGGTCAAACGCCGCGAGAGCTCTAACCGCAAAGACGACACTCACGTTAACACGCTGAAGGCATAGGCGTCGACAAAAAACATTTACAGGGTGATTCAAATCATCTCAGTACGAAAAAAGCATATACAGGGTGATTGGAGTACAGCGAAAAACATATACTGGAGGAAACATATCGACAAAGCAGGTGCGTACTAGGACTGACATATCGACGTGACAGCAATGGTAAGGGTGAACAACAAAAACCATACAAACATAATTATCACATCATCGACGGGTGTATTGCCGACGGTGCGTACTAGAGGCGATAGCAATAATAAGCCAATGAAACATACACACAGAATGATTAGAAAAATCTGGAATATCATGTAGCGGAAAATTCACAGCAGGGGGTCTGCGATTTGAGTATACTGAGCAAATATCAAAGCCACAAGGCCACGGCGCGTCCACTTAAACCTCGATGTTCTATATAGGCGTAGCCCCGCTGATTACGAAACGTCCCACGGTAGAAAAGATCAACTATTTTCCTATTATTTTTTCTATAAAAAAACGATAACTACGTGCAGCGAAAGCCTCATTCGAATTGATAAATATTCTCAATGAGGAAATCATCATTTAGAGCGATAATCGCCATTAGCGCACCTCGTTTACTCTTCGTATCACAGCAGAGTTTTGCATAGCAATAATAAACGGTCAACTATTATCGAATATAAGTCTCTACGCTTCTGAAAAGTATGTGAGACCACCAGGTTATCACTATCAACGATGTCCAGCGTTATTCACATTCATTTCGCGACGGCGTGCCTACAGTGTTGCCGGACGTTCGAAAATATCTAAGATTAACCAATCAGAGCCGACATAAATGCCACGCAACATTCAAGCATGTTCCACAGAATGAAAAGGCTGATGATGTCTGAACGTTTTTACACATTTGTCAATAATATCGTCAACATCGAAGGCTGCCACAATGAATTATGTGAACCGAAAAGAAATTGAAAAATATTTTCAGGGAAAACAAGGCACATTACTTATTCAATTAAACTACTATTGCGTCATTTCACTCCTTCAGCTGATAGAAACGAACAGTAAAAACACCTAGTTCAGATCGCTAAAGTCAGATTAATATAGAAAATACACAGTAGCGTACCACATTATCATGAAAAATCACTTTATATCAAAAAGCAAGTCGAAAAATCATTTGCAGTTATAAAGGTATTAACGTCTAACTTGATGAAGAGGAAAACGATTTCGTACTCAAAAATAAACGAGGCAAAAATCATACACAGTCAAAAAAGGGCATTGATGACCAACTTCATTATTGAATTAGCTCATTCAAAACAAGAATTTAAGCCAGAAGAACACTCTTATACCGTTGAAAATAGTGATGCATTTAAGATAGATAAGACAAGAAGTCGAAGTCAACTTTGATATTGATCTAGCGAAACAAGGAAGCGATGTGCATCTAATATTCACATATTTATGAAACATACCTTATTGGCAAATTCCAACACGACACTCTCATGATGAAATCTGAACAATGAATGGGAATAGAAAATCAACGATTTCAATAATTGAAAAGCTATCAACCCCAATCCCCATGCCCAATTCATTACCGTATACAAACATTCGAATTCAAAGTCGAGCGAAAACTAAAAAGTAGCTGGCGACTAGCGCTATACTGATATCAAACCGCAGATAATGTGTTTCCTTTTACATGAATAAATTCCCGTAATTATTTGAATCTAACTTATAATGGAAATATATTATGGGGAAAAATAAATAGAGAATCAAATACTAAGAAATTAGATCATATAGGGCATAGAGAGAGCTATCCCAGAGAAGCTGAATTTTATTAATTAAATTTGTACATTTCAAGATTTACTATATATCAATTGATGACTCGTATATAACTTGATCGAACAAAATTAGATAGATAGATAGAATTTACTTTCCAACAGGTATACACCCAATTACAGGAAAAGCAGTGGAAATTATTAAAATAACAAAAAAAACAAAACTGAATCATATTATCCAAATAATAATAATTATACAGGAAACAATATGTTTGAGAGAGCCGAGAACCTATTCATATTACACTGAATCAGCAAGAATAAAATAAAAATACTACATTATTTGTGAGGAAAGCCATATCTGAGAAACGCTCGACTAAAATTGAGGTATAAAATTAACAGGATTACAATAAACCAGCCTGGCCTAACGCGAACTATTTTCCCGATTGATCAATGAAATATACACACTTCAAGTATGCAAAAAGTGACATACAATAAAACAAATGTTAGATTTGTGATTTCCATAATGTGTAGAGTTCAAAAACAACAACTTCCAGTAACCATTTTATATTCAACAGAGCTAGGATGGAAGAAGGATTTCGAAAATGCCAACTCACCTACATGCAAAATATAGTGGTTTACGAGAAAAGGGTGAAACTAAGCGAGAGAGGAACATCTCATCGAAATTCATATTGAAATTTACATACGCATTTCCTCAACTACGATTACCCAACGTACTCTAAAGGGCACTCTCGACTCGAGTGTTGTTACATAAATTTGGCACAATCAATTTGTCACGTCAGAAAACATTTGCGATAAGCATGGGCTACTGTTATATTTGATTCAACGTTCTGCGCCAGGAAAGTAGTTGTTATTAGACTACCAGACATTCTATGATTAATATAAATTGAATATACTATTTTCGTATAATTCAAGGCTTTTATATATTTCAACGGTACAATAAGATATAATACAAACTTTATTGGAAATAACTTTAAATATTATCTTTCCTCATGATGAGGGGAAAATATCTTTCAACATCTCAACTTATTTTAAAATCTGCACGTGGAGAAATTCTCTCAGGAAATGTACTTTTCAGATAACAATTCATTTGCAGGAAATGAGCAAAGTTGATAATAACCTCAATAACAAATCATGCAGGAAATGTTTGAAGTTGATAGTAACGTTCTGAAACCGCATTAACCAAATATGCAGGAAATGTGCAAATTTGATAAAAAATAATCTCGAAACACAAGCATACATTTGCAGGAACTTGCGAGAAATCCCAAACCGCAATGAAAATACGTATAATGATAACATAGAACATTCTAGAACATTGATAACCCTCAGGTTTATAGTATAAAAGCACGCGTAGACCACTCATTCGATATCAGCGCGCCGAATAGTGATCCGCTATAGTTATTCAGTGCTTAGTGAACAGTGCCAATCAACTTCTTAGTGTTTGTGTCATCATTCCAATAAAGTAACTAATAAACTAACCGGGCTTCTTGCTTTTGAAGTTAATTATTTCAAACTTACTTCACAATATTTCATATTGAAGTACTTCTCTTCTCCGGCATCGCCGCTAAGAGTTCTCACCCGCATGCTTCTTCAGAAGCAAATCATTTTGAGTTATGATTGCTTAAAGAGGATCTATACGTTATTTTCAAGTAAATTCATTTTGCCCCGATATCTGAATCATTTCTAACGAAAGCAGTCTATCTATCGAAGTAATAGGCAGCGCCCCTTTTTCAACCAACTCGATTTTCACATTTCCCTTATACAATTATTATTCTAGACTCAATCTGAGCATATTTTCATCAGGTTAATCAACTTCGATCTTACAAGGGAGACTTCAATCAACTCAATCAATTCATTCAAAATGAAACATGAAACAATAGCAGGAAATTATAGTTTTGATCCATGAAAATTTACAGCTTCAATCAAGAAAAATCAATTCTGAAAATAATAAAGTATTTTAAGAAATTGAGTAATTTAGACGAAGCCAAATTGAACAAGAAATTTGAATATTATCATTATGTTCAGTATGTTCGATATAAACTCAGATAATCCATTATTCGCAATAAGATTGGTGATTTTACTTCTAGATCGTCTTATACAGTGTGTACCAGCCAAATGGAATAAATTCGTTAATAAATAAACGGTGGAGTTTAGGAAAAAACGCTCGGACACGTCGATTTGTATCTTTAGTTGCGCTTTTTTTTCAAAATTTTTTTTTTATACAGGGTGTGTCATGCCACAGTGGCCAATATCAACTTTCTTATTTTAAATGCAACACCCTGTATTTTATTTCATTTTCAGATTCTTCCTGAAGAGCGCGTAAGATTACAGAGATATAGGGTGTGAAAAATTGAGATTTTTCAAATTTAGGAATTTTTTGTGCCGAAAATATCCATTCTTGCTCAAAACGGCTTACATGTCCCTATCTCAACTTTCCATTTACTATCGATTGATATTTAATTGAAACAAATACGGGTGGTTCAAAATTTTGAGATTTGCATCACCTTCTATTTGTTTCTATTAAATGTCAGTAGATAGTAAATGAAAAGTTAAGATAGGGACATGCAAGCCGTTTTGAGCAGAAATGATTAGTTTCGACAAAAAAATCCTAAAGTTGAAAAATCTCGATTTTTCACACCCTATATCTCTGTAATATTTCGCGCTATACCCCAAGTATGATAGATCAACGAAATCAGCTCTTCATGAAGAATCTAAAAATGAAATAAAATACATGGTGTTGCATTTAAAATAAGAAAGTTGATATTGGCCACTGTGGCATGACACACCCTGTATAAAAAGTTTTTTTTGAAAAAAAAGCGCAACTAAAGATACAAATCGACGTGTCCGAGCGTTTTTCCTAAAACGCCACCGTTTATTTATTAACGAATTTATTCCATTTGGCTGGTACACACTGTATACATGATAATTTTATATGATTCAGCTTTTGATATATTCAAAGATGTTTGTTCGATTTCAGTAGGACTTCTTTAGTAGGTAGAATAAAAGACAAGAATTTTATAACATCGTCTATTAAAAGATTATATCAGCATTTTTAAGTTCAGTAATAATTTGAGCGATTTCTTCATCATGGTCCCCGTCTGTTTCAATCAAATATCTCAAACGGTCAACTAAGTCATTCGGATCCTCCCACACATCCAAAATATTGGTCAATTGTTTTTCCTGTGTCTCTTCACAGGCTTCGTATCTTGTTGCACCTTTACGGTTGGTCTCATTTTTGAAAAGGAGTTTGATGATTTCATTGAATTTCTTCTTGTCGGCTTGCCTCTTCCACCGTCCTAGAGTATCACGGTGAGCAGCGGTACTTTCCAATATCTGTTTATACATCTGATGATCCATAGGCGTATAATTTTGTGGGTTTTTAGAAAATAGTAATTCTAAAAGACCAAGAGTACTTAAAAAAATTGACATCATCTACGACTATATGTTTATCATCAAAACGTAGATTCTTATTTCCAAGTATCCATTTGCCGTCAACATATTTTGGTCCATAGGCATTGTCATACTCTTTACAGTGATATTTATCAACTGTTTGATGTGATGAATGCGATTCTGTCTCCATTGATAGTTCGATGCGATCACTCTGTGCTGTCTAAACTAGAACTGATCCGTTTACTGATATACACCTATATATGTTAATCTGAAGACTTCTGGAGGTAACTGAAGACTTCTGGAGGATATCTGAAGACTTTTGACGGCATCTGAAGCCCTATGAATTCGTAATGTGAAGCCTTCTGAAGCACTTCCTCTCAGACACTGGTGCGAATATTATCGCATTCATATTGTCTGATTGATCTGGGATTACGGAGGAAGAGTTCATAGACTTTTTCTCGAGCTATTCAGATTTTGGCTGATCAAGTAGACCTTCGCCCTCTGGATTGTAACGTTGGAGAGGCGGATATGAAAGTTATGCAAACTGAACGGAAAATTCTTTGACTTTATGAACGTTTTTCATGTGTCGGTATATGTCTGTTCTATTCATAAATTTCCCACATATCTCACACAATAGCTTACGTCGATCATACGCATATTGCCACTTTTTGAAACATTCGTAGCAATCCCAGGAGTATTTGTTGAAAGGAATCCACTCTCCACTATTATGGCCTCCTTTTATGAAACATTTATCGCAACGTTCTCGTGCAGTATCAGGATACTCTCGATGACAGCACTCACAAATATTCATTATAACTGCTCCGTATGACAGTCAGATGTGAAATGATCCATGAAGCTTTTTCATTTGTATTTATCCAAGTGAACGTGTAAAGTCTTCTGCAAGATTGGAGCGGGTCAGGCTATTCTTCATTCATCCAGAGCATCTTTGCTAAATTTTCAGGCTGTTTTTAGGTTAACCGCTGGGTGGATCGTAATAATATCTTTCAATTTTGTGCGGGTGGCTACTCTGACTCACGATTCAGTTTTTACGGTTGGCTACATTGTTTATCATGATTTATCTATCTCCCATCATCAGGATATATATCTCATTCTATCACTGACCACGCTTGAGTGCAGACGTATTTTCGGTGCGCATAAGCAATAAAAGTTTGTGATAATATAAAATCTTCCAGCGAATAAATAATGCGATGAGATCTGCAAAGAACTTAGGCGAGAAGCAGCATCTGGAGGCTTGCCTGAGAAATTTGGGGAGTATGCGAAACCAACTGTTAGCAGCGCAAAAGAAGGGATCAGGTCTGACATCGAGAGCTGAGGGGGCTAGAGAACGGGTCCGCTGGGACGACTCTACATCTGCGTTTCAATCTCGCATTAGAACTGGTGTCATTTCCAATCTAAAACATAAGGACCCAGCAGCTTTCTTGACTGACTGTAAGGCTCTCTTCAAGCGGCGTATTCTGAACGCACTCAAGAAGGATGCTGCGGTTAAGGTGAATACCGTTTTCTGTGGGGAGTTTGAGATGGTAAAGGGAGATAGTGTGCTTAAAGAGTACAAGTACTTCACTACATCAAACTCACCCGTCTACAGAGATACGGACATTCATGAATGGTTCGATAGAAAGGTCATTGACCCAATGTTGAGGGAGCTGGAGGAATTCCAAGAGCGGGATAGTGGTTGGGCGTTGAAAGCTATCATTAACTTGGGGGTCAACATCAACAAGTTCACCCCACAACTTGGATCCTCGTATATTGAGCTGCCTCCACAAATCCAGCGAAAACAGGCTTGCATCAACGTCAAGAATGACGATGATTTATGCTTTTCTTGGGCAGTGACGTCAGCCTTGTATCCTGTTGATACAAATAGCGACATAACTTCATCATACCCCCACCCATCCTCTGTTCTGAAATTCACGGGAATTCAGTTTCCGATGACTTTGAAGCAGATTCCTAGCTTTGAGCGGCAGAATGATATCTCCATCAACGTATACATTCTCCAGAAGGAAAAGAAAACGTTCACCACATTGCCCACCTACCTAACCAAGAACAAGAGGAATAAGCATGTCAATTTGCTGATAGTGCAAGATAGCTATTCTGGAGGTAATTCTCCAGTTAGCTATCACTACGTGTGGATCAAGAACCTGTCCCGACTCTTATCGAAGCAGCTTAGTAGAGAAAATGGACAGAAGTATTTCTGCGATCGCTGCCTCCATTATTTTAGATCAGCAGACAAGCTTGATGAACATGTGGAAGATTGCATCAGAATAAATGAAACTGCCATCAAGATGCCTGAGGAAGGACAAAATATTTTGAAATTTAAAAACCATAAGAACAAGGAGAAGGCGCCATTCATAGTCTATGCTGATTTGGAGAGTGTTTTGAAGCCTACTAGCGATCCAAAGAAGCCGCAACACCACGTTCCAGCTGCCGTTGGATATTATATGAAATGTTCATATGATGATTCTATATCATTTAATAAGAGCTTTCGTGGGCAGGACTGTATGGCGTGGTTTGCCGATGAGCTCAAGCAGCTGGTTGAAGATTTGGCTACTGTGTTTTGGTGTCCGTTTAACATTCATATGACTGCTAAACAAGAGGCAGAATTTCGGATGGCTACACATTGTCACATTTGTGAACAACCATTCAGTGCCGAGAATAAGAAAGTTAGAGATCATAACCATTTGATTCCTGAGAATAACTATCGTGGAGCCGCACATTAATCCTGCAACATCAACTACAAGGACACTCACATAGTTCCAATAGTTTTTCATAATCTGAGTGGTTATGATGCACATTTCATCATCACAGACATTGCATCTAGAATTAATGGTACTATCGACTTACTTCTATTCAGTTCAGATTTATCGATAGTTTTCGATTTATGAATTCCTCTCTCGACAAATTGGCTTCATATTTGGAAGAATTTCCTAATTTGAGGTCTCAATTCCACAACATCTCCGAACAGCAGTTTCAGCTCTTAACTAAAAAAGGAGTGATGTCGTATGATTATGTTGACTCTTTTGAGCGTTTCAACGAAACTCAGCTACTTCCAATTCATTCTTTCTACAACAAACTGGACGATAAACCTTGTCCCCGCCGGCTCTACCAACGAGCACAGCTTGTGTGGAACACATTCAACTGTCAGTCTTTGGGAGAATATGTGGATCTTTACATGAAAACTGATATCCTTCTTCTCGCTGATATTTTTGAGCAGTTTAGAGCAAGCTGCCACAGCACATATGGTCTCGATCCTGCTCATTATTTCACCTTACCTGGATTTACGTGGGATGCTATGTTGAGGTACACAGAACAAGAGCTGGAGCTCCTTACTGATTCTGATATGTTTTTGTTTGTTGAGAAGGGAATTAGAGGAGGTCTCAGCCAGGTCTGCTCAAAGCGTTACGCTAAGGCTAATTATAAATACATACCACATTACGATTCAACAAAACCAGACTTATACTTGATGTACTTTGACGTTAATAATCAATATGGCTGGGCTATGAGTCAATATCTGCCGTATGGAGGATTTTAATGGGTGGATACAAATATAGACGTCACTGCGTTTTCGGACGATGCCGATGATGGATATATGTTGGAAGTCGATTTTGAATATCCACAAGATTTGCATGATGCCCATAAAGACCTACTGTTTTGCTCTGACACATCAACCCCAAGACAAGTAGGTCACCTAAGACTTCAAAAGAGCTAACCAAACTGATGGCAACTTTACGATGTAAAGAGAAATATGTAATTCACTATCGCGCTCTCAAGCAGGCGTTAGCACATGGGTTGGTGTTGAAGAAGATCCATCGCGTGCTGAAATTCAAACAATCACCCTGGCTGAAATCGTACATTGACCTGAACACAACCCTCCGAAAACAGGCGAAAAATGAGTTTGAAAAGAACCGTTTTAAACTCATGAATAATGCCGTTTTCGGCAAGACAATGAAAAACATAAGAAAAAGGGTGAATGTCAAGCTCTTAACTGAGTGGGCTGGACGATATGGTGCTGAAGCCTACATTGCCAAACCTGGGTTCAAGAACTGCACCATTTTCAATGAGAATTTGGTTGCAGTGGAGCTCAGGAAGCTACAAATTTTTCTAAATAAGCCCATATATGTGGGGCTAACCATCCTCGATCTGGCGAAGACAACCATCTACGACTTCCACTATGACTATATGCGTAATGAGTTCGGAGATGGTTGTTCCGTTCTCTACACCGATACAGATTCTCTCATCTATGAGCTTAACGATCAAGATCCTTATGAAGTAATGAAGCGAGACTGCCACTCTCACTTTGACACTTCCGACTATCCTTATGATAATCCATATGGAATTCCTCAAGTCAATAAAAAAAGTTCTCGGAATGATGAAGGATGAAAATAATGGTATAATTATGACGGAGTACGTAGGTCTTAGATCGAAATTATATGCAACGAAGGTGCTGATGAGTGAGAATGAAATCGAAAAGAAGAGGAAGAGCTGATTGATGAAGATTATGATGATGATGAAATCGTCGAGATCATAAAGAATTTGGGTATTACGAAAAAAGCAAATGGAGTGAAATCGTCTGTAGTAAAAACCGTGATTACTTTTGATTATGTTGAATGTTTTGAAACATATCAGCAAAAAACAGTTTCCCAAAATTTAATAAGAGCTCACAAACATCAGGTATTTTCAACTTTACATCGAAAAATTGCATTAAGCCCCAATGATGATAAAAGGTATATCATCCCAGGGACCAGTGAAACCTTACCATGGTGCCATTATTCTATACCCCAAACATCAAATTCTATGGATATTGACAGTTAAAATAAATGAGAAGCGAATATTTTAATACATAGATTTTTATCAACTTTCAATTATATTAATGACTTGATGAATGATTGGGTGAACAATCAGTCTATTGACAAAAAAGATGCCATTATCAAGAGATAGCTAATCACCGATTAGAGTCTTTTGACCCGAAAAAGAGCCATTAAAAGATGCCATTATCGAGAGATAGCTAATCACCGATTAGAGTCTTTTGACAAAAATAAGAGCCATTAAGAGATGCCATTATCGAGAGATAGCTAATCACAGATTAGAGTCTTTTGATGAAAAAGAGCCATTAAAATATGTCACATAAATCAGATTGTTGACCCAATTATTCCTCGCTGGAAGTGGTTGAAGTAGGCCTCTCGGGGAAGCTTTCGACTATAAAAAGAAGCAACGCACCAAAGCTCTACCTCCTGGTGGTGTGGAAATGAGCTGCGATGTCTTTTTTCAGTAATCTGTTGCCTATTGACTCTTCTTAATAGATACAAATTTTTCCATCTTCAGAGTTCCATATTTCAAGTAGTAATTTTTTAACAGTATCACTATTACTGCTAGTTCCTATCAATTCTGATTTTCCTAAAAGATTTCTTTTATAACTTTTATAACATCCTCATTGGATTTTTGAGCCACCTTGTATATAATAATGAAATATACGTTTCTGAATGGGATTTTATTCCTTATAGAAAATGCATCTTCATTGGATTTTTTGAACCACCTTGTATATAATAATAAAATATATGTTTTTGATTGAGATATTATTCTTTATCGAAAATATAATAATAATAATAATATAATAATAATAAATCGACTTTATTCATCTTCAAATACAATATAGCTTCAAATACAATATAGCTGAAAAAAAAGATGAATAGGCGGAGTATCAGCATGTGCTGTTTTTCAACTCAACCTTAACATAAGAAAAAAAAAACAAAAACAAAAAAAATGAGAAAATGAAAAATACATTGTTTCGTAAAGTAATAAACTACAGGTAAACAAATGAGCTCGCTCCGAAATTCGTTTTCACCATATGGAAAGCTAGGGTCATAATTCATTTAATTATCCATTTATTCTCTAATGAGTTTGGCTTTCAACCTTTTTTTGAAGTTCGAAAGAGTATAAGATTTGAAATCACTGGGCAGTTGATTGTATAACTTTGGAGCATTATATGAAAAACTGCGAGTGAAGAGAGCAGAGCGATGTTTCGGAATAACTAGTAGATTATTATTACGAGTTTCAAACCTATTTAAATTGGAGAAAGTAGTGAGTTTGTTAAAAAGGTATTCTGGTATTTTTGAGATTAGGATTTTATGTGTAAGAGTTAAGAGATGCAGCTTTCTGAGGTTCTCAAGTCTGAGCCAACCAGAGCTCTTCATTTTAGCTGTGATATGATCGTATTTCCGGATGCCATAACAAAGTCTCAGACATGAATTTTGTATACGTTGTAGGCGGTGTGCATCAGACTGTAAGAGAGCAGGTCCGTAGATACTATCACAGTATGAAATTTTTGAAAAAATCAGCGACTCGCACAGTTTTATTTTCAATTCTGTAGAAAGTATATCTCGATTTGGATACAGCTGCCTTATAGTGTTATATATGAACTTTGGCATATATAGCTTACATGTCTCGTGAATCTCAATTCTGAATCGAAGTAAACTCCAAGATTCTTACTTTCGTCCAGTAACGGTAATATATTATTCCCGATCTGTACTTCAAATATTTCGAGGACAGTTTTTCTAGTTTTATTGGCTCCAAAAAACAACACTACGGATTTATTTGCATTGAGTTTCAGTTTATGAGCAGAAGAGACGTCAAGTATAGCTTTAAGATCGCTGTTGATATTGTGTTGGGCTTCTTGTAACAAATGACTGTGTCGTCTGCGTAGTGATGTATTGTACATGTTGTGACCGATTTATAGAAGTCCGAGATATATAAAGTGAAGAGTAAAGGTCCCAAAATAGATCCTTGGGGTACACCCTTAGACACCAGTACAGGCCTTGACATGTCCCCGTCTAGAATAACACGTTGACGACGGCCACTCAAATAATTCGCAATTAAACATTTTGCTGTATCGCTGAAACCGAAAAAAAGGAGTTTTTTGCAAAGTATATCGTGATCTAGGTTGTCAAAGGCCTTACTATAGTCCAATAATACTAAACAAGTCAATTTTCCTTCGTCATTGGCTTTGAAAATATCGTCCGAAATATCGAGTAGGGCGGTAGTGGTACTGTGCTGTTGTCTGAAGCCGGACTGTACTGAAGTTATGATGTTTTTTCCATAAGCGAAATCTGCTATTTATTCCTTCATTGCTTTTTCCGCGACTTTCGATAAGGAAGGTAGAATGCTAATGGGACGCAGGTCTGAGAGGTCTGATGGTGAATTACATTTTGGCAAAGGAATAACTAGAGCATCTTTCCAAGCATGGGGAAATACTCCAGTAGATAACATGGTATTAATTATATGTGTGATGTGTTTCAATACGTGGTCGGCGATCAAATGAAGCATACGGAGTGAAATTTTATCTGTACCTGTAGCATTGCTTCTGATTTCATAAATATACTTCCTCACCTTTTCCTCAGAAACAGGAGAGAATGTAAAGGAAAATTCTGTGGTAGGTTCTTCATAATTTTCGAGAAGGAGCAGCTGGGATTCCGATGGTTCAAGGTGTGGAATGTTTATGAAATGGTCATTGATAAGATCTTTATCTTTCAAGTTTATAGGTATTTCAGAGTTGTATTTTTTCCGTAATAAATCAAGCCATCGAAGAGCGTTCCAGGTGGATTTTGAATTTTTACGTAAAAGTACATGATCTAAGTATGCCTTTTTTTCCCGACGTATTGCACCAGTGGTGAAATTTCTCAATTCCTTATAAGAACACCAGTCAGTAGTAGAGCGAGTATTTTTGAATTTATTAAAATTTATTAATGTCCTCATCATCAGGATATTTCACCGATGCTAAGACTGATGTTGATGAATTCATTGCGCAGGTTAATGCGATCTTTCGGGTGAATAGAGAGATGCCCCAGGAAATGGATGCGGCATCCGCCATCACGTGAGTTTGTTATAGTTTCCACTACTTCTCTTCCTTATATCATTATTTTCATAGAATTGACAATGAGAGCGATGATCCTGATGAAATGGCTCATGATGATTACGAATATGTAGGATATGAGGACATCGTGGCTATGTCTAATCGGCCTCGTAGGGAAATGGTGTATGTAGTGTATATTTGATAATTGATAATTAATTTCAGTTTTTCACTGATGTTGTTATTATTCTAATTATTATTATTACAGAAGTGACGACGAGTGTGACGATTTTGTTGAAATTGATCATGATGCCGATGAAGTTATAATAATGTGAGTTCCAAATGATAGTTTTCACTAATCTTATTATTATTCTAATTATTATTTTTACAGAAGTGATGGCGAGTGTGACGATTTTGCTGACATTGATCATGTTACCAATGAAGTTATAGTAATGTAAGTTCAAATAATATTTTTTACTACTCTTGTTATTATTCTAATTATTATTTTTACAGGAGTGACGACGAGTGTGACGTTTTTGCTGAAATTGATCATGATGCCGATGAAGTTATAGTAATGTGAGTTCCAAATGATAGTTTTCACTAATCTTATTATTCTAATTATTATTTTTATAGAAGTGATGGCGAGTGTGAAGATTTTGCTGAAATTACTCATGATACCAATGGAGTTATAGTAATGTGAGTTCTAAATAATATTTTCTACTACTCTTGTTATTATTCTAATTATTATTTTTACAGGAGTGACGACGATTAAGAGAGTGATGTTCTATGAGGATTGAGGATTCTGATTATGAATATGATGAATCATTGTTATCATTTATGTTCATATTAGTGCTTGTAGGCGGCACTGTACCAAACATCACTGGTGAAGTCTGCGTTGTAGTCTTTAAAGGGTGACCGTTCCGAGTGTGGATTGTTGGCTGACCTAGTGCAACTGATGAGGCTTGGCATATCGAAACGTAAAACCCAAACGAAATCATAGAAAAATATCAATTTATTACACATAAATTGTAGTTTTTATATCGTAATTTACTAGTATATCTACATTTATATACTTTCGTTTCATGAGTATTGTTTTAATGTCTTTGTTTGCGAATAAACAAATTATTATTTTAATTACATTGTTTTATTACAAAAAGCTTCCAGAAGCAGATCAGTTTTCCTGCAACTTCTCCACACAGAACATATTATACTGAGGTTTTTATTCTATGTAACTTTTTGCATACTTGAAGTGTCTATATTTCATTGATCAATCGGGAAAATAGTTCGCTCATCGCTCGCGTTAGGCCAGGCTGGTTTATTGTAATCCTGTTAATTTTATACCTCAATTTTAGTCGAGCGTTTCTCAGATATGGCTTTTCTCACAAATAATGTAGTATTTTTATTTTATTCTTGCTGATTCAGTGTAATATGAATAGGTGATGTTCTATATCGATATGTTATACTGGGTGTTGTTGTTTGGCAAACTTTTTATACATGATTAGAAGAATTCACGATAGCCGAAATTTATTCAGAACTCCTCCTGCATTTTTCTGTTGGTAGGGCGTTACTGATATTTGTAACGTAAATATTTGCCTGATATCCATGATATTGTTTTGAATTTTTTGCTTCGTAATAACGACCTAGAATTCTATCGGATAACCGCCCTTTAATTCCTATTAAAGCTATCAAGAAAATTGCAGAGTGACATAATCCCCCCCCGAAAGTATACACTCAATGCAGGTCAGCATGAATCAAGACCTTCTATTATCATTATTCCTTAAATTCCAGTTATTTAAAGTAATAGGGAATTATCCTGAACGGGGAATTGACTATTCTATGCTTCTTGATAATTTCGATGTAATTTCCTTGAATACACGTAGAGTTTTTGTTACTATTTCTTTTCTGCATAATTTGATGAACAATAATATTATATGTCCCTGTCTATTACAAAAAATTAACTACCGCAAACCACGTTTGAATTCCAGATACGAAATAACATTCTATTGTGAGGCTTCTCGAACCAATGTGATGCGTAGATCACCTGTGTCTCTAATGTGTTGGAATTTTAATCTGATTTGGGATCTGTGTGACTTAAACAACGGCTCTCTCAAACATATTTTTTTCTGTATAATTATTATTATTTGGATAATATGATTCAATTTTGTTTGTTTTTTGTTATTTTGAGAATTTCCACTGCTTTTCCTGTAATTGGGTGTATACCTGTTGGAAAATAAATTTTATCTATCTATCTATCTATTTTGTTCAATCAAGTTATATACGAGTCATCAATTGATATATAGCAAATCTTGAAATGTACAAATATAATTAATAAAATTCAGCTTCTCTGGGATAGCTCTCTCTATGCCCTATATGATCTAATTTCTTAGTATTTGATTCTCTATTTATTTTTCCCCATAATATATTTCCATTATAAGTTAGATTCAAATAATTACGGGAATTTATTCATGTAAAAGGAAACACATTATCTGCGGTTTGATATCAGTATAGCGCTAGTCGCCAGCTACTTTTTAGTTTTCGCTCGACTTTGAATTCGAATGTTTGTATACGGTAATGAATTGTGCATGGGGATTGGGGTTGATAGATTTTCAATTATTGAAATCGTTGATTTTCTATTCCCATTCATTGTTCAGATTTCATCATGAGAGTGTCGTGTTGGAATTTGCCAATAAGGTATGTTTCATAAATATGTGAATATTAGATGCACATCGCTTCCTTGTTTCTCCATTATCAATGTTTGGGTCTTTTTACCGAAAGATGAATTTCGCTAGATCAACATCAAAGTTGACTTTGACTTCTTGTCTTATCTATCTTAAATGCATGACTGTTTTCAACGGTATAAGAGTGTTCTTCTGGCTTAAATTCTTGTTTTGAATGAGCTAATTCAATAATGAAGTTGGTCATCAATGCCCTTTTTTGACTGTGTATGATTTTTGCCTCGTCTATTTTTGAGTACGAAATCGTTTTCTTCTTCATCAAGTTAGACGTTAATGCGTGTTCTTTTTGACTGTGCATGATTTTTGGCTCATTTATTTTTGAGTACGAAATCGTTTTTCTTCTTCACCAATAAAAATGAAGTTAGACTTTAATGTTTTTTTGCCTGTGCATGATTTTTGCTTCGTTTATTTTTGAATACGAAATCGTTTTTCTTCTTCACCAAGTTAGACGTTAATGCCTTTATGCTTGTGAATAATTTTCACCTCGTTTATTTTAGAATACAAAATCATTTTTCTTCTTCACCAAGTTAGACGTTAATACCTTTACAACTGCAAATGATTTTTCGACTTGCTTTTTGATATAAAGTGATTTTTCATGATAATGTGGTACGCTACTGTGTATTTTCTATATTAATCTGACTTAAGCGATCTGAACTAGGTGTTTTTACTGTTCGTTTCTATCAGCTGAAGGAGTGAAATGACGCAATAGTAGTTTAATTGAATAAGTAATGTGCCTTGTTTTCCCTGAAAATATTTTTCAATTTCTTTTCGGTTCACATAATTCATTGTGGCAGCCTTCGATGTTGACGATATTATTGACAAATGTGTAAAAACGTTCAGACATCATCAGCCTTTTCATTCTGTGGAACATGCTTGAAAGTTGCGTGGCATTTATGTCGGCTCTGATTGGTTAATCTTAGATATTTTCGAACGTCCGGCAACACTGTAGGCACGCCGTCGCGAAATGAATGTGAATAACGCTGGACATCGTTGATAGTGATAACCTGATGGTCTCACATACTTTTCAGAAGCGTAGAGACTTATATTCGATAATAGTTGACCGTTTATTATTGCTATGCAAAACTCTGCTGTGATACGAAGAGTAAATGAGGTGCGCTAATGGCGATTATCGCTCTAAATGATGATTTCCTCATTGAGAACATTTATCAATTCGAATGAGGCTTTCGCTGCACGTAGTTATCGTTTTTTGATAGAAAAAATAATAGGAAAATAGTTGATTTTTTCTACCGTGGGACGTTTCGTAATCAGCGGGGCTACGCCTATATAGAACATCGAGGTTTAAGTGGACGCGCCGTGGCCTTGTGGCCTTGATATTTGCTCAGTATACTTAAATCGCAGACCCCCTGCTGTGAATTTTCCGCTACATGATATTCCAGATTTTTCTAATCATTCTGTGCGTATGTTTCATTGGCTTATTATTGCTATCGCCTCTAGTACGCACCGTCGGAAATACACCCGTCGATGATGTGATAATTATGTTTGTATGGTTTTTGTTGTTCACCCTTGCCATTGCTGTCACGTCGATATGTCAGTCCTAGTACGCACCTGCTTCGTCGATATGTTTCCTCCAGTATATGTTTTTTCGCTGTACTCCAATCACCCTGTATATGCTTTTTTCGTACTGAGATGATTTGAATCACCCTGTAAATGTTTTTTGTCGACGCCTATGCCTTCAGCGTGTTAACGTGAGTGTCGTCTTTGCGGTTAGAGCTCTCGCGGCGTTTGACCTTGAATGAGCCAAAATTGCCAGAACGAACCTTAGAATTCGCGAAAAAAGTAGGTAGATCTACGGAGAAATTATATATTTCATCTCTCTCTAACACATTGGCTCTTATGGGGCTTTCAAATGGCAACACTGTAATTTCCGTAAAATCTGGGGAAAAATGACTTAGAAAATTGAAAAATGAGCCCGTTCTATTGCAGTATATTTACTGACGAATGTTTTGATTACGGCCCAATTCGAATCAAAATTGGTCAGTGGGTGTTTTCGGGGTCGGAAATCCTGATTTTTTGTCAATATTTAAAAATCTTTCAACAAAACTTATTCATGTTTTTGATAGATTTTACAGCCATCAATAAAAACTATATTGACATCGCTCATTGCATCAAAGGAAATACCCTGATTAATAACAACTTATGCAATAATAACTTATGAATATATCGATTAGTCGCGAATTAAAATGATATAACTAAGGTGTAAAATATATGACTTTTTAGTGAATTCTATCGATACCTAAACATTCCATTTTATCTGTGTCTAGATTCCATCATGAAAAATTATTTTTTGGCGTAGAACGGAGTTGTCCAACAAAATTGAATTGGCATCGATGCATGTCGAATTCCGACTGAAAATTGCAAAATCTTGATCTTCTACATCGCAGCGTCGGTAAAGTGTAAAATTTTCCATAGAAAAATAATCTATGGAGTTGTCAAATAGTTCAGCTACCCATATTAGATAATAACTTTGAATGAATACTTTTCGAGAAAGGGTGGTATTTGATTATTGCACCTCTAAACCTATTATGAAAGAAATATTTGTGTTGACTAGCTATAGAAGCTGAAAATTATCTGAATACGTAGCTAATACAAGGCTTATGTTAATTTTTGAAAAAAACAAAGCATTTATGTCTCAAATATTGAAAAATATATAATGTTGTTGTGACTGTTAGCTGTGTGAGTTTTTCGAATTTTTGAGTTGTCATAACTTTGTTATTAATGAATATTTTTTCATGAAATGTTGGTCACACCTGTTTAGAGGCACTCTGAATCCAGTGGCGTAGTGATTTTTTCAATAAAAAAATCTAATAAAAAATCTCGATTTTCGACTAAGAAAAAATATCGTAGTATTCCCTGAAAATTGAAATAAACATTTCAAATTTTGTCCCAAGGTAGACCTTTTAGTACTTGATTATTCAACTTCAAATTTTAGGGGGGTGTTTCCATTAAAAATGGGTCACACTTTCCCTTCAGGGGGACCCATCGTGAAATATTTTCAAATACGCCGCCCTGTATCTCAAAAACGAAGCGGGCTATGAAAATTTGGTTTGCGTTATCGTGAGTTTATATTTTCAAAAATAAGTGAGACATCCCGTAAGGACACCGAAAATCTAAAAATAAATAAATATATACAGTAATGAATAATTAAATTATAGTTTTTATGCCAATTTCTTGACGAAAACACAAACATTTTTGAGTCTACACAGATATCTCCGTTGAGTAACTGAACTACCAAATTCAACTACCAGTTTTTCAGCCTTATCGATAACGATTTGCGAAAGGATAGAACAGATTTATGACGAATCGAGAGGGTAATGTGTACAAGTGAGACTTGAATAAGGCTCCTAATAAACTGGTTCTTGATCTGAAGGCACTAGCACGTCTGATAATATCCACCCCTGTGAAGCTATTTGGAATGTAGAAGTTACCTCATGAATGAGTGCCATATTCCAGATATTATTGAAATAACTACTACAAGTCACTATAAGCACTGTTTAACCACACACTCAATAGTTAATTATGTATCCAGGAAATTATAAGGGCCTTAATTACCGATGTGTTGTTGCTTGATTGTTGCTATGATACTTGTTTATAGAGAAAATTATATAATCTCTAACATCCCAAGGGAGTTATTACCCTTATTGATTTTATAGATGGAAATACTCTTTTTGTAAGAGAAAAGTTTGACGTGTTTCAAATTTTAGACTTTTTTATTTGACAACAACAAAATTCATTTTTTCACATACATAGTGATAATATACTAGATTCTCAACATTCTCCCCCCTTTCGCAATTTGAACATTATAATAAAATATCGAAACTATATTGCGAAACAAGTGGAGTATTCAACAACTAGATTGTACTAAATGATACCGAATCGCTTTGGAACATGTACGATTCTTCCCAGCCTGGTAACGACTGGTTTAAATTCTTCTTCTTTCGGTGTACCTTCTTCTTTCGGCAAAGTCTTCTCATATTTTTTCTGTTCTTTTTTGTCTTTTTTGTTTTCTTTTTTGAGTTCTTCAAATAATTGAATTTTATGTTGTTTTCATCGCCAGAAATCTCCAATGGATAGAGTCTTTGGAATGGTCGAAGGATTTCCCCATTACAAACTTCAGCCGAGCTATTCTAGCTATCCCATCTCTACCAGGTATTACTTCTATAATTCGTCCCAGAGGCCAGTTCAATCTTTTCACATTATCAGAAGCAACATAAACAATGTCGTCAACGTTCAAGGTGCCAGTTTTTCTATGACCGGTGTGCACTAGTTCAGCCAGGTATTCCATTCTGAATCGCGTTGTAATGCCATCTCTGATTTTTTGTAAGTAACGAAAGCACGATATTATGTGATTTCTCTCAATATTATCCAGATCCGGAGTTTCATTGGATGGCAAGTCTTGTATAAACATAGAGGGACTTAAAGCTATGAAATCTTCATCTTCAGAAATATAAGTCAACGGACGACTATTAATAATGGACTCGCACTCACAAATAATTGTCATTATTTCAACAAAATTGACCACAGATCTTCCTAAATTCCGCCTTAGAATGTCTTTGATCACTCTGACCAATCGTTCCCACCATCCTCCCCACCAGGCAGCGGTAGGAGGATTGAAGATTCATTTTAACTGTTTTACTGAAGAGTACTGCACATCTTGGCTCCATTCAACTTTCTTCAGCAAATTATTAGCCCCAACGAAGTTAGTTCCGTTGTCTGAATATAAAGTAGACACTCTTCCTCTTCTCGCAAGAAATCTTCTAAAAGCAAGAAGAAAGCTGTCTGTCGAAAGTGATTTGACTAGCTCTAGATGAATTGCCCTATATAATGCACAGGTAAATAAAACGATTCAAACTTTCTCACAACCTTTCAAAAACAAAGGCCCTGCCAAATCGAAACCAGAAATCTCGAAAGCTGCGGCTTGATTTATTCTATTTTTTTGAAGTGGTGCAATTGGTGGATCTATGGGTTTACTAGTAAATCTCTTACAAATTGAACTTGTCTTTCTCTCAAAATCCAATAATCTTCTCTCAAAATACAAAGTAGTGTTTGAACTCCTGTGTGTTGATTGAGTCGGTGCTGTTCGAATATCAATTTTTCAACCAAAACATGTTCGGATAGAAGAATTATTGGGAATTTAAAATTGCCTGGGTCTTCTCCAAGTACTAAACGTGTTTTGATTCTCAAGATCTCGTATTCATCTTCAAAAATGTCCAAGTTCTTAATTTTAGGTTTATTTTTGAAACTTTCTCTTTGTATTATTTTCAGGATAGAAACTTTTGCATATTTAATATTTAATTTCAGCGTACATTAGCTGTCCCCGTCCCATCAAATCGAATTTTCTTGAAATATTATTATAAAATCTCCAAATCCATGCAACGATTCTAGTAACTTTGGAAAATTAAGAGAAATAACATAATCTGCTGATTAAATCATTTTCATATACCACATTACATAATGCTTTATTTTTCCTTTCTTCCTCAACTTCTTGTTCTGGATACTCTAATGTTGAGTTTGGCCAGCAATCTTGACTTTCTTTCAACCATTTTGGTCCTTCCACCATTTATTTTCCATCAGGGATTTCCCACTACAACCTCTAGGAGCCACATCAGCAGGATTCAGATCACCCGGGACATAATTCCAATTTTCTACGTCTGTTACAAAACGTATTTCCTTCACTCTATTGTCAACGAATGTTGTCCATCTACCCACAGTCTTTATCCATATAAGAGTTACCATGGAATCAGTCCAGTAGAACTATCTGACGATGTTGAGCTCTCAAATTTTCTTGATAGTTTGGCCCAATCTAACTCCTATAACACAAGCTAATAATTCTAATCTAGAAATCGTAATATTTTTCGGTGCAATCCTCGACTTCGCTTGTAACATCTGTACATGGATGATTCCATCTATTTCCATTCTTATGAAAACACAAGCTGCGTATGCTACTTTGCTAGCGTCACAAAAAATATGAATGGTCGAATTTTCGATAAAATATTGTTTTTTGAAGCTGAGTGATCTGGAAATATTACACAAAGAAATGAACTGAGTTTGTTTCAACCAATTATTGAATCTTTTTATGATATTCTCTGGTAGTTCATTATCCCATCCAGTCTTTAATAGCCACGTTTCTTGTAATAACATTTTAGGAATTAGAGTAAATGGACAGGTAATTCCTATGGGATCAAAAATTCGTTGAGCAACAGATAGTAAGCCACGTCTTGTTTTTGGAATATTTTTCAACTCACTGAATGCACCCAAGTCACATAAAATCACGTCATCTCTCTTGTTCCATATCATTCCCAATACAGAAATTTAATTATTCTCAACAAAATCACAGATTTCATTGTCTATATTGGATACCCAATCTCTGAGATTGAAATTCCCTGATGACACCAATTCTTTTGATTCTTTAACAAAAGTTTCCAATTCTTGTACACTCTTGAAACTAGCAATGCAGTTATCAACATAAAATGATTCTTTCAATTTTTCAGCAGTTTCTCTCAAATAATCTGGTGCACGTGATAAATGGTAATTTATAGTAGCAGCTAACAAAAACGGGCTTGGTTTGACTCCAAAAACTACTCTACAATGTCGGTATATTTTTCGTTTGTTTTCTGTATAATTGGACCACCAAAGAAATTTCAAGAAATCCCTATCATACGGAAAAATACTGATCTGAAGGAAGGCCTTTTCAATGTCAGCTGTAACCCCTATTATACCTAATCTGAATTTGAGTAATATGATTGGTATAAGCTCAATTAAATTCGGTCCGGTTTGTAAACAAGCATTCAGAGAACTTCCATTCTGGTCTTTAGCCGAAGCATCAAAAACTGGACGAATTTTCGTTATTATTATTACTAGCTTCTTTAAAAACGGCATGATGAGGTAAGTAATGTGATGCGTTTTCACTATTTCCTTCTTCTTCTGTAACTTCCTCAATAATACCCAATTTCTCCCATTCGATCAATACCTGTTCGTAAGCTTCAAATTTTCCAAGATGTAATAGCTTCTTGGTCGAAAGTAATCGAATTTCAGCTAAATGCTCATAGCTGTGAATGATCTGAAATCCATGGAAGATGAATTTCATATCTAGCATTCTCATTTATTGAAATTGTTTCATTGAAATGTTTTATGGTATCCTCCTCCATAACGTCCTTGGTTTCCACGTCCACTGGATCTTTTATCCCTAGAACATCTAAAGTCCATAGGTCTGCCAAAGAACAATTTGTGACACCAGAAAATATAATTTCGTGTTGGAAAATTATTTGTTGTCCCATCACAGTCCACCCTAAATGTGTTTCGATCGCAAAAATATGATCGTCCAAATTTTCGATATTTCCTGATAAGAGTTTACCAAAAATGTCAGCACCCAACAACAATTCGATATCTCGTGGAGAATTCTTGACAACGACTTCGTTTATAATTATATTCTTTCGTTTCAAGTGACTGATATATAACGAATCTTCTAAACGAGGAATATAATTACAAATTTTTTCTTGTTCTATAACGGATAGTTTTATTTTAAAATCTCTATCAAGGTTTTCAATAACTATATCAAAAATAGCATGAATTTTTGCAGGTGCTTGCACACCTCCAAACACTCTCTGTATAATATTTTCTACGCTACTTTTGACATATTCCATATCTGTCGCACATTTTGACAATATGTACGATCTTTGTGATGCTGAATCTAGTAGAGCGCGTACAACTTTCTCTTTATTTCCGTTACTTAATCTCACAAGTACTGTTTGTAATAATGTGTCAGTTCTGAGACTACTTGTCAGAACGTTCTTAACCTTTTGCTTGTTATCATTAGTTTTAGATTCTTTGCTCACACACAAGTCAGAGCACATAATTGGATAATGTCTTTTTGTATATATCAAACATCTCATGAAAGCTTTACAGTTACGACTTGTATGATTTCTCTTTAAGCATGTGAAACAAGCTCTCTTACTCATAACTTTGGCTTTCCTTCCTTCAAGTATTAAATTTAGTGCATTGAAACACTCATGACTTGAGTGTGATTTGTCACAGAATAAACAAGTAGGAACATTCTTACCTTTTTCTGGTTGACTCTTCACATTAGCTGAATAAAGCGCGGAAGCTGTATATATTTCTGATTCACCTTGTTTCTGTTCTTTAGTTCGATCGATAGTTTTTCTATTATTTGTTATTTCCTTTCCAATGCCGAAACTGGTTTGAGCGAGATTTATCCTTTCTTCTGACTCTACCTCTCTTTTCTGTTCTTTAGTTCGATCGATAGTTTTTCTATTATTTGTTATTTCCTTTCCAATGCCGAAACTGGTTTGAGCGAGATTTATCCTTTCTTCTGACTCTACCTCTCTTCTCAAAAAATCTAATAACATTGACAAAATATTAGTCTTTGTGAAATTACCTTTATTTTCTTCACACTCTGTGGATTTCTGATCAAGATTAGTGGAATTCATACTGCGGTACTTTTCCCAAATTTTCAAAAGTTCCTCTGGTAACGCTGACTCAACTAAAGGAAATAGCATGGCAGCATATTTATCGCGAGTTACCCCAAGAGTTTCTAATGCTCCTAGTTGAGTCTCTAACTTGTCATATAAGCTGGCTAAAGTCATACCTGTTTTGGTTTTCATTGCTTGCTTGAGAACGAGATCTAATAATTCTCTGACATAAACTTCATCCCTGGCAAAACGTGCTTTCATCTGATCGATTGCTTTACCGTAATTTGATCCAGAAGGGGGAAAGCTCTCTATCAAATCTCTGGCCACAGTACCTGGTTCGGTTGCTTGCAACAAATACTGGAATTTGTCTTCTAAATTTATTTTATCGTCTTCATGTATCTTCTTGAACTGGCCCCAAAAACCAATCCAATTCTTTACATTGACGTCGAATTTCTTCAATTCCAGTCGAGGAAGTCGAAACTTTCTTCTGCTATCTTCATAGGTATGATAGGAACTCTTCTGATCATCTTGAATCGACTTATCTTTCACAGTTTCACATTTTGATCTAAATCTTATAATTTCTTCTCTGTAGAATTCAATTTGGTCAAATTCTTGTGTAAGTTCTTCTTCACTTGGATTAGACCATCTCATCCAATATGAATATCCGTTCACTCTTGTCTTCCAACTGTCTCAAGCTTGCTAGCACTTTTTCTTTGCTTACTGTCTTTGCTACGAGTGCTAGTTCCAAATCCTTACTACTCTTGACGAAAAGTCTTTGTAGATGTTCTCTTTCTTTAACACAGTTTTCCATCGTTGATTAGTCCTGTCACGGTCGCCACAATATTGATTTTATAGATGGAAATACTCTTTTTGTAAGAGAAAAGTTTGACGTGTTTCAAGTTTTAGACTTTTTTATTTGACAACAACAAAATTCATTTTTTCACATACATAGTGCTAATATACTAGATTCTCAACAACCCTCTTTATTGATATCGTAACTATTACTACATAAGCTTATAATATGACGGTCAGAAGTAAACGTTATTTTTTTCACCTATATTTTGAGGTAAAAATGTGCTAGTAACTATAATGCCAAAAATGATCAAGCATTCATTATCGAAACCACTATAAGCACGACAAAAACATACCTTGAAATAATATAAATGGAACATGTGAAGCCTTGTCCATAGACATAAAAAAGTAAGGGAAGAAATTTCGGGAAGTGAAGAAATCTATTTGACATAAGTGGTCAAAATAATATTATGAAACAAAAGAGGAGTTATGACTATAAGGAAACTGAAACTTATGGTGATCAGCCAAAGTTACAGTGATACCGTGCCCTATTTCCACAAAACCATAATGAATACACTCTCAGTTCTTCAACTGAAAACACACAATTTGTCATTGATTCCATAACAAGATTGATAGGATTATTCCAAATTGAAACAATGACCAGTACAGAAATCAAGGACGAACTAAAAACTACATTTGGGTTTTCAAAAACAATTTTTGGGGTCAAGGAATAACTTTTTTTCAATAATGAAGCATCTGAATTAACCTCCATTCGACATACCTAATGAAAGAACCAGCTTGGTAATTTAAAAATTCTGTTCATGGTTTAAGAGGAAACACACCGGAGGAATTGATGTTCAATGGAAAATCACATTACCATGGATTCTGAAGCAACTAAAACAAGAACAATTTTTGGTAATATCAATCAATCAAATAAAATTGATTTATTGTCTGAGGAATGTTATTCTTATTGACAACGCTGATTAAAATACATAGATGTAAATATAAGTCAGTAGGTAAAATACCAGTAAAACCAATGAAAACAACATCAGTAAAATGTAATACAATGGAATAAACACCAGCTAGTACACATGTATTATAAAAAGTATATGTAAATAATGTCATACTATCATGAAAGAGTATCTTCCAAATATTACTCGATTGTATAGTAAGTTTTAACAGACAATAATTTTTTGACCTCTTCTAAATTAGTTTCAAATGCCTTTTTTTCTGATAGGAAGCAGTATATGATGAAATATTTCGTTATAAACTAATGATATTTTGATTATATTAGATGTCGGTATAGGGAGAAGTATTAAAGATGTCGTGTAAAGTGTACGTAAAATGTAGTGTGTAAAGGAGTGCTACCTTCATACTTTTTCAACATCAAACAAGACATTTCCAATATATATACTACAGTGTTGAAAATTTGTTCTGAGAAAATAATGTTCTGCAAGGAGAGAGAGATGAAACTTCACATAATTTCCTTACCTAACGCTTTCTTTTGATGAACGAAAACTCTATTGAATAATTCCGATGAGACCGGACCCCAGAAACTTACAGTTGTGTCCCAGATTCGCTTCTATATACAGGTATCTCGGCTCCTATTGTACCTACAGCAAGGGTTATTCAGGAAATATTCCAGAGGAAACTCTGGCCGGCTTAAGATTCATGATCAATCAATTGTGTTACAACAACAAGATTGTGTCTGATTAACCGAACGCCCTGTACATCGTTGTCCTGAAAAAAGAATCTCGGTGCACAGATTTTTTGCGCACTTTCTTGTGGCTGTGATATTTTTGGTCCTCCACTACCTACGTGAGAAAATGAAAGACGCTCTTTCCATGTACCTTTCCAAGAGTTTTTGAACGAACTACAGCGAACTAATGTATGAACCTTCTGAAAGAATTTTTAACCAACTGTTTAGAAGTGGTCGCCTGGTATTCATTAAAAGGTATGTTGTTTTATTTATATTGTTTTATGTAGGTAGGTCCTTATTTTTTTTTCACGATCGCAATGCCAATCTTGTATAATTCAACCTTATTTGTTTTGTATGCTATATTTATCTAATTGGTAATCATTAAAAGTCGTAGATTGTTCCGAAATAAATCAACTTCTCAAAGTAGGAAAAATCAGTTTAACCCAGAACATACAGGGTGTCCCCTCTCAATTGGAAAAAACTTCTGGGGCATATTGAGGAACCATAGACAAGCAGTTTGAGATAAGAGACTGATGTCCGGAAGTGTCAAAGTTTTTTTCAAAAAACTTTATTTTATTAATATTTCATAGACACGTTAACCGATTTTCTTGAAATTTGCTAGTGATGTAAGCTTTAATAAGACGCTCAGTTAGCACTAATTAAATGTTAATTATGACTTCCAGTGGCGCCCCGGGGGACAGTGTCACGAATAAAAATGACAAAAAATGTACGCTGCTGACTTTTTTTAAAAATTTTATATACTTTTTAGAAAGCTCAGTTAAAAATACAACTTTTTGTCACTTGATATTTTTTCGTATCTCTCTCCGTTTTCGAGAAAAAATTTTTATTAAAAACTTTATTGAAAGGTTCATTATTATTAGAAAGAAAAACAAGGAAGCTTTTTTACAAATAATTTATTATTAATTAGTGGAGCAAATGCTCAAAGTGTCCACCATGCATTTCGATGCATTTTCTGCACCTGTCGAGCCAGGATTCGCGCACCCGAGCAAACACGCCTGGATTGTTCGCGATAAATTCCGCTGCCACCACAACTCTAGCAACTAGGTCCTCCATGGTCGGCACAGGAGTTGCATAGATCAACCGTTCCATTTCGCCCCAAAGAAAAAAGTCCAGGGGGGCCAAGTCCGGCCACCTTGCTGGCCAAGGGACGGGACCACCTCTACCAATCCACCTGTTGTTGTAGGTTTGGTAGAGGTAACCTCTCACGGTGCGCGCAAAATGCGCTGGACAACCATCGTATTGGAACCAGGCCTCTCGTACGCAACTGGAGGGGTACATCTTCCAGCAGCTCGGGCAGAATATCTCGCAAAAAAACTAGATAGTTATTCCCGTTGAGGTGATCAGGTAGAACGTACGGCCCAATCAAATGGTCGCCAAGAATACCTGCCCAAACATTAACACCAAACTTCTGCTGATATCCTCTGATGTGCGTAGCATGGGGATTTTGTTCGCTCCACTCGTGGTTATTACGAGGATTGAATGTCCCTTCGCGCGAAAATCCTTTTTCATCGCTCGTGAAGATTATACTTAAAAAATCAGCGTTTTCATCCGCTTGACGGAGCAACCACTCGCAGAACTCGAGCCGCCGAGGAGCGTCGTCAGGCAGTAGATGCTGCACCTTTTGCAGTTTAAATGGATAGAGATCGTGGATTTTCAATACTCGATGGACAGTATTTTTGCTGCAATCAAGTTGCGACGCATTCAGACGAGTGCTAGTGTTGGGCTCATTCTGAATGCGTGCCATGACTTCATCCTCAACGGCATCTCTGATCGGAAACTGCCTTGCAAATTCTCGAATAGGCTGCAAAGATAACAAAGCCTCTTAGATTGGCTGTAAAACAGAAACGCGCAAGAAAAAAAACACAGAAAGTTGCCATTTCTGCAATACTTACCACGAATGAGCCGGTCTCCCGTAGATTTTGATGAATTTTGATAAAAATCTTATGGTTTGGCAATTCACGATTTGGGAACCGCTGCCCGTACAACCGTTGTGCTAACAAAGAATTACCCCGCGCTTCGCCATACAAGAGATGCATATCTGCAAGCTCGGCTAATTCAAACCGATTCATTTTTGCAATTAGTGTAACGTTTGAAGATAATTAAGTACTTAGAAACTGACACTTTTACTAAAGTTTGACATGTTTATGTGTTACCATGACAACATTGTTTTGTTTTAGATTTTCAGATAATGAACCTTTCAATAAAGTTTTTAATAAAAAAATTTTCTCGAAAACGGAGAGAGATACGAAAAAATATCAGGTGACAAAAAAGTTGTATTTTTAACTGAGCTTTCTAAAAAATATATAAAATTTTCAAAAAAAGTCAGCAGCGTACATTTTTTGTCATTTTTATTCGTAACACTGTCCCCCGGGGCGCCACTGGAAGTCATAATTAACTTTTAGTTAGTGCTAACTGAGCGTCTTATTAAAGCTTACATCACTAGCAAATTTCAAGAAAATCGGTTAACGTGTCTTTGAAATATTAATAAAAAAAAGTTTTTTGAAAAAAACTTTGACACCCTGTATTTTGAAAACCATGCACTTCCGGACATCAGTCTCTTATCTCAAACTGCTTGTCTATGGTTCCTCAATATGCCCCAGAAGTTTTTTCCAATTGAGAGGGGACACCCTGTATAAGCCCTGAGATAAGTTTCATTATAATTGGTTGGAAATATCGGCAAAAAAAACGAACATGGCGGCTTTCGTTTTTCGCCAATAAATCCGAAACGGTTAATTGGACAGCTGTCGAAATGTGACATAGTTCAAACACTTCTTTAGGACGAATAAGATAGTGTGCAATCGTCTTTTGTTAGCCCGAAACCCGCCTCAACTTTTATTTTTAGGTAGAAATCCAAAGGCGAAAGGTCTATTTGAAAAATAACAAATTTTCTGGGTTTCAAATTAAGCATAACGAATTTAGAACAAATTTAGACCTAACTTTACGAAATGTGATATTTAGATGATACTTAAAGCTTTTATGCACTTGTGAGACATCCCTTTACTGAAAATTTCACACTCTTTTCAAGAACCAAATAATCCAATAGAGTGGCCTTTAGAAAAAAAACCTTTACTGTAGGTGTAATAGTAGCAGAGATCCCCGTATGGAGAAGGGAATCTGGTACACACTGTATTCCATATCTCAAATGAGTTTCTATAAGTGCTTTTAGCAGCTGCAAAATTAGGATTGTGTGCCACAGCTCTAATGCCATAGCAACCTGAGGATAACATTGACACACGTGATTTATATGATTAGTCTATGAATAGTCCTGTGGCCTACTTTATTTACATATGAAAAAATAAATAATAAAAAAATAGAACACATGTGCTGACGGCAGCTGTTCGCCGGAGAACAGATATAGTGAGTTCGGATTTAGTTGGCTCAATGATTGAAAATTCAAATTTAATAAAAATGTATATAATATTTGGAAAATTGAGAAAACCAAATACCTACTGATACGAACTTTAATATTTTTTGTTTATTTTTGGCAAATAAAATCCCATAAAGCAAGTTTCAAAAATTTGGCTGCGGCAGCTAATGTGTCTAGTGAGCAAAAGTCGTGAATAAGGATTTTTCTAGATCAGTTGAGCGCCACTAAGTTTAAATAAATTCTAGATCACAAACTAAGAAATATAAAAATGAATGTTTGACGATTATATGAAATTAATAAAAAATAAATAATATCTTGTGGTTTCATGTGGAATTTAATGAATCTTATCTATTTCACATCACAATTTCAATTAATACCCTTGAATTTGTATAACTTCCCAAATGTATCAAATATATATCAAAGGTATATCCTCTGGGCAATTCAAATCCTATGAAGACCTTATTATAACATCTTGAAATTAATGAAAAATACTCTCATCAGTTAAATAACCTAATATTTTACATGAATAACTCGGGTGTTGGCCAATACCTGAATCTCACAAGATGTGATATATTCAAACTTATAGAGATACAAAAAAATTATCAATTACCGAAAAATAGAGGAATATACATATAGGTATATAAAAAATCTTATACACCAAAAAAATTCAACTGTTTGTTGGGAGTTCTTATAGGGGTGAATAAAACCTGGATACAGCCTTTTTACTAAGCCTTTCCTAGGCCCTCTGCTCCCTCATAGCAATCAGCCACGAACTAGGTGACCTAGTAAAATTAGGCAGCCTCTGGGGTAGCTTCTGCGGAAACTTCCTTCTCCGGACGTCTGAGTCCAGACTACTTGATCAACCTCTTCGGCAGAAGATGAAAAGGACGTAGGGCTGCGGGAGTCGTCTTAAGTCAGAACCAATATCCGACTCATGTAGACCAAAATAGTTCGAGAGCCCTGGGTATGTCAAATACCAGAATGGGTGACCATCGCTAACCGGTAGGGCAAATGGCGACTTAATTCTCGCCCTATCGTAAGAAATAGATTTCGGTAAAGAACAAGAATACCTTGGAAGATGTCCCAATGGACCCCCAAAAGGATAGAGTTAACTCATCTTCCCTTAGGATGGCCTGGTTACCACAAAACTCAAACTCGAACCGATTCATTAAGAAAGCACCTTTTCTCTGTCATGGTGACACTAGAAGTAGAAGTTGGACGTGCCGGAACAATAAATGTTGCGCACAAATTTATCCACAACCATATTAAAAAAAACTGTAATTGTGTATATCACATTGAACCAAATTCCTGCGCATCTCAAAAAACACAACGTGTTTACCAACGTGATTTGAGGCTATTTGATTGGTTCCCATTAATTTGATTGACAATACTACCAATACATGTGATTAATTTATATTTCCTGTATTCGCGATAGGTGCTAAGCGATACGCTACCTAGTGACTCGTGAACCACTCGAAGTGGTATAACCACCGAACTCTCTGGAGGATAACCCACAGAAAAACTTAACCTCTGTTCTGTTTATGTTCGCAGTTTTTCGAGAGATGTTCTGGTGAAATACATGTGAAATCATATCATTTTTCTCGTTTCAGTTATTGTTTGGTGACAAGACACCTATGTCACAATGACACAAACATCAAAAATATGAAAACAAAACAAAAACGACACCACTTCGAGAAGTTTGAGTTGTTACCATGAGATAGTGCTACGTGTTATTTTCTATCGCGAATTCGAATTTACCAGTGTGTTTAATATATGATTTAATCGGACCGCTGAACTTAATTGAGTCAGAACTTGGGCATTCCATGATTGAAGTAGATATGATTGAAATGAATTTCCATGTGTATACCCTATGATGGACACTGGACACTTGTCAATTAGAAAAAGACACAGACAATGACAATGACATAAAATTGCTGTCTATATAAAAATAATAATATGACAGTATTATTATTTTCAATAAAACCTATTCCATCAGAAAAATCAAAATTTACATTTATACCATCTATCTACAAGGTATGTATACTATGTACAAGGTATATACGCTCTGATGGAGCATAGTGAATAGTCGAGTATCTGTGCGCTCCCAATAAAACGTGTGTAAAGAGTGTAAAAAGCCCAAATTTTCTAGTGAAAAGTTGCATAGAAAATATACAAATTCTTTCTCCACTTAACCAAAAGTCTGCCATCGAAAATGGTTTTGACTAGAGAGACTAGTGAAGAAATAAAATCATCGATAAATGCAGCAATGAGCAAATGTCTGAAATATGCCACATTCATAAAAACCTTATCTGATATGGTATCGGCCGCCGTCTCGAGCACCTTAGACAAAAAGCTAATTGAAATGGAGGAAAAAATAGCGGAAATAAAAAATGAACATCAACAGTATATAAAAGAAAACGAAATAAACCTACAGGAGGATACAAACATTATGGAAGCCAAATACGATGCGTTAGATCAAGCAGGTAGGAAGAACAACCTTAGAATTTTCAATTTCCCAGAAAAATTGAATGAGAATTTGAGAGATGAAATAAAAAGGCTGGTTAATTCAAAATTATTATCGATGGAAATCAAGGATACTGATATAGCACAATGCTATAGAATAGGAAAAGAAACTAATAAAAAATCTCGAGGAGTCTTCATCAAGTTCAACACATATGAGATAAGACAGGACATTTACAAGAAAAAGAAATATCTAAGAGGAACAGGAATAGTCATCCGCGGGAAGATTTGACCACTCTCAGAGTGGAACTGTTAAATGAAGCTATAAAAAACACCTCAATGAAAGATGTATGGACCGATGCAGGAAGAATATATTAGAAACAAAGAAGACTTTAAGAAAGTTCTTTAAAATAATTTGAAATGAAACTTCTTATTAGCTATTTAATTATAGTTTTCATCACTCTTTACTTTTTACAATTACAATATAACTTTCGGGATAGGCTAGATATACTTGAAACTATTACACCCTACTTTTTGTAGATAGCAATTAAAAAACTCCAATTAATTTTAAGCTGATTTGAAACAAATGAATGAGTTATTCGATCAAATGGATAATGAAGGTGAGACAAACTAAAGAATATGATTATCCAAATGAATTTTTGAGAGAAATGGGAAAATGGGATGAAATTGAAAACATATCAATATTACATTTGAATATACGAAGTATTAGAAAAAATTTTGATGAATTATGTTTATATCTTGAAGATTTCAAAAATACCGATGTTATCATCCTTTCCGAAACGTGGAATATTAATGAGGTAAGTGACTATGACATTCAAGGGTATACATCTTATTATAGTGAATCTAAAATAAATCAAAACGATGGCCTAATTATTTATGTGAAGAATATGTGGAATTCAGCGACTGAAACGATTTACTTTGAAGAAACAAATCTAATCAGAATCAACTTGAAATTTGGAGACATTGAGACTGGAATAACTGCGTCATATCGGCCACCATCAATAAACATAAACACTTACTTAGAAAACTTAGAAAATTTCTTTGATAACCTGCATAAAAAAAACCTTGAATTTTTCGTGGGAGATATTAACCTAAATATATTAGACACACGACATTTCGGTCAGTGAATACCTGAATATATTATCACAACATGGTTACTATTCGTACATAAACAAACCAACGAGAGTAACTGAAAACACTTCCACTATAATTGACCATATATTTATAAAAAAGTCAGTCAATATAAACAATACCAATTTCTACCCAGCAATCTTTCATTCAAATATCACAGATCATTACCCAACTTATATTGTAGTCACTCAAGAAAAAGAAAAGCAAAAGCCATCAAGCAAAATTAAATCAAAAACAATAATCAATTTCTCTAAGCTAGAAGCTTATTTGAGGAACGAGAAATGGGAAGAGGTTTTCAGCTGTAGAAATCCACAAATCAGTTATAATAGCTTCATGAAAAATTTTCAAAAGCACATAGAAATGTCTTCTTATACTAGGAATATTAAACAGAATGAATATAAAATCAAACCTTGGATAACAGAAGACTTGATAACATCCATTAGACATAGACATCCTTAAGAAAAGATTTATGCACAGCCAATCACCAGAAAATGACAGGGAGTATAAAATTTATAGAAATAAACTAAATAAATTGATAAAAAAAAAAACAAAAAATGAATACTATAAAAATAAATTTGAGTTAGTAAAAGGTGATAGCAGAAAAACATGGCAAATAATCAATGAGACTTTAAACAGAAATCCTTGTAAATATTCCTTAACAAATATACCAATAACAGATACCGATAACATCACTATTTCAGACAATGAACAAAAATCAAACATATTTAATAAATATTTTGTTGAAATAGGATTAAAGATGCAAAACAATATAAATAAAAGTCTGCTCGAACATCCTCAAAGACTCTCAAATGACCCAACAGTACCATCCACAATGGTTCTTGAGCCTACAACAAGAAATGAGATCATCAATATTATAGCCATGCTCAAATGCAATTGTTCACCAGGTCCAGACAAAATTTCAGCAAAATTCATTAAACAATTTCATAACTATCTAGCAGATCCACTGGTTCATATCATAAACATCTGTTATGAAAGCGGTGAAATTCCACATGAGTGGAAAAAAAGTCTAATCACTCCTGTTTATAAATCTGGCGAACGGAAACTTATCGCAAATTATCGACCAATCTCTGTGATCGACAATTTTGCAAAAAATTTTGAGCACATAACCTTTTTAAACAAAAATAACGTTATTACTGAAAGGCAATATGGATTTTTGAGTAACTCAAATACAGAAAAAGCAGTTCTTGATTTTGTAGAAGAAACCGTAAACGCCTTGGATAAATCAGACAAATGTCTCGCTATCTTTCTTGATCTTGCCAAGGCGTTTGATACTATATCTCACGAATTGCTTTTGAAGAAGCTTTATAATTATGGGATTAGAGGGCCCATTAAGAATATTCTACAAAACTATTTATACAAAAGATCACAGAGAGTAAAACTTGGAGAATATAACAGCAACCCATTAGAAATTACAATTGGTATACCACAGGGAACAGTTTTGGGACCAATCCTGTTCCTTGTTTACATAAATAGTATCGGATATCTGGAAAACTGTAAAGGCCACATAATCTCATATGCCGATGACACTACTTTGATTTTTTCTGCAAAAACCTGGGACGAAGTTATAAATAATGCTAATAATGGACTAGGACAAGTTAAGAAATGGATAGACCAAAACCTGCTGAGCTTGAATGTTAAGAAAACAAAGTACATCTCATTTTCTTTAACAGTAAGTGATCAACCGACAGAAAAAAGTAGTATTCTTGTACACGAAAATGATTGCAAAAATCGATCAACATGCTATTGCCCGAAAATAGAAAAATGTAATGACTGCAAATATTTAGGTGTCATGATAGATAAACATTTAAGGTGGGAAAAGCATGTGGTATCATTGACAAACAGGCTTAGGCAAATGACTCGAAAAATGTATGAATTGAGAGATATTCTAAATTATAAAACACTAAGATAATCTACCATTCCTTGGTTGAATCCATATTAGGTTATTGTATTAAGGTATGGGGCGGGCTATTCCAAAATAATTTGATACTTCAGTCTATGCAAAACAAAATTCTAAAAATCATATTCAAAAAACCTAAACTACATTCTACTGTACAATTGTATGAGCAGTTGCAGATACTAGACATTAGAAGCTTATATGCCTATCAATGCCTGGAATGGATGTTCCACAACGTAAGTCGTTTCAGTCATCCCATGAAAAAATACCAGATCACTAGACAAACTAGAAATATATATACCAATGTTCAAAAAGAGTCACACGCAAAGATTTATTTTTTTCTTTGGGCCGAAACTCTATAATATTCTACCACCTGTAATGAAGACAATAACAAAACTCCATAAATATAAAAAACAAACAAAACTTTTCGTTCAAAAAAATCAAACAAAAATCTATCAAATATTAATTTAGTCGATGTGTTACTCAGTACCCACATATTCTTAAGTAAATCTAACTCAACAATAAGTTAATCTTGCCTTCATTATACCTAATATATTGTATATAAATGTCTTGTACTCATCAAAAAACTATCACCATCAATGAATTTCTGTACAATTTCAATGTTTCTGGAGGATTGCAGGCAAGAACAACACAAGCATTCAGTATGCTTAGGTGCAGTTTTGTGGTCCAATTAGAAACTTTAAGATAAATCACTGTATACCATGTTATGTACACTTTTTACTCTGAATAAACTCTGAATAAAACTCTGAAAAAACTATATTTTATTCACTGGAATCCCTAATGATTTGAAAGACGTGAATAGTATCAACTCACACTTTAACTCAATCCCGCAGCCCAAAAGGACTGCTTACCAAATATCTCTTCTTGATCGCTACAAAGAACAAAAAGAGGCCGGTAGCCAGTTTTTCTTTTCCACCGTAACTGCACAAACTGTGAAAAAGTACATAAGCAAGATCAAAAGTAACGCAATGGGCTCAGATAACATATCGTTACAGATGATCCAACTTATTCATTACTTTTTACTTGACCATTTAACCTATATTATCAACTCAATAATAACACTGGGAAAGTTTCCTAATGAGTGGAAAAGCGGTTTAGTCATATCTTTGCCTAAGTGTAACACTCCCTCTGTATTGTCAGACCTCCGACCTATAACCATTTTACCTACCCTTTCTAAAGTGGTGGAAATGATACTGAATGATCAACTCAACCTTTTTGTGAACGAACATAAAATAATTCCTTCTGTTCAGTCGGGTTTCAGATCGCAACATAGCACCACCTCAGCTCTTCTTTCAATCACAGACGACATTTTTAAAGCTGTTGATGAGGGCGGGGTCTCCTGCTTAGTTCTTCTCGACTACAGTAAAGCGTTCGACACAATCGACCACGATATCCTCTGTACGAAGCTTGTCGCTTTCGGCTTCTCCCCGGATGCAGTAGGCTTATTGAAAGATTATTTAACTGACCGTTCTCAGAAGTTAACCATAGAGGGGGAAATTTCAGAGGCTTTAACTGTCACCAAAGGGGTTCCGCAGGGGTCTATTCTCGGACCCTTACTGTTTAGTCTGTACATATCTGACTTCCACCTTTTTGTTAACTCCTGCACCATACACCATTATGCCGATGACACTCAGATTTACTTTTCATTTACCACACGTGACTTAGATTCGGCACAAATTCAAATAAATAATGATTTACAAACACTCTATGACATATCTACTGCTCATAATCTCAAACTCAACCCGAAAAAGTCTGCTGTGATGCTATTTGGCACAAACAATAATAGAGAATTATCTATGAACACTATACAAATTCGCCTGAAAAAAGACACACTGCCTGTTTGTTCGATATTTAGAATGGACTGTATTGAGATATGAGTATGGAAATTTTGATTGAATACTATTCGATATCACAGGATATGTTTTCACTCACCAGTTTCTCTGATGGCTTCTTTCTCACGTTATATTGCAGGAACAACAGGCGGCGGTACCGCCTCTTGATGAGAAGTCGAGGTTCAGATGTATTGTATATTATATAAACGTGTATGGGAGTAATAGAGCACTCAATGATTATTGATTGATTAGAGCGAAAAGGCCGGTCACAGATGTTCTCGTATTGAATCGAACGTACACCTTTTCAATCATGAATTTCGATAGCAAGTGTCCTTCTCTTCCGTGGTCTGAGTATCACGTGACACCAAGAGCAAGATAAACAGTACCCTGTGATTGGTCACGCGCAAAATTTGTGGCAATATTTATTTAATTGTAATTGACCGAACTCTTTGGCATAATTAGGTCAATATTAAAAAATGAAAAAATATACCAAGACTAAACATTCCGCCCATCTAAAATTTCAAAAATTTTATAATATGAGAGAGAAGAAAAAAAAAAAAACTACTTATTCAGAAATAATCTATTTAACATAATCATGTGATATAAAGACGAAAACAAACAAATAATCGTATTGTGAATTTAGTTAGGTAAGGGACATAATTTTGTTACAGGACGTTTAAATATCCCTTTAGCTGTTTTAACAGTTACTACTCTAATCATAGCATCTGCACCAGGATGAACCTCTAAAACGCGACCCATATGCCACTTAAGTGGGGGAGCATGGTCATCCTTCAACAAAACCAGAGCTCCTGTCTCGATGGGAACGGAAGGATCTGTCCATTTGGATCTTTGTAAAAGAGTGTGCAGATACTCTCTGTGCCATCTCGTCCAGAAGTCCTGATGCAACCTCTGAACAAGCTGCCACCGAGATAGCCTTGATAATTTGATTTCAGTGAGATCTGGATCTGGCAATGCATTGAGGGGGGCCAATGTCAAAAAATGACCGGGGGTCAGTGCAGTGCAATCGTTAGGATCAGAGCTTATTGGCCCTATTGGTCGAGAATTCAGAACTGATTCTATTTGACACAAAGTAGTTGATAACTCTTCATAGATCAAGAGTTGATCTCCGGTTACACGAAGGAGGTGGGACTTCACGGATTTTATTCCCGCTTCCCATAAACCACCCCAATTTGGTGAAAGTGGAGGTATTCGATGAAAGGTAATTCCTTCAGTTTCTGTAGCTTGTTGCATGGCTTCAGAGACCTGCTTATCAGCCCCAACGAAGTTAGTACCCTGATAACTATACAAGTGTTGGCATTGCCCGCGCCGAGCTATGAAACGACGTAATGCACCGAGAAATGCATCCGTAGAGAGGTCTGAAGCGACTTCCAAATGAAGGGCCTTGGTGGACATACATACAAAGAGACATATATAGGCTTTTTGTACTTTAGCACCACGAGTGCGCCCTAGTGTTATGGACAAGGGTCCACCATAATCGACGCCAGTGCAAAAAAAAAGGTTTTATCTGGGAAACACGTACTTCGGGGAGGTTACCCATTTGAGGTTGACGAGATGAAGGGTTTATTCGAAAACACCTGATACAGCGAGATAGTACCTTTCGAATGGTTCTTTTTGGTGATAGAATCCAATAACGTTGGATAAGAAGATGATGTAAGGTTTGGAAACCGGGATGAAGAAATTTTTTGTGAGTATGTTCGATCACAAGTTGAGTGAATCGATGTGTACTTGGAAGAAGAGCAGGGTGTTTCTGCTCGAAGGAGAGCTTTGAATAGACCAATCGACCGCCCACCCTCAAAACACCCTCTTCATCTATGAACGGGCTGAGTTTCCGGAAGTGTTTAGGAAGAAGTTTTTTCTTACGAAGAAGATCAATTTCGTGAAAAAATGCATCATGTTGGGTAAATTTCAGTAATATCGATTGTGACCTCTCGATATCGATATTGGTTAAAGGACCATTTTGATGAAGATTAGTCGTGTGATTACGACAATTATGAATGAAACGAAGAATGTAACAAACAATTCGTTCAATTTTGAGTAATGAAGAAAAACGATTCAACAAATCAGAAATGGGGTTAACGACATCCCGAGTGGTGACGCAAACAATTTTACGATGTTCTTCGTCTGTGAAGAAAATATTATCAGAAGCATTTCTAAAAGATGAGGGCCAGTTATCGTACGAAAGTTGTAACCATGGTGGTCCCGCCCACCATAAAGAACTCGCGAGAAGTTCGGAGGGAAAGAGACCCCTAGATGCTGGATCAGCAGGGTTATCATCAGAAGCCACATGATACCAAAGAGAGGGGGATACCCTTTCTTGAATTGTAGTTACCCTGTTCGAGACAAAACAATTCCGCGTATGAGGACTACTACTTATCCAAGCAAGAACGGTTGTAGAATCTGAAAAGGCAATAATTCTATCGAATTGGAGTGTTCCCTCGAAGATATGAGAAACATAACAAATCAGTTCAGACAATAACAAGGCACCGCATAATTCTAACCGAGGTATTGATATTGTTTTCAAAGGTGCTACTCTCGATTTGGCACAAATAAGATACGAAGTTATAACATTATTAGCATGAATAACACGGACATATGTTGAAGCAGCATAGCCCACTTGACTGGCATCTGAAAATCCAATGAGTTGACAAGATATAATATTTTTTGAAACAATGAGACGGGGTACCTGAATAGCAGAAAGGTGACCAAATTCCGATTTGAGTTTAGACCAACGTCTTATGATAGTATTTGGGGGCTGACTATCCCAATCAATTCCTGAAGTCCAGAGATCTTGCATCAAATGTTTAACACATAAAACAACAGGGGTGAGGAAACCCAGAGGGTCATAAATGCGTGCTAGTTCCGAAAGAATCGACCTCTTGGTACAGGGTTTATTGAGAGGTTTCACTTGATATGAAAAAGTGTCTGTTGAGGGATTCCATGGTAATCCTAAAATTTTGATAGTAGCATCAGCTTCATCATCGAGAAGAAGAGGAAGAGTTTGCAGAGAAGAAAGGGGTAAATGTGATAATAGTTGCGGATTATTGCTTGCCCATTTACGCAACTCGAAACCGCCTGTACTGAGAACATGAATTAAATCCTTTTGTAACCCAAGAGCACCTTCAAGAGAACTAGACCCTGAGACAACGTCGTCTACAAAAACATCATTCGAAAGAATATGAGAGACTGTTGGAAAGTGAGATTTATTTTCGTTAGAATGCTGATGAATAGTCCTTATCGCTAAATATGGACTACAGCTGAGTCCATAAGTGACTGTATTTAAACAATAAGTTTGAATAGGATCTGAATCCGAAAATCGCCACAAAATCCTTTGATAATTTTGATGATGTTTTGTTACCAGAATTTGCCTATACATCTGTTTGATGTCAGCAGTAAAGCAAACTAAATGAAGTCGAAACCTTGTGAGAATATTCACAATGTCAGGTTGTAATTTCCGACCAGGCAGGAGGCAATCATTTAAAGAGAGGTTATTTGCACATTTTGATGATCCATCAAATACCACCCGTAACTTAGTGGTAGAGCTCTCTGGTTTTAGAACACAGTGGTGGGGAATGTAGTAGGAAAATTGATTATGCAAATCATCAGAAATTAATGTCATGTGACCAGAGGAGAGATAATCATTCATGAATTCACGGTATTGTTCATACAAAGAGGAGTTTTTTAATAATCGACGTTCGAGTGAAATGAAACGACGCAGAGCAATATTCTTGGAGTCCTCAAAAGAAGGTTCTTCTCCACGAAATGGAAGGTTGACTATATATCGACCAGATTCATTACGAGATACTGTATTTTCATAAATTTGATCTGCTAAGAGTTCCTCAGGGGGTGATATAACTTTTGGAGGGATCTGTTCAAGTTCCCAAAACTTTTTTACAAAATTTTCCAAGGGTGATTCTGAACAGGAGGTCAAAAAACTATTTATTTCCAAAGGTGGAGAACTGAGCTTCCCCATTAATATCCAACCGAAAATAGTTTCAATAGCTACCGGTTCATTTAATGAACTTTGTGAACTACCACCCTTAATAATGTACGCGAATATGTCTGCTCCTAATAACATTTCCACAGGACGAGATATATTAAAATTAGGATCAGCCAATTTGAGGTTAGAATATTTAGCGAAATTATCTAGAGATATATTGGAACACGGCATATCACAACAAATTTGTGGTAAAACTATTAAGTCAATATCCAATACAGGTCCAACAACCCCTCTTGGTTTAATACTACATACGACCCCGTGATTAGCCCGTGAGCTTATTTGTCCAATACCCCGTATTTTAATTGATAAGTCTATCTTAGACAACCCTAATTTTTCACAACACTTGGTACTAATGAATGAACATTGACTAGCGCTATCTAAAAGGGCTCGTACAGGGTGATATTTTCCATGGGAATCCAATACTTCGATCATAGCAGTAGACAGCAATATTGTACTTTTAATATTGGAGAATAAATTTACTGGAGCAGTGTCTCTCACGTGTTGAGACTGTGTATGACCCTCATTCTGGTTGGAAATGTCATTAGGAGCAATCCGAGAATTACCTGAAAATGTCGGTTCTGATCGTGTTTCTTGATTATCGAAATGTAATAATGAGTGATGAGGCAATGAGCATTTTTTACATAAAAAATTTGATGAGCAAGTTGAGGCCGTATGTTTTGATCCTAAACAATTTGTACACCACTTTTTTGTTTTTACTAAAGTGAAGCGATCCTTTGGGGAACGAGCTAAAAATGAATTGCATTGATAAATGGGATGTGTTTTATTGCATAATTGGCAAATATTATTAGAAGAAGTTGAGTTAACCACAAACGAAGCACCTTGTTTGAATTTGAGTGGTTTATTCGAGTTATATGATGGGTTTTTGAGTTTAGAACTATCGAGCCTAATTTTAGAAGCAATCGGGTTTGATAAAGCGACATTATCCATTGCACTGCACTGCCTTTCAAGAAAATCCCTGAGGATATTGAAATAATCGGGGTTACCTAATTTGGAAGAACATTCAAATTCGAAACGGGTTTGAGTATCCGAATCAATTCTATCGAATAACATATTAAATAAGATGAAATCCCATTGTTCGATTGGAAATGATAAATTTTTCAATGCAGCTAAATTTTCATTGAACGTGTCTAAAATATGACGCAAGTTCTCAAGATTGTCACTCATATGAATTTTTTTTGTATTCTCAATGGAATGCCAATGTGCTGATGCTATCAATCTAGTGTTTTCGTATTTCTTTTTTAAAGTATTATACGCTATCAAATGATTAGAACCGGCTAAAGGTGTGCATTTCACTATGGATGAGGGATGACCTTTCAACGAAGCTAACAAATAATTGAATTTATCAATAGGGGCGAGTGATTCATTATTATGAATTGTCGAATCGAACATATCGATGAAAGTTTGCCATTCCTTCAAATTACCATCGAAAACAGGGAGCTCAAGCTTGGGAAGTTTTATATTATTCTTACTGACAGAAAAGGGATCGAGTGTAACATCAGGTTTCAAATCAAACAGTTGAGAATATATTGCTTGAATGTGATAGAAATCTTTATCAAATGTAGAATAAATCTCATTATGTGGTTCTAAATCAGGATTATCCTGAGTAGAAATCAAAGTAACGATATTTCCATGAATTTCCTCAAAATTTTGATATAAAGCATCCATGTTCTTGAATCTACATTTAAAATTAGCATGTATATCAACATCAGTCAGAGATAAATCAGCAACTTTTTTCAATCCCGACAATTTAATCAAAGCAGTTTGTCTTTGAGCAATATACCCTTTCAATTTACGATTATCTTGAGCCATTTTGAGAAGTGTACGAACTAACTGAATTATAAATTGTTTATACTTAAGATTTGAGAACGATATTTGTGAACCGAGAAAAGAGAGAATGACAATTGATGAATGAGAATGTTTATACCTATGAGCGGAATATTCCGTACTGATAATTCCGATACTTCCTATAGTGAATCAAAACAATGATTTTCTGAAACCGGCTGATTTTACACAGCTTGAGAATGAGAGAGATGAAGCGAATCCTATAAATCTATCGTGATGCGTGCATCAGATGGATGCGTGAATAATGAAAACTATAGACCTAGTGCGGGAGCTAATTGCGCCAAATATTTGCGCGTACGGTACCAAAGGTATCGTGGTTAATGGCTGCCAAAGAGTTCATCAATTTAAATTTAGAATTCTAAAAATTCTTCAATAATGATATGAGACTTTTCAAATACAAAGAGACGATTCAAAATGATTCGGCTCGTGAGGACCAAATGTTTGTTCGATATTTAGAATGGACTGTATTGAGATATGAGTATGGAAATTTGGATTGAATACTATTCGATATCACAGGATATGTTTTCACTCACCAGTTTCTCTGATGGCTTCTTTCTCACGTTATATTGCAGGAACAACAGGCGGCGGTACCGCCTCTTGATGAGAAGTCGAGGTTCAGATGTATTGTATATTATATAAACTTGTATGGGAGTAATAGAGCACTCAATGATTATTGATTGATTAGAGCGAAAAGGCCGGTCACAGATGTTCTCGTATTGAATCGAACGTACACCTTTTCAATCATGAATTTCGATAGCAAGTGTCCTTCTCTTCCGTGGTCTGAGTATCACGTGACACCAAGAGCAAGATAAACAGTACCCTGTGATTGGTCACGCGCAAAATTTGTGGCAATATTTATTTAATTGTAATTGACCGAACTCTTTGGCATAATTAGGTCAATATTAAAAAATGAAAAAATATACCAAGACTAAACACTGCCTATTGTGACAGAATTCAAAAACCTAGGACTATGGCTAGATCAGGAGCTTAGATTCACTAAACACGTCAGTTACTTGAATCAATCTTCATTTAACGTCTTAAGGCAACTTTATCCTAACCGGGACATAGTTTCGACGGAATTAAAGCTAAAACTCGAGTCACTTATATTTTCTAAAATATCATACTGCGACTGTATATATGGTCCAGCTTTACGCCTGAATGATCTTCATCGATTACAACGTATACAAAATAAATGTGTGAGGTTTTCCTTCGGTATTCGTAAATATGACCACATAACCGAGCCGATGAAGAAATCAGGTTGGCTAAAACTTGAAAAACTTAGGAAACTTCATCTTCTAACAATTACCCACAAAGTTCTAATAGCACAACGGCCAGATTACCTCCTCAAGAGGCTTATCACATTTTCGGATATGAACAGATTTTCCACTCGTAATAGAACAACTCTCATCATTCCTAAGCATAAAACTTCATTTTTCAACCGCAGCTTCTCGTACAGCGCACCGAAATGTTATAACTCACTGCCCAGTGAATTTAGATCCTACTCTTTGAGCAACTTCAAAAAGAGACTGAAAGTACATTTAGGCAATTGGACTGTCTAACGTTGTAACTGCCTCGGCTATTATCATCCACTGATCCGTTCATTCAACACTAGCATCTAATAAATTTAGTTAAAAACTATATTCACTTGCCCGATTTCTGCTACAATAATGAGTCTCACATTGTTGACATGTTGTTATTGTTATATTTGATATTCTTAAATACTTAGGTACCTTTCCTATTTTATATTTTGTTAATTCACTTTTTTTGTTGTCTCTCCCTTCAGGAACTTATATGGTTGAGTTTAAAAACAGCTCCGCCTTTTCACCTTTGCAGTTGATATTGTATTATTACATTTTATTGTATTATTACATTTTATGGTGAATAAAGACGAATTATTATTATTACTATTACTATTATTATTATTATTTTTATTTGAATTAAATCAATTCCAGTCACGACTCTGCGGTCTCCGACACCACGCAGAGTCGAGCTGGAGGAAAAACCCGTGACCACTCCCCACGCCGTGAGGTGAGTGATCACTGGGACCGAGTATCGTGTGCCCTGAGTAGACGCAATGATCCCAGGATGACGGCCTTCTGCATGGCCCCAGCTAAAATGTGTGCCTTTTGTCGGCAAGCTGGAATTTTCTGGATTTCCGAGAGCAGCGTCTGTCGTGTACCACCAAGGGAGCCTATGATCAGGATGACTAGTTCGACAGAATGGTCTGGATAAAGTCTGCGGAGTTCGTAGAGAAGATCTCTATATTTCGTCCGTTTTTCCTCCTCCTTCAAAACGATGTTCGGTTCGGCTGGTGCCGAGAATTCGATCACGAACATCGCTTTGGTTTGATGGTCGAGGAGGACTACATCAGGCTTATTAGCTTGTATTTGCCTGAGGGTGGGGAATGGAAAGTTCCAATAAATTCGACACCTCTGATTCCCCACAACGGACTCAATATCCCCTGGAGCATAAGGCAGCACTGGAGTTTCGTCGATACCGTACGAGTGCCTCAGATGGTAATAAAGCACTCGTAATGCCGCATTGTGTCGATGGATATAGGCCGAAACTGCATACACCGTGCATGATGAAAGCAGGTGCATCAGCGTTTCCGGCGCCCTACGGCAGGCCCTGCATCTTACATCAGCGACCTCTATACCCATGACTCGGCTTCGGTAATGCAACGTGTTGAAAACTCCATCCTGGCATGCCATTATGAACCCCTCTGTTTCCGATTTCAGCCCGCCTGACCTTAGGAATGCAAAGGTCAGCTCTTTGGATAAACCCCTGTCTTCAATGTTGTTGAAGAAGACAGAATGTAGAGGTTTATCCATGTGAAGCTGCAGAGTTTTATTAACTTCTGCAGCTTTTCCGGCGCCCTACGGCAGGCCCTGCATCTTACATCAGGGACCTCTATACCCATGACTCGGCTTCGGTAATGTAGGGTATTGAAAACTCCATCCTGGCATGCCATGATGAACCCCTCTGTTTCCGATTTAAGCCCGCCTGACCTTAGGAATGCGAAGGTCAGCTCTTTGGATAAACCCCTGTCTTCAATGTTGTTGAAGAAGACAGAATGTAGAGGTTTATCCATGTGAAGCTGCAGAGTTTTTTTAACTTCTGCAGCTTTGATGCGGGCTTTCCTCCGAGCTTGGTCGAGCTCAGTGACTGAGTCACGGGCTTCACGCTCGGAATCGAAAATCAGAGAGAGCTCATCGGCTGCTCGATGTGCTGCCTTGAATAGGAATGCTCCTACTCCTGCATTCTCATGGCTTTTGACCATTTGCAGGAGGGGGTCCGAACTCCTGATGACCTTGCAGGCATTATCCAGAACCATTCTGTTATGGAGATACTCCAAACTTAAGAGTCCACGGCCTCCCTGATCTCTTGGGAGATATAACCGTGGAACGGACGAAGTTGGATGAAGGCTCCTATTAAGGTGCATCATCTTGCGAGTACTAACGTCAAGTTGGCGCAGCTCAGCTAGTGTCCACTTGAATACTCCAAAGGAGTATAGTAGGATCGGAACAGCAAGCATGTTAGTAGCAGCGACTTTATTCTTTCCAGACAGTTCTGAAGACCAGATCTGTCGAAGTCGCTGCCGATACTTGCTGCGGAGAGCGTCTTTCACCATTTGTGTTTCCTGGATGTGGCTTTCCTCCACACCCAGGTAGGTGTACGTCTCTCCGGTATCCAAGTGGTGTAGGATGCTTCCGTCCACTAGTTGCGCGTCCTTGTCGTAGTCCTCGCATCGTCCTCTCTTAAGATGAACCAGTGCACATTTGTCCATCCCGAATTCCATCCCAATAGCCCGTGTATACTCCTGTACCACCCTGAGGGATTGGTCTAAGTCCCTCTCACCGGAAGCATAGAGTTTAAGGTCATCCACATAGAATAAGTGGGTGACCTTATGCCTCCGTTGACTGGGTGGTCCGCAGTAGTAGCCCTTGGTTCTTCTGAGCTCAACGGATAACGGCAACAATGAGATGCAAAATAAGAGAGGGCTGAGGGAGTCTCCCTGGAAAACCCCTCTCTTGATGATGACCGGCTCTGTCTGGACTTTCGCATTCCCCGATGTTATGGTGAAGCGAGTCCGCCAGAGCGGCATCAGTTGTTCAATGCATCTCACTATCGGATCGGGTACCGAAAGGCACTTGAGCAAGTACACGAGTAATTCGTGCGACGTTGTATCAAATGCCTTTCGATAATCGATCCAGGCCATAGAGAGGTTTCGCTTGTACTGCACGGAGTCCTGCGTTATAGATCTATCTATCAGCAGGTTCTCCTTGCAGCCAGCGACACCCCTCTTCGACCCTCGTTGCTCATATATCCGTTGATAAACCGGGTCTACCACTAGGAGCATACGCATGTACAAGATGCGTGTAAACAGCCTGTAGCATGCGTTTAAACAGGTTATTGGTCTGTAATTCTTCAGGTTGGACAAATCTCCTTTCTTGGGGAGAAGCACGGTTCGCCCCTCGATAAACCACTCCGGAATTTGCTGCTCTCCATTTAGCCAGAGACTGAATATTCTGGCTAAATGGTGGTGGGTAGTGGATAACTTTTTCCACCAAAAGTTATTGATCCCATCAGGACCTGGAGCAGCAAAGTTCTTAGAACCCGTTAGGGCTCTCCGAACCTCCTCGGTGGTAATCGATTGACGCAGCAATTCGGGCTCAGGCTCTCGGAACCTTTCACAAAAGGCTCCAAACTGCGTCAGGGCTGGAGTATCTCTGTTGAATGGATGCCTCACCTCATAGATACCCTTCCAGAAGGTTTCCACCTGATCAACAGTCGGCGGATTCTCAACTACACTAGGAGGCGGTTGGAATAAGCGAGATTTCTTTTCGCGAAAAAGTTTATTTTTCGCCAACCCTCTCGCTCACCTCTTCAGTGACTGCTTGGCAGCCACTAACATCCGTATCCTCTCCAGGCAGTGCTGTTTGATGACAGTTAGCACTGCCAGGTTCAGTGTGTGATGAGTGCGCCGTAATGTGGTGGCTATTCGTCGCACTTTTGACGTGAATGGCCTGTTGGCCTCCACATAATCCATCACACACTGGATACGGGAAGTGTGTTGTCTCGCCGACTGGATCTTCGCTTCCATCTTTCGTACGCGTCGTTCTGCCCTCTCGACCGGGGAGGCCGATTCTACTGGTCTCCTCGGCTGAGAGGACCGAACGGCATCGTACACGGCACAATTGATGTGCCAGATGTCAGCATTTTCTGGAAGTGTATCACGAAGTGATTCATCCATTCACTATTATTATTTGAAAATTTGAATTTAATCAATTCCAGTCACGACTCTGCGCTCTCCGACACCACACAGAGTCGAGCTGGAGAAAAACCAGTGACCACTCCCCACGCCGTGAGGTAAGTGATCACTGGGACCGAGAATCGTGTGCCCTGAGTAAACGCAATGATCCCAGGATGACGGCCTTCTGCATGGCTCCAGCTGAAACGCTTGCCTTTTGTCGGCAAGCTGGAATTTTCTGGAGTTCTGAGAGCAGCGTATGTCGTGTACCACCAAGAGAGCCTATAATCAGGATGACTAGTTCGACAGAATGGTCTGGATAAAGTCTGCGGAGTTCGTAGAGAAGATCTCTATATTTCGTCCGTTTTTCCTCCTCCTTCAAAACGATGTTCGGTTCGGCTGGTGCCGAGAATTCGATCACGAACATCGTTTTGGTTTGATGGTCGAGGAGGACTACATCAGGCTTATTAGCTTGTATCTGCCTGAGGGTGGGGAATGAGAAGTTCCAATAAATTCGGCACCTCTCATTCTCCACAACGGACTCAATATCCCCCGGAGCATAAGGCAGCACTGGAGTTTCATCAATACCGTACGTGTGTCTAAGATGGTAATAGAGCACACGTAATGCCGCATTATGTCTATGGATATAGGCCGAAACTGCATACACCGTGCATGCTGAAAGCAGGTGCATCAGCGTTTCCGGCGCCCTACGGCAGGCCCTGCATCTTACATCAGGGACCTCTATACCCATGACTCGGCTTCGGTAATGTAGGGTATTGAAAACTCCATCCTGGCATGCCATGATGAACCCCTCTGTTTCCGATTTAAGCCCGCCTGACCTTAGGAATGCGAAGGTCAGCTCTTTGGATAAACCCCTGTCTTCAATGTTGTTGAAGAAGACAGAATGTAGAGGTTTATCCATGTGAAGCTGCAGAGTTTTTTTAACTTCTGCAGCTTTGATGCGGGCTTTCCTCCGAGCTTGGTCGAGCTCAGTGACTGAGTCACGGGCTTCACGCTCGGAATCGAAAATCAGAGAGAGCTCATCGGCTGCTCGATGTGCTGCCTTGAATAGGAATGCTCCTACTCCTGCATTCTCATGGCTTTTGACCATTTGCAGGAGGGGGTCCGAACTCCTGATGACCTTGCAGGCATTATCCAGAACCATTATGTTATGGAGATACTCCAAACTTAAGAGTCCACGGCCTCCCTGATCTCTTGGGAGATATAACCGTGGAACGGACGAAGTTGGATGAAGGCTCCTATTAAGGTGCATCATCTTGCGAGTACTAACGTCAAGTTGGCGCAGCTCAGCTAGTGTCCACTTGAATACTCCAAAGGAGTATAGTAGGATCGGAACAGCAAGCATGTTAGTAGCAGCGACTTTATTCTTTCCAGACAGTTCTGAAGACCAGATCTGTCGAAGTCGCTGCCGATACTTGCTGCGGAGAGCGTCTTTCACCATTTGTGTTTCCTGGATGTGGCTTTCCTGCACACCCAGGTAGGTGTACGTCTCTCCGGCATCCAAGTGGTGTAGGATGCTTCCGTCCACTAGTTGCGCGTCCTTGTCGTAGTCCTCGCATCGTCCTCTCTTAAGATGAACCAGTGCACATTTGTCCATCCCGAATTCCATCCCAATAGCCTGTGTATACTCCTGTACCACCCTGAGGGATTGGTCTAAGTCCCTCTCACCGGAAGCATAGAGTTTAAGGTCATCCACATAGAATAAGTGGGTGACCTTATGCCTCCGTTGACTGGGTGGTCCGCAGTAGTAGCCCTTGGTTCTTCTGAGCTCAACGGATAACGGCAACAATGAGATGCAAAATAAGAGAGGGCTGAGGGAGTCTCCCTGGAAAACCCCTCTCTTGATGATGACCGGCTCTGTCTGGACTTTCGCATTCCCCGATGTTATGGTGAAGCGAGTCCGCCAGAGCGGCATCAGTTGTTCAATGCATCTCACTATCGGATCGGGTACCGAAAGGCACTTGAGCAAGTACACGAGTAATTCGTGCGACGTTGTATCAAATGCCTTTCGATAATCGATCCAGGCCATAGAGAGGTTTCGCTTGTACTGCACGGAGTCCTGCGTTATAGATCTATCTATCAGCAGGTTCTCCTTGCAGCCAGCGATACCCCTCTTCGACCCTCGTTGCTCATATATCCGCTGATAAACCGGGTCTACCACTAGGAGCATACGCATGTACAAGATGCGTGTAAACAGCTTGTAGCATGCGTTTAAACAGGTTATTGGTCTGTAATTCTTCGGGTTGGACAAATCTCCTTTCTTGGGGAGAAGCACGGTTCGCCCCTCGATAAACCACTCCGGAATTTGCTGCTCTCCATTTAGCCAGAGATTGAATATTCTGGCTAAATGGTGGTGGGTAGTGGATAACTTTTTCCACCAAAAGTTATTGATCCCATCAGGACCTGGAGCAGCAAAGTTCTTAGAACCCGTTAGGGCTCTCCGAACCTCCTCGGTGGTAATCGATTGACGCAGCAATTCGGGCTCAGGCTCTCGGAACCTTTCACAAAAGGCTCCGAACTGCGTCAGGGCTGGAGTATCTCTGTTGAATGGATGCCTCACCTCATAGATACCCTTCCAGAAGGTTTCCACCTGATCAACAGTCGGCGGATTCTCAACTACACTAGGAGGCGGTTGGAATAAGCGAGAGGGCTTTTCGCGAAAAAGTTTATTTTTCGCCAACCCTCTCGCTCGCCTCTTCAGTGACTGCTTGGCAGCCACTAACATCCGTATCCTCTCCAGGCAGTGCTGTTTGATGACAGTTAGCACTGCCAGGTTTAGTGTGTGATGAGTGCGCCGTAATGTGGTGGCTATTCGTCGCACTTTTGACGTGAATGGCCTGTTGGCCTCCACATAATCCATCACACACTGGATACGGGAAGTGTGTTGTCTCGCCGACTGGATCTTTGCTTCCATCTTTTGTACGCGTCGTTCTGCCCTCTCGTTCGGGGAGGCCGATTCTACTGGTCTCCCCGGCTGAGAGGACCGAACGGCATCGTACACGGCACAATTGATGTGCCAGATGTCAGCATTTTCTGGAAGTGTATCACGAAGTGATTCATCCATTCACTATTATTATTTGAAAATTTGAATTTAATCAATTCCAGTCACGACTCTGCGGTCTCCGACACCACACAGAGTCAAGCTGGAGAAAAACCAGTGACCACTCCCCACGCCGTGAGGTAAGTGATCACTGGGACCGAGAATCGTGTGCCCTGAGTAAACGCAATGATCCCAGGATGACGGCCTTCTGCATGGCTCCAGCTAAAACGCTTGCCTTTTGTCGGCAAGCTGGAATTTTCTGGAGTTCTGAGAGCAGCGTATGTCGTGTACCACCAAGAGAGCCTATAATCAGGATGACTAGTTCGACAGAATGGTCTGGATAAAGTCTGCGGAGTTCGTAGAGAAGATCTCTATATTTCGTCCGTTTTTCCTCCTCCTTCAAAACGATGTTCGGTTCGGCTGGTGCCGAGAATTCGATCACGAACATCGTTTTGGTTTGATGGTCGAGGAGGACTACATCAGGCTTATTAGCTTGTATCTGCCTGAGGGTGGGGAATGAGAAGTTCCAATAAATTCGGCACCTCTCATTCTCCACAACGGACTCAATATCCCCCGGAGCATAAGGCAGCACTGGAGTATCATCAATACCGTACGTGTGTCTAAGATGGTAATAGAGCACACGTAATGCCGCATTATGTCTATGGATATAGGCCGAAACTGCATACACCGTGCATGCTGAAAGCAGGTGCATCAGCGTTTCCGGCGCCCTACGGCAGGCCCTGCATCTTACATCAGGGACCTCTATACCCATGACTCGGCTTCGGTAATGTAGGGTATTGAAAACTCCATCCTGGCATGCCATGATGAACCCCTCTGTTTCCGATTTAAGCCCGCCTGACCTTAGGAATGCGAAGGTCAGCTCTTTGGATAAACCCCTGTCTTCAATGTTGTTGAAGAAGACAGAATGTAGAGGTTTATCCATGTGAAGCTGCAGAGTTTTTTCAACTTCTGCAGCTTTGATGCGGGCTTTCCTCCGAGCTTGGTCGAGCTCAGTGACTGAGTCACGGGCTTCACGCTCGGAATCGAAAATCAGAGAGAGCTCATCGGCTGTTCGATGTGCTGCCTTGAATAGGAATGCTCCTACTCCTGCATTCTCATGGCTTTTGACCATTTGCAGGAGGGGGTCCAAACTCCTGATGACCTTGCAGGCATTATCCAGAACCATTCTGTTATGGAGATACTCCAAACTTAAGAGTCCACGGCCTCCCTGATCTCTTGGGAGATATAACCGTGGAACGGACGAAGTTGGATGAAGGCTCCTATTAAGGTGCATCATCTTGCGAGTACTAACGTCAAGTTGGCGCAGCTCAGCTAGTGTCCACTTGAATACTCCAAAGGAGTATAGTAGGATCGGAACAGCAAGCATGTTAGTAGCAGCGACTTTATTCTTTCCAGACAGTTCTGAAGACCAGATCTGTCGAAGTCGCTGCCGATACTTGCTGCGGAGAGCGTCTTTCACCATTTGTGTTTCCTGGATGTGGCTTTCCTCCACACCCAGGTAGGTGTACGTCTCTCCGGCATCCAAGTGGTGTAGGATGCTTCCGTCCACTAGTTGCGCGTCCTTGTCGTAGTCCTCGCATCGTCCTCTCTTAAGATGAACCAGTGCACATTTGTCCATCCCGAATTCCATCCCAATAGCCTGTGTATACTCCTGTACCACCCTGAGGGATTGGTCTAAGTCCCTCTCACCGGAAGCATAGAGTTTAAGGTCATCCACATAGAATAAGTGGGTGACCTTATGCCTCCGTTGACTGGGTGGTCCGCAGTAGTAGCCCTTGGTTTTCCTGAGCTCAACGGATAACGGCAACAGTGAGATACAAAATAAGAGAGGGCTGATGGAGTCTCCCTGGAAAACCCCTCTCTTGATGATGACCGGCTCTGTCTGGACTTTCGCATTCCCCGATGTTATGGTGAAGCGAGTCCGCCAGAGCGGCATCAGTTGTTCAATGCATCTCACTATCGGATCGGGTACCGAAAGGCACTTGAGCAAGTACACGAGTAATTCGTGCGACGTTGTATCAAATGCCTTTCGATAATCGATCCAGGCCATAGAGAGGTTTCGCTTGTACTGCACGGAGTCCTGCGTTATAGATCTATCTATCAGCAGGTTCTCCTTGCAGCCAGCGACACCCCTCTTCGACCCTCGTTGCTCATATATCCGCTGATAAACCGGGTCTACCACTAGGAGCATACGCATGTACAAGATGCGTGTAAACAGCTTGTAGCATGCGTTTAAACAGGTTATTGGTCTGTAATTCTTCGGGTTGGACAAATCTCCTTTCTTGGGGAGAAGCACGGTTCGCCCCTCGATAAACCACTCCGGAATTTGCTGCTCTCCATTTAGCCAGAGATTGAATATTCTGGCTAAATGGTGGTGGGTAGTGGATAACTTTTTCCACCAAAAGTTATTGATCCCATCAGGACCTGGAGCAGCAAAGTTCTTAGAACCCGTTAGGGCTCTCCGAACCTCCTCGGTGGTAATCGATTGACGCAGCAATTCGGGCTCAGGCTCTCGGAACCTTTCACAAAAGGCTCCGAACTGCGTCAGGGCTGGAGTATCTCTGTTGAATGGATGCATCACCTCATAAATACCCTTCCAGAAGGTTTCCACCTGATCAACAGTCGGCGGATTCTCAACTACACTAGGAGGCGGTTGGAATAAACGAGAGGGTTTTTCGCGAAAAAGTTTATTCTCCGCCAACCCTCTCGCTCGCCTTTTATTATTATTATTATTATTATTATTATTTGATTTTCAAAATATTTCCGGTCACTACCCTGCGGCCTCCGATACCTCGCAGAGTCGAGCCGGGTCGCAAACAATGACCACTCCTCAACACCTGTGAGGTGAGTGATCATTGGGTCCATGATCCATGTGCTCTGAGCAGACGGAGAGATCCAAGGATGACGGCCTTCTGCATTGCCCCAGCAATTATATTCGCCTTGTCACGGCATGCTGGTATCGACTTCAACTCAGAGAGCAGCGTATGTCTTGCACCACCTAAGGATCCAATAATGAGGATAACGAGCCTTACAGAATGATCTGGATAGAGCCTGCGGAGTTCGAAAAGCAAATCTTGATATTTCGTCCTTTTCTCCTCCTCTTTCAAGACAATGTTCGTTTCGGCTGGAGCCGAGAACTCGATGACGAACATCGTCTTTGTCAGATGATCGAGGAGGACTATATCAGGCTTATTAGCTCTGATTTGCCTGAGCGTGGGGAATGAATAGTTCCAGTAAATCTGACACTTCTCATTCCCCACAACGGACTCAATATCCCCCGGAGCGTAGGGCAACACTGGTGTCTCGTCTATGCTATACGAGTGCCGTAGGTGATAATACAGCACTCGCAGAGCCGCATTATGTCGATGGATATAGGCCGAGACAGCATACACCTGGCAAGCTGATAATAGGTGCATAACTGTCTCAGGCGCCCTATGGCAGGCCCTGCAACTTGTGTCAGGGACCTCTATACCCATGACGCGACTTCGATAGACGAGGGTGTTGAAGACACCATCCTGGCACGCCAATATGAACCCCTCCGTCTCCGATTTCAGCCCGCCTGACTTGAGAAACGAGAAAGTCAGTTCTCTGGATAAGCCCCTGTCATCAATGGTCTTGAAGAAGACGGAGTGCATTGGCTTATCCATATGAAGCTGCAATAGTTTCACAACTTCTGCAGCTTTTATGCGGGCTTTTCTCCGAGCAGGTTCTAGCCCTGTAATAGAGTCAAGACCTCTCTGCTCGGGGTCGAAGATCAGACTGAGCTCATTGGCTGCTCGTTGTGCTGCCCTAAACAAGAATGCTCCAACTCCTGCCTTTTCATGATCTCTGACCATCTGCAGGAGGGGATCCGAACTCCTGGTGATTTTACATGCTCCATCCAGTACCATTCTGTTATGCAGACACTCCAAACTCAAGAGTCCGCGGCCTCCCCGATCTCGTGGGAGATATAACCGCGGAACGGACGATTTAGGATGCAAGCTCCTGTTAAGGTGCATCATTTTGCGAGTACTAACGTCTAGTTTGCGCAGCTCCTCGAGAGTCCACTTCACTACTCCAAAAGAGTAGAGTAGGATCGGAACAGCAAGCATATTAGTAGCGGCTACCTTGTTCTTCCCCGACAACTCTGATGACCAGATTTGTCGGAGCCGGTGCCGATACTTGCCGCGGAGAGCGTTTTTCACCAGTTGTGCCTCCTGGATGTGGCTTTCCTCAACACCCAGGTAGGTATACTTCTCTCCAGCATCCAGATGACGTAGGATGCTTCCGTCCACGAGCTGCGCATCTTTTCCGTAGTCCTCGCATCGTCCTCTCTTGAGATGAACCAATGCGCATTTATCCATCCCCAACTCCATGCCAATAGCCTGCGTGTACTCCTGCACCACCTTGAGGGTTTGGTGTAGATCTCTCTCTCCAGAGGCATATAGTTTGAGGTCATCCACATAAAACAAGTGGGTGACCTTATGCCTCCGATTTGTCGGTGGGCCACAGTTGTATCCTTTGGTTTTTCTGATCGCAACAGATAATGGCAGTAATGAGATGCAGAACAGAAGAGGGCTTAGGGAATCTCCCTGAAATACTCCTCTTCTGAAGATTACCGGATCTGTTTGGACTCTCGCACCACCAGATGTTATGATGAAGCGGGTCCTCCAGAGCGGCATCAGTTGTTCAATACATCTCACTAATGAATCGGGTACCGCAAGGCACTGAAGCAACTGAATGATCAACTCATGCGAAGTTGTGTCGAATGCCTTGCGATAATCGATCCAGGCCACAGAGAGGTTCCGCTTGTATTGCACGGAGTCCTGCATCACAGATCTGTCTATGAGCAGGCTTTCCTTGCACCCAGCAACTCCTCTCTTTGAACCTCTCTGCTCATATATCTGTTGATAAACCGGATCAACTGTTAGGAGTACTCGCATGTACAAGATGCGTGTAAACAACTTGTAGCACGCGTTGAGGCAGGTTATTGGCCTGTAGTTTTTGGGATTTGATAAATCTCCTGATTTTGGGAGAAGCACGGTTCGCCCCTCGACAAACCACTCGGGAATCTGCTGCTCTCCATCTAACCACGCATTGAAAATTATGGCCAGATGGTGGTGGGTACTTGGGAGTTTTTTCCACCAGTAGTTATTAATACCGTCTGGGCCTGGAGCAGCAAAATTCTTAGAGCCCTCTAGTGCTCTACGAATTTCCTCTGTGGTTATCGGTTGGCGCAGTAGTTCGGGCTCAGGCTCTCGAAACCTTTCACAAAATGTTCTGAACTGCGCCAGGGCTGGAGTGTCTTGGATGAGTGGTTTCCTCACTTCGTAAATACCCTTCCAGAAGTTCTCCACCTGATCAACAGCGGATTTTCGACAGCACGTGGAGGAGGTTGGAATAAGCGAGACGGTTTCTCGCGGAATTGTTTATTTTCCGCCAACCCTCTCACTCTCCTCAGTAGTGATTTTTTGGCAGTCACTAACATCCGTATCCGATCGAGGCAGTGCTGTTTGATGGTGGTTAGTACTGCCTCATTAAATGTGTTATGGGTGCAACGTAAATTGGTGGCGATACGTCGCACCTTTTGAGTAAAAGGCCTATTGGACCTTATGTACTCCATCACACACTGGATACGGGACGCGTGTTGTCTCGCCGACTGGATCTTCGCTTCCATCTTACGCACTCGCCGCTCAGCCCTCTCAGTCGGAGAGCTTGATTGATTAGGTCTCTCCGGCTGAGAAGACCGAACAGCATCGTACACTGCACGATTAATGCGCAAGATGTCGGCTCCTTCTTCGAGTAACTCACGAAGCGAGGAATCCACTCTTACCAGATCTTGTGGCCTCAGGGGCTTAATATGATGTAGGCCCCTGCGCATCCCATCGTTATCCTCAGGTGGTACTTCCCGTCTCTCCAGGAGAATATTAGGTTGAGGTTCCTCAACCTCCTGATTCTCCTGTAGTGAGGGGGTTCTGACATATCCCCTTGCACGAAGGTGGGACACATAGTCTCGCAGATTTTGGGCACTGAATGCCCCATGCTCCGGGTGTTCTACCAACCACAGAGCATGCATCCGCCCCATGTATCCCCTTCGCGAAGGGTCGCTGCTCTCATAGCAATGCATCAGGTCATCCCTCAGATCGTCCGTCCACTCAAAGCGTCCTTGTCCGTTGCCATGGTCGTCGTTGGGCTCTCTGTCCTGTTGGGCCCCACCACCTCGCCTTTGACCCTTATCCGAATGGGGTCGGTTGTGGGGGCCCTGACCTCTGTTTGTAGGAACCAGAGTAGGGGGCTTGAGAGGGGGTTAGCCTATACAGCCCACGGCCGACATCGAAGGGGAACAAGAATCTCCCTTCCAGGGTACGCTTTTGCTGTCGGTCCGGTTTTGAACCCTGAGCTCGGATAGGTGGTGGCGCTACTCACCAAAGGCAACCGATGTTATAGTGCCTCTCCTGCCTTTTATTATTATTATTATTATTATTATTATTATTATTATTATTATTATTATTATTATTATTATTATTATTATTATTATTATTATTATTATTATTATTATTATTATTATTATTATTATTATTATTATTATTATTATTATTATTATTATTATTATTATTATTATTATTATTATTATTATTATTATTATTATTATTATTATTATTATTATTATTATTATTATTATTATTATTATTATTATTATTATTATTATTATTATTATTATTATTATTATTATTATTATTATTATTATTATTATTATTATTATTATTATTATTATTATTATTATTATTATTATTATTATTATTATTATTATTATTATTATTATTATTATTATTATTATTATTATTATTATTATTATTATTATTATTATTATTATTATTATTATTATTATTATTATTATTATTATTATTATTATTATTATTATTATTATTATTATTATTATTATTATTATTATTATTATTATTATTATTATTATTATTATTATTATTATTATTATTATTATTATTATTATTATTATTATTATTATTATTATTATTATTATTATTATTATTATTATTATTATTATTATTATTATTATTTGAAAATTTGAATTTAATCAATTCCAGTCACGACTCTGCGGTCTCCGACACCACACAGAGTCGAGCTGGAGAAAAACCAGTGACCACTCCCCACGCCGTGAGGTAAGTGATCACTGGGACCGAGAATCGTGTGCCCTGAGTAAACGCAATGATCCCAGGATGATGGCCTTCTGCATGGCTCCAGCTAAAACGCTTGCCTTTTGTCGGCAAGCTGGAATTTTCTGGAGTTCTGAGAGCAGCGTATGTCGTGTACCACCAAGAGAGCCTATAATCAGGATGACTAGTTCGACAGAATGGTCTGGATAAAGTCTGCGGAGTTCGTAGAGAAGATCTCTATATTTCGTCCGTTTTTCCTCCTCCTTCAAAACGATGTTCGGTTCGGCTGGTGCCGAGAATTCGATCACGAACATCGTTTTGGTTTGATGGTCGAGGAGGACTACATCAGGCTTATTAGCTTGTATCTGCCTGAGGGTGGGGAATGAGAAGTTCCAATAAATTCGACACCTCTCATTCTCCACAACGGACTCATTATTATTATTATTATTATTATTATTATTATTATTATTATTATTATTATTATTATTATTATTATTATTATTATTATTATTATTATTATTATTATTATTATTATTATTATTATTATTATTATTATTATTATTATTATTATTATTATTATTATTATTATTATTATTATTATTATTATTATTATTATTATTATTATTATTATTATTATTATTATTATTATTATTATTATTATTATTATTATTATTATTATTATTATTATTATTATTATTATTATTATTATTATTATTATTATTATTATTATTATTATTATTATTATTATTATTATTATTATTATTATTATTATTATTATTATTATTATTATTATTATTATTATTATTATTATTATTATTATTATTATTATTATTATTATTATTATTATTATTATTATTATTATTATTATTATTATTATTATTATTATTATTATTATTATTATTATTATTATTATTATTATTATTATTATTATTATTATTATTATTATTATTATTATTATTATTATTATTATTATTATTATTATTATTATTATTATTATTACTATAGTATTCATCCTCCTGATAAATTCTTCACTTTAACATAACCTCTGTGTTCATCAATTGTTATTTTTACTTAATTTTTATAAAAAGATGCTTCAATCTGGGTTATACCACAACTTCTGGGCCCCTATTCTTGAATTCTAGGGAGCAGAAAACAGGACAACTGTCTCACTCCTTGACAGATGAATGATATATTTCCTCCTCACTTTTCTATCAGTTCTTCTACTCCCTAGAATTCAAGAATAGGGGCCCTAAACTTCTGTAAATGTGGACAGAACTATGAAGTGTCCAATAGCAGGAATTATAAATTGAATGTAGGTGAGCTGAGTTTACTGGTGAATTCCTAACAAGAAATCTTGGTTTGTTTTTAGGTAGTCTACTCATGACTTTGTCAACCTACGAATTATGATTGAAATAGTGAATAACTGTCTATCCAGTAGTCTACAGGACTTCATTAACCTCCTGAATATGATTAAAATAGTGAACCAATGTCTAGGAATCCCTTCCTGATTAAAATACTATACAGAGTGTTGGAATTTATTATGATCAGACCCTATGTTCAGAAGACTGTTCTAATTAATGTACTGATTTGAGTGATGATTATTCAAATAATGATGGGTTTTCAATTGTTTACCATGTAAGATGAAATTGGTCAAATTTCATGTTACACTACCACAAAGTAATACCTGAAATGGAATAATTAAATTTTCTTAGATATCTGAGTTGGGCAAATAGAAAAATTAAACCATATCACATACAAGTATATAACAAAAATAACAAAATAGACAAGGCAATAAAATATTATGAACCAGTATGAGAGACCATATCAGTGATTGTAGAATAAATCAATAAGATAATATATCATATCCAAAAATACATAAATTGATGTACTGGATGTTATACTTCTTAAAATACCCAGAATGAGATATAAAAAGTTGGTGAGGCTTTAAAACCTGTGGTCTAGATCCGCTGTCGCATAGTACTATGTGAGAGCTTCACAAAAGCTCCAGAGGTGTTCATAGAATTATATGATATATGACATGTTGTTACATCACTTCCAAAAGCCTTAAGAATGTCAGAAGCAAGAGTACTACCTAGTGTTGGAAACTTGTGGAATACTACCGTTCAACTATGTCATCTATGTGATGTTATTTTTAAACATGTGATATAGTGGTTTAAATAAATGTTCTCTTCAGGATTATAGTGTCAAGACTGAATGTTCTCTGTGAGTAATATATATATACAATACCCGATATATGAGAAAAATTACTATATAAAAAAACAAAATCAAAATGTAGCAACTTCAAATGCTACAGACAAATCACTTTTGAAAATTAAGATATTGGTTTTATTGATGTTGAAAGAGAGATGATTGAAATCACTTCAATTCTCAATTTTTTCTACATTCACACTGATTTGTGAGTTGCTTGAAGAAAATATGCAACTCATTTTCGTATGGAATAATCAACATTCTTATCTAGAAAATTCAATCATTCGTGGTATTACTACTGAAAATTCACTTACGTGAAGGAGAACATTTATCGGATTTGAATTCAAGAAGAATATCACAAGAACCTGGACCGTGGTCAGAAAAATTGCAATAAATCACTTCATATCTTGTCTTCATTCACATTATTACAGAAAAAACCTAGGGTGCTAGCGATTCGCGTTCACATGCACTGTCAGGTTGTAACAATTGAAAAAGGTTAATCAATTAATAGAAATCAAGACCAATCATACCATGGAAATCGCATTTTAGGACCTCAATTTTGGAATCGAATCTAAATAATATGAAAATAGATTACTAGTGTTACCCCAATTGATAACAATCGAGTACCAAATACTAGCAGGGTAAGTAGTTCATTGAAAGAGTTTTTACCTGATGTGTGAGAAATAATGAAAATATGAGTAACAATATGGAGCAGGTAACATCTGATAATTTAGGAGTTGAAGTAACAAAAAGGTGACTGCGGTTAACAGAAATGTTAATTAAGCGACAATCAAAAAGATAAATGATATAAAATGACAGAAATTTTATAATATCCAGGAATACGATACAAAGGAAACTGGATTAAATATAGAATAGAATATATATTTATTCTTTAAGCCAATATGAAATTGGATAGAATACGTCACAGGTTTGTTACATATAATAATTGTAACTAGATAAAATATAATAATAATAATAATAATAATAATAGGTCTTTATTTTCCAATAATATAACATGAGGAAAAAAGCCGAAGATCAGCTGGTTCTGTCATGCGACACAACCTCTGTTTTTCATCATATAATTTGTATACTAAGGTAATAACATGTTAGATGGCGTCAGGTCAATACATTCATTGGTCGGAAGTTCAGGTACTCATCAATTGTGTAAAAACAATTATCGCAGAGGAATTTCTTGAGATGTCTTTTGAAGGCAATTGCAGTCATTATGGATTTGATATCCACTGGGAGCTTGTTGTATAAGTGGCTTCCTGCATAAATTGGTGATTTTTTATAAGAATAAAGGTTACATTTAGCAGTACATGAATTTGAGTTATTACGTGTGGAGTAATCATGATTTTCAGAGTTCTTTTTTATTTTAGTTTATATAGATATATTCCTACTACTGGCAGTATTTCTTGTGTTCTCATTATATCGATCTCTGCAGGTGTCTGTTGACTTCATCCCAAAAATGGTTCTTAAAGTTCGTTTTTGTAAAATAAATACTCTATACACACCAATACCTTGTCCCCATACGATTATATTATATGACACTCTTGAATAAAATACAGCATAATACACATTTACTAGGTAAGCTTGGTCAAGAGCATTTTTTTTAGTACTAATTGTAAAACAGGAAGTGCTTAGGCGGGGACACAGTTTATTTATATTTTGAGTCCAACTCAAACATTCATCTATTGTGACTCCTAGAAATTTTGTTTCTTTACTGAAATTGAGTTGATGATAGTATAATACTGTTACGAACTGTGCTTCCAAGACCAGAAATCATTATCTCGGCGGCTCGCGTCTAGGCTGTGATTTATGGCCTCGCGATAACATCGGTCACCGACGTATCAATTAGAGGACAATAGCGGATGACTAATAACCATCGCAGATTCTCGAAAATTAACGGTATTTGAAGATTTTGCTAGAATGAATATTTTGTCTATACAAAAGGAGCGCAGTGGCGCGCATAGTAAGTTTTAGTTTGGAAAGAGTTGAGTTTAGAAAGAAAGCTAGTATTGTGAACATTGAGATTTGTAAAGCGAATATCCTTGTGATTTAACAAGTGTTTATTGCGTTGTATTTAGAGTGTTTGGTGAAATGAATTGTTCAGTTTTGTGAAATATAAATATCGTAACAATACTAATACATTATCAGGGTTTCTTTCGATAACCACTTCAGTTGATGTGGCTGATCTATGTTTCAAACGCTAGGAAAAAACGAGAACTTTGGATCTAATAGTCGTTTGTTAGGGTTTTTTCAATGGATCTGAATATGTGTCGGTGTAAAAACTAATGTGTTTTACACTGGAAGGAGAAAAACTAACGAGTTTTCAGATGAATGAAGTCTATGAGTCAGGTCAAATATCTCTAAACGATTACGAGTGCATGAACAATGGAACTGAAAATGTAACAGTCTGCAGGCGAGTTGACTATGTGCCTGTGATGTATTTGAATTATCGCGCTATAGAGTAAGCGAGCGCACCACTTCTGCGCAAGCCTCAGGAAATAGGGACCACATTGGTTCGGGAGGTGAGTTCATGTCTAAGACCGGAATGGCGAATGTTATCTACGCATAATATTGTAAATCCAAGCAGTTTCTATCATGTCCGAGATTATTCCTGTATAAGTGTATTATTAAACATATACGTGACATTCCGAGTATATTTGTACCTCCGACATTACAGTGCCTTTTTCTAATTTGACGTGTCTTGAACCATTCAGGCGAAGGCGATAACGACTATTTGAATACTAACCAACAAAATCCAGGAATCCATCACTCAACGCCCAGCTTCCCTCATCACCCAACATATATTGGTGAAGCTCTTCCGTCGAACTTTGTTCGTCAGGTGTTAGCTTACCATCAATTAGTCCTATCAATATGTCGAATTCTGCTTTAACCTATAACAATATATAATATTTGCAGCCATGTTTCTTTCGATATTAGTTCTATCGAAATTTAGATAAAAGTATCAGTGCCGTTACAATACATTGAATTTTATTCTAGTTATTTGCATCAAGGTAGTGAAAAATATCATTATCAAACAAGAAACAAAATTAATTATATATTTCCCGGGATTTCACCCGTGAATGTCAATAATTGACAAACAATTTGCCATGCCTATGCAAATTTAGCATTGCAAAACTCACGAAGGTGACACAGTAGCTATAATTTAATGAACTATACCAGCCGATAAAATGAAAAAATAAAGCTTTTCGAGTTTCGGCTTATGGCGTATTGTGATTCCATTGGCCGACAGTGGCGGATTTACCATTAGGCTGAGTAGGCAGCCTAGGACGGCAGATTTTAGGGGCGGCAAATTTGGAGCCAGATTAAGACGAAATATGTTCAAGCCCAAAAAAAATAACTAACCCATTTACTGGGAAGGCGTTTTGAATGTTGATCTACCATCATAATGCTGCCCTGAGCTGAGCCCCTGAGCTGGGGCTAATCAACACGGTTTCCGCAGGGAGAAATAATCTAGAATTTTGTGACATAAGTAATGGCAGATGAGTCAGAGATGACAATTTGTCAATTATTAATCATTATTTTAGGAAACCATGAAACCATTGAATTCGACACATATTTTAATTTATGAGGTGAGAATTACGTGCGGCACGCATAAATAACAATGGCCGTTGTAACAAAACGAACAGGTTGTGGCCGCGTGCGGTTAAGTGAACTCACACACAAACATGCAAAAATCTGAGGTTATAGATATTTTTCGCGAAAAATCATTATTAACATGATTGAGGAGCTGAAAGCGAACTCATTTCGCGAAAAAAAATTTGGCTAGAGTGGTCGGTTTTTTCAAAGCCATGGTGGCAGCCAACGTGTTCACTAGGGTATCGAATCGTAAAGGTTGGTAGTTGTCAAAATATGTTGTTTATGATTATTTTAATGTAGCAAACCTGTCATGTATTATTGGTTTATTTTTATTATACTTTATGATTTATATGTTCTGTGTCAATAGGTATCACAGTTCTCTTATCTGTGTCAATACTATCAATTGGTTTTCGGTTTTCGTTCAGTTTCTTTTTGGTTCTAGAGAAGTAAAGATATGTTGAGTTGTTCGTAGTTTGTATGGTTCATAAATGTAAAATATATTATGAAAGTTATTCATTAAATCATCAGTAATAAAACGCACTCTTCCATAATCCAATCCTTTATATCTAACAGTAGTGGCGGCAAAATTTGGATAGCCTACTGGCGGCAAATGTGTAAATCCGCCACTGTTGGCCGATCTTTGTGAACGCGCATCAAGGTCATATTCCAAAAAGTCGATTACGTTCCGATTTTTGTCTAAATGAATCTCCGATTTTAAAGGTGGTCACTCTTCAGGTTGAAATCACAGTCATCATTATAAATTATTTTGTAGCAATAATTTATTCAAATTTTCGCGATAGGCGAAAGCTGTAAGGCTATATTTCATCAAGAACTACTTACATCTATCAGATCCTTATATACAATTGGTGGTTCTCTAGCTTTTTTCTTTGCTGCTTCCTCTTTCCTCTCCTCTTCTTCTAAAGCCATTGCTTGATCTGAAGGGAGATTACTTTCTCCATTTTTTACTTCTGGATCGGCCATGACCAAAGCCTATAGTGTGTAATCATTTATGAGATATTGCATACCAACCTACAATTATTCTAGTAGTTACTAGCCTTCATGTCTGATTTGAATATTATTCAAGTTCGATTTCTATGTTCAGCATTCTTATTATCACTTTTATTTATCTGAATAAATATTTTTGATTTATATGACTGTTAATTGCTACAATTATTTAGAACACCTCGACACAAATTTCAATATCTATTTTTGAACGATCGAAGGAAAAATGGTCACTTTGAGACAACTTCATTTAATTTTTCAGTCGTTCATAGTTATAAAGCTATTAGTCAGAGAAACACAATAAATATACTATTATCTAATTACCTCTTTGAATTCTACAGGTATAATTTCACCTTCACGTGAATTTTTTCCACGCTTTTTATCTCTCTTTTGGTCCGTTCTCGCTAATTTTTGTTGAAGAGCTTTCCTCCGTTCTTCCAAGAGAAATGAATTATATCTGAAAATATTTTAGTGAATAGAAATTATATTTTCAATTTCGATCTAAAAACAGATCTATATTTGCAAAGACATGTGGTGAACACGTAATTTTTATGACATATTGAATATCATAAGAATACTAAGGACCGGTCGCCTAAGGGGTTTAACAGACTATTTTAGTTGTTTATTTATCAAGGGAATTAAATTGAGGCTCATTAAATCTCGTGGTATATAGATGATTTAATTTCTGACCGATTTTAATGGGATAAATGTTTCAATTTGTCATCTTCCCGATATTTGTATCAGTAATTTTTTTGTTGTTAGATTGTTGCTATGAAACTTGTTTATAGAGGGATTTATAGCATCTCTAACATCCCCAGGGGGTTATGACCCCCTTTATTGATATCGTAACTATGACGATATAAGCTTATGATATGCCGTTCAGAAATAAAATACTCAATTTGTGCGTAACCATGACAACTCATGCCTCAAGTCACGAGTTAGCAGAGTTAATTCCACGTTGAGTTAACAGAAGGCTTGATTAACTTTTATGCAACAGGTACTGATTAAGGTGGGAGTCGCAACGGACAATTTTGAACCGTTAATCAGCGGCTCGCTTTGTCATGTTCAGTGAACGAATGGTTGAATTGAATGAAATGATTTTTGCTACAGAGATGAATGAAGGATCAATACATGCCGTTTGACCAATTGTAAGATGATTTGAAAACTTTGGTTCTGCCACCTGTGCTATCGATGATATAACCGATCGTGAATCAGGATGTATCACGTGTTTTTTTTGGGGGAGATAACGATAACGGTAAAATGATTGAGAATAGAGGATAGTTAGTTAAGTTTTGGTATTTGTCAAGGTGACAACGGAAGAACAAAGAACTGTGTGAATCTTTGCGTTGTCCTCAATAATTTGAAAAAGTTCAATAAGCTGTTTGAGTTTTCGTTGTATTGAACTATTCTATCGAGGTAGGTGGAATATGCTTTGTATTATGTTTGTTTTTCTTTATGATTATGTACCTATTAATGAGGCATATAAACTGGCTATAGCGCTTGATGGTATGTTTCCACCTTATTCACATTAGAGGTACCGAGTTATCCTGATTTATATTCTATATGATTTCATCGATATGTTCGATAAGCTATAAGCCATTTTCTATATGTGCAATGAACTATGTGCTATTTTTGATATATTCGATAAGCTGTGTGCCATTTTCGATATATTCGTTGAGCTGTGTGCTATTTTCGATATGTTCGATGAGCTGTGTGCTATTTTTGATATATTCGATAAGCTGTGTGCCATTTTCGATATATTCGTTGAGCTGTGTGCTATTTTCGATATGTTCGATGAGCTGTGTGCCATTTTCGATATATTCGATAAGCTATGCGTTATTTTCGATATGTTCGATGAGCTGTGTGTCATTACATATGATTTAGAAAGGAATTATTGTCTATAGATAGCGATGTGTTCATTTCATTGTTTTTGTAACATTGCTATCGTATACGCCATCGTTGATATGTTCGATAAAGTGTATTGTATCTTATATATTGCATTATTGTCTAAATAGGAAGGTGTTTCATTTCATTGTTTTTTTGTAAAATTGCTATTGTATGTAGGGATGAGTTTCATGAATGAGACTACTGTTGAAGGCTGCGGATATTGGTCAATGAATGTGTTCATTTTATTAATGTAGGTTACTCGAAACATTTGATGCATACCAATGTACTTTTGTCATATTCTTGTAAATAGACATGGTTCTGTTTCTACCAAGTTTCACTTTAGTTTGTTACCTGTCTCAAAAAAAAATATAGCTAACAGTTCAGAAGTGGGATACACTTGGCGCTCCGTATCAAACGATGAGAGTAACTTACACTAAAATAATTAATGATTGTCGACTCAATTATTAACTTATGATCATTATTCTATCGAGATTACTTCAAATGGGTAGAAGCAGAGATCGTCATGGGTCTAAAAGGGACCGCCATCAGGGTCGGAGTGAGTCACGTTCCCCAATTCGCAGACGGCGCAGAACATCAACCGATTACGAATCAAGCCGACGAAGACGTGAGGAAGAAGCAGCTTCGAACTCAATAGATAGGCTGAGCGACGTGATGGCCAGCTTCATGCGTCAGAACATGTCATCACGCCAGACTACCATCGTCAGGGGCGATGCTGTGCCACCATTCAATCCTGAAGATCGATCCCAAGACATCGACGCCTGGTGTGGTAAAATCAACGAGATGCGTGAAATATACAGCTGGACCGAGGAATCCACGGTGTACTATGCTCTCAGTAAGTTGGAAGGGCTGGCCAAAATTTGGTACAGAGGTCAAATTAGCGTCAAGTATTCATGGGGTGAGTGGAAACTTCTACTTAAACAAGCGTTCCCAGTACATCAGGACTACTACATTTTGCTAAAAGAAATGATGGCTAGGATGAAATCACGTGATGAGTCATATCCCAAATATTATTTCGAAAAGTTGTCGCTTCTTAATAGGTGTAAAATCTCTGGCAAGGATGCGGTTTCCTGTCTGATTGGTGGACTATCGGACACAAATGTTGTAACCGCCGCTAGGGCAGGATCGTATAATAGCCCCGAATCCCTTTATCATTATTTGAGTTCTTTACCAAGTGATGGCATGTCATACAAAGTGCAGGACATAAAGCATCATAAGACTAACTCACAACAGTTGAAACGAGCAATCACATGTTTTGCATGCCGACAGAAAGGACACAGATCGATGGAGTGTCCCAAAAAAAGGAAAGATAACGCTGCTAGTTCTATCAGCTGTAAATACTGCCAAAAAAATGGACACACAGAGGACAAATGCTATAAAAAAACCTGGGATGATGCTAGGACAAAAACCAATAAAAATTCCCATACGGTTGCATGACTAGGAAACAGAGCAATCGACCCACAGAATTTGAAATTCTATAAAGACGTCTTGGTAAATGGGTTAAAATCAAACGCCTATATCGATTTCGGAAGTACATGTATCACTATCAAAGAAGAGGAAGTTATTCGACTTAACCTCCAAATCCAATCCGAAGACAAGTTTCTGTTACGAGGTTTCGGTGGTGGCCGAGTTGAGACTCTTGGTAATACTAACTTTGAATTGTCCATAGATGACGCTGAGTTAGAAGTGATGGCTCGTATCGTTCCGAATGATACACAGGATGTTCCCATTCTGGTAGGACAACCTTTCACGGAACATCCTCATTTAGTTCTGGAAAAAAACCACCAACTGTTGAAATTTCATCAGCTCCCTATGAGTAAGATATCCGACGAAGCACCAATTAATAAAATTGGACTGACCGCCAAAACGAATGCACATATACCCCCGAGATGCGTAATGAACATTAAAGTTGAGTCCAGAGAAGGGTATCAGGGAAATTTATTCGTGGAAGCCAGTTTACGACTACAAGAAGGCCATGAACATTGCATACCAAGAACGATTCTGCGAGTGCAGAGTATTACCCATCATAAACCTCTCCGATCAAGAGCTTCTAATTACCGATAAATATACATTAGCGAGAGCATGGCCTTGCCACGAAGAACATATGAAAATGGAGAAAATATTCCGATTGGATAAGGAAGAACTTCCGGATTTAGATGAAACTCTGGTCAGAACTAGTCTCACAGAACCTGAGCAAAGAGACACTCTGTATAAATTACTCAATTCCTATCGAGATTGCTTCGCGGAGAATTTAGGAGAACTGGGCTGAGCTAAGTCATCAACAGTTAAAATACAGCTCGAAGCAGATAAACCTTTCAGTTACAGACCCTATCGCATGTCCGAGAAAGAACAGAACACTGTCAAGCAGATGATAGACGAACTCTTGTCAAATGGTATCATCCAAGAGTCTAAGTCTCCTTACGCGTCACCAGTGTTATTAGTAAAGAAAAAAAACGGGAAAGATAGAATGTGTATAGACTACAGGAAATTGAATGCTTTGACTATCAAGGATAGGTTTCCCCTACCACGAATAGATGACCAATTAGATCGCCTTCACGGTAGCAACTATTTTACAAGTATCGATTTGAGATCTGGGTACTACCAGATCCCAGTTGATGAATCCTCGAAGCGATTGACATCATTCGTGACGAACCAAGGTCAGTATGAGTTCAATAGGATGCCGTTTGGTCTTACTAATGCACCGAGCGTTTTTCAAAGGCTGATGAACGCTGTCTTGAGCCCGGTTAAAACAACGGCAGCTGTCTATTTAGATGACGTATTAATTCACACCAAAACAGTGGAGGAGGGACTAAAGAGTCTAGAGAGTGTACTCGTGCTAATGAGGAATGAAGGGCTAACACTAAATCTGAGTAAGTGCACTTTTTTGATGAAGACAGTTTCTTTCTTGGGATTTGAGATTTGTGCTGGTACTGTTAAACCTGGAACGAATAAAACTGATGCGATTCCTGCGTTTCCTACTCCCCAAACAGTACATAATGTACGACAGTTCATTGGCCTTTCAGGATACTTTCGACATTTTGTTAAGAACTACGCGATTCTGGCTCGCCCACTTACTACCCTCACCAGAAAGAATGTATCCTGGAAATGGACTAATAATGAAGAGCAAGCTTTTCAGGATTTGAAAAAGAGGTTGACTGATAGACCTGTATTGGCTATTTATAACCCTACGGCTGCAACTGAAGTTCACACTGACGCGAGTAAGCTTGGGTTAGCTGGAATTCTGTTGCAGAAATTCGTTGATGACAAATTACATCCAGTCAGTTATTAAAGTCGAGTGACTACTGATAGCGAGAAGAAATATCATTCCTATGAGCTAGAGACTCTAGCTGTTGTGGAGAGCTTAAAAAAATATAGGGTGTACCTATTAGGTATCAACTTTACTGTGGTGACTGTGAGTACCAAGAAGGATTTAATTCCCCGAATAGCACGATGGTGGCTACAACTACAAGAATCCACTTTCACTGTAGTTTATCGACCAGGTGACCGGATGAAACATGTTGATGCATTGAGCAGAAACCCCTCACCATTGGAGGCTCCCCAAAATGAATATATTTATCATATAGAACAAGCTGATTGGGTTTTGTCTGGTCAATTAACAGATGATAAAATCAGAGAGATCCGTGAAGTACTATCGAAGCCACCCAACACCGAATCAGATCACCACATATACAAAAACTATGCACTTCGAGATGGAAGGGTATACCGAATTACTGTTCGTGGAATCCAATGGGTGGTCCCGAAAGGAATGAGACGGCAAGTTGTTATGGCAGCTCATGATAACATGGGTCACTTCGGGACTGAGAAGACGCTCAACAGGCTTTGCGACCACTATTGGTTTCCAAGGATGCGTAAATATGTCGAGACGTATATAACATGTTGCATCCCTTGTCTCCGCAATAACAAGCCGTCTGGTAAGAAGGAAGGATTCTTACATCCTATTGAGAAGACTCCTATACCAATGCATACTGTACATGTCGACCATCTTGGCCCTTTCCCAAGGTCCAAAAAGGGAAATATATTTTTGATTGCGGTAATAGATGCTTTCACGAAATTTGTATTTCTCAAAGCCGTGAAAACCACGAACTCGAAGGAAGTGATTAAATTCTTCAAGGAAATCACCAGTTGGGTTGGTAGCTCCAAGATTATCATCTCTGATCGAGGGTCGTCTTTCACATCAATACGGTTTCAGACGTATTGTGGAGAATCAGGAACGAAACATGTGTTGAATGCTGTGGCCACTCCTCGTGCTAATGGACAAGTGGAGCGATTGAACAAAACCATTCTAGGTGCCCTTTTGACTTCAACGTTGGGAGAAGACTTGTGGGATGAAAACATCAGTAATATTCAATTCGCAATCAACAACGTTATCCATAAGACGACCAAACAATCACCGAGCGAGTTATTGTTTGGTTACAAACCTAGAGGAGGCATAGACCAAGTCCTCATCGACGAGGTTTCGGATGTCCCTGTTTTGTATGAAAATCTCATTCAAATGAGGGAAGAGGCGAGAGATCGAACTCTACGAGATCAAGAGCACATGAAGCGCAGGTACGACAGAAAACGTAAGCAACCTCGTGAATATAAAGTTGGAGATCTCGTTCTCATTGAGAAACAGCCAATGACTGAACCGGGAACGAGTCGCAAATTAACGTCTCCTTTCAGTGGCCCCATGGTAGTAAAAGCTGTGCTTCCCAGAGATAGGTATATAGTATGTGATATGAGTGGTTAGCATAGAACCCGATCTTCCAAGTATGAGAATACTATCGCTGTGGACCACATGAAACCTTGGGTACCGAGTGGGGGCATATCCGATACCACGGATAGCGAAAGTGGAGGCGATGGTGATATTCCTTTGAAGATTGGAGATTCAGATAGCGGAAGCGATTGACTCGAGGCGAGTCATGAACAGGATGGCCGACTGTAAGATGATTTGAAAACTTTGGTTCTGCCACCTGTGCTATCGATGATACAACCGATCGTGAATCAGGATGTATCACGTGGTTTTTTTTGGGGGAGATAACGATAACGGTAAAATGATTGAGAATAGAGGATAGTTAGTTAAGTTTTGGTATTTGTCAAGGTGACAACGGAAGAACAAAGAACTGTGTGAATCTTTGCGTTGTCCTCAAAAATTTGAAAAAGTTCAATAAGCTGTTTGAGTTTTCGTTGTATTGAACTATTCTATCGAGGTAGGTGGAATATGCTTTGTATTATGTTTGTTTTTCTTTATGATTATGTACCTATTATTGAGGCATATAAACTGGCTATAGCGCTTGATGGTATGTTTCCACCTTATTCACATTAGAGGTACCGAGTTATCCTGATTTATATTCTATATGATTTCATCGATATGTTCGATAAGCTATAAGCCATTTTCTATATGTGCAATGAACTATGTGCTATTTTTGATATATTCGATAAGCTGTGTGCCATTTTCGATATATTCGTTGAGCTGTGTGCTATATTTTCGATATGTTCGATGAGCTGTGTGCCATTTTCGATATATTCGATAAGCTATGCGTTATTTTCGATATGTTCGATGAGCTGTGTGTCATTACATATGATTTAGAAAGGAATTATTGTCTATAGATAGCGATGTGTTCATTTCATTGTTTTTGTAACATTGCTATCGTATACGCCATCGTTGATATGTTCGATAAAGTGTATTGTATCTTATATATTGCATTATTGTCTAAATAGGAAGGTGTTTCATTTCATTGTTTTTTTGTAGAATTGCTATTGTATGTAGGGATGAGTTTCATGAATGAGACTACTGTTGAAGGCTGCGGATATTGGTCAATGAATGTTTTCATTTTATTAATGTAGGTTACTCGAAACATTTGATGCATACCAATGTACTTTTGTCATATTCTTGTAAATAGACATGGTTTTGTTTCTACCAAGTTTCACTTTAGTTTGTTACCTGTCTCAAAAAAAATATAGCTAACACAATGGCAACTCCCAAAAATGGATGAATATTTTGAAAAAAATTCTCAAAAATGATCAATTTTCAGGTTATTAGAGTGATCAAATATTATATTCTAGAAATATATTTGATGATTATGAATTAGCTAATGGCATCACTCAGAGTATAAATAATGCATTAACCCAAAAAAAGTTGCAGAAAAACGATCTAATTTTCAAGATGAACATGACAAAGATGACGTACTTCAGTTCAGCTACTGACAGCAAGATGGCTGTTGTTGTTTCAGTGGACTGTATAATAATTGAAATGAAATGAAATTGTTGATACAATTACCAGAACAGAAACTCGTAGATGATCTATATTGATTTGAGAGGTTAAATCTTGAAGATTCTTGAAGTACCACCACAGGTGAAGTTCTGAGGTTGAGAGTTTGAGTTGATTAGATCACTGGCCAGCGCGGTAGTCACGAACAAAACAGGGAACAAGAGGTTTCGAAAGTAATCGCACTAGAAAGTCTATATTCGAGCGAACGACAAATCGCAATTGTTCTTATCTTCTCAGTTCTCCCGTGCTTCGGCACAGGTGTGTTTTTGTTGAGAAATTGGTGATACGAGGGGCGATCGAAGTTTACTACATTAGAAACCACAGCAATATCGCGCAAAGTAAATTATATTATATTAACAATAATCAGACAAACACAAAGAGAAGGTGAAGACGGAACATAACCGCCCACCTAAAATGCAGGTGCATTTTATTGGTTATCATTTTCGGTGAGTGGCAAAGGGCAAACCTTCGTCACTGAGCGTTTGAAAGAACCAGTACTAGTTTGCACCGTGACAACTCGTACAATTCCGTCTTTTCCGGGGTGAATATCAATAATACGACCGAGTTGCCAACGCAATGGGGGAACATTATCGTTCTTTAATAAAACTAACGATCCGGTTTTAATGTTAGCCACAGCTTCGGTCCATTTACCTCTCTGAAACAAGGTGTGAAGATACTCCTTGTTCCAGCGAGACCAGAAATCTTGATGCAACCGCTGGATCAGTTGCCACAGAGAGTGTGTTTTTTTTCAAAGCAAGCAAATCTTCGTCTGGAAATGAATTTAAAGGTTCCAACGTCAGGAAGTGACCCGGAGTGAGTGCTGAAATGTCATTGGGATCTGTGCTAGCAGGGCAAAGGGGTCTGGAATTTAGAACTGCCTCCACTTGAACTAATAACGTATTGAACTCTTCATATGTGAGGATTTGTTCTCCAATTACTCTCGATATATGTGACTTTACAGATTTTATCCCTGCCTCCCACAATCCACCGAAATGGGGGCTCATCGGAGGAATGAATTTCCATTCAATACACTCCTGTTCTGCAGCATTTTGCATGAGTTTGAGGAGCTGTCTGTAACAACCAACGAAATTTGTGGCGTTATCGCTATGAATTATACTAACTCTACCACGACGAGATACGAGCCGGCGTAGAGCAGCGAGAAAAGTATCCGAAGATAAATCCGTGGCCAATTCTAAGTGCAATGCCTTGGTGGCAAAGCAAACGAATAAACATATGTATGCTTTATGCGTCTTGATACCACGAAATTGTGAACGGGCCTCCAAAATCGACACCAATACAGGAAAAAGGTTTGACTTGAGACACTCTTAAAGGAGGAAGATTTCCCATGGGGGGTTGAAGGCATTTTGGTGACTGTTTCCAACAAGTTAAACAGCGTGATGTAATTCTTCGAATCACCCTTTTTGCCGATAAAATCCAGAATTTTTGAAGCAAGAGAAAACTGAGGGTTTGATTTCCTGGATGAAGATATTGCTTATGAGAACTTTCTACAATTAATTCAGTGAGTACATGATTACTGGGAAGGAGAAGAGGGTGACGTTTATCATACGATAGGCCAGAATACGTTAGCCGACCGCCCACCCTCAACAAATCTTTGTTGTCAAGGAAAATATTCAATTTTCGAAGAGATTTGCACAGTAAGGTTTTCGATAAGAGAGAGGCGATTTCTGCATGGAAGACTTGACCTTGCACATGCTGAACTACATAGTATTATTAGAGCTTCATTTAGCTCTGAGTTTGAGATGTAGGAACCATGAGTTCGAATTTGGGTTTTATGAGATCGCTTGATGAACCGACGAATATATGCAATTATTCGTTGAAGCTTTGAGAGGGATGAATACTTTGCTAGCAGCACATCATAGATTTTTGTTTCATTTTGCACAAGAAGGACGTGTTTCTTTTGTTCCTTAAAAAACTCGGAGGTTAGATTATTTTTGAAAGAAATTGATGGCCATGAGGAAGGATGCTCGGAAAGCCAACTAGGCCCCGCCCACCATTGGAGATGCTCAACAAGTTGAGAAGGCAACATTCCTCTTGAAGCACAATCAGCTGGGTTATCCTTTGAAGGGACATACCGCCATATAGCTGGGGGGAACCTTTCTTGGATAAAACTAACTCGGTTACTGACAAATGTTTGCAATTTGTAGGGAGAAGATTGAATCCAATTTAGAGTTGTGGATGAATCAGTCCACGCAACAATACCGTTGATAGTAATTTGATTTTTGAAAGTATTTTCAACAAAACTTAGTAGTTCTGAAAGAAGGGCAGCGCCACACAATTCGAGCCGGGGTATCGATACTGTTTTCAGAGGGGAAACTTTCGATTTGGCACATATTAACGACACACGGGGTATATTGTTACTAAGATACCTACAGTAGATCACTGCAGCATAGCCTTTTTTACTGGCATCTGAGAAACCGTGAAGTTCACATTCATTTTCTGACAAATGGAACAAGTACCGAGGAACTCGAATTTGGGAAAGTATTGGAAGTTCGCATTTGAACCGATTCCAACTTGATACAACATCTTGGGGTGGTCTGTCATCCCATCCCAAGCCGATAGTCCATAAATGTTGGATTAGTCTTTTTGCAAACAAAGTTAACGGGGTGAGAAAACTAAGTGGATCAAAAATCCGAGCAAGATCTGAAAGAACATTTCTTTTAGTACAAGGAAGGTTTTGAGATGAAATACTGAAAGAAAATACATCGAGAGAAGAGTTCCATTCCAAGCCCAGTACTTTGACAACGATTGGGTCTTGCTCTAGATCAAGAAACTTAGACACTGTAGAGAGTTCATCAGAATGTAGCGAAGGCTGGTTACTGTTCCACTTATGTAATTGAAAACCTCCTTTTCCAAGCAAGGAGATGAGTTGGTTTTTCAAAGTTTGAGCAATTTCAATAGTGTGACAACTTAAAACGATATCATCGACATATGAAGAGGTTATTATGGCTTCGGAGGCAAGTGGAAACTCAGAACTTCCTTCTTCAGCTAATTGTAAGAGTACTCGGATTGCGAGAAAAGGAGCAGAAGATACTCCATAGGTAACGGTATTCAAGATAAATTCTTGAATAGGTTGATCAAGAGAAAATCGCCACAAAATCCGTTGATAATTGACATGATCTTCCGATACCAAAATCTGCCGGTACATCTGGCGAATATCTACCATAAGGGCAATGGGATGGACCCTAAAGTTCAAAAGAATTGTCACAAGGTTTCTTTGAAGTTTTGGACCAGTCATCAGAGTATCATTCAATGAGGTTCCGTCAGATGATTTTGCGGATGCGTCAAATACTACACGTAGTTTTGTACTTAGACTGTCCGGGCGAAGCACACAATGATGTGGTATGTAATAAGAGCAGTTCGGAACATCTGGACTTTTGAGCAGAGACATATGACCTTGTTTCAAATAATCATCCATGAACTCACGGTACTGTTGATAAATAGGAAGATTGTTACGCAATCTTTTTTCCAACGAGAATAATCGTTTAAGAGCTATGTCGCGAGAACCACTAAATACAGGTTCACAACTCTTAAAGGGGAGAGTGACAACAAAGCGACCTGAAGAATTTCGGGACACGGTTTTCTGGAAAATCTTCTCACACCGTTCATCATCCGGGGCTTGGATAGGCATCTTCGGAATCTCTTCAATCTCCCATAACCTCTAAAACGCGGAATCGAGAGGAAAGGCACAAGTACAGTGCAGAGAATTTAATATAGGTGGAGTTGGATCATTGACAGCACCCATCAGAATCCAACCAAATATAGTGTTAAAAGCAACTGGTTCATTGATACTACCAGATATTCGACCACTTTCCAGTACTAAAGAGAATATGTCTGCCCCGAGGAGAATATCGATATCACCAGAAATATTGAAAGAAGGATCGGCAAGATCTAAATTCGAGATATAAGACCAGGATGTTGTACTAATCGAATTACTCGGCATTCGATTGCATACTTTGGGTAAAACAATTGCGTTTACTTTCAGGACAGGTTTGGGGCTTTGACGAGGGCGAATTTGGAGAGAGACTGATTTTGATGCACGTGAATTCATCTGGCTTATACCTTGTATGGAAAGGGAAATATCATCATTTTTCAATCCGAGACGATTGCAGAATTTTGCACTAATGATGCTAACTTGAGAGCCAGTATCAAGTAATGCACGTGCTTTCTGATATGAACCCCAGGCATCAAGTACTTCAATCAGTGCGGTTGACAGAAGAATGGTTGAAGTTGAGTTCAGGGCACAATAATGAGTTGTTGCAGTATGAGGAGAAGAGTGACTACCTTGAGCACCGAGGGAAGGTGATGAATTTGGAACTTGATTGGGACTTGCGAAACCTTGACTGTTGAGATTGGACGAATTTCCAACATGAGACTGACCTGTGAAATGACCTTGATTTGGTCGATTTGTCGAGAGAGGTGTAGAGTCATTGAAGTGTAATAAAGTGTGATGTGATTGTCCACATTTCACACAATGGGATTGTGAAGAGCAATTTTTTATGGTATGCATACAACCTAGGCAATTTACACACCACTTGTGAGATTTCACAACATAGAATCGTTCACGAGTAGGAAGTGCTAAAAATTGAGGACATTTATAAATGAGATGTTCACCTGAACATAAAGAACAGGAAGAGTTACGTACTTGAGTATGGAACGAGGAACGTCGAGGAGTGAACTTGGAAGAAGTCACTATTGGGGAATTCCGAAATTTGACATTACTCCTGGGAGAACTATTTTGTGTATAATCTGCTGCTCTATCAAGACTACTACATTGTTTCGAGACAAAATCAACTAGGCTATCGAAAGTTGGGATCTCATCTGATCCAGATTCTAATTCATAACGAGAAACTGTATTAGCATCGAGTCGTTTCAGGAGCATATTAAATAAGAGGAAGCTCCATGATTCAGTTGGAAACACTAAATTTTTTAGAGCCGCCAAATTTTCAGTAAATATATCTACTAAAGATCGTAAATTTTGAGGAGTCACAGTATTATCCGAGAGATTTGGAGCATTTTCAATTTCAAGGTAATGGGCAGTTGCTAAATCACGTTTATTCTCATATCGTTTTATCAAAGAATTGTAGGCAATCACATAGTTTGCATCAGTGAGATCATTTCGTTTAACTAAAGCTAAAGGAGCACCGCTTAGAGAAGATATCAGGTAATTGAACTTTTCTATATTTTTTAATTTTGAATTATCGTGAACCAAACAATTGAACATACCAATGAATGTTTTCCATTGTCTAAGATTACCATCAAATTTCACCAATTCTATCTTGGGCAATTTTACATTACTTCTATGATCAACAGCATCAATTTGATTATTTGTACCTGTTTCAAATAGTTGAGTGTATATTGACTTGGCACTATAATAATGTTGATGAAAAGTTGTAGATGAATCTCTTATTTCATCGATATTGTATGTGTCAGTAGCAATCAATAATGGAATGAGTGACTGATTATAATTTTCAAATTCAGAATAGATTATGTCAAGATGAGTATATCTAGCCTTGAATTGGTTATGCAAATCGGAAGAATTTTTTGCAGATTCTGCAATAACAGCTATATCACTCATACGCTCCATGCATAATGTCTGCAGCGCTTTATGTTTTATTTTATTTTGTTGAGTAGCCATAATAGCGAACTAATTATTGAGCGCACCTGGTATACTATAAATTCCTGAGTTGAAAACTAAGAGTAGGGAAATATTGTTAAATAAAAAGTCCCAACTGGTGCAAGCTATATCAGAGCAAACAGGTGTACGTTTTTTATTCCAAAAAGGTATAGCCAACAAAAAGTTGTAGAATTATACAAAAAAAGAACTATTAACTAATTAGAATCCCATCGATCAAATTAACTTTTCGGAATATGGACTTTGATGCAAGAGTAATCACTTTTATTTTGATATGAAAATTAACACCCGTTTTTTAGAGCAAGTTTTTTTGCACGAGTTTTGTGAATTTGAATGATAATCAATAATAATTGTGGGCAATAAAGAATATATAGATGCCGCAATCATGTACCGAATCAGTACGAGTTGTCATCTAATGCAAACAACTGATTTGGTAAAGAGAAATATAATATAATATATGTTTGTCTGAGTATGATGAAAACAACGAGAGAGAGAAAAAAAAAAGAAACGAATTTCTGTTTCGCCTTTACATCAACAATTTCGTCATGCACTTTCGCATGAAACAAAATATCCTGGCTTGATGGACCAAATAATTTTGTAGTTTCAGTGGACTGTATAATAATTGAAATGAAATTGTTGATACAATTACCAGAACAGAAACTCGTAGATGATCTATATTGATTTGAGAGGTTAAATCGAGGCTGTGGTTTCCTACCTTGAAAATCTTGAAGATTCTTGAAGTACCACCACAGGTGAAGTTCTGAGGTTGAGAGTTTGAGTTGATTAGATCACTGGCCAGCGCGGTAGTCACGAACAAAACAGGGAACAAGAGGTTTCGAAAGTAATCGCACTAGAAAGTCTATATTCGAGCGAACGACAAATCGCAATTGTTCTTATCTTCTCAGTTCTCCCGTGCTTCGGCACAGGTGTGTTTTTGTTGAGAAATTGGTGATACGAGGGGCGATCGAAGTTTACTACATTAGAAACCACAGCAATATCGCGCAAAGTAAATTATATTATATTAACAATAATCAGACAAACACAAAGAGAAGGTGAAGACGGAACAATGGCAATTCCACTAAAATCATACAGAGTCATTGTAAATCATACCAGGCGTTGCCAGATCTTCAACTCCATTGATATTTTCATGACATGTTCATTTTCGGGTAATGTGTGTACGATTCAATTTCGTCTTATTATATCTGAATGTCGTCAACACGTCCTTACAATACAATCTAACGATTATTATAGGATGAAAATGCAACATCGCAGACAAGTTTTGTGATTTTTTATAATATTTTGTTCCGAAATGTGTATATAGGTTTTTTCAAGGGTTTTTTTGGATCGGAAGTTATGATTTTCTTTGTCATTAATCAATATGACGGAAAAGTTCTCGGATTCATATCTGGAGGTTTTGTGATACGCAAATTATGTTTTTAGTCGAGTTCTGTTATTCTCGCAAGTGAATTTCGACCTACTTCTAGCTATTCGATTGACTTGAAATTTGGTGGCTGTCAATAATTCTGGTGACAATAATGTCTAGAACATGTGTTACAGAAAAAAATTGCGGCTCGAAGATAACGACGAGTTTTGTGTTTATGGTCCGATTTGATATAAAATTGGTATGTGGAGGTTTTTGAGAAGGGGAATATGCATTTTTAGTCAAAAATTCGTAAATTCAAGATGGCGGCTCCAAGTTGATGGAAGAGATTTGTGTTATGGTCCAATTCGATTGAAAATTGGTATAAGGAGGTTTATAGGATTGAAGATTAGAAATTGATTTTCAAAATTCCTAAATTCAATATGGCGGCTCCAAGATAGCGAGGATTTTTGCTATTATGGTCCGATACATTGAGGATTGGTATATTGAGGTTTTTGTTGTCGGAGATTATGACTTATTGATCATAATTTATAAATTCAAGATGGTGGCTGTAATCACAAATCTCGACCACCATCTTGAATTTACAAATTTTCACGAATAATTCCTAATCTCTGACCCTACATACAAATTTTATATCGAATCTGAACATAATCACAATACTCATCCGTCATCTTTAATTTACAAATTTTGATAATTAATTCATAATCTTCGACCCCGAAAAGCCCTACATACCAATTTTAAATCAAATCTGAACATAAGCACAAAACTCGTCCGCCATCTTGGAGCCGCCATCTCGAATTCATAAATTTTGATGAAAAATTATAATCTCTGACTTCGAGAACCCATATATACAAATTTTGAATCGAATTGGACCATAATCACAAATCTCGACCTCCATCTTGAATTCACAAATTTTGACTAATCATTCATATAATCTTCGACCCCGAAAATCCATATACACCAATTTCAAATAGAATCGGACCTTATTCACAAAAATCGTCCGCCATCTTGAAATTTTGATTTTCAACGAGAAAATTAAAATCTCCGAACCCGACAATCCCCTAATACCAATACCAATTTCTATTCGAATGGGACCATATTCACAAAAATCCGCCATCTTGAAATTCTGAATTTTGATCCCGAAAAAACGATTTTGAATCTAATCGGATTTCGACTTGAAAAATTTATTAACAATTTTGAAACGATATCACTACAATTATTATAGTTTTTTTACCAATTCAATAGAATACCCGGACTCAACAACTAAATTACAACAACAGACAATGTCGCATTCCCAATTAGACGGGGTCTGTTGGGTTGGTTGCATGAAATTTCATTTTCATATTGCACTGGAACATCGCCATCTTGCGTTGTAGGTTGTCAAGGATGTTGGGACTCCCACCTTAATATCGAAATATGATGAAGTAAAAGAACTGACTATCACCGAATAGATGCCATATAATTAGATAATTTATATAAGATTTTGAAACATCGAAAATCTAAGGCAAAATGTGACCCTTAAGCGATATTATCTGTAAATGTTCGTTTATCGCACTCCGATGAGTTCACGAAATTGTTTGGTGTATATTGGCCTCCTGATCACTAAACCTAAGTCGACTCAAATATTTTACATCTGACCATTTGACATCTCAAATTTCATCAGCAGAAATTATTATTATTTTTCCAAGATTTTACCCTTCTTTAAAACGTGTACAAAACACATTTTTTCAATGAATATGTGGTAATTTTTATTTATGGTGTTGAAAACATTATTGTTTGGCTCGTGGGCTCGGCTATATATCGGCATTGATTTTGATTCTCATGCTTCTTTTGATTTCCTTCTAATATCCATTCTCATTTTTTTTTATCAGAAATCCAATAGAAAAATTAACCACAAAAATTGTAAGAATTTTATTTGATATATGAATTCGAAAATCCGATCATAAAAGAGCCCACGAGCCAAACAATCACGTTGCTAACATCTTGAATTGAAATTACCAGTAATTCAGTGAAAAAGGTTGTTTTGTTTACGCTTCAAATAAGGGCGAATTTTTGTAAAAATAATACCTAGTTTTTTCTACTGGAAAGTGTTGAAAAAAGTAATTATATGCGTGTGTCGTATGAGAGGAAGGGGTTAACTTTGTAAGTTTTTAATACCTAAAATTTGAGATGTCAAATGATGCATTTTCGAGACAGAATGGGGCCTTATCCCCGAAAATATTTGATACCGACACGTTTTGACTCAGGATGCGAAATAAAAATGTAATGAATAATGCAAGGGGTGATTGAGAATATTGAAACAGATATTATGATGGAGAGAACCTGTTTTCCGAAGAAATAACGAGCAGTTTCTAAATAGATGGATTTGAGAGAGAAAATTGTAAATATATAAAAATAGTCTATATATCCAATTAAGAATATTAAACATAGCTTGAAGTTGAATGTCTGGTAGACTACGAGCAAGAAACAACCATTTTCCTGGCAATACCAGTCTGTAGGTTGTTACGATTTTCCGAAATCGTCGGTATAGAAATGATTAATTCAAATTAACTACTCCACTCTGTATACACGATTTTCGGGTTTATTCGGAGTATACGCGTTTTTGCGGATAGATAGGAAAAAGTGGTTCGATCGAATGAAAAGGAAATTGTGAGCGAGTCAAGATAGCGCGACGAACGAATGTTGCTATTAGGATAGATTTTGGGGTGTTTTTTTGGAGTCTGTAGAATTCATACGTTTCGACGGATATTTTCCTGAATTAGGTATTGCAAAAGTTGTGGGAGCTGTCACTGGAATAAGTGTAGTCCAATACCCCAGTTCAATTTGAATATTGGGTAATTAGTTCCTTCGTTCGGTTTTTTTTTTACATCTCCTTCAGTGTTAGGGTTGCGGCATTGGGAGGTGAGCATTTTGTGTTATTACGATTTCGCTATTTTCTTTCAACTCGCTTTTAATAGTTTTTTTTGTATCGCTCGCAAATATTTAACAGTGCAAACTGTTTTTAGATGTTTTGGGGAGGTACACAGTGCCTGTCTTGTAACTACGCTATCCTAGCTGTTGGACGGTGATCGAAAGTACGACGACCGTACGTACTAGTGAATACAGGCCAGTTTGGGAATCCTGTACATCAGTTGCTGGTGGACGGTGTGGTAGACCTTTTTTCGTCCGTATGCAATAGGAACATAACAACTAAAACTGGTTTTTCGGTCTAGCTACGGGAAGGAATACTTGGGAGCAACTCTACATCCATACCATCGGGATGGGACTAGATAAGTACTTCATAGAGGGTTGTGTCTCGTACTTCTGAGATACAAAAGTTACAAAAACAATAAGCAGGTATATTGGTAGCTTCGTTTAGGACTCTCTTGCGGGCTTATAAATGGTGAAATGTGTTGTAGCGTAGGATATTGTATGTATAATGAAATAAGTTTTTTTGGGATCCCAAAATTAAATTTAATATCTGATATTGTATCAAGAATCAAAGAACGACCTTTTGGTAGTTTAGTGGTTTCCACCTAAGGTATATCACTATCAGTCAGACTTCTGAAACCACTTGGCGCCCTTTTCTTTCTTATATGTGTGTTCAAATATAGGAAATTAACTTTGTTTGACCATATTTTTACCCACGTCCCTTGTATTATGAGCAAGCACTTTACTTGCCGAACTTAAACATAACCTATTATTGATAATTCTGTTGTTCAACCTGGAAATAAACCTACCTACAGGGTGAACGTAATAAACTGGCGCCCGAAACGTGGGGCCCGATTTGTTTAGTATTTATTGTTATTGATTATTGAGGTTTGCTTGATGTTTTTGTAACACTTATTGTTTTCGTAACACTGCCATTTAATTGTTTCTATTTTCACGATATCCTGTGCAATTCTAATTGAAGAGCGTCAATATGGATCTATCACGATTGGTAAGGGATGAATTAGAGTATGAGCTCAACATCAGAGGGTTCAGAAATATTGAGTCAGAGACGGTTATATCAATGCGCAGACAGTTGAAAACTCTCATGCGGCCGGAAGCATTCGGGGAAGAAGTAGAGTTGTCTGACACGTATGTACCGGATGTCACCTCGGAGTTAGAAACTTGTAATAGGAAAGTAGTTGAACTAGAAACTTACGTGAATAGTCATGATTTATATTTGACGAATGGCAATGAAGCTAGGACTGTAGAGACCAGATTAAAACATTTGTTTGCTCGACTTAATAGGTTAGACCCCACCGATGAAGCTCAGGAAAATAGTAAAGGAAATTTGATAGAACAGGTTAAATCTATTGAAGTTTCGTTCGATGAAAAATTGAATATTGATGCTGAACGTGTCGTTCCACCGGTCGTAACTTTACCCGTACCACCACCAACCGCAGTGACTACCCGATCAACAATACCGGTATACAAGTGGAATTTTCATTTTTCAGGGATGAAGGGCACTATGAGCGTGAGTGCGTTTTTAGAGTTGGTCGAGGAATATAGAATTGCTCGCGGAGTTACTAACGTAGAGTTGTACAATGGAATAATTGATTTGTTAGATGGTAGGGCGAAAAGTTGGTATCGGTCTGTTAGAGATACAATTAACACTTGGGAGGAATTCGTGGTCGAGTTAAAAACAGAATTTTTGCCGGACGGTTTTCAGACGGATTTTCTAGAAGAAATCAGGCGTAGTAATCAGGGTGAATATGAACCGGTAGGAGAATTCTTTGCACGCATCTCTAATATGTTCAAGAGATTACCCAAGTCATTGAGCGAAACTGAAAGAGTAGATATCGTAAGTCGGATATTGGAGCCTTATTATATAGATAAACTTGGATTAGCGGAATACAAAACTGTAGATGATCTTAAGAGGTTATGCAAAAAGTTGGAATCTTCTAGGAACATGTCGGATAGGTCGAAATGTTCGGGAAACAAGAAAATTAGGGTTAGTTTCTTGGAACCCGACTTAGCTTATGATAGTCCTTGTAACTCTTCTAGAACAAATTCAGGATATCACGAGGAAGAATCCGAGAGACCTAGAAATCCTAGGATAAACAGCATTAGTTGTTGGAATTGTAGGGAAGAAGGACATTCTTTTTCTAATTGCAATAAACCACGCGATCGTTCCTTTTGTTTTCGTTGCGGCAAGGATGGAACAAATAAATACAATTGTAGTTGCACAAAAAACGGGAACCAAGGTCGTCGCTCATCCGGTCGACGATCATGCGTGATCCGCAAAACCGGACGCCACCAGCCAATTCTTGGCAGGATTGGTTGAATTTTGTCAAGACTTTTTATAAGAAGAATCGTATTGATAGTTTATTCAGTAGAGTAGGAGATGATCCAAGACCATATTTGAAAATATCTGTATTTGGAAAGGATCTACTTGGGTTATTAGATTCAGGAGCCACCCAAACGGTGATTGGTAGAACGGGATGGAACAAGTTGAAATGTTTTGAATTGACCTTGGAAAAATGTTGTCATACGGTGAAAGTGGCCAATGGGGTTAATTGTGAGGTCTTAGGGGCAGTAAATATTCCATTTGTGTTAGAGAATAAGTGTAAGTTATTGAAATGTCTGGTGGTATTAGACGTAGAAAATGATGTAGTTTTGGGAGTAGATTTTTGGCGTGACATGGATTTAGTCACGAATGTTTCGAGAAATATATGGCAATTTGCGGATGATTCTGAACAGATTAATACGCTTCAAGGATGTCCAACGACAATCGAACAAAGGCGTCAATTAGAAGATATGTTAGCTTATTATTTTGGTAAAATGGGATCGGGTTTAGGCTGCGCAAAGGGGATTAAACATCGAATCGATACTGGGGATAGCGAACCCATTAAGCAAAGATATTATAATGTCTCGCCATTCTTACAAAAAATAATAGATACGGAGATCGAAAATAAGTAGTGTACCTAGGGGGCTATCAGCTCAAGATGGCCGCCATCAAGGCGGGAAATTCAAATTTCGCTGACGTCATCAAAGATGGCCGCCATGGGACAGCTGTCACATGTCAACTGTCATATGTCAACTGTCATATGTCAACTGTTATATGTCATATGTCTACTGTTTAGTGTTCCATGCCGCTGTGTCAACTGTCAAGTGTTCCATGCATCTGATGATCAGATGTAGTATGGAAACGCAACGCGTCATAGACTACCCGACCAATCAGAAGCCGCCATACCCCCTTGACCCCCTTAGACCTCCGCTGTACCCTCTTAACCCCCTTAGGCCTTCGCTGTACCCCCTTGGCCCCCCTCAGGTCTTCGCTGTACCCCCTTAGCCCCCTTAGGCCTTCGCTGTACCCCCTTGGCCCCCCTCAGGTCTTCGCTGTACCCCCTTAGCCCCCTTAGGTTTTTGCTATACCCCCTTGACCCCCCATAAGACTGCGCCCCCTTAGCGCTCCGCATCCGGAAACATCTCATGACGTCATATTTTATTTAAAAAAATCCTTCTATCGGCGGGATTCGAACTCCAGACCACCGGATTACGAGTCCGATGCGTTAACACAGAGCTACGACCACTATATAATTTAATTGCAGTCAATGTCGATGTAACGTTATCGCTCAGCGTGACGTAGTCGAGCAGATCCGTCCCAAAGATAAGAGAACGTAGCAACCTCGGTAAGCGGGGAGCAGGGGAAACGAACAATGGCTTATTCATTCATTATACATCAGTGTATGAATAGAGATAATCGCATTCAAGGTCAGGTTCGCTGCATTCCATTGATGACTCAACATATCACACCATGGAGCAGGGAAAGGAACAATGGCTTATTCATTCAATAAACATCAGTGTATTAATAGACATAATTGCATTCAAGGTCAGGTTCGCTGCATTCCATTGATGATTCAACATGATACAATATTTCGCGAGACGTTACAAAGATAAGAGACGACAAAGCGACTGACACTGTTGCCAGACGTTTGAAAAAATAAGGCATTGATGCCAGACGTTCGAAAATATCTGAAGATATCCCATAACGTACCTACCAAAGTAGAATGCGAACCACCACGTGGATACTTGATGGATAACGGGGTGTGGCTGCCCGAAGTTAGGCGTCTGACATCTAATGTTTGGCAGCCAAATGTCAAATGTCAAATGTCAAATGTCAAATGTCAAATGTCAAATGTCAAACGTCAAATGTCAAATGCCAAATGCCAAATGTCAAATGTCAAATGTCAAATGTCAAATGTCAAATGTCAAATGTCAAATGTCAAATGTCAAATGTCAAATGTCAAATGCCGCTATCTCTTGGTCACATCCTAACAATGACGCTACGGACGTTCCAATTAGAAGTAATAAAAAGCGTTGTAATAATAATAATCCAAATTGCACAAGATGATGTAATACTTATCTATGTATTTCGTTCGATATATCGATAATGAATGGGGTCTTTCATAAGTTTGCAGGTGGCCAATGATGATATCATATCTCGAGACCATAATTATTCATGGATAACAATGATGATGTCATGCTTACATCAGCATTTTAGTCAATACATTGATGAACAAAGAGGTCATTGATAAGTTTGCACGTGGCCGACAATGATATCATGAATCATGTTTTCTTATCGACATGAATTCCTGGAACAATTAGCAGACCAAACATTTCTCACATTTCACTGAGTCCGCATGTAACGAATTCTTTAAAATCGAAATAGAGAAAAACTAATGTTTTATTCGTAATCCCCATGACGTGTAGATTCCAAAAACAACAATTTCCGTTTTCACTTCCGGTTTCCATTTTTCCACTTAACATAGTCATGTGGGTACTCTGAGAGAAAGATTTTTCACGGACATTCTAAATATATCATTTTACCTATGTACAAAGTCTCAAGGTCAAAGAGATATCAATCAAAATTGATCGAAATAATGAAAAAAATCTATGTAAACAATTCACAATCTCTTCGTGTAATGATTTTCTGGTCGTACCAGCTTTTCGACAAATTATCAAAAAATATTCACTTCCGGTTCATCAAAAATCGATAGAGAAAAACTAATGTTTTATTCGTAATCCCTATGACGTGTAGACTTCAGAAACATCAACTTCCGGTTTCACTTCCGGTTTCCATTTTTCTACTTGACATAGTCATATGGGTACTCTGAGAGAAGGATTTTTCACGGACATTCTGAATATATCATTTTACCTATGTACAAAGTCTCAAGGTTAAGGAGATATCAATCAAAATTAATCGGAATAATAAAAAAAATCTATGCAAACAATTCACAATCTCTTCGTGTAATGATTTTCTGGTCGATCCAGCTTCTCGATGAATTATCACGAAATATTCACTTTCCGTTCATTAAAAAACGATATAGAGAAACACTAATGGTATATTCGTGATCCCCATGACGTTTAGATTCCAAAAACATCAACTTCCGGTTTCACTTCCGGTTTCCATTTTGTCAGTAAACAGGTTCATGTGGGTACTCATTGAAAAGGATATTTCACGTACATTCCGAATATATTAACTTACCTATATACAAAGTCCAAAGGTTTGCGAGATATCAATCAAAATGTATCGAAATAATGAAAAAAACAAATAAAACTGCAAATCATCTCTTTAATTATCACTTTTCTAACTGATTCATCTTCTTGATGAATTATCGAAATATATCCTCTTCCAGTTCGTAAAGTAGCGAGATAAAGGGAAAATAATGAGATGTTCGTGATCCTCATAACGTTCGGACATCTAAACAACAACTTACGGTTTCACTTCCGGTTACAATTTTTTCAGTAAACAGAGCCATGTAGGTACTTTGAGAAAATAATTTCTCACGGACATCCCGAATATATCAACTTACCTATATACAAGGTTTTCGAGATATCAACGGAAATTGGTGAAATAATCTAAACAACACTGTTATACGCGAGAAAGTGCTATGAAGAGTCGATTTGAGTCCACGGTTAACTCATGTTTCCATCGTTTCAATCAATATGCTAGTAGTAGACTATAATTTTTGTACAACTCATATCAAAAAACGCCATTCACACCATTCTGAAACCCTTCTAGGTAAAATGATAAGAAGAAAATCGATAATAAATTTTGAGGTAATCAATAACACATGGAATATAATCGGAAATCTCAAGGTGAATGTTTTAAGGTCATAGAGTTATCAAAATCTCCAAAAAATAACTCTGATCAAGGTATGTTTATATATTCAAAGGCTATATAACTATTGAGATCACATTATATTGGAACCAGATACTTCAATCATTAATCTTCTCAAAAAATATGTCTCGAAACAGATATAATTTTCTATATTCAGGACTGCACTTCCAGCATCGACAACACATGGAACATAATCGGAAATCTCGAGGTGTATGTTTCAAGGTCAAAGAATTATTGACATCTCAAAAACGGAGCTCTGATCAAGGTATAGTTATAAATTCCAAGACTGTATAACTATTCAGATCAAATTATATTGAAGCCAGATACTTCAATCATTAATCACCTCAAAAAATATGTCTCGATACAAATATACTTTTCTATAATTAGGATTGCTCTTTCAGCAGAGAGAATATGTGTTAACGTCTGCAGAAATCAATGTTTTCATACACAATATTTTCGATAGCTCCAACAATGGAACCAACAGAATGATAAAATACAGGGATGTAAAAACTATCTATTCTGGAAGAAATATACTGGGTGTATATGAAATGATACTTAGTGTTTTAAATAGGTGTACCGTTTGAAAAAATACAAATATACTGACTGGTACAGATACGTTTAAAAGGTAGAATTTGATAGTTGATGCTCAACGACTGGAACTTGAGAGCCTTGGTCACGTGAGAATGGTTATAGTTATATTATGATCAGTGACGAAATGAATTTTATATTGATGAATTATTGAAAAAGTATTCTAATATAGGAAAAAATAAATCATACATTTATGATCCTCATGATGAAAAGAGCACAAACTTTTGGTTTTACTTCCGGTGTCACCATTTTTCCAGCGAACAATGTTATATGGGTAATTCAGAAGAATGATTTTTCACGGACATTTCAAAAAGTCAACTTGCATATATTCTGAGTCTTAAGGCTTGCGGGATATAAACAAATTGTTATTTATTGATAAACATTCGATAACAATGACAAACGTAATGAATACAGCACACATATGTCTCGCAAACACAAAACACGCGCAGACGTCGCATTCTTATCAAAAAAGTGTCGAAAACGAATAACGGCACGACGAAAAGTCACGCATGCGTCTTACATACATCATACTGACGTCGTGTATCCGTCGAACATCTATCAAACAACGCCATCTAAAAACTTTGAATACGATGATTTCCATAAGAAAACGTCACGCATTCATCAAAAACAAGTAGAAAACATCAAAATTCATCACTTAAAAGTCACGCATACAACACAAATGCGTCGAAAGTAGTAGAGCTAAGCCGCCACCAGCCCACTTTGACCTCAAGTAACCCCGTGGATGGCATGTCCATCAGCAGTGACCATACAGTAGGGGGGTCTAGTGAAGGTCACGAAGACATCTTCAATCTGAAGACATCTTCAATCTGAAGACATCTTCAATCTGAAGACATCTTCCATCTGAAGACATCTTTCAGACCACACCCTCAACTGACACTACCCCCTTAGGCCTTTTACGCTGTACCCCCCTTTGGACCCTTAGCGCTGCGCAATCCGAAGACATCTTGTGACGTCATATTTCATTTAAAAAAAAGCCAGTACAATCGGGATTCGAACCCGCACCAATACGGTGCAAAGTTTCAAGACCAAACGCTTCGTCCACGCGGCCACTGCGGGACATATCAATTAACATTTCTAAAAATAAACCGATGCGGTTATTTGTGCTTTGTGGAACGTAGCAACCTCGGCAAGCGGGGAGCAGGGGAAACGAACAATGGCTTATTTATTCATTATACATCAGTGTATGAATAGAGATAATCGCATTCAAGGTCAGGTTCGCTGCATTCCAATGATGACTCAACATATCACGCCATGATGCAACAGCGTGATGTATTCGAGCAGATCCATGGAGCAGGGAAAGGAACAATGGCTTATTCATTCAATAAACATCAGTGTATTAATAGACATAATTGCATTCAAGGTCAGGTTCGCTGCATTCCATTGATGATTCAACATGATACAATATTTCGCGTAACGTTACAAAGATAAGAGACGACAAAGCGACTGCCACTGTTGCCAGACGTTTGAAAATATAATGCATTGATGCCAGACGTTTGAAAATATCGGAAGATATCCCATTACGTACCTACCAAAGTAGAATCCGAACCACCACGTGGATACTTGATGGATAACGGGGTGTGGCTGCCCGAAGTTAGGCGTCTGACATCTAATGTTTGGCAGCCAAATGTCAAATGTCAAATGTCAAATGCCAAATGTCGAATGTCGAATGTCGAATGTCGAATGTCAAATGTCAAATGTCAAATGTCAAATGTCAAATGTCAAATGTCAAATGTCAAATGTCAAATGTCAAGTGGCCGCTATTTCTTGGTCACACCCTAACAATGATGCTACGGACGTTTCAATTAGAAGTAATAAAAAGCGTTGTAATAATAATCCAAATTGCACAAGATGATGCAATCTCTACATTTCGTCGATATATCAACAATGAATGGAGCCTTTCATTACTTTGCAGGTGGTTAATGATGATATCATATATCAAGACCATAATTATTCATGGATAGCAATGATGATGTCATGCTTACATCAGCCTTTTATTCAATATATTGATGAACAAAGAGATCATTGATAAGTTTGCACGTGGCCGACAATGATATCATGAATCATGTTTTCTTATCGACATGAATTCCTGGAACAATTAGCAGACCAAACATTTCTCACATTTCACTGAGTCTGCATGTAAACAATTCTTTAAAATCGAAATAGAGAAAAACTAATGTTTTATTCGTAATCCCCATGACGTGTAGATTCCAAAAACAACAATTTCCGTTTTCACTTCCGGTTTCCATTTTTCCACTTAACATAGTCATGTGGGTACTCTGAGAGAAAGATTTTTCACGGACATTCTAAATATATCATTTTACCTATGTACAAAGTCTCAAGGTCAAAGAGATATCAATCAAAATTGATCGAAATAATGAAAAAAATCTATGTAAACAATTCACAATCACTTCGTGTAATGATTTTCTGGTCGTACCAGCTTTTCGACAAATTATCAAAAAATATTCACTTCCGGTTCATCAAAAATCGATAGAGAAAAACTAATGTTTTATTCGTAATCCCTATGACGTGTAGACTTCAAAAACATCAACTTCCGGTTTCACTTCCGGTTTCCATTTTTCTACTTGACATAGTCATATGGGTACTCTGAGAGAAGGATTTTTCACGGACATTCTGAATATATCATTTTACCTATGTACAAAGTCTCAAGGTTAAAGAGATATCAATCAAAATTAATCGGAATAATAAAAAAAATCTATGCAAACAATTCACAATCTCTTCGTGTAATGATTTTCTGGTCGATCCAGCTTCTCGATGAATTATCACGAAATATTCACTTTCCGTTCATTAAAAAACGATATAGAGAAACACTAATGGTATATTCGTGATCCCCATGACGTTTAGATTCCAAAAACATCAACTTCCGGTTTCACTTCCGGTTTCCATTTTGTCAGTAAACAGGTTCATGTGGGTACTCATTGAAAAGGATATTTCACGTACATTCCGAATATATTAACTTACCTATATACAAAGTCCAAAGGTTTGCGAGATATCAATCAAAATGTATCGAAATAATGAAAAAAACAAATAAAACTGCAAATCATCTCTTTAATTACCACTTTTCTAACTGATTCATCTTCTTGATGAATTATCGAAATATATCCTCTTCCAGTTCGTAAAGTAGCGAGATAAAGGGAAAATAATGAGATGTTCGTGATCCTCATAACGTTCGGACATCTAAACAACAACTTCCGGTTTCACTTCCGGTTACAATTTTTTCAGTAAACAGAGCCATGTAGGTACTTTGAGAAAATAATTTCTCACGGACATCCCGAATATATCAACTTACCTATATACAAGGTTTTCGAGATATCAACGGAAATTGGTGAAATAATCTAAACAACACTGTTATACGCGAGAAAGTGCTATGAAGAGTCGATTTGAGTCCACGGTTAACTCATGTTTCCATCGTTTCAATCAATATGCTAGTAGTAGACTATAATTTTTGTACAACTCATATCAAAAAACGCCATTCACACCATTCTGAAACCCTTTTAGGTAAAATGATAAGAAGAAAATCGATAATAAATTTTGAGGTAATCAATAACACATGGAATATAATCGGAAATCTCAAGGTGAATGTTTTAAGGTCATAGAGTTATCAAAATCTCCAAAAAATAACTCTGATCAAGGTATGTTTATATATTCAAAGGCTATATAACTATTGAGATCACATTATATTGGAACCAGATACTTCAATCATTAATCTTCTCAAAAAATATATCTCGAAACAGATATAATTTTTTATATTCAGGACTGCACTTCCAGCATCGACAACACATGGAACATAATCGGAAATCTCGAGGTGTATGTTTCAAGGTCAAAGAATTATTGACATCTCAAAAACGGAGCTCTGATCAAGGTATAGTTATAAATTCCAAGACTGTATAACTATTCAGATCAAATTATATTGAAGCCAGATACTTCAATCATTAATCACCTCAAAAAATATGTCTCGATACAAATATACTTTTCTATAATTAGGATTGCTCTTTCAGCAGAGAGAATATGTGTTAACGTCTGCAGAAATCAATGTTTTCATACACAATATTTTCGATAGCTCCAACAATGGAACCAACAGAATGATAAAATACAGGGATGTAAAAACTATCTATTCTGGAAGAAATATACTGGGTGTATAAGAAATGATACTTAGTGTTTTAAATAGGTGTACCGTTCGAAAAAATACAAATATACTGACTGGTACAGATACGTTTGAAAGGTAGAATTTGATAGTTGATGCTCAACGACTGGAACTTGAGAGCCTTGGTCACGTGAGGATGGTTATAGTTATATTATGATCAGTGACGAAATGAATTTTATATTGATGAATTATTGAAAAAGTATTCTAATATAGGAGAAAATAAATCATACATTTATGATCCTCATGATGAAAAGAGCACAAACTTTTGGTTTTACTTCCGGTGTCACCATTTTTCCAGCGAACAATGTTATATGGGTAATTCAGAAGAATGATTTTTCACGGACATTTCAAAAAGTCAACTTGCATATATTCTGAGTCTTAAGGCTTGCGGGATATAAACAAATTGTTATTTATTGATAAACATTCGATAACAATGACAAACGTAACGAATACAGCACACATATGTCTCGCAAATACAAAACACGCGCAGACGTCGCATTCTTATCAAAAAAGTGTCGAAAACGAATAATGGCACGACGAAAAGTCACGCATGCGTCTAACATACATCATACTGACGTCGTGTATCCGTCGAACATCTATCAAACAACGCCATCTAAAAACTTTGAATACGATGATTTCCATAAGAATACGTCACGCATTCATCAAAAACAAGTAGAAAACATCAAAATTCATCACTTAAAAGTCACGCATACAACACAAATGCGTCGAATATTCGTCGTACAAACGTCACACCTCGTCGAAAATCTATCAAACAACGTGTGAAAACCCCATAAAAACGTACTGACATCGCAAATAAAGAATGGTAGCTGTTGAAGATTTGCATCTGGCATCTGACATTTGGTGTCCCAACATTTGACGTACTAAGATTTCCGTAGTTCACCAACATAACGTTGTAGATATAAATATAATTAAAATTCAACCTTTCGTTCAGTCAAAAGTTAAAAAAAAAATTGAAGCGATGATGAGAATTTCAAAACATAGGACAATCATTGAAGAACGTCGAAAACGTTGAAAAAAAACATGCCGCATACGTCGTGCATACGTAGCGCATACGTCATAAATACGTCGTTAAAACGTCGCGCCTACGTCGAAAATCCATGATACAACGTGTAAAAACCTTGAAATGATAAGAAGCATGACAAGACAGCATTCATCGAATAACATTGAATATTTAAAAAAAAAACTTCACGCATTCGTCGTACACACATTGTACATACACCGCGCAGACGTCGTACCTTCATCAAAAATCTATCAAAGAACGTATAAGAATTTAAAACCAATTGATAGCATGACGAAACGTCAGGCTTGAGTCATACATACATTGCATCGACGTCGTGTCCTTGTCGAAAATCAATCAAACAACGTGTGAAAACGTTCAAAACGATTAATGAATCTGATAAACGTCACTCATCCATTGAAAAAACATCACGTATGCGTCGTACATTCGTCGAAAATGCGACGTACATACCGATGTAAACATCGCATAAGCCTTCTGAAGTACGACTTTCAGATGCAATTATTAAAATTGACAAAAATTTATACAACATTCATACAATTTCACACCTTAATCAAACTTAGAAATCAAACATAAATAAATTCAAAAATCAATAAATGAAAAATTCAGTATGTTCAGATTATTTAAATGAGAAATATCATATGACAGATTTATCATTACAATCGAACCACTAAGATCAAGCTCACGTGGAGATATCTCAATTCGACTGATAAAATTCAACGTGTGATATATCAATGAGAGTAACGTACTAGGTGTGACATTTCAACGACTGGGGCATACTGTAGGAGTGATATACCCCCGAACGATATTTGATGGGTGACATATCAACGTTAAAATGAATTTCATGTAGTACTTCAACGGATTTTTTTATGAAGATTATAAATATCGACTACACGAAAATTGTAGGGATGTCATTGAAAAATTCAACGACAGACGACAAAGCGTACTAGAAGCAAGAAAGGCGAGTAATTGACAGATTCGACGATAGGGTCGATAGGAGTGAGTGAGTCATAGACGAATGACTCGGTGTTGAAACCAGATTATTATGATACAGGGTGATACAAAATTCTCAATGAATCATGACATGGAATATTCACTTCCGGATGGCGGAAGATCTACGTGTATTTGTATGAAGAGGACGTAAACAAAATTTCCACATACACATATGGGTGTGGTATCTGACCGAATAGCTATGTTTAAAACTTCAAAAATACCATACACTTAGTTGAAAAGCCTCGATATCAATATAATGATGGATTCAGGAATGGTAGTAAATGGAATAACATCAAACCTAACGTCATACATGACGTAGAACCTGACATCATACGCGACGTCTGAGACGTGCGTAAGACGTTAGACTCAGGTTTTCGATCGAGTAAGCTTCATGAATGTGGAAGAGGATCGTTTGCTAGGTCACACTTTTTTTTCAGGTTTTCAAGAAATTCGCAAATTCATTAAATGGATCTGGTGGTAACAATAATCATTTTATAAAAACTAAAAAAATAATCCGATTTCATCTTTATAATTTGGTAAATGTTATACATAATAATTCCTAGAGGAAAAATAAAAACGAAGAATTATAGATTTTTATATATATTTCTCACACATTATTCAAATCTCTCAATACATTCATTTTATGAAGGAACAAATATTCCCTGAGTGCATTACTTACTAAACTGTCATTTGATATTTCACAAACTGAATACAGAGTTTCAAAATAATCAATATAACCAGCATCTTTATTGAAAATCGATTTAATCAAATTCAAAATATTATTATAAAATGTACAGAAGTTCATGTTTTCCAGTAAAACCACCCGATGGCCCACTAAACTTCGATGAACTTGAAGGATCTGCGTAGCATCCTCGACATCGATAAGGAACTCGACATCATGTTTTTTGACGAGAAGACATTTGATCCCATCAAACACCAATTGTGATACTTTGCAGAAATCTCCACATGGAAACGTTACTGGCTCATATTCATCTTGGTGGGTTGATAACTTCTCGTAGAAAAAATTGTCCAATGCTCGTTTCAGTAAATCAGTGAAAGTTTTCCATTCCGTTGTACAAAAAGATTGTTTATTTGGTTTGTATGGTTGTGATAAAATTATAGATGGATTGAATTTTCTTGCTGGACTCAAACCCACCCCTACCTGGAAGGCTCTCAACTGGAATAATGTGTAGAGTAGGTAATGTTCCTCGGCTCGGGCTGCATTTTCGTACATCTCCAACACTTCATCTAATTCTTGATGATATTCCGCACTATTGAAAGATGATTCGGTGAAATTTGAATCAATATCGTCTTCTGACACACTCACATAACCACTATCTCGACTTGATGTTGACATGATAGACTAAGTAAAAATACTTTCAGACTGAGATCAATTTCATGTATCTATTTATAGTCCCCCTCCACATTCGAGAACAATAGAGTTGAAATCATTATTGCGAGATGAATCTTGACATATCAAATATGAGAATAATGCTGATTCAAGTAGAATAGCAGAAAAACAAAGGTATTTCATGAATGCGTTGCTTATCTCCCCACATGATGCCCTGAGGAATGCAAAGTTGCATATCGAATATGAGATGTGATAAACATGATGATTCAGGGAGATAACATCAACATCATCCCAATCTTTGAATTATGGTCGTGATTCATGATATCATCATCTACCACCTGCGAACTAATCAAAGATCTCTTCTATATTGTCGATTCATCTGATGAAATACAGAGAATAAGCATGACATTATCATCGCCAAATGAAATCCGAACCACCACATGTGAAAACCCCAAATTGATGGATAATATATGACGTATGACAGAGGCGTACTAGGGCTGCTGGAGTTTGGCGTCTGACGTCTGACAGTTAACGTTTGACGATACGTCATGCATACGAAGTCTTTTTTCAATAGAAAATCTATCAATCAACGCACAAAAACTTCAAAAACAATGGAAAACATGACGAAACGTCAAGCATGCGTCATACATACATCGCGCAGACATCGTGTATTTCTTAAAAATCTATCAAACAATATATTGAAACTATAAAAACTAGTACTAGCATGACTAGATATAATGCATTCATCAAATAACATCGAAAACGATGAAAAACATCACGCAAACGTCATGCAACTTATGTCAACTGTCAAGTATAGCTCGACCAATCATCCGTCATATCCCAAACCACTCTTTTTTTGGCGGGAAATTAAAGTTATTTTTATGATATCACCCCTTAGCCCCCCAGGTCACCGCTGTGCCCCCTTTATGCGTAACACGGTAGACTCTGAGTTTAGGTGGGGCTTCGTGACGTCAGATTCAGAGGTTAGGTTAGGTTGGGTCTCGAGACGTTAGACTCAGAGGTTATGTTAGGGCCCCGTGACGTTCGATTCTAACGTTAGGTTAGGTTGGATATCGAGACGTTAGCCTCAGAAGATAGGTTAGGTCTCCGACCTAACCTAACCTAACGACCTAACGTCTCGAGATCCAACCTAACCTAACGTTAGAATCGAACGTCACGGGGCCCTAACATAACCTCTGAGTCTAACGTCTCGAGACCCAACCTAACCTAACCTCTGAATCTGACGTCACGAAGCCCCACCTAAACTCAGAGTCTACCGTGTTACGCATAAAGGGGGCACAGCGGTGACCTGGGGGGCTAAGGGGTGATATCATAAAAATAACTTTAATTTCCCGCCAAAAAAAGAGTGGTTTGGGATATGACGGATGATTGGTCGAGCTATACTTGACAGTTGACATAAGTTGCATGACGTTTGCGTGATGTTTTTCATCGTTTTCGATGTTATTTGATGAATGCATTATATCTAGTCATGCTAGTACTCGTTTTTATAGTTTCAATATATTGTTTGATAGATTTTTAAGAAATACACGATGTCTGCGCGATGTATGTATGACGCATGCTTGACGTTTCGTCATGTTTTCCATTGTTTTTGAAGTTTTTGTGCGTTGATTGATAGATTTTCTATTGAAAAAAGACTTCGTATGCATGACGTATCGTCAAACGTTAACTGTCAGACGTCAGACGCCAAACTCCAGCAGCCCTAGTACGCCTCTGTCATACGTCATATATTATCCATCAATTTGGGGTTTTCACATGTGGTGGTTCGGATTTCATTTGGCGATGATAATGTCATGCTTATTCTCTGTATTTCATCAGATGAATCGACAATATAGAAGAGATCTTTGATTAGTTCGCAGGTGGTAGATGATGATATCATGAATCACGACCATAATTCAAAGATTGGGATGATGTTGATGTTATCTCCCTGAATCATCATGTTTATCACATCTCATATTCGATATGCAACTTTGCATTCCTCAGGGCATCATGTGGGGAGATAAGCAACGCATTCATGAAATACCTTTGTTTTTCTGCTATTCTACTTGAATCAGCATTATTCTCATATTTGATATGTCAAGATTCATCTCGCAATAATGATTTCAACTCTATTGTTCTCGAATGTGGAGGGGGACTATAAATAGATACATGAAATTGATCTCAGTCTGAAAGTATTTTTACTTAGTCTATCATGTCAACATCAAGTCGAGATAGTGGTTATGTGAGTGTGTCAGAAGACGATATTGATTCAAATTTCACCGAATCATCTTTCAATAGTGCGGAATATCATCAAGAATTAGATGAAGTGTTGGAGATGTACGAAAATGCAGCCCGAGCCGAGGAACATTACCTACTCTACACATTATTCCAGTTGAGAGCCTTCCAGGTAGGGGTGGGTTTGAGTCCAGCAAGAAAATTCAATCCATCTATAATTTTATCACAACCATACAAACCAAATAAACAATCTTTTTGTACAACGGAATGGAAAACTTTCACTGATTTACTGAAACGAGCATTGGACAATTTTTTCTACGAGAAGTTATCAACCCACCAAGATGAATATGAGCCAGTAACGTTTCCATGTGGAGATTTCTGCAAAGTATCACAATTGGTGTTTGATGGGATCAAATGTCTTCTCGTCAAAAAACATGATGTCGAGTTCCTTATCGATGTCGAGGATGCTACGCAGATCCTTCAAGTTCATCGAAGTTTAGTGGGCCATCGGGTGGTTTTACTGGAAAACATGAACTTCTGTACATTTTATAATAATATTTTGAATTTGATTAAATCGATTTTCAATAAAGATGCTGGTTATATTGATTATTTTGAAACTCTGTATTCAGTTTGTGAAATATCAAATGACAGTTTAGTAAGTAATGCACTCAGGGAATATTTGTTCCTTCATAAAATGAATGTATTGAGAGATTTGAATAATGTGTGAGAAATATATATAAAAATCTATAATTCTTCGTTTTTATTTTTCCTCTAGGAATTATTATGTATAACATTTACCAAATTATAAAGATGAAATCGGATTATTTTTTTAGTTTTTATAAAATGATTATTGTTACCACCAGATCCATTTAATGAATTTGCGAATTTCTTGAAAACCTGAAAAAAAAGTGTGACCTAGCAAACGATCCTCTTCCACATTCATGAAGCTTACTCGATCGAAAACCTGAGTCTAACGTCTTACGCACGTCTCAGACGTCGCGTATGATGTCAGGTTCTACGTCATGTATGACGTTAGGTTTGATGTTATTCCATTTACTACCATTCCTGAATCCATCATTATATTGATATCGAGGCTTTTCAACTAAGTGTATGGTATTTTTGAAGTTTTAAACATAGCTATTCGGTCAGATACCACACCCATATGTGTATGTGGAAATTTTGTTTACGTCCTCTTCATACAAATACACGTAGATCTTCCGCCATCCGGAAGTGAATATTCCATGTCATGATTCATTGAGAATTTTGTATCACCCTGTATCATAATAATCTGGTTTCAACACCGAGTCATTCGTCTATGACTCACTCACTCCTATCGACCCTATCGTCGAATCTGTCAATTACTCGCCTTTCTTGCTTCTAGTACGCTTTGTCGTCTGTCGTTGAATTTTTCAATGACATCCCTACAATTTTCGTGTAGTCGATATTTATAATCTTCATAAAAAAATCCGTTGAAGTACTACATGAAATTCATTTTAACGTTGATATGTCACCCATCAAATATCGTTCGGGGGTATATCACTCCTACAGTATGCCCCAGTCGTTGAAATGTCACACCTAGTACGTTACTCTCATTGATATATCACACGTTGAATTTTATCAGTCGAATTGAGATATCTCCACGTGAGCTTGATCTTAGTGGTTCGATTGTAATGATAAATCTGTCATATGATATTTCTCATTTAAATAATCTGAACATACTGAATTTTTCATTTATTGATTTTTGAATTTATTTATGTTTGATTTCTAAGTTTGATTAAGGTGTGAAATTGTATGAATGTTGTATAAATTTTTGTCAATTTTAATAATTGCATCTGAAAGTCGTACTTCAGAAGGCTTATGCGATGTTTACATCGGTATGTACGTCGCATTTTCGACGAATGTACGACGCATACGTGATGTTTTTTCAATGGATGAGTGACGTTTATCAGATTCATTAATCGTTTTGAACGTTTTCACACGTTGTTTGATTGATTTTCGACAAGGACACGACGTCGATGCAATGTATGTATGACTCAAGCCTGACGTTTCGTCATGCTATCAATTGGTTTTAAATTCTTATACGTTCTTTGATAGATTTTTGATGAAGGTACGACGTCTGCGCGGTGTATGTACAATGTGTGTACGACGAATGCGTGAAGTTTTTTTTTTAAATATTCAATGTTATTCGATGAATGCTGTCTTGTCATGCTTCTTATCATTTCAAGGTTTTTACACGTTGTATCATGGATTTTCGACGTAGGCGCGACGTTTTAACGACGTATTTATGACGTATGCGCTACGTATGCACGACGTATGCGGCATGTTTTTTTTCAACGTTTTCGACGTTCTTCAATGATTGTCCTATGTTTTGAAATTCTCATCATCGCTTCAATTTTTTTTTTAACTTTTGACTGAACGAAAGGTTGAATTTTAATTATATTTATATCTACAACGTTATGTTGGTGAACTACGGAAATCTTAGTACGTCAAATGTTGGGACACCAAATGTCAGATGCCAGATGCAAATCTTCAACAGCTACCATTCTTTATTTGCGATGTCAGTACGTTTTTATGGGGTTTTCACACGTTGTTTGATAGATTTTCGACGAGGTGTGACGTTTGTACGACGAATATTCGACGCATTTGTGTTGTATGCGTGACTTTTAAGTGATGAATTTTGATGTTTTCTACTTGTTTTTGATGAATGCGTGACGTATTCTTATGGAAATCATCGTATTCAAAGTTTTTAGATGGCGTTGTTTGATAGATGTTCGACGGATACACGACGTCAGTATGATGTATGTTAGACGCATGCGTGACTTTTCGTCGTGCCGTTATTCGTTTTCGACACTTTTTTGATAAGAATGCGACGTCTGCGCGTGTTTTGTGTTTGCGAGACATATGTGTGCTGTATTCATTACGTTTGTCATTGTTATCGAATGTTTATCAATAAATAACAATTTGTTTATATCCCGCAAGCCTTAAGACTCAGAATATATGCAAGTTGACTTTTTGAAATGTCCGTGAAAAATCATTCTTCTGAATTACCCATATAACATTGTTCGCTGGAAAAATGGTGACACCGGAAGTAAAACCAAAAGTTTGTGCTCTTTTCATCATGAGGATCATAAATGTATGATTTATTTTTTCCTATATTAGAATACTTTTTCAATAATTCATCAATATAAAATTCATTTCGTCACTGATCATAATATAACTATAACCATTCTCACGTGACCAAGGCTCTCAAGTTCCAGTCGTTGAGCATCAACTATCAAATTCTACCTTTTAAACGTATCTGTACCAGTCAGTATATTTGTATTTTTTCAAACGGTACACCTATTTAAAACACTAAGTATCATTTCTTATACACCCAGTATATTTCTTCCAGAATAGATAGTTTTTACATCCCTGTATTTTATCATTCTGTTGGTTCCATTGTTGGAGCTATCGAAAATATTGTGTATGAAAACATTGATTTCTGCAGACGTTAACACATATTCTCTCTGCTGAAAGAGCAATCCTAATTATAGAAAAGTATATTTGTATCGAGACATATTTTTTGAGGTGATTAATGATTGAAGTATCTGGCTTCAATATAATTTGATCTGAATAGTTATACAGTCTTGGAATTTATAACTATACCTTGATCAGAGCTCCGTTTTTGAGATGTCAATAATTCTTTGACCTTGAAACATACACCTCGAGATTTCCGATTATGTTCCATGTGTTGTCGATGCTGGAAGTGCAGTCCTGAATATAGAAAATTATATCTGTTTCGAGACATATTTTTTGAGAAGATTAATGATTGAAGTATCTGGTTCCAATATAATGTGATCTCAATAGTTATATAGCCTTTGAATATATAAACATACCTTGATCAGAGTTATTTTTTGGAGATTTTGATAACTCTATGACCTTAAAACATTCACCTTGAGATTTCCGATTATATTCCATGTGTTATTGATTACCTCAAAATTTATTATCGATTTTCTTCTTATCATTTTACCTAGAAGGGTTTCAGAATGGTGTGAATGGCGTTTTTTGATATGAGTTGTACAAAAATTATAGTCTACTACTAGCATATTGATTGAAACGATGGAAACATGAGTTAACCGTGGACTCAAATCGACTCTTCATAGCACTTTCTCGCGTATAACAGTGTTGTTTAGATTATTTCACCAATTTCCGTTGATATCTCGAAAACCTTGTATATAGGTAAGTTGATATATTCGGGATGTCCGTGAGAAATTATTTTCTCAAAGTACCTACATGGCTCTGTTTACTGAAAAAATTGTAACCGGAAGTGAAACCGTAAGTTGTTGTTTAGATGTCCGAACGTTATGAGGATCACGAACATCTCATTATTTTCCCTTTATCTCGCTACTTTACGAACTGGAAGAGGATATATTTCGATAATTCATCAAGAAGATGAATCAGTTAGAAAAGTGATAATTAAAGAGATGATTTGCAGTTTTATTTGTTTTTTTCATTATTTCGATACATTTTGATTGATATCTCGCAAACCTTTGGACTTTGTATATAGGTAAGTTAATATATTCGGAATGTACGTGAAATATCCTTTTCAATGAGTACCCACATGAACCTGTTTACTGACAAAATGGAAACCGGAAGTGAAACCGGAAGTTGATGTTTTTGGAATCTAAACGTCATGGGGATCACGAATATACCATTAGTGTTTCTCTATATCGTTTTTTAATGAACGGAAAGTGAATATTTCGTGATAATTCATCGAGAAGCTGGATCGACCAGAAAATCATTACACGAAGAGATTGTGAATTGTTTGCATAGATTTTTTTTATTATTCCGATTAATTTTGATTGATATCTCCTTAACCTTGAGACTTTGTACATAGGTAAAATGATATATTCAGAATGTCCGTGAAAAATCCTTCTCTCAGAGTACCCATATGACTATGTCAAGTAGAAAAATGGAAACCGGAAGTGAAACCGGAAGTTGATGTTTTTGAAGTCTACACGTCATAGGGATTACGAATAAAACATTAGTTTTTCTCTATCGATTTTTGATGAACCGGAAGTGAATATTTTTTGATAATTTGTCGAAAAGCTGGTACGACCAGAAAATCATTACACGAAGAGATTGTGAATTGTTTACATAGATTTTTTTCATTATTTCGATCAATTTTGATTGATATCTCTTTGACCTTGAGACTTTGTACATAGGTAAAATGATATATTTAGAATGTCCGTGAAAAATCTTTCTCTCAGAGTACCCACATGACTATGTTAAGTGGAAAAATGGAAACCGGAAGTGAAAACGGAAATTGTTGTTTTTGGAATCTACACGTCATGGGGATTACGAATAAAACATTAGTTTTTCTCTATTTCGATTTTAAAGAATTCGTTACATGCGGACTCAGTGAAATGTGAGAAATGTTTGGTCTGCTAATTGTTCCAGGAATTCATGTCGATAAGAAAACATGATTCATGATATCATTGTCGGCCACGTGCAAACTTATCAATGACCTCTTTGTTCATCAATGTATTGACTAAAATGCTGATGTAAGCATGACATCATCATTGTTATCCATGAATAATTATGGTCTCGAGATATGATATCATCATTGGCCACCTGCAAACTTATGAAAGACCCCATTCATTATCGATATATCGAACGAAATACATAGATAAGTATTACATCATCTTGTGCAATTTGGATTATTATTATTACAACGCTTTTTATTACTTCTAATTGGAACGTCCGTAGCGTCATTGTTAGGATGTGACCAAGAGATAGCGGCATTTGACATTTGACATTTGACATTTGACATTTGACATTTGACATTTGGCATTTGACATTTGACGTTTGACATTTGACATTTGACATTTGACATTTGACATTTGACATTTGACATTTGACATTTGACATTTGGCTGCCAAACATTAGATGTCAGACGCCTAACTTCGGGCAGCCACACCCCGTTATCCATCAAGTATCCACGTGGTGGTTCGCATTCTACTTTGGTAGGTACGTTATGGGATATCTTCAGATATTTTCGAACGTCTGGCATCAATGCCTTATTTTTTCAAACGTCTGGCAACAGTGTCAGTCGCTTTGTCGTCTCTTATCTTTGTAACGTCTCGCGAAATATTGTATCATGTTGAATCATCAATGGAATGCAGCGAACCTGACCTTGAATGCAATTATGTCTATTAATACACTGATGTTTATTGAATGAATAAGCCATTGTTCCTTTTCCTGCTTCATGGATCTGCATGTTGAGTCATCATTGGAATGCAGCGAACCTGACCTTGAATGCGATTATCTCTATTCATACACTGATGTATAATGAATGAATAAGCCATTGTTCGTTTCCCCTGCTCCCCGCTTACCGAGGTTGCTACGTTCTCTTATCTTTGGGACGGATCTGCTCGACTACGTCACGCTGAGCGATAACGTTACATCGACATTGACTGCAATTAAATTATATAGTGGTCGTAGCTCTGTGTTAACGCATCGGACTCGTAATCCGGTGGTCTGGAGTTCGAATCCCGCCGATAGAAGGATTTTTTTAAATAAAATATGACGTCATGAGATGTTTCCGGATGCGGAGCGCTAAGGGGGCGCAGTCTTATGGGGGGTCAAGGGGGTATAGCAAAAACCTAAGGGGGCTAAGGGGGTACAGCGAAGACCTGAGGGGGGCCAAGGGGGTACAGCGAAGGCCTAAGGGGGCTAAGGGGGTACAGCGAAGACCTGAGGGGGGCCAAGGGGGTACAGCGAAGGCCTAAGGGGGTTAAGAGGGTACAGCGGAGGTCTAAGGGGGTCAAGGGGGTATGGCGGCTTCTGATTGGTCGGGTAGTCTATGACGCGTTGCGTTTCCATACTACATCTGATCATCAGATGCATGGAACACTTGACAGTTGACACAGCGGCATGGAACACTAAACAGTAGACATATGACATATAACAGTTGACATATGACAGTTGACATATGACAGTTGACATGTGACAGCTGTCCCATGGCGGCCATCTTTGATGACGTCAGCGAAATTTGAATTTCCCGCCTTGATGGCGGCCATCTTGAGCTGATAGCCCCCTAGGTACACTACTAAAATATGTTAGAACAGGGCGTAATCGAACCTTCGAACTCTCCATGGTCCTCACCGGTAGTTATGGTGAAGAAGTCGTCAGGGGAATACCGCTTTTGTGTCGATTTTAGGAAGGTCAATGCAGTCACAAGAAGGGATGCCTATCCCCTTCCATATGTCAACTCGATATTGGATCGATTGAGAGGTGCCCGTTATTTATCTTCCATAGACATCAGATCAGCTTATTGGCAAATCGAGCTTGAAGATGGTAGTAAGGACAAAACGGCGTTTACTGTTCCAGGAAAGGGGTTGTATAGATTCGTACGCATGCCATTTGGTTTGCACAATGCTGCGGCAACCTGGCAACGATTTCTGGAGAATGTGTTAGGAGCTGAACTAGAGACGTCCGTATTCGTGTATCTGGACGATATAATTGTGGTGTCACCAGACTTTACGTCTCATGTGTCCATTTTAGGACGAGTTCTGCAGAAACTTTTAGAGGCCGGGTTAACTTTGAGCCGTGAAAAGTGTTGTTTTCTGAGAGAAGAGCTCAAGTATTTAGGTTACTTGGTCAACAAGGAGGGGCTTGGTACTGATCCTTCGAAAGTCGAATCAATGTTGAATTATCCCACGCCGAAAAACGTGAAGGATGTCCGGAGATTTATTGGGATGGTATCGTGGTATCGGCGATTCATCAAAGATTTTGCTACCCGAACGGCGCCTCTTACCCACCTAACTCGTAAGAATGCTCGTTTTAGCTGGAGCCCTGACTGTGAGCGAGCTTTTCAAGATATCAAACAGTCCTTGGTGTCGAGTCCTATTTTGACGTGTCCTGATTTCGAGAGGCCGTTTATTCTGCAATGTGATGCGTCTCAAATTGGGTTGGGTTGTGTGCTGAGTCAAGAATTCGACGAAGGTGAGAAAGTGATTTCTTATTGTAGTAGAGCTTTGACGGCTCAGGAGTCGAAATATTCAACAACCGAACTTGAATGTTTGGCCGTTTTGTTCGGTATAGAGAAATGTCGCCCTTACATCGAAGGGTCGCATTTCAAGGTCATCACCGACCATTATTCCTTGTTATGGTTACATCGGCTGCAGAATCCTTCAGGAAGGCTAGCACGGTGGAGTCTACGTCTACAGAGTTACGATTTTCAACTTGTTCACCGGAAAGGGAAGTCACACCTCGTTCCGGACGCATTATCTAGGGCTGTTGCTCCTATAGCCTTCAATCGGAAGGAGGAGGACCGTTGGTACTCTCGTCTACTCAAAAACGTGGAAAAAGATCCGGATAAGTACCCTAGATTTAAGGTGGTGGACAGGCGATTGTTCAAGTTTACTAATTTTGGACACCCTACTTATGATGAAAAGAGCGACTGGAAGGAAGTTGTTCCAAAAAATAAGCGTACTCAGGTCATGTACGAAAATCATGATGAAGCCACGGCTGGTCATTTAGGCATTTTCAAAACCCAAAAGCGGGTCAGTGAGTCCCATTATTGGCCTGGTATGCACTCTGATATTGTTCGTTATGTTCGAGCTTGTGAAGTTTGTAAAGCGCAGAAGCCTGAGCAGAATTTGCCGAATGGTCAGATGGGAGTGAGAAAAGTGTATCGTCCTTGGGAGTTGGTTTGTTCTGACATTATTGGACCGCTACCAATGTCTCGAAATAAGAATAGGTATATTTTGGTAGTATCCGACTGTTTTACTAAGTATTCGATGTTATTCCCATTGAAAGTAGCTTCAAGTTCCGCTGTTATTAGACATATCGAAGAGGATATCTTTCTTGTCTATGGGGTACCGAATCGTCTTATTTGCGATAACGGCAAGCAGTATGTTTCGAAAAAGTTCCGTAACATGGTCAATTCGTACGGTTGTGATATAATCTTCAATGCGAATTACAGCCCTCATGTAAATCCCACTGAGCGAGTTAATAGGGTGATCGGTACGATGTTGCGTTCTTATGTACAAACCGATCAACGTGATTGGGATAAAAACTTGGCAAAAGTTGGATTTGCAATGAGAACAGCCGTACACGAAATAACCAATTTCAGTCCCGCATATTTAAATTTTGGCCGTGAACCTAAAATATCAGGAAAATCATTTCGGGTTGATAACCCAGATGGTTCCATCGAGTTCGGCGACAGAAACGATTTATCTGATCACCTCAAGGAGGTGTGTGATATCCTCGTTGATGTTAGAAAAAGGTTAGCGGATTCTTACGCGAAGAGCGCCGGGAGGTACAATTTGAGGCATAGACCCCTCAGTTTACGGGTGGGACAAATAGTCTGGAAAAAGAATTTTACTTTGTCGGACAAGGCGGAATTTTATGCAAGCAAACTGGCGGACAAGTTCATCAAGTGTAGAGTAGTCCGGAAAATATCGACGAACGTGTATGAACTGGTAAACTTGAGTAATAATAAATCGTTTGGTTCAGTCCATATAAAGGATATTAAGATCGATTAGGAAAAAAATATATATTTAGGTGGGTATATATATGTATACATATATATTTTTTTTTTACATTTTTTTTTTGTTCAAGTGGTGATGGTGTTACGATTTTCCGAAATCGTCGGTATAGAAATGATTAATTCAAATTAACTACTCCACTCTGTATACACGATTTTCGGGTTTATTCGGAGTATACGCGTTTTTGCGGATAGATAGGAAAAAGTGGTTCGATCGAATGAAAAGGAAATTGTGAGCGAGTCAAGATAGCGCGACGAACGAATGTTGCTATTAGGATAGATTTTGGGGTGTTTTTTTGGAGTCTGGAGAATTCATACGTTTCGACGGATATTTTCCTGAATTAGGTATTGCAAAAGTTGTGGGAGCTGTCACTGGAATAAGTGTAGTCCAATACCCCAGTTCAATTTGAATATTGGGTAATTAGTTCCTTCGTTCGGTTTTTTTTTTACATCTCCTTCAGTGTTAGGGTTGCGGCATTGGGAGGTGAGCATTTTGTGTTATTACGATTTCGCTATTTTCTTTCAACTCGCTTTTAATAGTTTTTTTTTGTATCGCTCGCAAATATTTAACAGTGCAAACTGTTTTTAGATGTTTTGGGGAGGTACACAGTGCCTGTCTTGTAACTACGCTATCCTAGCTGTTGGACGGTGATCGAAAGTACGACGACCGTACGTACTAGTGAATACAGGCCAGTTTGGGAATCCTGTACATCAGTTGCTGGTGGACGGTGTGGTAGACCTTTTTTTGTCCGTATGCAATAGGAACATAACAACTAAAACTGGTTTTTCGGTCTAGCTACGGGAAGGAATACTTGGGAGCAACTCTACATCCATACCATCGGGATGGGACTAGATAAGTACCTCATAGAGGGTTGTGTCTCGTACTTCTGAGATACAAAAGTTACAAAAACAATAAGCAGGTATATTGGTAGCTTCGTTTAGGACTCTCTTGCGGGCTTATAAATGGTGAAATGTGTTGTAGCGTAGGATATTGTATGTATAATGAAATAAGTTTTTTTGGGATCCCAAAATTAAATTTAATATCTGATATTGTATCAAGAATCAAAGAACGACCTTTTGGTAGTTTAGTGGTTTCCACCTAAGGTATATCACTATCAGTCAGACTTCTGAAACCACTTGGCGCCCTTTTCTTTCTTATATGTGTGTTCAAATATAGGAAATTAACTTTGTTTGACCATATTTTTACCCACGTCCCTTGTATTATGAGCAAGCACTTTACTTGCCGAACTTAAACATAACCTATTATTGATAATTCTGTTGTTCAACCTGGAAATAAACCTACCTACAGGGTGAACGTAATAAGGTTCTTAAGTGTTCCTGACTCGATGTGAACTTTGTCACGTCTCAGGAAGAAAGAAACATTCGCGATCTGCATTCACAGTGTGAATCGATGCATGGACTACGAGTAGATACAATTCAATGTTATGCGTAGTATTTGCCAGGAAAATAGTTGTTTTCTGCTCGTAGTCCACCAGAAATTCAACTTCAAACTATATTTGATATTTTCAGTTGGATAGACCTAATATTTTCCTATCCATTTTTTGTCCAATTCATGGCTTTTTCTCTTTTCATGATGATGACAGTTGTTCTATGGACGAAGAGATGAATATTTCACATTCATATTTTCGCCTTGGAACATAATTTTGCAAAACGGAACAGAAAAAATGTATCCTCTAACATTTTGTTTGATAGATAAGGAACATACCACCCACATTTTCTTAGAGCCTTCAATACTGTCATTTCGTGGAAACTAATTTATTTTTGCTTTCAGATAATATTGATCTTGGAATTACTTCAATAATAATTGGTCCTCAAAAGTTGAATGGTAATTTTGTTCATATCATACGATATATTTTTTGTTGGAATTGTTATGATTCCCAATTTTGTCACTATATTTTATCGTCCAGAAAATTAATGAATGAATCGTAACGAGTTCGATATCAGGTACCAACGAATATTCGTTTAAGTGGTCACCTGTTTTTATTATTTATATAGGTCGCTATAGGTCGTGTCGGCACGAAATATAAACAAATTTTATGTTCTCCGGTCAATATTTCCTTTATAGGTACCGAACGATATTTAGACTTAAGAATAAGTGTTTGTGATAATATTTTCTGATAGAAGATTCGAATTGGATGCATTTAGAATGGCAATTTCATCTAAGAGATTATTAAGAACAATCATATATTATATTATAACGAGAATGAAGTATGATATAGGATATAAACATTTTATAAATACGAGGCACAATACGATAACTATAGGATAATTGAAGGGGGGATCATTCGAGGAGAGGAAATTAGGGAACCAATAGGAACGTTAGTTTTGTTTACACTTCACATTCGCTCGCGTATAATTTATGGGCATGAGATCTGCTGTAAAACCTAATTATCCCAGTAACCTTCAACTAACTTATATTTATATTAACTTGAACGAGAAGTAATGGAAAAAGCGTAAAAATATGAGATTTATATCTGCAATAGTTTATATTAAATGCTCTTAACATAAACCACGACTAAGAGTAATCAGCGGGGATGGGAGGTTTCAACAATTTTCTCATGAGAAGACCCTATAAATTCTTCGAAACTATAATCAGAATGGAGAGCAGATCCAAGATTCAACAGTTAAGCTCTCAACTCCTGACAATGTTCCTCTGTTCGTAATCTCAGTGCCGCCCTCGTAAAGTGTGTTACAAGTTAACGTGAATTTGCAGAACAGTGAAAGATGGATTTCCATCAGACAGTTCGGTTTTCGTCCGGTAAATAATCTTGTTGTGCCGGATTGTGATCAACTACTAAACATGAAGAAATCCTATTCATATTGCCGACTTTGCCTGTCTAATTGATTCAAATGATAAATAGATATTTGTACTCTGAGATAATTGCATTTATGTCTACATCTTTCTCCTGCTCAAATATTCACGAACCCAGTTAAAGAAGTAATATATTGTTACGACCCTGTATAGGCCAACTTGAATAAAGCAAGGTGTCATAACAGAATGTTATATCATTTATCAATTCAGTGCCGATGGATGGAGAACACTTTATAGATTACATATTTACTGGTGAGTTTATCCATGACGACTGTTTATGTCATGTTAACCATCAATAAATTCAGTTTTCACACAAAAAGTCAGTCACATCATAATTATAATTTCCACTAATCTGCAACTGGTTATGGGTGGGTCCAGGATTGATGGAGTGAAATATTCTAGACCTCAGTGAACTGTAAGAATTGGAACTGAAGAGGATAAACTCAAGAAAGAACATGACTGAAAGAACTGGAGAAAGTACTAACATTATTTTCCTACGTCTACTGCTGTTCCACCATCTTTCGAAAAGCTCGAATATTAGTAATTACATGGAATGAAAATTCAGTATGGAGTTTCATTTAATAGACTGTAAATTTATAGAATATATAGATATGATACTTCCAATGATGCAAAAATGAACAAACGTGGCTTTGCAGCTATTGTCTCTGGAGTCAAGAGTCATATTCGCATAGAAATAAGGAATCTCAAAACAGGGAAAGAAGTTTGGAATCGTTTGAAAAGTATCGATGAAAGTGAAGGATTTTCAGCAGTAATAACCCAAGGAGATTGATGATTGTTCGAGAAAATTTTATAACAGATTTCGAAAGCTTGTTGCGTGGCAGTTGCAGCACTGGTTTTCTTTAGTTTGCCTTACTATTTCGAACCGTTGATAATGGCATTAGAGAACTGTGGTTTGAAACTGACAACAGATTTAGTAAAAGAAAAACTTTCTACTGAAGCAGGTAAATTCGATAATTCAGGCAAAGATTCAGCACCAAAAAGCAGCAGCAGCAACATAAAAAACTGAAATCAAAACCTACGATGTACAAAGGAAAATGCTTCAAATGTCATACAATCGGACATAAATCGAAAGATTGTTATGCGAAGAAATTTAATAATCCACATCATACTGAGTCAGGTTTGATAGTGCATACTACGGATTCAGGTGTAGGCCAATTTTATGCTGATTACTGGCATATAAACTACGCAACACTAATTACGTCGCACCCCGAAATGTTGCCCCTGTTGAAATTTGAATAAATTTTATCTGCTTTGATCAACTTCAATTCTGTCCCTCAGGGGCTCACGACTTGTGAGTACGGGTATGGCGAACCCGAGGTACCCTAGCTGGATAACCACCACACTTCATCTAGTCTTGGTTGGTATCCTCTACTCTTCTAATTTCTTCCATCTTTCCTATCGGCCTCCCTTGGCCAACTCTTCCTTTCCTTTTTGCGACCCTAATCTAAGCTGTGAGCTTCCGTGGCGAGGGATGAATGGCACCGGGGGTGGGGAATAAATACGGTGTCGCGAACGGAGCCTCCGGGAAACAGGGCGAAATCCCGGAGTAACCAGCCTTAGCCCTGTGCAGGGGGCAACGCAGGGCTGGACCAACCCCATCCCCCATACTCGTGGGAACAATATGGACCAAAGAGGCAACAAAAATAAACCAACCGAGGAGGGATCGGATAACTCCGACTCAGACTCGGGCAACATCACTGTCAGGGCAGCAATGACCGATGACAGTGAACAAACAAAGGAGGGATCCATGAGAGTGGAAGACCTCACAAACCCTTTACCAGTGGCAGGGCCTGCCGAGCAATCGGCAGTTAACAAGGACACTGGTAAAATAACCGAGGGAATCAAGAAGATTGACCTCGTGAAAAAACTCTCTGGAGCACAGCGCAGAAAGCTGTTGAAAGAGAGGAAAATGGCAGCCGGGACGTGGACGGCAAAGCCACCCGTTCAGCCTAAAAAGGATGAACGGAAAAAAAGAGAGGGGACAGGAAGAACCAAGGACGGGGGTAGCAAAAGACCGCGTTCTGACTCCGAGACCCCTCCCAAAAGCTCGACTCCTAAAAGGGCCAGGAACACGAATGTGTCGACTGGCACTTATAGTGAGGCGGCGCAAGGAATCCGGGTGGCGGTGATTGACAGACGCCACCCAGACATCACACTGAACCAGGAACAGGCAGAACTGGTTCAGAACGCAATTGTGGATGCTCTCTTCGAGGCCCCTTCAGGGAGCGAAGGAGCAGCACAATTCGAGAGGAGCGGCTTCAGCGCAGGGGTCCTATCGGTGACCTGCGCAAATGAAAGAAGCCGGGACTGGCTCAGGGGGACGGTCGGCTCTCTGGGGCAGTTGTGGGAGGGGGCTGAGTTGACCGTGGTCAACTTCAGGGACCTCCCAGTTCGCCACAGGGTGCTGGTCTTCGTCCCTGGGTCGGTGAGGGAAGAACCAGCAGAGTTCAGGCGGCGCCTGCAGCTCCAGAACATGGAGCTGAGGACGCAGGAATGGACTCTGTTGAGCAGAAACATGGAGAGGGAAACAGGACAAACCCTGGCCTTCTCCGTGGACGATGTCTCCTTCAGGGTATTGGAGAGGGCACAGTTCCGAGCGTATTACAGGCTCGGAAAGGTACTCTTCAGGGCCCTGACCAAGAGGAGAGATGGAGGGGATAAGGGTCGTTCAGACGAACCTCCAGCACTGTAAGGCGGCCTCGGCAGTCCTTGCAGTCGCCATGGGGGGATTTGATGCGGCCCTTATACAGGAACCGTGGGTTAGACACGGGAAAATAATGGGTCTGGGGGGGACATGTGGAGAGCTTATTTACAGCAGATCGACAGAGAACCCTCGGACCTGTATACTAATCCAAAAAAATATAAAAATATTGCCGTTAACAAACTTCTGTTCGAGAGACTTGACGGCCATAAAGATAAGGATGAAGGAGGGTAGTGGGACGAGGGAGATAGTACTCGGATCGGCCTACTTTCCCTCTGATGATCCTGAGCCACCACCTACGAGAGCTGTGGAAGAACTGGTGAGAGAATGCAGGATAAAAGGACTGCAGCTGATCATCGGGGCCGATGCGAATGCACACCACATCACTTGGGGAAGCAGCGACACCAACCAAAGAGGTGAATCACTCCTGCAATTCATGCTGGCAAATAATCTGGACACATTGAATGTAGGAAATAAACCAACCTTTATTACGAGAAATAGGAAGGAGGTAATCGACGTAACAATAGCCTCTACACATGTGAGTAATTTTGTTACAGAATGGCATGTGTCTGATGAGGAAAGTTGCTCTGATCACAGACACATAAATTTCAAAATAAAGAGTGACGTCATCAAAGAAACTTATCGGAACCCACGGAAAACGAACTGGGAAGCCTATCACGCAGACCTAGAGCGCTATCTACTGGTACCACAAAGAACGATAAGTACAAACGTGGACCTAGAAGGGGTGGTGGAACAATTTAACGACACACTCATTTTGGCGTTCAACAATAACTGTCCCCTAATCACAAGGAAGGCTACCAGGAAAGTGCCCTGGTGGAATCATGAACTTGCAAGATTGAGGAAACAGGTTAGAAAAAACTTTAACAGTGCTAAAAAAACAGGAAGGTGGGATGACTACAAGAACACCTTGACCAGTTATAAAAAAGCACTAAATAAATCTAAGAGAGACTCCTGGAGGAGGTACTGCGAGGAGATAGAAAGCACTCAAGAATGTGCCAGACTACAGAAGATACTCTCCAAAGATACACAGAACACGATATACTCCCTCAAAAACGAAAAAGGAGAATATACATACACAGGAAAGGATACAATAAAAGAACTATTTAGAGTTCACTTTCCTGGGTCCCAAATAGATCAGACACTTGCTGTGGAGGACGTTAATGGACTAGAAACATTATCAAGGGGTTCTAGGGAAAGTTGGAACATAGCAAAAGAAGTGGTGACCTATGACAAAATAGAGTGGGCTATACACTCATTCGAACCCTTTAAATCACCAGGATTTGACGGGATTTACCCAGCAATGCTACAGAAAGGACCCGAAACACTGGTCAGATGGCTTTGCAAAATACTGAGAGGCAGTCTGGCTCTCGGATACATACCAAAAATATGGAGAAGAGTGAGGGTAAGCTTCATACCAAAACCTGGGAAAATCGGACAGGAAACGGCAAAGTCCCTCAGACCAATCAGTCTTATGTCTTTTGTACTAAAGACACTGGAAAAGCTAGTAGATAGGCATATGAGGGACGGCAAACTGGTAGAAAGACCACTGCACCGCGACCAATATGCCTACAAGACTGGCTGCTCAACAGACACAGCACTCCATCGTCTGGTCGAGAGGGTGGAGAACACGCTGGAAAATAAAGAGGTGCTATTAGCGGCTTTCTTAGACGTAGAAGGAGCTTTTGACAACACCTCTATAAACTCTATAATTAGAGCTCTCAGACAGAAAGGAATCGAGGAACCCTGTGTGGCCTGGATAAACTCAATGCTGAGAAACAGAATGATTTATACCACTGTTATGGGAGAGACTGTAGTGGCTAGAGCGACCAGAGGATGCCCGCAGGGGGGAGTACTATCCCCACTACTGTGGAATCTGGTTGTGGATGGGCTACTTAGGACACTAAATAACAGTGGACATAGAGTCCTTGGATATGCCGACGATATAGTAGTGCTGGTACAAGGAAAATTCAATACCACCGTCAGAGATCGAATGAGAGAGGCTCTGGAATTGGTAATGATATGGACGGAACGGGAAGGGCTCAGTATCAGCCCTCACAAGGCCGCCATAACAGCATTCACCCGAAGACGCAAACTGGAAGGGCTTGGTCCTTTAAAACTTCGAGGAGAAACGATACAGTTGAAAGAGGAGGTTAAATATCTAGGAGTGATATTAGACTCGAAACTGACATGGCAACAACACTTGGAAAATACCACTAAAAAAGCGGTAACATCACTGATGGTGGCCAGACGCTCTTGTGGAAAAAAATGGGGACTGAAACCACACATGTTGTACTGGATATACAACAGGGTGGTAATGCCCTCCATAACATATGCCTCACTGGTATGGTGGCCTAAGACACTACAAAGAGGAGCAATAACAAGACTGAGCAAGATACAAAGGCTTGCCTGTCTGGGAATCACAGGGGCTATGAAATCAACGCCTACTGCAGCCATGGAGACACTACTGGATCTGCCTCCCCTTCACCTAATGATACAGGGGGAGGCGAGGCTTGGTGCCTTCAGACTACAAAATACACTGGACGATCTTAACATAGGAACAGGGCACATGAATATCGTAAGAATGGTGAACAGGGACACACTTGATATGAGAACAGATCACATTCCCAAACGATATACATTCAATAACCCATTCAGGGTATCCATACCAGATAGAACTGAATGGAGTAATACAGAACTCAGCACCATACTGCAGGGAAAGATCTGGTATACAGACGGATCAAAAACCACAGATGGGTCAGGAGCAGGAGTATTCTCGAAAAACCCGGAGACCAAGCTCAGCTATTCACTGGGAAAACACACCTCCGTTTTTCAAACAGAGGTATATGCAATTCTCCGATGCGCAGAGGAGAATAACAGGAGAGCTATAGAACATGAGCAGATCCAAATAATGTCAGACAGTCAAGCGGCACTCAAGGCAATCATAAGCAAGGAAGTGACGTCGCGACTGGTATTTGATTGCAAGAAGGAACTGAAAACGCTGGCAGACCGGAACAGTGTCAAACTTACCTGGGTGCCAGGACATCAGGGGATTGCTGGCAATGAGAAAACTGACGAACTTGCAAGAAGAGGGTCAGATAATGAACCAGAACCAGGACAGATTCTAGGAGTACCCAAGCGTGCAGCACGAGCGTCTGTAACAGACTGGATTCGGGAAAAACATAAGAACTACTGGAAAAACATTCCAGGAAATATACATGGGAAACAATACATCAAGGAACCATGCCACAGACGAACTGCAGATCTGCTAAACATGAACAGAGAGCAGATAAAAACTGTTATAGGACTCATGACCGGCCACGCCCCAGTCAAGGAGCACCTTACCAGAATGGGACTGTATAATGGTGACCCAAATTGCAGGCTATGCGGAAAGGAACCAGAAACAGTATCACATATACTATGCAAATGCGAGGCATTGGATCGCAGAAGGCAGAAAATTTTTGGGCAACCAATTGGCGAACCAGAAATATACAACTCACATCCAGTGAAGGACTTGTACAAACTTGTACAAGGCACTGAGATAATAAAGTGGGTACAATGATGATAAATAGGCAAGATACAATGGGCCATTAGGCCTAAGTGTCATCGGAGACTTCGGTCAGACGAGCTTACGAAGGGGGTGGAGTTTTTAGTGGGTAGACCTGGCTGAGATCAGGGAGTCCCACACTATCATATGGGGAATTTGACCCATATGATGTCCATAAAGGATTTCAACCACCTCTGAAAAAAAAAAAAAAAAAAAAAAAAAAAAAAAAAAAAAAAAAAAAAAAAAAAAAAAAAAAAAAAAAAACTTCAATTCTGTTTACACTGTCCGCTGCTATAATCTCGTACTTCTTCGATACATGAGGGTTTTTCTATAAAATTGCTCCATAAATCCAAAAAGTTGTTTGATCGAAAAAATATCACCACCAAAAAGACCGTAAAAATGTCTGACCCTCTCCCCCTACAATTTTTTTTTGTGGGGCGAGTTTTTGCTTGCTGACCGGTTAGATATATCGGGAAACAGATTTCACCTGACCCCCACATCGAGGTCGGAGATTTAATAAAAAAATCATCCCCCTTTCCCTCTTGTGGTACTTTGGGTACGTATGAAGGGGAAGGAGATTTTTGGGAACTTTTTACATTCGTGCAAAACTTCTGAGAATCCTCAGTCCTCAGTTTTCTTTGAAAATAGTGAAAACATTTTGTTTTCTAACTTTCGAACGTAAACAAATATAAGAGTGAGGTTATCAAATTTCGAATATCCCGCCATAAACATGTTAGTCGGAATGTATACCTCTCTGCGATCGCAGCACCAGGCACGCCCACTCAGGTCTATTTTATACTTGGTCGAGTTGTATACAAGTTATTTCAATATTTTTAAAAAAATTACAGTTTCTTTTTTTAAATATAAAGTCTTCAGGATTACTTCTCAATTTTTTGTAAATAACAATAATGAACGTTATTTCTTCCAAATCGACATTTCAATTTGGTATGTCATCAAGTACGAAAAAGCAGTCAGGAAATATGTATCAAAGACTATATTTCAGACACAAGGGCGTTGAAACACCCGTGCGATCAACGTTGCAGAGCTTCTAGATAGTAAACAGAAGAACACCTACGAATTTTATAACTCGTTTCGAGTTTGAGGTTTTAAAAAACTTTTATTTTCAAAACGGTGATACAAGGTATGTATGATGAGAGCAGTACGAACATAAAGTCAAGACTAACTACATGAGAAATGAACTATGGAAAAGGTGAAATAAAAATGCTGATTCAATTCCTAGAATTTCTCTCGTATCTCATGGGAACGAGAAGTGCTGAGTTGCGGAATTGATGATGTAGCTTCTTTCTCATGGTTTCCTTGAATAGGTGGAATGTAACTCCTCCCATCCCAGAAGGATCCATACACGGGGTGGATCCATCACTCGTCGTCGTCTTCGGTCCTTGGATAGGGGTGGTCTTTTGGTGGGTTGTCTTGGTTTTTCAGGTACCTCACTGGGTGCCTCTTGATGTACGGCGGGTTTTGGTACGGAGCGTCTGGACCGGTATCGGTATATCAGTCCGAGAATTGATACTATCAATAATATATAGATAGGTGTGGCCCAAATATACGATATATCTTGCTTCAGATTCTTCAGAGTCACCTGGTGGATCTTCTGCTGCTCTTTTTGGATTTGATGTAGTTGGTCCAAGGGTACGTTGTGGAGGACTAACTCTTGTCGATGTGTACGAGCTGTTGTGTTGGGAATTTTCACAGCAGGTAATAGTAGGGGTTGGCCGCTGATTGTCTCTTCATTATTCAGGTAGGTATTTTGAGACGTTTGGAAGCTACATCCAGATGGAACTTCGATGAAGTAGGTTCCTTTGAGAATTGTCAGATCGCTTTTCCGACATTCGGTTTTGATTTTCGTATCTTCGTGAAATATGGCTATGTAGTGTGCGGCATTGATTTGTTCAACGATTTCTTCTTCAAGAACGACTGGGACTGGCTCACAGGATGTCGGTTCTTTCGCTTTCAATTGAAGAAGTTGGTATATGCAATCCTTTTGATTGGAGTGCTGTTGGAGTTTTCCAATATTGCAGTAATATATTGGGTGTGTATTTCTGCATTCTGTATCTTGATACTGGTAGAGGTTTTCGTTCATAGCCAGAAAGGTTTTAGTAGGTATCAGAATTGTATTTATTTTAGTAGGGATCGAGTATAGATGGAAATATGAATAGGTTTCGGAAAACATTATTGGAAAGTGAATAATGAAGACAATTTTATCGTTTGATTGATAAGATTCGATTTCTAAAATTTCATAGTATTTGTGTAAAGTAGAATTATCATTACCAAATAAAAGTTGATTTGGTTGATGGTGACGTAGAACTATTTGAATGATTGATTCTAAATCTTCTATTTTCAAAATACTAGTATGAATGATTTTCAATCTTGCAAAGGTGATAGCATTCTCCAAATTATCGAGTATTTGCAATAGGATATTTAGTATTGCTCCTAACTGATCTAAGGCAATTTTCGCTGATATGTAACTATTGAAGTCGAATAAAATTTTGTCCAGCTCTTCATCAAGTTCGTTGATTTTATCTGATATTTGATTCTCGTTTTGTTTGATCATTGTTAGAGATTTCTCATAATCATTTATTACCTTCTTCGTTAATGAGATCTGTTTGTTCAAAGTTATTGCTATGTTTTCTTCATTGGTTTTAAGGGTTGTGATAGCGTCGTCATATCTCCTGCCATCATCGGCGTCTAGATTACCGGATATACTTTTGAAGATGGTACCTAAGCCGTCAATAAGTTCTCTTTTAACTCTTTTACTCGGATGTAAGGAATTAAATTTTTCTCTAGCAAGATTGAGATTGAAAAGAATGGCGTTATCTATATTTTTCAATTCGATATAGTATAGAGGGTGTCGACTTTGAATAATTCTTCCTATAGATTCATATTGATTGGTTAATTTTAGTAACTCGGTCTCGATTGGGTTGAGGTCAAAGTAGTGTCAATTTGGCATCACCTAGCTTATATGGTAGGATTCCGGGATTGGAATCCAAGCTGGTAATCCTAATTTCCTGAGCATTGTTCGCTTTCAGAGCTAGAAGCGTCCTGTAATGTGATACGTTTTTGATTAGATAATGGTCTTTTCAGATTGTTTTTGTGGTAAGTGGTGGTTAGAGCAATAAGTTTTGTTTTGTTTTTCAAATAATTCGTTTTTGTTGATCTGCTTATCATCGAAGGAGTAGTGGACTTTGCCTTGCGCATTGTTGTCGTTAAAATATTAATTTCTTGATTTTTCTTCAAAGGGTGAGATTTGAATCTAGGACTTGCTTTATTACGAGCTCTGGTTTTGTGGTAAACTAAGGTGTCTGGCTGATAAGTTAGTGGCTCGTGTCTATTTTGATTAACTCTAGTTAACACTTTTTCTTTCTGCTCTGTCATCTGTTTATTGAGTTTTTTGTAAATTTCTTTGGTGCATTCTTTATGTTGGTCTATATAATTGCTATATAATTTTTCTTGGATATCGATGTCGAAAGGACTATTTGAATCGAGGTGTCCATTAATGATATCTATAGGGCGCTGTTTGGTTGCTGAATGAATGGCATGGTTATAACCAAGTATTGCATAAGGCATCTGATCTAAAATATTCAAATCTTTTTTCGTCTCTCCAATAATTCTAAGGTGCTCAATGATCGTAGAATGGAACCTCTCTATTGAACTATTTGAATTGGGGTTCAGCGCTGTAGTATAATGGATATCGATTTTGTGTAATGCAGCGAATTCTTTGACAATTGTATTTTTCAGTTCAGTTCCTTGGTCTAAAACAAGTAGTTTAGGAGTACCATGGTGGGTCATGAATATTAAGAACGCTTTTGCGATGTGAATAGCAGTTAATCCAGTAAGCGGGTATGCTTGCGCGTATTTCGAAAACTTATCCATTATTGTGAGGAATTTTTGACCTTTGATCGTGAAAACATCTCCATGAACAATTTCGAATGGTTTGTTTGGTGTTGGTGTTAGTTCAAATTTTTGTTTTGGTGGATTTCTGTCATATTTCATTCTTTGACACAACTCGCAATTATTTATGTATTTTGTGACTGTACCCCTAATATTGGGCCAATAAAAGCGTCTCTTTATTTGGGCTTCTGTTTCTATAATCCCACGGTGATTAGTTTTTCCCTCGTGACACATTTTTACGAATTCGTCACGAGAATCTAATGAGAATACATCTTCCAGAACATTATTACACAAAATTAATTTGAATGCGGAATTCTTGAATGTGTTTTTCAGTATTTGGCAGAGCTTTGGAATGAAATCTTTACTGTCCAAATTAATCGCGAAAGTTTTGTTAGTCGTTGTGAATTCTTTAAACGTTTTTATCACATCCTCTTCAAAATTTTGTTTTGAAATTTGAATTGGTGTTCTCGTCCTATTTTCGAATAAGCGTTTAATTTTTGGGAGTTCCGGTGAATGTAAAACTACCTTGAGAAATATTTGATTTTTGAAATTATTGATTGCGGTTTCAGAAATAGGAACTTCAAGTATGGGATTTTCATGACTTGTGTGTATGGTTTCATTATCATCTTCTTCGTTTATGTCGTTGACATTGGGGTTGACATCATTCAAATTTGGGCTTTCGTCAATATTTCCAGCTACTGATTCTGTATCATTTTCGATATTATTTTCATGATCGTGTATAGTGTTATTACGCGATGTTGATGCTTGTGGGTCATTTGAGAGTGATTTGTTAAAATCTTTTATGTATGAAAAAATGTCGTTAGTGTTGGTCTCATTGATTTTTATTCGGGAGAGGGCATCTGCATTCGAGTTCAACGAACCCTTTTTGTATTGGATGGTATAATCATACTCGTCCAATTTGAGTCTCCATCTGGTGAGTCTTGCACTTGGATCTTTTATTGAAAAAAGCCAGTGAAGAGGTTTATGGTCGCAGAATATTGTGAATTTTCGGCCATAAAGATATGGACGAAAATATTTGGTGGCCCAAATAATTGCAAGAAGTTCTCTCTCGATTGTGCTATAGTTTTGCTCTGCTTGATTGAGTGTCCTAGATGCGTAAGCCACTGGCTTGTCTTGACCAACCGGACCTTGTGACAGCACAGCTCCAAGGGCATATTGACTCGCATCAGTACAAAGGTTGAAAGATTTCGTGAAATCGGGGTATTGGAGAATTGGATTATTTGTTAATAGTTCCTTACACGTTTCGAAACATTGCATATATTCTGAGTTAAGCTCGATTTTTGCTCCTTTCTTTAAACAAGATGTTAGGGGTTTTGTAATTTTGGAGAAGTCTGGAATGAATTTACGGTAATAACCCAGAAGACCTAGGAAGCCTTTTATTTCCTTGGTGGTCTTAGGAATTGGAAATCTTTTTATCGCGATTATTTTGTCGGGGTTTGGTTTTATACCCTCTGTGGTGATCACGTGACCTAGATAGGCGGTTTCTTTCTTTAAAAATTCCGACTTATCCATTTGAATTTTGAAATTGGTTTCGCGTAGACGATTGAATACTTTCTTCAGATTTAAAATGTGCTCTTGAAGAGATGATGAAAAGATGATAATATCATCAAGATAAACGAGACAAATTTCATTTTGGAGTCCTCTCAAAATGTTGTCCATTACCCTTTGGAAGGTAGCAGGAGCATTTTTGAGACCAAAAGGCATTCGTAGGTATTCATAATGCCCATTTTCGACATTGAATGCTGTTTTTGGGATGTCATCTGGACTCATCTCAATTTGGTGAAACCCGCTAGCCAAATCTAAGGTGGAAAAATAGTAACACTTGCCAAGTTTGTCCAAGACGTCGGTGATATTTGGTATCGGGTAGCGATCGTCAATAGTTTTTTCATTTACTTTTCTATAGTCTACCACGATACGCCACTTCTTTTTACCGGAAGCGTCGGCCTTTTTTGGGACTACCCAGATGGGGGAGGACCATGGTGAATTGCTTGGCCTTATTATGTTTTGTTGGAGCATTTTTTGAATTTGTGAATTAACTTCGGCTTTGTGAACAAACGGGTATCTATATGATTTCGTATGAACGGGAATTTCGTCGGTTGTTTGAATTCTGTGTTTTACTTGGTTCGTGAAAGATAAGTTATTCTCGTCCGTATGAAATATATCTGCATATTTTCTACACAATGGGAGAATATGAGATTTTTCTTCCTCATTCATGTGGTCCGTTCTAATTAAACTGTCTATATCACATTTACTACTTATTTCTGATATCGGCTGAATATTCATATGATAAAATTCAAATTTATTCTGAACTGGGTAGGTCTTAATTGGATGTAAGATCGTGAAGTTTGTATCATCACTCGAATTATTATGTATTTCTACAAAAGTCCAACCATTCGTTGATATTGACAAGGTTTCTGGTATTGTGCAATTTTGAATGATTTGTTTGGGAATGATGATTTCGCCAGATTGAGTGGTAACAGGAATTCTTATTTTTGTCACTGTATTTTCCAGGCAGAAATTTTTCATAAAATACTGTTGGATTCGCATTGAAATATTTGATTGGAATACATGCGTTGGGAGTCGAGATCTTCAAATTTGAAAAGTCTAGATTGGCATTCAATATTTTTATGATGTCGATTCCTAAAAGACCATCGAAAACATTATGGAACTTGTATGAATAGAATTTGAAATTTTTGCCTTCATTGAATTCTTGGAAAGCTGGTATGTTTACAGAAATGTTGTGTTTAGAAGACGCAAATGAAGTGGAGACCACAAATGGATCATTCATTTTATATTGGGAAAAATATTTGTTAACAATAATTGGATCTAAAAATGATTTTGTTGCCCCTGTATCTATTAATAATTTCAGGGGTGGATTTTCGATAGTAATATAAGGCAATTGCCGATCATCAAAAGATGTATGAAATTCAATTACGTCTCTGGATTTGGAGCAGATTCCAACTGAAAATCCACGGATTCCTCGAAATATTCGGGATTTTCCGAATAATCGTACTCATTTTCGATTTGACCCTCTATCTGATTTTGGAAATTTTCATCAGGAATATCTAAATGTTCGGTGTTATGCAATTCCTCTGAAAACCATTTTCGATTTGTCGATTGAGCCTGAGGTCTGGTGTTTGCCGTGAGCTGTCTAGAAGTAGTACTCAGTTGGTTTTGATTGGTTATAATTCTGAGCGTTTCGGTTTGGTTTACAAACATTTCTTGGCGGCCCAAAAACTTGATTATTCGAGAAAAATCTCTGGGAATTATTAGGTTGTGGTTGAATATTCACAGCACCTGTTGGGAAGGATGGTCTCGGTTGTGGTTGAGATGTTTGTGGGGCAAAATTGGGGTTTTGATATCTCTGCTGATAAACATTTTGATTGAAATTTTGACCGAAATTTGATCTCTGCATTTGCTGTTGATTTGTCGGAGATGAGTATTGATAGGAAATACTGGGGTTTTGTTGTCTACCAGGATTTCTCTTGAATTGATTCTGTTTCGAATTTTGATTTGAATGTGGGACAGAATTTTGGAGATACCTAATATTATCTTCCTTTCTGATGAAGTTTATTGCCTCCAACATAGTTTGAGTTTCTTTGGTACGAACCATTATACCATACGGGTTTCTCAAACCTGCTAGAAATACTTCAAGACCCTGCTGATTGTACATATTTTGTTTAAAAGCGCGCAAATTTTGGTCTACTTCGTGAATCGCCAAGTAATTTGAAATCGTGTTGAGTACTTTTCTAACTCTATCATGAAATTGGTACGGGGTTTCACTAGGACCCTGTCTCAGGTTATTCAAATCTAGGGACAAACAGGTCTCATTTCTGTGGTCGCTGAAATTACTTATTAAAACATCTCTTACTTCAGTAATAGTTTTTACGCAGCTAATATTAACGACCTCGCGAGCTGGGCCTTTCAATTTACTAATAATAGTGCGAAAAATAATCACATTTTGATAATTATTTGGATTTTCGTTATCATAAAAGTAGGTGGAAATGCTAGCAATACTTTCAAGAAAAAAATTCAATTCATTAACGTCACCGTTAAAATCAGGTATAGTTTCAGCGTGAACTTTAGTGAAATTTGAAACTGCCATGATATTGATTGCAGGTATATTCTCGACTGATGAAGTGTCGGTTGTTAATGTAATATTATTAAGTGAATTTGCAAGAAAACTTATTTCTAACTCTAGGGGATCTTCACTATCTCTTGGGGAGGGAAAATCACTAGAGGAGTCTGACATGAAACAAAAACGACTTACAGCAAGAGTATCGTCTTCATCGAACTTCAGGCTTGTCGAATTTTTCTGGTTGCGTCTGCTTCTTGATCCTTTGTATCCTTAGTAACTATATTGTCCTTTTGTATCCACTTTTCGACGATCGAACGAACAGACACGTAGGAACTTTTTCGATTGTTACTCAACTATTGAAATAGAAAAAGTTATCCGCGATGGATTCTTTTGTAACAATCCTACCGACTGCGCCAATTTTATAACTCGTTTCGAGTTTGAGGTTTTAAAAAACTTTTATTTTCAAAACGGTGATACAAGGTATGTATGAACTATGGAAAAGGTGAAATAAAAATGCTGATTCAATTCCTAGAATTTCTCTCGTATCTCATGGGAACGAGAAGTGCTGAGTTGCGGAATTGATGATGTAGCTTCTTTCTCATGGTTTCCTTGAATAGGTGGAATGTAATTTACGTCATGCAGGACACCCCGATGGTTCCCTTGATTCAGAAGTGACCATGGATGAATAATACATTGTTGCAGATTCATTGATTATCATAAAATAACAATAATGAATGCAATGATAATAAATCGTAGAATTAATTACTACATTGTCGCGTAATAGATTCCACACCTTTCTGAATGATCTCATATCATGAACTGATATCTTTCTTTCGAATCGACAATTCAATTTTATGTGTCATCGACAGTGAGAAAATTATATCTCAAAGATTCTATTTCAAATACGAGGGCGTTGACAAATAACAATTTTAATATTATAGTTTATCAGATATTTACTCATACATGGTCTTCAGAAGTGATATCTTCAATTTGTATCGATTCTAAAAAATATTGAGGGTGCTCATTTCAAGATACACAAAATGTTATTGTGATCTTATCAATTTGAATTTCAATGTTCAGATTTCAGATTAGGAAGCTGTGAGGTCTCCAGAAATAGCATCTATGATTTCTATTTCAAATACAAGGGCGATGACAAATATCCATTTTAATATTATAGTTCATCAGATATTTACTTATACAGGGTCTTCAGAAATAGTATCTTCAATTTTTATAGATTCTAAAAAATATTGACGGTGCTCATTTTAAGATACACAAGATGTTATTGTGATCTTATCAATTTGAATTTCAATGTTCAGATTTCAGATTCTACTACTATTGTTAGTAGTTCTCGATTCTTGAAAATATAACGGGTGTTTCGAAATTGTATTTCAAGATAATAGCTTCATTTATACTGACTCTTTGGATATAACTTTCAACTTGAATGTTGTCAATCTGTAGCAAGATAAATACACATGCTCTTATATACAAGGTGTTTCATAATTATATTTCAGGATCTTCGGATATAACTTTCGACTCGAATGATTTCAATTTGTAGCAAGATACCAAATACAGTAGCATCAAATGCTTTAATATAAAAGGTGTTTCATGATAATATTTCAGGATAACAGAGCTTCTTCTCTAAAATAGACAGTCTTTTGGGAAAATATCTTTTTACTTGGATGTTTTGATTATTATTTCAATCACAATCATAATAAACGTATTTCTTTCGTACCATAATTTCAATTCCCTTAAAATATAAAGTAAACACATTATAAAATCATAGGAAACTTTCAGAAATATATCAAATTTTCTTTTGTTACTTTGCATTCCTTCTCAAATATAAACAGAGCAATTGAAATAATAAAATAATATAATAATATATAGTTCTTCTGCGGAATTATATTATATTTGAGTTTTCACCATTTTGAAATACTTCTATATAGCTTTTTTTTCTGAATATATTGGGGTTTATGGAAAATAACTGTGAACTTGAGTATTTTTTAATGATTTTTTTCAATCAATTTGCTTCAAGATACCAAATACAGATAAGTTTCTACTACTGACAATAAAGCATATTTTGATTTTGAGCATGTGAGCTCTGATATTCAGATTTTTTTTTAATTTAATTTCAAGGTAACAGCTCCTTTTCTGAATATACAGGAACTTCGGCGAATTATTGAAAATAATTATATGGAAACTTTCAGAAAATATCAAATTTTTATTTCATACCCTGAATCTCTATTCAAACAAAGACCATTAAATTCGCAAAATTTTATAGTTCTGATAACTTGCATCCCTATTCAAATATAAACAAGGTCATTGAATTCGCAAAATTATGAAGTTCTGATAGCTATTCAAAAATACATATTCTTCGTAAATATTATTAACGAGTTTTTTATCATTCTGATTTACAGGTTATTTCATTATTTTATTTCAAGGTTACAGCTTTCTCGAAAACAGGTTGCAAACCTTCAGGTATTTGAGAATAGGATGTAATAGTATATTTATATTATAAAATTATATTATAAAATTTATGCAAACTGAACAGAAAAATCTTTGATGACTCTATGAACATTTTCCATGTGTCGGTATATGTCTGTTCTATTCATGAATTTTCCACATATCTCACATAATAATTGTCATCGATCATAACTAAATTACCATTTTTCAAAACTTTCATAACTATGTCATGAGTTGATGTTGAAGGGAATCCACTCTCCAGTTCATTCAACAGGGATGAAGAGATAACTGCGCATGCGTCTAAGGAGTAGTGGCATGTGTAAATCTTGGTCACAGTTTGAAATAAATATCTAATCACAAATTACTGTCATTCTATTGCTGACCGCCCGTGAGTGCAGACGTTTCATCAGAGTTTTTTTTTCTGTGGTGAATATGTCTCGATTCACCGAATTGGTCCGACACATCGCAACCAATTTAGGGTTTCTAACTCCAAATTATGAGGAGAGAAAAGCTAAAAGGTATTCGGGAATGTGCCAAGGCAGTGAAGCGCATAACAAATGTATTGAGATATGTGAAAACTATGGGAGAAAAGCAGCATCTGGAATCTTGCCTTAGGAATATCAAAACACTGAGATCTCAAATAAAAGGAATGCAAAAGAAGGGGGCTGGTATTTCATTACGACCTGAGGGAGCTAGAGAACGGGTTCACTGGGACGACTCTGCAACAGCCTTTATGAGCCGAATTCAAACAGGAGTCATTTCCAATCTAAAGCATAAGGACCCTGCGGCCTTCTTGACTGATTGCGAAGCATTATTCAGACGGCGTATTCAGAACGCTCTGAAGAAAGATGCTTCAGTTAAAGTGAATACTGTTTTCTGCGGGGAGTTTGAGCTTGTGAAGGGAGATAGTGTACTCAAAGAGTACAAGTACTTCACCACATCAAACTCACCCATCTACAGAGATACTGTTCTTAATGTTTGGTTCGATAAAAAGGTTACGGCACCGATTTAGAGAGAGCTGGAGGAGTTTCAAGAAAGAGATAGTGGATGGGCGCTAAAGAATATCATTAATTTAGGCGTGAACATCAATAAGTTTACTCCTCAACTTGGGTCCTCATATATTGAGCTGCCGTCACAAATCAGGAGGAAACAGGCATGCATCAACGTCAAAAACGATGAGCAAGCTTGCTTCGCTTGGGCTGTTGTGTCAGCATTATATCCTGTTGATGCACATAGTGATAGTTTCTTCATACCCTCATAGTAAGTAAGTAAGTAAGTATTTATTGGCCTCAAATTACATAACTGGTACAAAAGGCAAGTCAACTTACAATATACAACGTATATCGGATGAAATACAAATCATGTAAGATTGTCAGTAAAAATAAAATTTTGAACAAATACATCAGGAATTACTAGACTAGAAATTTAGATACATAAGTATACTCAATTTCATTTTCCCAATACATTTTCAAATAGAAGGAAGTCTTCGGACATAATTATTGATTGAATGAGTATATGTGGTCATTTGCAGGAGAAGTATTCCTCCAAGTTATAAAAACACTTTGATATTAAAAAATGTTTTACATTCTTCTTGAATTCCTTATAAGAGGAATTATTATTTCTAATGTTCACTGGAAGTGCATTATATAGTGTGACACAGTTGTAATAAGGAGATTTTTTGAAAGTGGATGTTTTGTATTTTGGTAATTTCAGGTTATTTGTTCTAGTGTCATATGAATGGTGGCTCCTTTGTATTGCGAAATTTGATAAATGCTTTTTTGTAAATGTAACACATTTTAAGATATAAATAGATGTTAAGGTAAGAATATGCTTTTCTATGAAGATATCACGACAGCTTTGGTTGTAGCTAAGATCAAAGATTTTTCTAATGATTCGTTTTTGTGATATGAAAACCCTATTTACTCCTGAAGCTGAACCCCAGCTCATTATGTTGTAAGATAAGTGACTATATACAAATGCGAAGTAAAGACTCATCAACCCGTTTTCATCCAAGTGGGGCTTCATTTGGAAGATTGCATAGAATGCTTTGTTTAGATTTCCACAGACGTGATTTATATGGTGATCAAAGGACATGTTTGAATCGAGCCAAGTTCCAAGGAGTTTCGAATGTGGTGTCATTTTTAGGTTTAGCTCCAACATGAGTGAATCAGAAACACATTTTTTAAGATGGAAGTTCATGCAAACTGTTTTATTTTTGTTCAAGATCAAAGAATTTCTTTGGCACCAAGCATCCATCTCATCTAAAGTGCACTTAACTTTTTCTTTGAACTGCTCAGGGGATTTTCCGGATATTGTTATTGTAGTGTCGTCCGCAAACATGGTAACTTTTCCTTTTGTAATGAAATGAGGAAGGTCATTGACGTAGAGCAGGAAAATCATTGGGCCTAGTACTGAACCCTGTGGTACTCCAAGAGATACATACATCTAATGTTCTGAATCCCAAGGGCATACAGTTTCCCATGACTTTGAAGCAAATTCCTCGCTTTGAGAGACAAAATGATATTACTGTAAACGATAAACACGTGAATTTACTACTTATCCAGGATCAGTAGTTCAATGAAGATGGTGAAAATACTGAAATAAATTCTTCCCCAATTGAGTTTCATTACGTATGGATCAAGGATCTCTCTAGACTGCTCTCCACCCAACTGAACAAAGAGAGTCATAAAAAATACTTTTGTGATCGGTGTCTTCACTACTTCTATTCAGAAGAGAAGCTCTCCAAACATTCTGAGGATTATATGAAGATTAATGAAACTGCTATTAAAATGCCTGAAGTCGGGAAAAATATCCTCAAGTTCGAGAATCATAAGAATAAAGAGAAGGCTCCATTCATAGTGTATGCTGATTTGGAGTCTATCTTTAAGCCTACTACTTTTCCTTCAATCATCAAAAGTCGCACATAAACATAGCTCTGTGTTCTTTCAGTCAAAATTAGGTAGTAAAAAGGTGAATAATAGTGAAATTTATATCAAAATATGCAGTTTAAGACAACCTTCAATCTGCGATACAAATGATGACAGATATTTTCCAGCAGTTTGTGCATTACAAGTGAGTGCAAGTAAATCAGAGGTTTTTTCATAAACAACAAAATACTGGTCATATCTCCATACGAAAACAAAAAACCTCGCAAAAAACTGAAACTGATAAGGGGAAACCAAGCAGAAAGTAGTGCTACCAGTGGAGTACGAATAAATATTTCTGAAAATGTCTGGGAAATGCTTCCAATGCAATGTTGATTGTGTAGTGAAAGAAAATAAGACCGATATATTTGGGTACCCCTGCGACCAATGCAAGCGAATTGTTTGTAGAAATTGTGCAGGTTTATCGGCTTCTGAAGTGAGAGCAGTAGTGATCCCCACCAGAGTAATGCCATTCTATTGTCCGCCATGCAGGATAAATAGTATCACTTCTCTAACACAAAAAATAAATAAACTTGAAGAAGAAATCCAAAACTATTCATCCAATTTCAAAGGGAAATTTGTCACTTTAGAACAAAAAATAATTAAGATGGAACAAATGCTTGAATCAAATAACGAACTTGAGCAAAGGGTACTGAAAATTGAGGAATTTATTGAGCTGAACAAATCAGAAAAAAACAAGATCATAGAAAAAGAAATGCAAAGGAATAAAACTGATGACAGGAGCGCTGCTGCAAATGTGGACATGGATGTTTTCATAAACGAAATAAATGAAAGGCAAAAGAGGGCAGCTAACATCATAATATTAAACGTAAACTAGTCTAACAAAACTGTCCACTCTCAAAGAATTATTGAAGATAAAAACGCGGTAAAGGAAGTCCTGCAGAACATTGATGTGCAGTTAGGAAGTATCAATGTGTTTAGACTCGGTACAGCCCAGCCAAATAAAGTGAGACCACTCAAAGTTCTGCTTTCAATCAAGCAATGATGCTCTCATGGTTTTAAAGAACAAAAAGTCTATCAGAATACCAAATGTGAAAATCTTCGCAGATCAAACAAAAACTCAACGTGACTACTTCTTTAAGATAAAAGCACAGCTAGAGGAATGCAAACAAAGAGGTGAAGAAAAATTTATAAGATATATCAATAATGTTCCAACATTAGTGGACACTAGACGGATGGACACTCCCAGGCAATCTGAAAATTCTTCAAATTCAAAAAACTGAGATCAGTCTCGCGTGATGGTATTGTTTACAGTAAAGACATAATTTATCTGAATATCCAAAGTTTTATTGCTCACAAATCCGACCTTATAGCAAACATTCTGAAATACAATCCATCTATCATTATTCTAAGTGAAGCCAGAATAACGGAGGACATTGAGGAATCTGAACTTAAATTATCAAAATATAGTTTTGTTAAGGATTATACTAGGATAACGAATACCAGCAAAACCCTTGTAGATTATGTTGTAACAAATAGCAGTTACATTGATGCATATGTTAATGATACCTACTCCTAAAATCACTGATCATTCTGTTATTACAGTGAGTTGCTTCAACTCCAGATCTAAAAATAATATGAAAATAATAAAAACAAGAAAATATACAGATGAAACTTACAAGAACATCAATAGGGCATTGCTCTCACATGACTGGCTTTTAAATTCAATCGACGTGAATATCATCCTAAATGACATTGCTACAAAAACTTCGAATATTGTTAACGAACTTGCTCCTGAACATTCAGTTTTAATAAAGGAAAATCAGCTTCCATACTACGATAATGAGCTAAGGAACAAAGCAAAAGAAAGGGATTGTGCTTATAAAATTTTCAAAAATAGCATTATTCATCGTAAAGATCAAATGTGGGAGAACTTCAAAAATTTGAGAAACCAGTATGTTAACCTTCTTAGATGCAAAAAAATAAATTACTATGAACAACAAATAGATTCAAATAGAACAAACTCTAAACAAATGTGGAAGAACTTAAAATCACTGATAAGTCCAAAAAGCGAACTTTGTTATAACAAAATATTATTCAATAATGGTATTCAACCTAAATATTATACTGATAGCTCAGAGATTGCTAATAACTTCAACCATTATTTTGTAGCTAGCATTCATCAGATCGCAAACAGTATTGACTATGATGGAACATGGTCGAGCCAAAACTATCCCCAAATAACTCAGTCATTCAGTAATTTCTCACTGCTAAGTATGGGTCACCTCCGTAAAATAATATTCCAACTAGATAACAAAAAAAGTGAACATGAAATTTTAAACTGTAAATTCTTGAAAGAAACTTTTGATTGTTTTGGACATGTATTGCTAAATCTTGTATATACTTCTCTAGAAAAAGGTACCTTCCCAGATCAGTTCAAAATAAGCACCATCATTCCTATTCCTAATGTGAATAACTCAATAGATTCTTGTGATTTTAGACCAATAAATACTCTGCCATCACTTGAAAAAGTCCTAGAAATTGCGGTATATGAACAAATCGAAAATTATTTCAATACAAATAAACTATTTATTGGTGATCAGTCTGGCTTTCGTAAAAATCATTCATGTGAAACTTCTCTTCAATACATCATATCAACCTGGAAAAGAGCACTAGATGTTAATAAGTATACTGTGGCTATTTTTTTAGATTTGCGTAGAGCTTTTGAAACATTAGATCGAGAAATTCTATTGAAAAAATTAAAATATTATGACATATCTGGCAATGTGCTAAACTGGTTTGAAAACTATCTGAGTAATCGTTTCCAACAGACCAAAATAAACAGTATTAACGAATTATAAACGAAATGGGAGTCCCTCAAGGAAGTGTTTTGGGGCCACTTTTATTTATCATATATTTAAATGACATACACTACACACCAGGTTCACATTCCTTGAATCTCTTTGCTGATGATACCTTAGTGTTCAAGTCTGATGAAAATCTGGGGAATGCCATCATGAATATAAATAACTCGCTTAATAACATTGAAAAATACTTAAAAGTTAATAAATTGAAACTAAATGTCAATAAAACTAAAGCAATGATCATAGCACCAGAATACAAGCTGCGAAATTTGAATTTAAATGCTATGAATTTAAATATAAATATGAACAGTGAAAATATAGAAATTGTATCTGAAATTAAATATCTTGGTTTCATTATTGACAGCTCTCTGACATTAAATAAACATGCGGAATATATTATTAAAAAAATATCGAAAAAGCTATTTTTCTTTTCTAGAGTTTCAAATTGCTTGAGCACATATGCCAAAATAACAACTTACAATAGCATCATTCAACCTCATTTTGACTACTGTGCCTCTTTACTGTTCTTACTTGATCAAAATAAAGTGTCTCAGTTACAAAAGCTCCAAAATCGCGGAATGCGTACGATTCTAAAATGCAATCGCTACACTTCAATTTCGTATATGCTATATTCACTCCAGTGGTTGTCAGTTAAGAAGAGGCTTTATTTTTCAACGATGGTTTTTATTTTCAAGATCGTAAAAGGTTTGCAACCAACTTATTTTAATGATTTTGTGATTTTAAACAGAGACGTACAACAATATAATACAAGGCAAAATAACAATTTTCATATAAACAGAACAAATACAGCAGGATGTATGAAAAACTTATTCTTCAAGGGTTTTAATGACTTTAATAAACTACCCACACATGTGAAGGAGTCAAATACTGTTGTTTGTTTTAAAAAAAATCTATTACCTTTTCTAAATGAATTGTGATCAAATTTTTATTATCATTATATTTATTGTATATGTATGAATGTTTAATATTCTATATTTTATCGATTTTTTTATTTAGTTTAGTTTGTAAGACTATATCTGTATCTTTTATGATTATGTAAATGTTTTTGTGAATTAGATTTATCTATTTCAATAAATTACTACTACTACTACTACTACTACTACTACTAGTGATCCTAAGAAGCCACAACAACATATTCCTGCTGCTGTCGGTTACTTTCTCAAGTGGTCATTATGATGACTCCCTCTCCTTCTATAAATCATACCGAGGTGAAGATTGTATGAGATGGTTTGCTGATGAGCTGGAACAGGTTGCAGAGGATATGGAGACAGTCTTTTGGTGTGACTATGATATGGATATATTGCCTGAGCAGGAATATGAGTTCAGAAGAGCAATACACTGTCATATTTGTGAGCAACCATTCGCTATTGCTGATAAGAAAGTACGTGACCATTATCATCTCCTGACAGAGAAAAATTATAGAGGCCCCGCCCACGAAGGCTGCAACATTAGATATCAAGATAACCATGTGGTACCTGTTATATTCCACAATTTGAGTGGATATTATGGCAATTTCATCATTGAGGATATAGCATCTAGAATGCATGGTCGGGTAGATTTATTACCCATAGCTGAGAAAAAATATATCTCCTTCACCACACCTCGATGAATCGCTCATAAACTTCCGCTTCATCGATAGTTTTCGTTTCATGAACTCGACTGGATATGCTGGCATCATGTCTTGATAAATTTCGTAACCTGAAATCTCAATTTGTTAACATTTCTGAAGATTGTCTCCATTTGTTAACCAAAAAGGGTGTCATGCCTTATGAGCAAAACAGGTGTGGAAAAAATTTTGCTGCCAAGATTCTGGTCAATATGTGGATCTCTACATGAAGACTGATATCCTACTCTTAGCAGATGTTTTTGAGCAGTTCAGAACTAGCTGTCACAACACATATGGACTTGATCCTGCCAATTATTTCACGTTACCTGGATTTACAGGACAAGAGCTGGAGCTCCTTACTGATCCTGACATGTTTTTGTTTGTTGAGAGGGGAATTAGAGGAGGTTTGAACCAGGTCTGCTCAAAGCGTCGTGCAAAGGCCAATAATAAATACATACCTCATTATGATTCAACAAAACCAGACTCATACTTGATGTACTTCGACGTTAATAATCAATATGGATGGGCTATGAGTCAACATCTTCCATGTGGAGGTTTCGAGTGGGTGGATAACAATATAGATGTGACATCTATCCCAGATGATTCAAAGGAAGAATACATTCTGGAAGTTGACTTGGAATATCCTCAAAATTTACATGACGTTTACAAGGATCTCCCATTCTGCCCCAAACATATCAACCCACGAAAACCTCCAGCTAGATCTTTACAACTCACTAAACTGATGGCAACCTTACGTTCTTAAAATAAATACGTCATCCACTACCGAGCACTGAAACAGGCGTTAGCACATGGTTTAGTGTTAACAAAGATTCATCGCGTGCTCAAATTCAAACAGTCGCCTTGATTGAGGGAGTATATTGATCTCAACACAGAATTACGGATAGCTGCCAAGAATGACTTCGAGAAGAATCTTTTCAAACTGATGAACAATGCTGTGTTTGGGAAAACGATGGAAAACATCCGGAAGCGAGTTAAAGCTCCTGAGTGGGCGGGTCGCTATGGCGCAGAAGCGTGGATTAAACCTGCGTTCAAGAACTACACCATTTTCAACGAGAATTTGGTTGCAATTGAGCTAAAGAAACTACAAGTTTGGCTGAACAAGCCCATTTATGTTGGTCATGCCATTCTGGACTTGGCTAAAACAACCATCTACGACTATATGCGTACTGTGTTCGGGGATGGTTGTACCGTCTGTTACACCGATACCAATTCTCTTATTCACGAGATTAACGATCGAGATCCGTATAAAATTATTGCAAGAGATTGTCATAAGTATTTCGATACTTCCGACTATCCTGAAGATAATCCTTATGGAATTCCACAAGTCAACAAGAAGGTGTTGGGTATGATGAAAGATTAGAATAAATCAGTGCTGATGATGGAATATGTGGGCTTGAGATCTGAACTATATGCCACGAAGGTGCTGATGACCGAGAATGAAATTGAAAAGGAAAGGAAGAGGCTGATGAAGATTATGATGAGGATGAAATCATCGAGATCATAAGAAATATGGGCATTGTAAAGAAAGCAAAGGGAGTGAAATCGTCTATAGTCAAAAATATGATTACTTTTGATGATTATATTGAATGTTTGGAAACATATGAGCAGAAAACAGTTTCCCAAAATTTTATAAGAGCCCACAAACATCGGGTATTTTCAACTACACCACAAAAAATTGCATTAAGCTCCAATGATGATAAACGGTATATCATCCCAGGGACCAGTGAAATCTTACCTTGGGACCACTATTCTATACCTCAAACATCGAATGCTGAAGCTATGGATATCGATAGTTAATGAGGAGTGAGAATTTTCATAATCTCACTTTTTAACCTGAGGTTTTATACTATACAATAAATTTTTATCACCTCTCATGAAAAGTATGACGTGATGAATGATTAGGAGAACAATCATCCAAAGAACCATCAAGAAATAGCCATCAAAAGATGCCACCAACAAGAGATAGCTAATCATCACCGATTAGAGTCTTTTGATGAAAAAGAGTCATTTGAAGATGCCACAAACTCATGAAAAATTAAATATACCTACCGAATTCATCCCCATTAACTTGGGGATTGTTATAAAAAGATGCCACCATCAAGAGAGAGCTAATCAACCGCCGATTAGAGTATTTTGACTAAAAAGAGCCATTTACTTAGCAATCGTATATATTTTTAATTGTTAACCTAATCATTCCTTGCTGAAAGTGGCTAAAGTAGGCCTTCAGGGGAAGCTTCCCACTATAAAAAGAAGCAACGCGCCGGAGCTTTACCTCCTGGTGGTAAGATAAGATAAGATATTTATTTAAATAGGATACCCTAATATACATACATAACTTCATATTATAAAATTTACAAAATATAGTTTGAAAAAAATCAGTTACTAAAACTTAATTGTAATATATAGTTATTATCAATAATCAAATATAAGATGTAATATAAAATGTGATCAATAAAAAGACAAATAATAAAATGACATTAGTCAGTAATAAAAATAACAAATATAGCCACAGATAAAAGATGTAAAGTGCCATAAAACAAACAATATAAGATGTAATGTAAAATGTGATTAATAAAGACAAATAATAAAATGACATTAGTTAGTGATAAAAATAACAAATATAGTCGCAGATAAAAGATGTAAAGTGCCATAGAACAAACAATATCTCTTGCTAGAATATATGATAACAATTACGTTTTGAAGCAATATATCGTATTACATTGTTTTATTTCCTCTGGCAATTGATTATATTCAATCAATCCTTTGAAAAATATAGATTCCATTGAACTCTTCAGCTTTGTCCTATTGATATAAAAATTATGTACGGACCGTGTATTATAGTTATGGAGTTCATTGTTGTATGTAACAAATTGATTGAAAAAATCAGGAAACATATTCCTTGTGATTTTAAAGACAAATAGCATGGCCCTATAATACAGTCTTTGATCTACTGATTGCCATTTCAATGCTGCGAGCATTGTTTTTAATGGTGTGGAAATGAGCTGCGATGTCTATTTATTTTAATTAATCAGATATCTGCGTACCATTGATCCAAGCTCTTCTGAATTTTTCTGACTACCCAATTTAGTACTACATTTTTTCAATACTCTACAATCTTTAATATTTGATTGTTCCGTTTTAGATCTTTTCGTTGAATCTCTAGTGATTCTATATCTGATGGAATTTCAACAAGAAGCATTGAACGTGACAAGTATTTTATGCAAATTTATTTGAAGTTAATTTTATGAGAATAAACATGCCCAATGTGAATTTAACGCTTTCATGTATTCCCAGCCTATAGGAACAATGAGAATATGAAAAATAAGCTGGCATGTCAGACTAATGCTAACTTCTATTAGGAAAACTTCGAATAATTGAATACACTCAATAATTTTATGGTCTAGATATGTTTGTTGCATAGACTAATAAAAATGCTAGTTAATCATGCATCTAGTGAAGAATGTCAACCATCTTCACTCCACCTCAATTCAGGCGTGCATTTCCTATGTGAAAAAATTATATACCACCCGAGATGTAACAACAACACTTCTTTTTTTCCCTGCCTAGAATTGATAGTAAAGAAGGTTTGTGAGGCAGATTATTTGTATTCATGAATACTTATTGAACAGTTGCAACATTTTTTCATTACGTAGATTACGTAATATCAAAACAATTATTCATGCTATTTTTTTCTCACCAGTTCTATCATTATTTCATTGAAACTTTCAGGGCATTTTGCCAATATGTCCATTGCTGATAATTTTCCAAACCTTGTAGGACGCGTCATTGGTTGATGATTCAAAAACAGTGTCGATATGAGATATATCCATAGTACGTTGGTATTCAGAGAACTCTAATCGAAATTGGATCTAGTTTCCTCGATCAAAGGAAATTTTATTACTAACAGTCTTGACCGACAAATAAAAGAAAATCAACGTTGTTAATTCCATGGATAATATTTTTTCTCATTTCCTAGGAATCCGTTCACTTAGAAGAGTTTCACTACAGCTGAGGGTGAATATTGAGTGATGAAAAATCAATAGTCGTTGGAATCTACATATCATATACGGATATTCATTACTTTTCACTTCTTGATAAACCGAAAGTGATAAGTATGACCCCAGATTGTGTAGGTACCCGCCACCACTTTTAAAGCTAACTTGTTTCCAACTCTTCTAGTCACCTCGTATATAATGTTTTCTCTTCTAGTCATATATGTTTTTGACTTCTTCCGTTACCCTATATACTGTTAAGTTGGGTAAGTACGGCCCTAGAATGTGTACTCGCCACCACTTGTATATGTTTTCAACTCTTCTCGTCACCTTATATATGATTTAATCTTTTCTAGTAACCCTGTATATGTTTCTTACTTTGTTTTTCATCACCCTTCATACTGTTAGGTTGGGTGAGTACGACTCTAAAATGATGTGTAGGTACCTGTCATCAAGCCAACTTGTTGTTAACTCTTTCAGTCGCCCCGTACATGATTTGGTATCTTCTAGTAACCCTATAAACTTTGTTTCTCACTTATCTTGTTACCCTGTATACTGTTGGTTCAGATGATAAATGTCACGTGTCTCCTATTAACATTAATCCGCCCTGTATCCTACCCTCCACCCTGTATATTTTGTATGTGCACTACGCTTCGAATCTGGAAAGTGACATCTGGCATGCGTATTCCAACCATAGCCCAACTCATATCTGCTACTGCATATAGTAGGGGAGCCCAAGAGGGGATTTCGGGATTTACTGAAGCGCGGCAGATTAATATACAGGACAATACCTTGTATCCGGTTAAGTACCTCCACCAAATATGAACCCATATATAAGGCCGCCCGTGAAGAATAAAGGATCAGATTAGTAAAAAAAAATTGATCATTGGAAATTCTCAAGCGCGTCAGATTAAGGTAGGGTGAGTTAATTACATGCTAAAAAGTGTATATTCCTCTAATCTGACAATTTGAGAGTGACGTAAAGAAAGGGGAGGGCAGCAAAGTTGTAAAAAAAAACGTCATCTCGACATTCTCGAGCGCAGCCAAATTTTTTTTTATTTTGAAGGAAATAATTGAAGGATAACGAAAAATACACTGTGTCCAAGATAAGAATGAACAGCATGGGGATATCGGAAACGGTGGGTGATACAGGGTCGATTAAATTAGAGAAAAGTAGCGCATTTATGTGCCTAATAATATGCCATTTAGAAAGTTTCGATATTCCGAGTAGTTTCGGAGATATCCGGGAAAAACCGAAATTTAAGAATGTCGTTTTTATTTTCTCCTAGCTTTATTTTCGAAGGAAATGTAAAACAAATAGCACTTCGTCATGGCCACTTTTTGAGGACTACACGATAACATAAGCAGAATTTTCGTGCGACGTTTCGTCTTTTAGAAAACATCATCAACTTTGTATTTTTATATGGGCCGAAACTAAAGTATACCCTGTATACGACTCCATTTTTCATTATGAATACAGCAACGTATCACACAATATGGTTTCGGAACCTTTTCTCGCGCAAAATGTAATTTAGTGATTACTTAATCTGTTTTTCTTCAATTTTAGATAGTAGGCGCTGGAAAAAATGTCATATTTTGATACATGTAGTGAATTGAATAGTCCTATTTATAAGAGTACAAACTAACCACTTGCCGGAATTATTGCGTTGTTGAATACAAAGATGAGTCGCAATATCAAAAGTTTAGTTTATAAATGTAATTGTAATGTAATAAATAACAAGGAGCTAATATATATTACAGGAAATGAACAGAAACTTATAACAAATGTTCAAATAACCCGCCATTATTTTCTAAGCACGAGTACGCTCGTCTCACAGACGAATTTAAAACTTGATTTAACATATCCGGAAAAATATTGTTAAAGGATTCAGTAACCAATCTCAGCAAATCTTCTTCATTCTGAAAATCATGATTAGAGTACACTTGATTCTTGAAATATCCCCAAAGGAAAAAGTCTAGTGGGGTTAAGTCGGGGGATTTTGCAGGCCAGGCTGTATCACTATGAGTACCAATCCACTGTCCTGGGAATCGACGGTTCAAATAATCACGAACAATTCTAGCGTTATGTGCTGGAGCACCATCTTGTTGAAACCAGCAGCTGTGAGTAACCGCTAAAGGCAAATTATCTAGAGCGTCTTCCAAATCATTCACTAACAAATTCATGTACCGCTCTCTTGTTAAATTGTTTCGGTAGATAAAAGGCCCAATTATATTCGTACCGAGAATCCCAACCCACATATTGAAACTGAAACGATGTTGATGTCTGGACACTTTGTGTACACGCGGATTTTGTTGTGACCAATAATGAACATTCCGCCTATTAAAAATGCCATTGTTGGTGATCATGCTTTCATCAGACCAAATTATTTTGAAAGGAAAATTTTCATCGTCTTGGCATTTTCTAGTGTACCATTCACAAAAGGTTCTTCGTCTTGCATCGTCACCTGGTCTGAGTCCATGACAAATCCTAAATTTATATGGATGATATTTATTTTTTCTTAAAATGAAGTGAGCGGTGGATCTGGCTACTCCGGTATTATCTTCAATGGTGCGAGTGGATATCTCAGGATTTTCAACAACGGCCTGTAACACATCACGCTGACTTTCTTCATTAGATTGCTTTTGTCGGGAAACCACAGGTTTTTTAAATGATCCGTATTCTTTTAAATTGAAAACTAGCCGTCTAAATATTGATTCACCAGGTTGTCGCCTCTCTGGATACTTATTAAAGTACGCACGTTCAGCATCAATACAATTTCTATGGCACAAAATGTAACATGACAACATATCAAATTTTTCAGTATTCGAAAAGCTGCCGTTTTCCATTTTTGACGCAAATTAGGTAGGTAAAGAGATGTAAAAGTAGGAACAGTAATATGTCAAATATTCTACCAAACTACACTATTATTATGACAACAGAACATTATGTTGTCATTTTTTCCAGCGCCTACTATCTAAAATTGAAGAAAAACAGATTAAGTAATCACTAAATTACATTTTGCGCGAGAAAAGGTTCCGAAACCATATTGTGTGATACGTTGCTGTATTCACAATGAAAAATGGAGTCGTATACAGGGTATACTTTAGTTTCGGCCCATATAAAAATACAAAGTTGATGATGTTTTCTAAAAGACGAAACGTCGCACGAAAATTCTGCTTATGTTAACGTGTAGTCCTCGAAAAGTGGCCATGACGAAGTGCTATTTGTTTTACATTTCCTTCGAAAATAAAGCTAGGAGAAAATAAAAACGAAATTCTCAAATTTCGGTTTTTCCCGGATATCTCCGAAACTACTCGGAATATTGAAACTTTCTAAATGGCATATTATTAGGCACATAAATGCGCTACTTTTCTCTAATTTAATCAACCCTGTATCACTTACCGTTTCCGATATCCCCATGCTGTTCATTCTTATCTTGGACACAGTGTATATAATCTGACGGTTTCCGCAAGCCAAAATAATAAAAAATCGTCGATAAAGTTTAATGCGTGCAGCTGGGTGATACCTATATTTCCCTCTCCGCGTTTCTACTCCTATCTCACTTTTTCTCTATCTATTACCATCGTCCATAGATCTACAAACTGAGCGTTTATTTTGCGCATCCAATTAAACTCTCTGACACACTGCAAACCTAGGGTTGCCATCCGTCCCGATATATCGGGACTGTCACCGTTATTGAGCTCTCTGTCCCGACGTCCCGACAAAAGACTAAAATGTCCAGATAATGAAACTGGGCAATGATGCAAATTTCGTCGGTCAGCCACTTAATAATATATGCATGATTGTAATACTAATACTCCTAACGTGGTGGTCTGATTCATTTGATAAATATGAAGTGTTCGATCTGAAGACACTATCTGAAATCCCAGCATGAAGAAAAATACTATTTTATACCTGAAAGTCCTGATGCGACAATCTCTTCGAGCAGCATATGTATCTTGGAAGCTGAACTTGCCTCAAAGAAATAAAAATTGATCAATTCGTTGGTGAAGAAATGCATTAAACTTTTCTAAAGAAACTGAAAATCATGAAAGAAAGTGACAACTGTTAAAATTATGCGAGTATTTTGTTTGCAATCCCTGCTGAATTGCCTGCTCCCAGAAACTGTGGAGTCGATTTCACAGAGCCAACACAATTATGACATGACTTTGCAGTTTGCACAGAGTTCTACAAATATGTTAAAGGTCACAAAGAGTTGTAAAAGCTAAATCTTCTTAACAGTATGGCAACTCTAGTACAAGACTAATAAGTCAGTACTTATTCATGAGTTAGAGAAACAAGTCGAAGATATGGAGCAACCGCCTCCCCAAACTGACCTTGTAATTGTAGATGGCTTCTTTTTTTTTAATACTTTTAAAGAAATGCCCCGTAGTTTTGGAGGTGTGTCAAAGAATATATTACAATGCCTTGTTAATAACGCTGCAAGTAGAGTTGCCATTGTATTTGATCGCTACTTCACACCCTCTATCAAAGATTATGAGCATTCTCTTCGAGGTTGTGTAGACGACAAGGAATTCCACATTTCCGGTCCTCAACAAACAAGAACAGCAGATTTTACGAAAGACTTGAGAAATATAAAGTTTAAGGAAGCTATCGTCAAGTTTTTGATCGATCATTGGGCTGATCAGGAGATGGCAACGATTATCGGTAGTAAGGTAATTTACATAATACATGATTTGTGTTATGAATATTCTGTTACTGATAATAAAGTAACACGCATCATTAATAATGAGTTGTCATGCCCTGATCACGAAGAAGCGGATACGAAGATAGCATTTTTTGCTTGCCAACAAAATGAAGATTCTATTATTACGATCAGAACTTCTGATACTGATATAGTGGTCATCATGTTAGCGAATATGGAACACCTGCAAGCAAGAGTAGAAGTTTGGATGGATCTTGAAGTTGGCAATGCACGCCGATACATCGACGTATCCGCTCTCTACAAAAAATTAGGCCCAAAAATTTCGAAGGCGCTTCCAGCTTTGCATGCGTTCACTGGTTGCGATTTCAACCTAGCATTGTACCGACGAGGAAAAAAGAAACCTTTGCAATATCTGATGAATTCAGAAATTTTCCAAGAAGCATTTCTGGATTTGGGATCAAAGGAACATAATGTGCAGGATTCTTTTAACATCATACAGTCTTTTACTTGCCACTTGTATGGGTTGAAAAAGTTAGACGATGTCAATCAAACCAGGATGGTCATCTTCAATAGGACGTACAAGGTAAAAGACAAATCACAAGCTTTCTCCTTGAGTGTCCGGAATTACGATGCGTGCAACTTGCCACCCTGTGAATCGGAGTTACTCCAGCAAGTGTTACGCACAAGATTCATTGCATGCTTGTGGAGTAATGCCCATAATGCAAAAATTTCTGATCTTTTACCAACGGACTATGGATCGAAAGTTGTCGACGGGAAATTCAAAATGATCTGGTTTGTAGGTGATCAATTGCCGAAAGCGTACGGAGATGTAGTCATAACACCTGATATTCTTGAGGATACTCCAGAATCAGGTATTTCTTTTCTCTAATAATTTGAAAAAGACGTTATTCGTAAAATAAATATTGTTAAATATTTTCATGACTTTTTGTTACAGATACGCAATCTGAGGATGAATTCGAGCCAGAAGAGGAAGATTATTCTACTGATGAAGATGATGATTAATTAATCAATTAATTATAAAAAATTAAATTTTTTTGGGCATTTTTTTTTCAATTCTTTTCTTATAAATATAAGTATTCTACTTAAAAAACATACACTTATTTATTTACATGCTATTTCCTGAGCTTCTCAATTAATCAAGTCCAATGATTTACAAAATTGAAAAAAAAAATTTATTGTCAGATTAGGCGAATCCCTTTAGATAATCGTCAGATTATGAGACAGCACGTCTAGAACATAAAGATGAACCATATATATCTTAATCTGACGCGCTTGAGTATTTCAAAATGGCGAATTTTTTTTGCACATTATAATAATGGCCGCGAGTTTGCGTCAGATCGAAATCGTCAGATTATTGAATGAGAGCTTTTTTTTGGTGCACTTAACACCCCCTTAGAAAACCTGACGCGCTCGATTAAATTTTTTTTTTTTTCATTTTTAACCCTTACGTACAACCACCCGCATCATGCAAATGATCAGATTAACATAAGTACATTATTAAAAATACGTAGGACATTGATGCTATCAATATCTGACGCGCTCGAGTATGTCCATGCAACAGTATTTTTTTACATATTTAAAAATCTATAGCCGCTTCCCCCACCGATGAAAAGGTATATATTACATAACATTTTTTTCTTTTTATTATCTAAGCTTTGCAACCTAATAAGTCTCTATGATGCTCGAGTAAATCCCCATTTAGCATCGTGGGCTCCCCTACTAATAACTTCACTTCACCCTACACTGTATAATTTTCTATTAAAATATCTTATTTATCGCTCTTGTATTTTTTTCACTCGTTACCTCACCATCAGTATATATTTTTCAACTTGAAGCCCTATCAATCTTGCGGTTAGAACTCTCCCAGCGTTTGACTCTCCCAGACTTTGAAACGAGCAAAAATTGCCAGAATGAACCTTCGATTTTCTTATGGAGATTAACATGGGAAAAGTGGTCAAAATGGCCCCGTAACGGTATAGCTCATTTACTAATGGATTTTCTGATATTTTGCTTCGTTTTTGAGAAAAACCATAAAAACCACCATAATGATAAATACAAAAAATCAGTGGGGCAAATTTTTTGTAAAACATATCGGTTGGTCCTACCGGGCCGCCACCGGACTTGATGATTTAAATCTAGTTAGGGCTAAATAAGAACCGTACCATCTTGAATCACATTGTGAAATTTCAACAAAATCGGGTGAAGGAGTATTAAAATATAATGACACCATGTATTTCGAGAACGAAGGATTAACGGACCTATGATCGAACTTTTTTGCTTAGAATTAAACAAATGATTGCCTCTTGAAGTTTGGCTACGTACTCAAATAACACCCAGTACTTTTTTCATTCACTTCTCGCCCAACAGCGCACGCCAATGGTTCACGATTTCAAATAATTTTATTATATTTATTATATTATATTTTCATGAAAATCGTATTATTATGACTGAGATATTAGGTTATATTCAAGAAAAGCAAGACACACTGTATAACAGGCTGTCCATTTCGATTATCTTAAGAGAAGTTGGTTGGATCGGGGCAAAATATTTTCGTGCTGATAGATAAACTGAAAAGGAATTTAGAATATCTTCAACAGTTCTGATTTTACCAATTAATTACTTTAAAACTTTGTATAGAGAATTTTCGAATAACCATATTCGACTTATAAATAAAAAAATATTTCATGCACTTCAGGGATTCAAAGGGTATTTTGAATCCCTATTATCGGAAAAAACAGTGGTACTTCAAATCACTAGGGATTTAAAATGTACTTCAAGTCCCTAGAGATTAAAAGTAAATTTCTTCACAATAAAAGCTGAATTAAGGAATTTATTTTCAATAATTTTATCATAAATATAACATGATATGGATGCAACAAAAGTGTAACATGTTCATAACAATATTCAATTATAAAAACAACTGAATTTCTATTGATATTAACATTTATGTTTTCCCCATTGCTATTAGCCAAGTGAAAGAGAGGTACATTATTATTATGGAAGCTGTTATTTTTATTAATTAAAGATTTTTGGAAAATTGTAGCCCAACGTCGTTGGTGTTTCATTTTGCACAATAGGAATCGACGTTTTTTTTTCGTTATTTCTTCTTTAACGTTTTACCTATCCTGAAGTGCATAAAATAGTATATACACCTCAAGACTAAGTGTTTTTAAATCCCTAAACAAATTATATAAACTTTTTGTCTGGGGATTTAAAATAACACTTTAGTCCCTAGGTGTATAATATAAGTACTATGAATAATGTCTTAGTAAGAAAAAGTAAAAAAAATCTAAAAGAAAAATCGAAAATTTTCGTTTTTTAGCGATATTTTTGAAACTATTGAATTTCTTTCCAGATCATTATTCAGCATAACTTTGCCCCCATTTATCCAACCTCGTATCTCTCAAGACATGTATAGGGTGTGTTCTGTACACGTTGATTCAATTTAGAATTCAGATAATCATAGGGAAATTAAAATAGTTCCTTTATCTGAGAAAAACTCTTGTCATCAAATACATAATTCATATCATTTACTTGATGATAAAGCCTCGTGCCCTTGCCGAAATAACCCGAGCGAGGACATTTTGAACCCTTTTCGTGAATATGTACACTCCAGATCCAAGGATTCCAAGGAAAGCATCAGCTATTTCAGAGAGACATCAGATACCGGCAAAGGTAAAGGTGACACCAAGTATTCTTTTTTTATTATATCAACAGGGTGTTTCAATTGAAAATCCCGAATTGATTTTAGAAACAATAGATCTGGCAACAGTGAAGCAGTAAAAATACTAAATCCCAGCATCCCTTAAAATCAACGAGAACTTTTTCGAAAATGTAACTAGAAATAACAAAAATGCAACTGAATATAGTGAAAACATTACAGATTATATTAGATAAGGTGAAGGAGATTAGGGTGATTTTTTTGTTATTTCTATTGAAAGATTGTCTGAAAGGAATTGTTAGTAATCTAAGTCAAATATAATATAAACACCAATTATTTCATTCTTTACATTCTGACCTTGCTTCTTCAATTTGTGTGTTCAACTTGTCAAAATCTGGACTCTGTTCTTTTCGAACGTCTGAAGGTTGCTCCTCGGCAATTGGCCTGGCACTGCTCTCTAATTGAGCTACTAAGGCTAAAATGACTGATCTCAAACTTGAGTTCAGGACTTCGTTTGGCAGGTCTAAGATATATTTTGGTACCGCTGCTCCACACAGAAACTGGGCTATTTCATGGGAGAAAGTGTTGCAGTTGTGTTGTAAAAGATGATAAGTACTGGCTCTAAAAAAACAGATTACATATATTAAGGTGGTTTGAAATAATGAGTCCTCGATTTTTTTAACAAAAATATAATTATAATATATATTCGGATATACTATAACCAAACTTGTGCACTAAATTGCAGCTGTAATTGTTGCATGATATCATTTTTTTGCATTCTCTTTATGTAAAAAGGCAATTTTGACAATCATATTCATATATCAAAGTCTCAACTCAAATTTTATATATTTTTCATCTAATTCAATATAACTTGGAAAAAGATCTTCTAACCCCACCTGTGAGTGAAAGAACTAGAGGTCCAACGGAGGATATAAGAATCTATAAATAAATACTGATCTTTCAGTACTTTATCTTTTCGTTTCTGAAATCATGACCTGTGCAAACCCGATTATCAATTAAATTCTCAGGAAACAATGATGCTGATGCAATAATAGGAAGTAAATTAATCATGCAATTGTATTTGATGAATTTTTCAATCTCTGTATCTTATTTACAGTTTTCATGAATAACCGTGTAGAAATGATTGAAAAAACTCACTTGTAGGTCGATTCAGATAGTTCATTCAAATAATCAATGAAAACGGGGTATGGAATGTGGGTATCTCCAAAGTCCTCAATCTTCAATGGCTCACCAAGAGCAGTCTGTCCCTTCAAAGAAATAAACAAATGTTTATAATATAACTGGAGAAATCCATGCTAATAACTTGCTCATTTATTAAAAAGAATAAAACCATATAAACATACAGTGCGCAGCAAAAATATCAATAAATTATTTATTACTGTCTTCATTTGTCTATGTATTGATCTATTCATACAATACAACCCTTCTTAAATGGAAATACGTCACTTGCGATACATCATTTTAAACTTCTTCAAATATAAACCAATTCCAAAAAGCTACACACCGTTGAATTCGCAATGACCAGAGCTTCAAAGTGATTTATCGCCAGTGGGACACTTCCATTTAAGATTTTCAAGATGATCCATCCAAAGTCAAACCGATAGTTGCTACTGCAATCGTACATAAAGACCTCAACGAACTCCTATTATCTTTTGGCACGAGAAGTAAAGATAAAATTTTATCAATTCTTGCTAGGCTACTGTAATGTACTTTGTTCTGAAGTTTTACAGAAAGACGCAGAGGTTTGTTGATTGCTTGAAAAACTGAAAACCCAAGCGTGGCTTCGACAGATGTTGAATGTCCTTCACACTGTTGCCAGAGTGTCCATTTTATATGGAAGATATATCACAACTACGATATTACGGAATAATCGACGATTCCAAAACTGATGATGAATGTTGAACAGGGTTCTCAAGAGAAAACAAGTTCGGAATTGTGGCAATGTTTCAATAGAAATAGGTAATCATACAAATACACTATTCATTTATTAATTTTTTCAAGTAGGCGAGCATGCATAATACACAAAAAATATCAAAGGTAGACATAAATATATGCATAAATATCAATATTAATAAGCTTTGTGAACAAAAAATATATACAGAAGAAAAAAAGAAAAATCAGAAGTATCACAATGAGCTGACACTGATATACTTCTTCAATGATGATTTTAATTGATTTCCTGAATTAGATTATTTCACAGATTGTGATAGTTTATTAAATTCATTCGAGTCCTTATGAAACATTCCATTCACTCTAAATTTAGTGTTAGTTTTTTTATATAGAAGTTATTTCTTTTAGTATTGTAATTATGAACTTAATTATTTATTGATAAGAACTTATGAAAATAATTGGGTATAATTCCTTTTTGCAGCTCAAATATAAAGATCAATTATTTTCTCCGAATCAGCTCATTTTCCCATAAGTTCCTCGAATTTCCCGGCATTGCCTCGCATTTCCTTGGATTGCCCCATATTTCCTGGTATTGCCTAGTATTTTCAAATATTGCATTGCATTGCCTCTTATTTCCCAATCATTCCTCATATTACCCATATTTCCTCGTATTTACACTTGAACGTACAAGAATTTTCCCCGTGCAAGCCCCTTGGCTCCTCTGGTCTATAGATCCCCTTCTTTAATGAAAACAATATAATGTAAAATAATACAGACCATCATAGGAGAACTTGAAAACTATGTTTTGGTCTATAACGATCATTTTTAACATAAGATATGTTGAAAACTTTTTCACATCGGACATCATAAATGAAAAGTTTGTGGAACATCCTGTATAAGTATAGGGTTATTCAAATTCTACGCTCATCATTGGGATCTCAAGAACCGTAACAGATACGAAGAACTTTAAATTGGGACAAAGTTGCGGAATTTTATAATCATTATTATTCTTACGATCCTTCTACTAGGGTTCGTTGATTTGAAAAATTTATTCCACTGAACACTCGAAATACAATTCAATAAACACTCAATTAAACCACTTCGATATTCGCTATAGACATCTTTATGTTTACAATACTAGCTTTCTTTCTAAACTGAACTCTTTCCAAACTAACACTGAATTTCCGGGACGCTGCGCTACTTTATACAGTGTGTACCAGCCAAATGGAATAAATTCGTTAATAAATAAACGGTGGCGTTTCAGGAAAAACGCTCGGACACGTCGATTTGTATCATTAGTTGCGCTTTTTTTTTTTTTTTTTTTTTTTTTTTTTTTTTTTTTTTTAAATTTTTATACAGGGTGTGTCATGCCACAGTGGCCAATATCAACTTTCTTATTTTAAATGCAACACCCTGTATATTTTTCAATTTTTGGATTCCTCAGGAAATTCTAGACATATTTCATGTACAATGTCCTATACCTATCATCAACTGTTTCGGGAATATTAAATGTTTTCGGATTTATTGCAACAATTAACATGGAAAACAGAAAATTATTTGATTACAGAAATTCGCTGCAACACACTCAATACTTATTTCCCATTTAGGTTTTGATAATGAGAAAGTAAGCAAAAACCATTTTAGCGTTCCTTCTTACTGATATGAAATAAAAGAACTAGAAAAAGTCTTGTTTACTTGCGTTGAAAACGCACGGCCTTAGCAGAGTGTTGTCTGTCTGCATGACAGTAGTGATTAGTGTCAGTGTTATAGTCGCTTCAATTTCGTTAACTCCATAATATCAGAAAAATGGTTTTTTAACAGAAATGCACAAAATAACAATTCTACAGATGATTGGTTATGGAGATAACATACGGACACAAAGTGAAGTTGCTCGGTTATTTCATGAAAAATTTACAGATTATATCCCAAGGGACAATTAGTAAAATAGAAAAGCAGTTTCGCGAGCTTGGTCATGTAAGAACGATAAAAAAAGCAGCTGCCAATACAATAAATGATAAAACCAAATTGGATATTATCCTTGAGTTTGAAGAGAACCCACATAATTCTAGTCGAAATGTTGTCAATGTTGGCTATTCATCAATTTTTCGAACATTAAAAGAAAATAAAATGCATCCCTATAAACTGATACCAACTCAGGAGCTCCTGGAAGAAGATTTTGATAGGCGACTGTATTTTTGTGAACAAATGATGGCAATGCTTGATAACAATGTGATGCAGTTAGAACATGTTCTTTTTTCTGATGAGTGCACGTTTACACTTCACGGTCATGCTAATCGTCAAAATTGCCGATATTGGTCTGCACAAAATCCTCACTGGATGAGGGAAGAACATACACAATATCCCGAAAAGGTTAATGTTTGGGCAGGAATTGTTGGAGATCATATCATAGGTCCCTTTTTCATTGATGGCAATTTGAATGGAGATAATTATTTAGCACTGCTCCAAAATGATGTCGTGCCGACTTTGACAAACTTATATCCTGATCCAGCAAACCCACAAGTTCCTGCGAATATGATATGGTTTCAGCAAGATGGAGCACCGCCCCATTATCAAATAAATGTCCGGCAGTACCTTAACCAAATATTTCCAAATCGGTGGATAGGGAGGCGAGGATCGATGGAATGGCCAGCACGATCCCCTGATCTGACGTCATTAGACTTCTTCTTATGGGGATATGCCAAAAGTATTGTATACCAAACTAAACCCCTCGACTTAGCTGACTTAAGAAGACAAATAACGCATGCGATTAGATCGGTCACACCTGAGATGTTGAGTAACGTTAGAAGAAATTTCTACACAAGATTAGGATGTTGCCAAGACGTTCGCGGCGAGCATTTTGAACATCTCGTACGTTGACATTCATGTTTTTCTTTGTTTTTACAATATCAAGAAATAAACGGTATTACTTTTTAGTTTTTTAGTGTATTGCAGCGAATTTCTGTAAGCAAATAATTTTCAATTTTCCAATAAATCCGAAAACACTTAATATTTCCGAAACAGTTGATGATAGGTATAGGACATTGTACATGAAATATGTCTAGAATTTTCTGAGGAATCCAAAAATTGAATAATATACAGGGTGTTGTATTTAAAATAAATATACAAAGTTTTTTTTGAAAAAAAAGCGCAACGTTTATTTATTAACGAATTTATTCCATTTGGCTGGTACACACTGTATAGGTACAAAACATTAATTCTAAACTACGCAACACTAATTACGTCGCACCCCGAAATTTTGCCCCTGTTTAAATTTGAATAACTTTTTTTTTGAATTCTGTTTGCAATGTTCGCTAGCTCAGTCCTTCAGCATCAATCTCGCACTTCTTCGATACATAAGGTTATTTCCATAAAATTGCTACAGGATGTTTTTTGGAACTGTGCAAAATTTCGAAATTTTCAAAAGGATCCCAAATGAAGAAAAACAGTTTTTTTTCAACTTCAACAGCAGAGGCATGAAGATTATCTCATTACCTTTGGCCATTTCCAAAATTGTCTTCTTATCACTTTTCTTTACAGAGTGATCTAAAAAAATCAAATTTTTGGTTTTGCAGTCATAACTTTTCTCCTCTTCAACCGATTTTCAAAATCTCAGGCTCATTTTGAAGCTGAAACCTCATATGAGACGAATTGAAGATCAGAATTAACTCAAGATGAACATTCAAGATCGAGGGTTTCCTCAAAGGTGACCCAAATCTGAAACACTGTAAATCCCGACTGGGAGGAGAATTAAATAAGAATCAACTTGTTTTCGGAAGGATCTTTCATTCTGGATACATCCAGATCTTTTTTCTCTCAGTTACCAAAAATTGTGCCTGAGAAAACCGAATTGAAACGCCATGTTCTCGAAAAAAAAATCAGCCCATAAAAATGCATGGTCCGTAACCAACGTAACAAGAATCATAATGAGTGACTGACAAGACAGGTTGAAAATTACGTTCTCGTGAGAATAAAGATCAGGACAGAAAAAACTATTCATAGGTCTTTCTTTTCTGAAGATATAAGACTTCATAAAAAAATTCAAAATAAAAAAAAAATTCTGAATACAACAATTTTAGGGTAACCTTCTCACCCCCTATACAAAGTATTCCATCATGTTTTGGATTTTTTTGAAAGAATATAATTTTTTAGACCCCCAAAAAAAAATTATACGTACGCCTATGGAACAATTTTTTTTATCTCTTCGATCAACTTTTTCCGCTGAACACAGCTATGGGATTGTCTCGATTCTGAAAAATGACTTTTTTTCACCCTGTACATCAAACTATGATAATTGGAGTACCCGAGTTTGGGCGATTCTTAGTAGTTTTGTACGAAAATCGCGAGAAAAATATGTAAAAAAACCACAAAAATCTCCTTCTCCTTCATCCGTACCCAAAGTTCCTCAAGGTGGGAAGGGCGGTGAAAGAATTTTTTTTTATCTTTGATCGATTAATCGGGATTTCGAGGGGGATTTAGATTTGAGTCACCTTTGCAGAAACCCTTGATCTTTAATATTTATTTTTAGTCAATTCTGATCTTCATGACTGTTCATCTAACGTTTCAGCTTCAAAATGATCCTGAGATTTTGAAAATCGGTTGAAGAGTAAAAAAGTTATGACTGCAAAACCAAAAAATTGATTTTTTGAGGTTACTCTGTAAATAAAAGAGATAAGAAGACAATTCTGGAGATGGTTTAAGTTAATGAGATCCCCTTTATGCCTCTGCTGTTAATGTTGAAAAAAAAACTGTTATTCTTCATTTGGGATCCTTTTGAAAATTCCGAAATTTTGCACAGTTTCAAAAAACACCTTGTAGCAATTTTATGGAAAAAACCTCATGTAACGAAAAAGTACTGGATTATAGCTGAACGACTGAGCTAGCGAACAGTGCAAACAGAATTCGAATTGTTCAAATCAGAAAAAAGTTATTCAAATTTCAACAGGGGCAAAATTTCGGGGTGCGACGTAATTAGTGTTGCGTAGTTTAGTATAATCAATCATTTTCCATAACTTTCAGGAAGTTCTAAGATTTACCGGCAATAAATCATCTGCTGATGTCCGCTAAATATGTACGTCGGCGACCAATGTTATCGCGAGGCCATAAATCACAGCCGGTCGCGCGCCGCCAAAATAATGATTTCCGGTATTCTCGGAACACAGCACAGTCCGTAACATCATCATACCCTTCTCAGATTTGATCGTCCTGGTCAAATTGTTCACCATTGTATAACCTCTCCAGGTGAACGACTTTCATCTCAGCTCTGGGGCTGCATTCGATTCTATAAACCACATCATTTATCCTTTTTATTACCACATATGGTCCTTCCCAAGATCGTGTTAATTTAGAAGAAAAACCTTTCTTTCGACGTGGATTATACAGCCATACTCGATCTCTTTCCTTGAATCCCTCTGAATTTGCTCTAAGGTTGGTATTATGTCCAAATTCGCAACTAAGCTTGCATCTTGGTTTTGTTTTCGAACACTCACTTCCTTGACAAATTAGACACTTTCTACATCAACCATCTACGTCGTCATGATATTGGATCCAGTAGAATCGTGCTCTTAACAGTAATAATAGTAATAAAACATTGATTATTTACCAAGGATACATGTTACATTGAGAACTGTTAGGCCGAGTGGCCAATTCTTCCACAGTTTCCTCAAGAATACAAAGAAGAAATAATCTTAACTAAGGAACCTGCACATTTGGAGAGAAAGAAAAAATGTTTCTAGAAATATTGATATTTATACCGGGCTATTCAAATTCGTGTCTGTACATGGGGATCTCGTAAACGATAAGAGATAGAGTGTCGGTTAAATTGTGGCATAGTTGCGTATTTTAGAGACCTAATCAATGATGTGAAAAAATCGAATTTAGCTCTTTTGGTTCTGGAGATATACAGGAAAAATCAAAAATCCCAAATTATTTTTTTGCCTGTATCTTCTTTATTCGCAGACATATTGAAAATCTATCCACATTTTGCTATTTGTACTTGATGTGGGCTATCAGAATATGTTCATGAATCTTTTATACAGGGTGTCATCTGACTTGGGCCACCCCCATCTTTGAATTTTTAAATACGGAACTGTATTTTTTGTTGTAGTTTTTGGATCGTCGACGTTCACTTCATACTAAGAAATTCAATTTAATTTTATATTTTGGGATGTTTCGGTAATATTTTATTATAATTGGGTGATATTCCCTTTTAAATTACGGCCCTGGGAATTGGTTGACTGAGCAACTTTCACGTCTCCCCATGTACCATGTGTGTGTTTTTCGAGAGTATTTTTTTCATTTGTATGTACCAATTCATATTTCTTCACATTTTCAATGCTCTTTGAACGTTTTCTACAATGAACTTCGAATAGCAAAACCTTTTATGATTATCTGAAACATATCCACAACAAAAATAGATTATACGTATGTATTTCGATAAGCTGAAAAAGAAAAGATAGCAATAATTACATCTGAAACGAACACTATAATTGTAATGAAAATTGAAATGAAGTAATTTATATACACAAAAAAATTAACTGCGCAATAAATGTTCGAATTGGAGTCCTTTCATTTCAAGACATTTTTGAACTCGTTTTTTCATATTATTTATTGCCTCAATACACTTATTTGATGCATTGTTGCGAAAAATTTCCATATACCGTTGGGCTGTAGCATAACTGTTTCTATAGTTTTCATAATAAATTTTCACCATGTCCCGTTTTTCTTCAGCGGAAAACATCATTTTTACACCAATAAACTCAAAGATATTCAACAAATATGACAAATGTCAAAATATTATCGACAATTGCTCTCATAGTCTACTGAGATTTCATCGGTATTTAACAATGGTAACTAAGAAGGGAAAAAACTTAAAAGAAACTTCAAGTCGGTCGACCACACATATAATATAACCAAAATTAATGACCGGTTTCGGCTCACATAGCCATCATCAGATTAAAAAACCTATAATGTTGTTATTTAGTATAGTGATTAGGAGGAAATTTATATAATACATACCATAATCAAAATAAATTCAAACTGAGAAAATCATTGAATTGAAGTTTAAGAGGGACAATACCCCTTCCAAAACATGGTTTTTTTATCGAAAAAACCATTTAAAATTGCCAAAAAGTTGGGAAAATTTTTGAACATCATGTTGCTTAAAAGGAGGGTCACGGGCCGTACTTTCGACCATTCCGTAAGAGGTCTGTCTCTATGGTGACCACATCGTGAATAAATAATAGGAAGTCTGAAAAGCCTGTAGAAACCTTCACGTCCATCTACTCTTTCCAATTCGCGTTAGTCAGAAAGCGCTCTCAACAGGTGTCACCCCAAAATCTCATGTACCGTAAAGTCGGGTGAAATTGCACGTTTTTGACGTATTTTCGTCAACATCATTTTTATTTGTGCATCAATGTTCTTGAGCTTTAATCATGTTATATTTTTGCATATAAGGAATTTATGCATGACATAAAAATTCTAAGAAAATAACTGCAAATATATTTTTTATTTTTTTTTAAATCGTGTGCAAAGTCACCCGACAATAGTGTGACTTTGCAAACGCATAAGATTTTACAACTTCTGCATTTTAAACCATTCCCAGGGTGATTTTGCACCTGTGTAAAATTTTAAAAAGTGTTTTTAAAATTGTCAAAAATATCTTCGAGGTTTTTTTTTTTAATTTCTACCACTTTTCTCAAGAAATGCAACGTCTTGTAAGAAACTTTATTATAAAAATATGAACAAAGCATAAACATTCTTAAATGTAAGTATCTACAATGTTCTTATTGGAATTTTTAAAGTAGCAGATGCCTCCCGGAACGACATCCCTTGACGAACTGCCTGGAGCGCGTTCATCACATTCTCCTCAGTGTAGTTGTGGTAATGTCGTGCTCCTATTTTTTTTTGTACTCTCTAGGCATTTTTCTGCAAAAAACAATAAAAGTATTGATTTACTGCAATAAAAAACATAAAAAGCCGGTTATGCAAAGTCGCCCCACAAAAAAAAACAAGTGCATCATTCTATAAATAAATTGCAAAATCCCACGAAATGTTGTAAATAAATTCTGATTTATTTTTTTACTAATGCCGAGATATATAAGCACTCTATAACCAAGTCTCTGATGGTGCAGCCCATTTGTATAATTCTACAGATCCCTTAGCATTTCACTTATAAAATTATACGAATAAACATTCGGGTACTTACTCGCAGAATTCTTGCCGCCAAACGACCCCAACAACTCCACACCAGTGTTGCCAACTCAAAATCTCAAAAATCTCAAAATGGCTTCTTTGAAAACACCAGAAAATCACAATTCCTGGTTAAATGAAAAAAATGCGCCGCAGGCGAAAATTTTTGAAAATCTAGTGGTTTTCTGGTGGTTTACTACGATTTAAACCACTAGATTAACACCAGATAATAGCATAATAGCTAGTTCTGTTGGTAAAACTGGAGCGCACTCGGTGTAAATGTTTCTGCTTAATCGAAAAGGGTGCTAGTGGTGCTACTAATGTAATTTATGTCAAACTAAAATCTATGCTCAGCATGAAACATGAGACATGAGAGCTCAACATGACGTTGACGAATATATCGAAATCGTGATCCGTGTCATGCGCATGCGTCAACTGTCAATTAGTAGTGAAATCTGTGGCAGAAATCAAATATGGAAGAGATCTTAGAAATCACCAGATTTCCACATGTGTCATGAAAAATTCACAAAAATAACCACCAGCCACTAGATGCAATTTTTTGTCACAAAACGATAACTGAAACCACCAGTTTTGGTGTAAAATCCACTAAGATGGCAACACTGCTCCACACCACGTCTGGGCACGCACTGAACCTGTTTAAACACACGGCTGCAAGCACATGTGTCCAGCAATACTACCAACCCCAAAAAAATATGACAAATATAAATTACGTTTATTTTGCAAATTCACCCGCCATTGCAAAGTCACCCGATTTCACGGTACATTGAAAATTATAGGATAATGTTGTTTTCGTCAGGGCCGCATTGAGGAATATTATACTGCATATATTACTTGAATAATTTATATCGACAACTTGAAAGATAAAAATATTGGATAGTATAATTATTCCAATGAAAGTCTTATTATTATAGGACGACAATAACTCGAGAATTAACTACTTGATATTTTCAAGAAGGTTTTTCAAATGATATGGTCTCAGCATGGGAATACACCTATGAAACTTCGTAGCTCTCATTTCGGAATCACAATGACGTATAAGGCTCAGTTTTTTGCTTATAGATTTTGGCTTTGGCGATACAAGCGGTGAAAAATCTAATATTATTATTGGTCAATTTCAATTTCGATTATGAGTCGATTAAAATACGACCAATAACAACATTGCATAAGTATCGTCAGAAGCCAAAATCACTATGCAAAAAACTTGAATAAACTGGCCTTGATGAACCCAAAATTCGATTTTTCCCGCTTCACGATAGTATCAGGTAAGAACCACGATAGTCGATAGTGTCAATATGTTTTGCAAGAAATCAAGTGATAATATTTTTACATGATAGCTGAACCAATATGTATATGGTTTTTATAGGAAATTATGTATGGAACTTGGTGTATTTAGGGCCAGAGATTGAGGGCTACAGCAAGTAACAAACACAATTGATCCATCAAAAACTATTATTTGACAAGCAAAAAGTAGGTGTATCCAAAATCTATTGAAATTTCATTGTGTAAAGCGAAAATGTGTCAGTTCTTGATTTTGATATAATTTGATTGAGATGATTAATTTGTGCAGTTTTATTGGACACCTCAATACTAAAAATTCACCCATGATGAAAAAAGTACAAATATGTCATGTAATATCCGCCCGTTAGAACGCTCAATCTGTGATCTTGAGCGTGACGTCAGAGCGTTTTCTTAGAAACCTGCCTGGTCATTGTGTTACCCTTGGTCATCTAAATGCAAAAATCCTATGAGGGCAAAGCAGTGACGTCATTTGACAGGATCACTTTGTAGCATGGGAATTGAGCCATCCTCTACAATAAAAAAACCTCGCACAGTATAGCAGCACATCAACTTTTCAATGTTTTTTTCCACTGTGCTCAAAATATCCGAAGAGGTTTAAAATATTTCAGAATCTGAAAATTATCCGGTGTTTGAAAACAAATTCGAAAATCGTTGACATTTGTATCTTAGTACGGACCTGAAACGAAACTCCGACAATTTCTACCACTCCTACCAGCATCTCCATTGATGCTAGTTAGCGTATAATTATTTGATTCCCGGATATCTTCTAGGACTGTAGCGGGCCTTGATTATATTCACTAACTTTATGATATTATGATTATTATTTATCGCTCAGCTATATTCGAGTCATGAATACCATTTGAAATATTGCATGAGTATTATCGAACATAAATCCATAATTTTTAGGTAATTTTAAACTATTAATTACAATGTTGACGTTTTCGTTTCCAAGAAAGATATTATTCAAACTCATATATTTATTTTGATATGTGACAATTTTAACAATTCCGTTTCCGACACCGAAATAAGATTTAACCTCCTCACGAAGAATATGATATGATAGTAGTAGTAGGAATAAGTGGTGGTAATTCAATTCTCCTTGGTTCTGATCCATAGATTTGAAATATTTTCAGCGCTTTCACCTATTGGACTGTCAGAAAATGTTGGTAACAAAAAATATTTCAGTACCTATATACATTTAATTGCATTTTTTAATTACTATATTTTCAATTTTTATTGAATTTCGGTGGTGATTTTTCTATTGCGAATTTATTTTCAATCTAAGCTACTTTTTGTAGCATATATGCAATAATAAATTCTAATTATTTGATTTGTTTGGTGTGTCATTTATGTATACGGATGATGCAGAATACATTGTTATTTATACAGCTTCAGAAATGCATGACAAGTCAAAGTTATATATTTTTGAATGGAACACCCTATATATTATTGTTGATTTTCTAGAATTCAATTCTAGAATTCAATTCTATGAAATCCGATAGTTTTCGAAATATTCGGATTTCCACTAACCGGCTACATTCTTAAGATTTCAGTTCTAGGTAACGGTGAATTAGGCGGTCACGAAAAAACAAAAACTTTGTTTATTACTGACAGTAGTGACAGTTACACGTTGGCAATTGGCAATATAACATATTGAAATGCCTCATTCAGAAAATGAAAAATAATTTTTTATGAAAACAGATAACGTTGAAATTGCTCAAAGGAAACTTCATAGATGCATCTTCCTGATAAGAAAACATTTCATAAGATCGATGAAAAGTTTCAACAATATTTTTCAACTAAATCTTGCACAGTTTCAGATAACACCCAACCTCATGTTTTAAAAGAGTAATAACGAGATTGTAGCGGAAGGACTAGGCTAACGAACAGTGTGAACATAATTCGAATTGTTCAAAGCAGAAAGTTATTCAGATTTCAACAGGGGTAACATTTTGGGGTGAGACGAAATAAGTGTTGCGTAGTTTAGTTGTTTCAGATATTGAATTTCTGAATTTAATACGATTTTGTTCCTTACTTCAAAATAAAATCATCCATATTTTTTTCAGGTCATGAATAGAGGTCTCGTATTGGAGATGGCTAATTCACAGCCGCAAGAACGGGAATTTGTTTTTTTTTTTCGAATGTAGCAGCTTAGTGGAAATTCGAATATTTCGAAAACTGTTACATTTAGGTGTAGGACATATTATACAAAGAATGTTCACAATTGTTTGAGATTTCTCAAAAAAATTACAATATACTGGGTGTTCTATTTAAAAAAATATAACTATGACTATGAAACATCCTGTATAAAAAGCAATATATTCTGCAGATAGCTTGCATCCTGTACTACTTTTTCCTTCACCATTTTTGTCTAATGTGAAAAATAACGAAGTTGGATGGGGGGACATTATAAATGATCACCGCGTACCTGAATACACGATATTCAGGTATATTAATTTTTTAAACCTATTTCATCAAATTTATTATGAAACGATGGTTATTTCATTGAATATCTCGAGGTATACTATTTTATGACGTAAATGTGTCAATTACAATTTTTTTGTTCGATTTGAAAGGGGCGGCAGTTTCTCAAGATCATGAAATTGCTTTCGGAAATAATATATCTAGTGATCTCATATCTCACCAGGCTTACGAAAGTGAGATCAGATACCTATCCTTCCAAAAATTTCGTTGTCAGATTTGTTATTCGTTTCCTTATCGAGATTTTTGTGTATATCTGAATATGAAAATCTTCGTTTCAAATTTCCAATTTTGCAATTTTTCTTCAGTTGGTGCGCATTATAACAAATATACACAGTTCTCCATTGTTCTGCCTCATAAATTACCCGAGAGGAGTGAAGAGCAATACATAATAATGTGTGGTGATTTATGTTAATTTATGCAACAAGCGCTCAGAGCATCTACTGATTTGTTTCTGCGCGCCGAACGGTTCTAATCAATCTGGTCTACTTTATACAGGGAACAAATGAAAAATGGTGTCAAAGTTTACAGTATATTCTGTAAACTTTGATGGTGTTCGTTTTCATCTATGATTCCTCATTACCAATCATTACATACCATGTACGATTTGAACTATCTCTATATATTCAATATTCAACTAACTTGAACTATCTCTATATATTCAATATTCAACATGCCTATTCAACTGAGATTAGAAATAATATAAATCAATAGTAAAACAGTATTTTCCGTTGACACCAAGTATAAATATGTTTTTTCTTTTTGGTAATACACTGATTTCATTTTGTTGTCGAGGAATAAATGGAAGCTGCTTTCTTCGAATATTTCTTGAAAACAGAATACTTACTTTTCATGATTGTGATCGGGACATTACCTACACAAGTATTCCTATGTGAATTCAGAAGCAACCACGATATTCGCATTTCAAAAGTCTAACGATAGAACCTAAATGTATAACTCGAAAAATTTCGCCAGTGAATTCATCTGAACTTACTTATAATTTTTTTCATATATTCTATTGTTACAAACATTGAAGTCTTCTCACCCTGTACTTTTCTTAAATAATATCAAAGAGTATAGGTTCTACGAACTAATACCTTATTGTTCATTACTCACTCGAAAGTAATGTATTCTAGCAATTTCTACTTGAGTTCTCTAAAAATTCAAACACTCAGTCACCTCAGTACAAAAACTGCAAAATTTATTCCACTTACTATCTTACTCGAATCATTGCAAATATTCTAGATAAAAATCGATGATCTCCAATTATTGTCGCCATGGGTCACGGCAATAAATCATCCGCTAATTATGTCGGCATCTTTTTGATAATTGCCGCCGCACCGCCGATTTGATTCCCGTATTCTCGAAACACAATCCGTAACTATTCTATTAAATAGCTTCATCATTATTTTGCGAAATAAAGAACGAAATAAGTACAAAATAAATGAAGACTTATCTTCTTCGATTATTGGAAAAACAATCACGAAACAAACGCAAAGTGCTCCCAGGAAGATTCGGCAACCCTGCAAATCATCTACGTAATCTACGTATCAGACTGGAATTCCGCAGCGCCATCTCATACGCAATGAGAAAATGCGCTGGACATTACCGCCATCTGCCAAACAAGGTCTGAACCACTAATTTCAAGATCCCTTCTCGCTTTATTGTGTCCCTGCTACCCATCCTCGATATTTATGTGGAAAATGGCGGTGTAGTTGTCAAAATTATTCGCCAAGACCATTATAAGCCAAACGACTGCATTTCAGAAGCTAATATTTTGGTTGTGAGTTACTTTATATCTAATCTCATTTTTGACAATAAATTTTTGGTGATTCGAAGCAACTTAGTTTCCAATGTTTACATATTTTGATCATCTACAGCTTTCTTTCACGAACAAGTTTCAACTTCAGAATACTTCAATAGCTTCTTCCAACTTTGGTCTTTTCACTGGTTTAGTCAATTTCGCATTTGGACTTATATACAGTTAGCAATCGATACCCTACGATAGCTCTTAAAGTGAAACAAAATGTCTGACTATGAGAAAGACGGAAACCAATAAGTAGGAAATCTAAATGACAAATGACAATTTGACAATGAAAATGAAAGGGACAATTGAAGTTGAACAGTGTCAAAGATAACAATGGAAATTAACAATGTTTAATTGATATATGGAAGCTATTTTTGAATACATATGAAGAAAATTGATGAATCGGTTGGGTTGAACAATCAAGGAAACAATTGTAAAAATAATGAGAGAGTTCTTTGGAGGCTGGAAAAGTTAGAAAAATTGTGAAAAAATTTTTGAAGAAGATAATTTGAGGTTAAATAATTATGATTAAAGGTTATGAAACATGTAATGTACGAAAAATCTGGTTTCTGTCAAAATTGGTTTGGTCATTGAGACAAATCACCTGTGGATTGTTAATGCATTTTTGAATCTCCAAAATCTCTAAAATATTCAATCTGTGGCCTTTATTACAAATATGTAAAATTTCAAAATCTGACTTAATATTGAAAGAATGATTGGAATCAATGATATGGTTGGCAAAGGAAGACGAGGTAATTGAATTTTCAGAGATAATAAATGTATGTATTAATCTATTGTGTTCAGAATAACGAATTTCAAAACTTCTACCAGTTTGTCCAATATAAGATGAATTGCAATCATGGCATTTGAGTTTGTATACACCTGATTTTTTATTAGATGGAATTTTGTCTTTGGAATTGACTAAAAAATGTTTCAAATTTGAAGAGGTCTTAAAAGATATGTTAATATTGTAATTTTTTAAAAGTTTTGCTATTGAATATGAATAATGACCATAAAAATGTATAGATCTGTATATTGGATTGGTATTTGAGTTCTGAGTAGAAATAACATTAAAAGAAAGTCTATATTTGGTATAGAATTTGAAATAAATCTTCATAATAAATTCTAATGGGAAAAGATTGTTTTTTCCCTTCTTAAAAACCTCTTGGACCACTTTGAGAAGCAATGGATGATTTTCACAATTTATCAAATGGTAACTAAAGACATCAGCAACTTATAGGTAAGTATTATAGTACCTAGCGAAAATGTGGTGTTATGATCTTTCTATCTCCAAGAATCACTTATGGTGCAAGAAAATGTGGAAGACTTGAGATTGAGGATTTTGAATGCTTTCGCAACAATGCATCAAAGAAGTGTATTAAGGGCAATAAATAATATGACGAGTTCAAAAATGTCTCGAAATGGAAGGACACCAATTCGAACATTTATTGCGCCATTAATTTTTTTGTGTATATAAATTACTTCATTTCAATTTTCATTACAATTATAATGTTCGTTTCAGATGTAATTATTGCTATCTTTTCTTTTTCAGCTTATCGAAATACATACGTGTAATCTATTTTTGTTGTGGATATGTTTCAGATAATCATAAAAGGTTTTGCTATTCGAAGTTCATTGTAGAAAACATTCAAAGAGCATTGAAAATGTGAAGAAATATGAATTGGTACCTGAAAATGAAAAAAATACTCTCGAAAACACACAAATGGTACATGGAGAGACGTGAAAGTTGCTATTGTGATTTTAACTCAGTCAACCAATTTCCAGGGCCGTAATTTTAAAGGGAATAATGCACCCAATTATAATAAAATATTACCGAAACATCCCGAAACATAAAATTAAATTAAATTTCTTAGTATGAAGTGAACGTCGACGATCCAAAAAAATACAGGTCCGTATTTAAAAAATCAAAGATGGGGGTGGCCCAAGTCAGATGACACCCTGTATAAAAGATTCATGAACATATTCTGATAGCCCACATCAAGTACAAATAGCAAAATGTGGATAGATTTTCAATATGTCTGCAAATAAAGAAGATACAGGCAAATAAATATATTGTATATCTCCAGAACCAAAAGAGCTAAATTCGATTTTTTCACATCATTGAATAGGTCTCTAAAATACGCAACTTTGCCACAATTTAACCGACACTCTATCTCTTATCGTTTACGAGATCCCATGTACAGAAACGAATTTGAATAGCCCTGTATAAAACATACATAAAAATGATATACAGTGTGTACCAGCCAAATGGAATAAATTCGTTAATAAATAAACGGTGGCGTTTTAGGAAAAACGCTCGGACACGTCGATTTGTATCTTTAGTTGCGCTTTTTTTTTTTTTTTTTTTTTTTTTTTTTTTTTTTAAACTTTTTATACAGGGTGTGTCATGCCACAGTGGCCAATATCAACTTTCTTATTTTAAATGCAACACCCTGTATTTTATTTCATTTTTAGATTCTTCATGAAGAGCTGATTTCGTTGATCTATCATACTTGGGGTATAGCGCGAAATATTACAGAGATATAGGGTGTGAAAAATCGAGATTTTTCAACTTTAGGAATTTTTTGTGTCGAAACTAATCATTTCTGCTCAAAACGGCTTACATGTCCCTATCTTAACTTTTCATTTACTATCTACTGACATTTAATAGAAACAAATAGAAGGTGATGCAAATCTCAAAATTTTGATCCACATCCAATATATCGCCAAAAAGTGTGACATTGGCCATCTGAATAATTGCTTTTTCTATTTTGGTTGTATAATGAAGTCATTGTGCAACGCAAATGCGTGTCGAAATAGCCTCTATTTCGATACGCATTTTTTATAATTCGGAGATTGGTACAATCGAACTGTCAAATGAAAGTCAGAAGAGTTAGGCCCAGTTTACTTTTGAGCGATTTGGATTTGGTAATATTAGCAGTGAAAAACTCAATGTTTTAATTGGTAAAAATTTCAATTCAGAGTGTAATTTGATTCAAATTGACCAATAAAAACAAAAACAATATTGAATATTTCGCCGCTGGTATTGCAAAAATCAAAATCGCTCAACGGTAAACTGGGCTTTACGCTTTTGCGTCAGATTTTAATTATTTCAATGTCATCATTGTTACCATTCGAAGATGTTTCTATTATTTATCGATATTAAATCCATTTTTTTTTCAAATCAATTCAAAATAGAAAAAATTGCATATGACACAAGTTTTATAAGACATGTTGTCGAACTTGTTCACTTGGAGCACTCCTCGCTTCGCTCGTCGTACTGCAAACAACGCGTGCGACAAAATATAGCGTCTTATAAAACTTGTATCATAATATACTATTTTATGCTTGGGAATCATTATCATATTCCTGCGCCTCAAATTCAGATTATGTATATCCGTTCTGAATGTTATCCTTCTGTATATGTAGTATTTCACAGAAAATTTCTAAAATACTCTACAATATATTCGTGTTGAAGAAAAAATTTACAGTTTTTAATTGAAGCTAGAGTGGTATTCGGTAGAAAAATTTCAAACCGAAATATAATTGAAGTCTGTGCGTTCGTTGATTGATGTATTGCTATATATGCCATCATGAGGCAGCCATGTGTTCAATTAGTATTTTGTCAACATAAAAAAATGAATGGAGTTATTTAATACCAACTCATTGAATAGATAGATACTTTATTTATACCAATAATGTATATTTTTCACTCATTCGATATACTGATGAAAGTTCGACTACACATTATGAACACAAAGACTAGTTGGCTGACTGTGTAATGAGAGAGCCGAGCGCCGAGCGCGCGATAATGTAGTATTGTCTCATTAAATAAGTACATGTAGATATCTGTTACATGAAAAATTTTTATTCTGGAAACTTATTTCATCTATTGGCTCCATTTTGTTCGCAGCATGTATACAAAAATTTCCATAAATAAATTTTTTTCTCGATTACTGAAAATTGTCATTCCAAAAATAACAAGTTGAAATTTGCTACAGTTCTAGAAACTGATGAACATGAATTTTCCACCAATATTGTATATGGCAAGAAGCGCTTTCATGTATACTTTAATTTGAAAAAAAAATCAGTCCGATCGCACAATTAATTCTAGAAATATAACGGTGGAACGATAAAAAACGTGTTCTACAGGAAAATCGTACTTTTTGGGTTTTTTCGGAATAAAAAAAGTCCTTGGCCTAGAGAAAATGTCGTAAAAAGTGATTTGGTATCATCTAGTTGAAGATCCGCAGCAAGTCTGATTTGGATATACGCCAGTTTTGTTTTCTCGATTATTTCATTCATGCTAAAATACACGTTTTTGATTGGTTGAAATGATTGTGTTGATAAGCAATAACACCATGTTTTCGATTTTGTATTTCGGCTCCTGATTGGCTATTGGATACCTACATGCAGTGTTTTCGTTTCTGTATTTCGCTTTCTGATTCGTAGGCAGTAGGGTAGTTTAATTAAACAACGACCTACCAGTTGCAATCTGTCATAGTATTTTCCGATTCCCTGGTAAATAAATGAATGCCACTACACCAAATTTTCGTCTGAACCATGTTACACACACACATCATTAATATGTATCCACTTCATTTTCCACAAATTATGCATAATTTCAGCAATAATTAATCTAATGTAACCTAACCACACACATTGTGACAACAATCAAAATGAATATAGCTCAGTAGTACCAGTACCTAGTGCATAGGTAATCTTGCCTACATCATACAATGGCATAAATGTATTGTTGGTTGCATAACGATGTGTCGACCTACAATGCATAATCGAAATAACTAATTCCATAAACTGTACGTTTTATATTAATTTAACCAATAAATAGGAAATCATCAGAATGGCTTTGATTTCATTCATGAAATAATCTGAACAAATACAACTTGTGTTATTGATGATTATCGAAAATTCCTTCTCTTTTTCGAAACAAATCATGTTGCTTTGGGAAACCACACTCGCGCTGTGCGCTTGTGTAGTTTCCAAGCAACATGATTTGTTTCTCAAAATCGAAGGAATTTGTGTTTCGATAATCATCAATACACTTGTTGTATTACATGCGAAAACTGACAGACGGCATCACAATATTACTCGCATATTAGATTATCGAGCAATGCAAATAAAAACGTCAGTCGCGATATCACCCGTACTAGATGAGAAGATCGTTCGTTGAACAAGGATAACCGTTGATTTATGACGATTTGGTAAACGCCCACTGCTGTTTCCTCCAAACCCCCCTGTCCTGGATTTTGACAAAGTGTCTCGCCTTTCCCAGCCACCCTAGGAGCTTCATGCTGTTCGAAATTTTCTGATGGCCTGCGCCACGAAGTGCCAACAAAAGTGTTTTTCTGACCATTCGGAGAACTCGCTGGATGTATCGGCCCTACTGGTCGAGAAGAAACCTGCGGATACTTTCACCCTGCAGTACCTGTCCTGTCTTACCACATCGATAACATGTCCAGTTTTGCAACATCTGAAATATGTTCGGTTCTGCTGGTTATCAGCATTCTTCTGCAGGACTCTGATCTTCTCCAGCAACATGTGTCAATTCTTGGCTCTACTAGATTGGTTCTCTAATTTAAACTGATATTGCTGTTCCACTCGAAGCAATAAATACTGCTTCTACCTCCAGAACTTGAACTTTTCACATCTGCCTCGGTCTCACCAGATTTCTGCACCCGTGTTTTCATTTGCGCCCGGTATAGTTGTTCTAGATGATGATCGCCATAGCTTATCTCAAATAATGAATTATAAGAGAGGTAATCTGGCTTTGTACTTCTTGTTTGAGTTTTAGGTCGATATCATTCTTAATGTCTTTCACTTCCTCCCGTTCTATGTTCAACTCCCAATAGATCTTCTTTATATCTTCCTTCAATTCCACAATTTGTACTTATGTTTCCTGTCGTACATGTTCAACTGTTCCTGCTGTTCTAGAAGTTCCTGCGTATCCACTTTTCTTTTTTTTTTCCTGTTCTTCTAGAATTTTCTTTTGTTTCTCGGAAATTTCTTCTTCTTTCCTCTTGACGACGAAGTTCCTCTCCTAGACGACATTCTTCCTCTTCTTGACGATGTTTATCTTTAATTTTTTTCTTGGCAGCGCTTTCCTAATTCTGCAAACTGATTCTATATGTATTTTATAAAGTCCTTCTAGTATTCACCATAAATCCAAAGTCACAAAAATCCCCACTTCTGACAGCACTGTCACGATGTTGCCTGAAAAGTTACGTTAATGCTCGCGGATGGTGGTAATACTAACAAGGTAACTGTACTTTCGTTACACATACGAGTGACTGTCACGAGAACATTCCTCGAATGTAAGAATTTGCTCACCTATTACTTTATTTAGATGATGTTTCACCGATTTGACTCCCGCTTCAGCTAAGCCATTAAAATGGGGTCCCGAAGGAGGGGAAAAAACGAAATTAATAGTTTCCTGATCGGCAGCGGCTTTCATTAGATTGAGCTCCCGACTGGCTCCTACAAAATTGGTGGCATTATCACAATGCAAATGTGAAACACGACCCCGGCGGGCGACGAACCTTTGTAACGCGGCAAGGAATATATCCGAGGAAAGATCGCTAGCAAGTTCGAGATGAACTGCTTTTGTAGCGAAACAGACGAAGATACAAATGTATGCTTTCGTAGTTCTTACTCCTCGATGACGACTTGGTGTTACAAAGTAGGGTCCTCCAAAATCAACCGCAGAATGAAGAAACGGTTTTACTTGGACAATACGTGAGGGTGGCAATGAAGCCATCGGGGGTTGAAAATTAATAGGGTTAGTTTTCCAACAGCGGAGGCATTTAGATATTACGGAATTTATCGCCCGTCTTGACGACAAAATCCAAAAGGTTTGGGAAAGCAAATATTGAGTTGTGCGGTGGACACAATGAAAATATTTTTCGTGATAGTAGCGGATAATCAAAGCGGTTAAAGAACTTTGACGGGGAAGAAGCATAGGATGCTTCGCGTTATAGGAAATAGGAGCGTGTTTCAGACGGCCACCTACTCGAAGAATTCCCTCGTCATCAAAAAACACATTGAGTTTGCGAAGCGGGCGTGAAAATACTTTGTTGTAGAGTTCACTGGCGAAATGAACTTGTTGAGTAGATTTCACCAATAATAAAAGAGATGCTTGAAGTTCGTGACTGTGAAGTGAACCTACTCGTTTAGAAGCGGGATTTTTTAGGTTGAAGATAAACCTCAAAATGTATGAGAGAATGCGTTGAATCGAACAAAAAGACGATTTGTCATTTAGAAGATTCTGTAAGGGATTATAGATATTTGGAGCGGCGAGCAGAACTATCCTTTTTTCATCTTCAACGGGGTAGGAGAAATTGAGCGGAGGTAACTCTAAAGGTAGGTCTAATTCGAGTAAAAGCGATGGACCAGAGAACCAAAGATCATGAGTTATCAAAGCGGAAGGAAGTAAGCCACGTGAAGCAGCATCAGCAGGGTTGTATTTGGTTTTAACATAGTGCCAAGAAGTGTGCGGAATTTTGTCCAGAATATAAGTTACTCTATTGGCGTTAAAAGTTGGCCAACGATGCGGCGAACCTTTAATCCAATATAAGGTGATTTGCGAATCAGACCATGCATAGGTGTTACGAAATGATATTTTTGTTCCAATACATTTCAATACAAAAGACATGAGTTTGGAAAGCAGAACAGCGGCACATAATTCGAGGCGTGGAATCGATATTTTTTTTATGGAAGCAACTTTAGACCTAGAGTATAAAAAATGCGTTGTAATTTTACAGTTTTGATCTATTGAACGAATATAAATCACACCAGCATAGCCCTTTTCACTTGCATCGCAAAACCCATGCAATTCATAAACGATTTCTACATTAGGTAATGGTGGAGGAATCACTAAGTCTGACAACAAGGAAAGTTCGGAAATATATTGATGCCAAACTCGAACAATATCGTTTGAAGGGACATCATCCCAACCTACTCCAAGTGTCCATAAGCGTTGGATCAGATGTTTTGTATAAAAGGTAACTGGGGAAACAAATCCGAGAGGGTCATAAACACGTGCTAATTCAGACAACATGACTCGTTTGGTGCAACTTTGAGTGTTACGAAGTTTGACAGCGAAGAAAAAACAATCCGAAACAGGGTTCCATTGAAGACCAAGAATTTTTAAGGAAGAATTGGTAGAATCGGAATCAAAGTCAAGCGGGTTAGTCGATAAGTGGGATTCCGGTAAGTCGTTTAACAGAGAGGGTTCATTGCTGCACCACTTCCTCAATTCGAAACCTCCTTTCTGCATTATTGAAATTAATTGGCGGCGGAGAGTGATTGCTTCCTCTAAGGTAGGGATACTGACAACTACATCATCAATGTAACAAAAATTGTTAATGACTTCTACTGCCAGCGGAAATTCATTACCTTCATCCTCACATAATTGGCGAAGGCTAAGGGCTTGAAAGGGCGCGGAACTCAAACCGTACGTAAGAGTGCGTAATCTATAGTCGCGAACTTCCTCGTGAGGTGAGAACCTCCAAAGAATTCGTTGGTAGTCAGTGTGGGAGTGTTCCACCCAAATCATTCGGTACATCTGTTTGATGTCGGCACACAAAACATACGGATATAAACAGAAATTCAATAAAATATGCGAAATATCTTGCTGAAGTTTAGGTCCAACCATTAAACGATCATTCAAGGATTTTTTATTAGAAATCTTGGCGGAGGCGTTAAAGACCACCCGGAGTTTTGTAGATTGACTTTCCGGTTTGAGAACACAATGATGTACCAAATAATATGAGCGAGCGGGGATATCATTTTCTTTAATCAATTCCATGTGATTTAGTTGTAGATATTCTCTCATGAAGTCACAATATTGAGAATACAGGTTAGGATTTTTCAATAGTCTACGTTCTTGAGAATAAAATCGAGATAATGCATAATCACGCATACCCGGGAAACAAGGATAATTTTCTCGAAAAGGAAGCGATACGGTATAGCGACCGGTTTCATCACGACAACATGTGTCCTTGAACGATTGTTCACATAGGTCTTCAGGAGCGGCTGATATAACATTTGGAACACTTTCAGTTTCCCAGAATTTTTTAATTACATTCTCTAGTGAACTTTCTGAGGCGGTACAAAAAAAAGAAGAAACTGCGGGTAATTTATGAATGTTGACTGTCCCCATTAGAATGAATCCAAAAACGGTGTTAATTGCAACTGGAAGATCTGAAGTTCCAGATAAAGATTCATTCAAGATTATTTTAGAAAATATATCGGCTCCCAACAAAATATCGATATTTCCGGTCAAATAAAAATTAGGATCTGCGAGTTGTAAATTTTGAATATGATTCCAGTTATCCACAGGTAAAGTGATAGAGGGTAACTTATCACAAATTTTGTTCAAAATAATAGCATCTGTGTATAATAAGGGATTTTCTTTACCACGCGGCTTCAAAGATAGTGAAACTAAACCATTATTGATATTAGACTGCATTGGCCCAAGTCCTTTAACTTCGATTGAACATGCTGATTTACGTAAACCTAACTGAGTGACAGCTTTTTGTGTTATAAAAGAAGTCATACTTCCAGAATCTAACAAAAAACTGAATGTACCATAGTTTCCACGATTATCGCAAACATCAACCAAAGCGGTAGACAATAATACACTTTTTTCGCCTGAAATAACACCAGTAGCGGCGAACGTGGAACTATGAGAGGGCTCAGTATTATTTGTATTCATAGGAGGTACAACTTGCGGATTAACAGGGAATCGGTTGGGCGTAGCTTGATTGGAACACCCTAAATTTTCCCCCCCTGTTGCACGACCAAGGTGCAACAAGGTATGATGGGAGCGGGATTGGCATTTTTTGCAAGCATGCGTTGAGCGACAAGATCTCAAATCATGAGAGCTACTTAAGCAATTAAAACATAAATGTTGCGATTTGCAAAAACTGTGACGATCACGAGGCGATTTATTAGCGAATACACTGCAAGTGTACAAAGAATGATTGTCCTTGCAAAGGACGCAAGAAGATGATGGCGAGCGAGCGGCTGTCTTATTGACAAATAAGGTTGTTCGCGGTGAATTAAGATGAGATTTTTGCGGTGCCGGTTTCATATAACGAGCGGACAAAGAAGTCGAATTATTGAGTGTGTCCAGTACAATACAGCGGCTGTTTAAGAAAGTCATTAATTCGATGTAAGTCGGTACTTCATTAGAACGATGTTCCATTTCAAAACTCGTAATTGTTGCGGAATCTAATCTATTCAACAGCATCATAGTTAAAATGAAGTCCCATTTCTCAGTTGGAAAATCTAACGTCTTCAGGGCTGCCAAATTTTCGGAAAAATTATCAATAATTTTTCTTAAATTTGCAGAATTTTCGCAATTCATTTTCGTAGTGTTTTCAATTTCCGCCCAATGAGCTTGAGCCCGAAGACGTTTGTTGGAATACCTTTTGATCAAAGTATCGTAGGCGATTAAATAATTATCGGAAGATAGCGGTAAAGTGCGTACCAGCGATGCGGGAGGTCCCTGTAGGGTAGAAAGCAAGTAATTGAATTTTTCCACATTACTCAAAGATGGATTTTCATGAACCATTGCATTGAATTGATCTAAAAATGACACAAAAGTCTTATAATCCCCATTGAATTTTCCTAACTCAATTTGAGGTAGGCGGACATTTGAAAAATTACTGTTGGTGGCTGTAGGACCGGGTGTAAACATAGTACTATTGTGTGGCAAATTAGGATCTTGCTCGAATAGTTCAGCATACATGGCTTTGACATTATAATAATCTTGTAAGAAGGCTTGACGAATAACATTTTCATCATCTACTTCGGTATCAGGGTCTGTCAGCAGAGTACTACAAACACTATTATGATGTTTTAAAAATTCCTCATGAGTTTCCTGGATATCTGCACACCGAACCTTGAATAATGTTCGCACTGATTTATCAGTTTTTGCCTTTTCGGATAAAGTAACTAGAGCATGCATATCACTAATGCAAACACTGCGAAGATGTTTGAACTTTTTCAATTTTTCCATAATTGAATATCAGTTATATTGCGAGTGGTTGAATATTAAATACGCGGTAATTTCGAAGCGAGAAGAAATAAAATGAATATCAGATACTGACAGAAATTTAGCGAATATAGCGGAAAGCGGACAGGTCGAATCGAATGTTTACTATAGTTTTAAAAGTCTCTGATATATTCACCAGTGGATACTCAATACGAAAGAAAACCCACAAAAGCAGAAATAGATAAATCAGCGTAGAACGAAATCAGAGATTATCTTTACGCGAAGTCGATTTCAAAGTACTGATTGACAATAAACAGACCAGAAAATCAGCTGTTGGCGAATTACTAAAAACACAGGTCAACGACCGAGACTTATCTATAAGGCAAAAAAGGGACAAATGAATAGGCGATCAAAACAATTGAACGATCAGACATAGATATTCGAAATTCGATGTCCTGCGCACACCTCCTCAAGATAATTGATGAACAACGCGAGCACGTGGTGGCCAGCGACACGCAAAATTTAAATGGCGATTAGAGGTTTTGAAAGAATCGTTCGGAGCGAGAAGAAAATTTAAATTATAACTTTCTGAATATCAAACGATTTGAACAATTCTTTCACGAAACTGGAGTACTTTTCCGTGCGGAATATTAATACAATAATGCCCCCACGCTACTAAGTGCGAATCAATCTCTGTATGCAAGAGGAAAATTTTCAAAGTGGGTTATTCAACGATTTTAGCAGAAAAAAAAATATGAAAAGCACGGGATACGAATCCGACTCGAAGGACCAATGATGCAGATCGAAAAACTCGATTATCTAAGAGAAAAAATGGACCTTTAATCCCGGTCTTTTCAGGATGCGAATTGCGTAAAAACAAAGAAATAAGATAAAGCTTATAGAAGGTTCCGACAACGATCAGCACTAAAGGGACTCACCGATTTCGTTGGAGTCCTGGTTCCCGATCGAGCTTCTGGAAAGGGCCCTTTCACTCTACTAGGAACTGTCTGGATCAAGGTCTGGATCTAACTTGGGGTAGTAACCGCACACACTTATGCAATTGTGTGGTTAGTCACATGAATGTTGAGGGCGGTATTTCACTAATTGTACTTATGCAACAAAGCAAAAATTAAGCGTAAACAGTATATATCGCAGCACTTTCACACCGGCTATATTGGCACGCTTCTCAGACGCAATTGCCCCTCAGTGCTGACAGAAGATATGCGCAAGCGATTTCGACAATTTACAAAATGACACAAAAACTATATAGTTTGTTTTGTTCGTTCTGCAACAGAAACATTAAGAAATAAGCTGTTCTTGATGCACCAGGCATTGAGGCTATCAAGATTGTTTTGAAGAAGATAACAGTCCTCTCTGGAGTTAATTTTATGGTAAATCTTTAAATCATCGGCATACAATAAGTGACTGACGGTGAGAGTATCCACAATGTCATTAATAAACATTATGAAAAATAAGGGTCCGAGGTTTGACCCCTGGGGAACACCTGATGTAGGAAGGACTTCAATAGACCTATGACCATGGAAGCTGACGTACTGTTTACGATCATGAAGGTAAGATTGAAATAAAGATGTGAGGTTTGGGGTTAGTCCAAAATTTGACAGTTTGTGAAAAAGAATTCCATGGTCAAGCCTATCGAAGGCCTTCTAAAAATCCGTATATATTGTATCACATTGAGATCTTTCATCAATAATATCAGATATTTGCTCTGTGATACAAACTAAGTTTGTTACCGTTGACCTCACTTTTAAAAAACCATGTTGATTAGGGGTGATTTTATGGACCACATTCGTGTTTCTACCTGTCCTTCTACTTGTTCTTCCATTTCTACGTCAAAAACCAGTGTGAATTGCAAAAGTTTTTCATCTGAAAATATTTCCATCTTGCTATAAACTAGGTACACTGCCACGGCACTGCTAAAACACTGACCAATATGAATAGAAGTCACTGTGACTTTACGGCCGATACGTCACGTCACTGCTATGTGTGAATCGACCTCAAGTTATCTGCTATCATATATTTGATTTTTCCACATTTATTTGCTTATGACTCCCAATTTGATGAAAACCTTGAAACTCGCCTTGAAATGCTCGCGCGACGGTTAACGACCGATTTTCAATTTTCAGCTTCTAGCAACACTTTATGACACAAAATCAAAAGAAGACAGACCTGCTGGTTCGACTTAGAAAGACTCCAGAGCGCGTCGTATAATGGCGGTCATAATAAATTTGAAATGGAGAAATATATGCTTGGCGGCAAACCGACCGGGGTGCGAGCGTTCTCGGGTTAAACACTCGGAGCAAAACTGAACAATTTATTCTACTAAACACTCGAAACAAAATTCAATAAACGCTTTGTTAAATACTTCAATATTCGCTATACAAGTCTCTATGTACACAATACTATTTTTCCATCTAAACTCAACTTCAAAATTAAAACTGACTATCCGCGACCCTGCGGTCTTTCAGACACTGTATATGCTATCTCGGTTATTAATAAGAGCTACAAAATCAGTTAAATAAGCAATTTTTTACGGGATTTTTCAGAACTACTATTAAATTTCCTCAATTGCTTCAATATTTTCGAAATAATCGTGAAAAACCAAAATTGTGCATTTTTGAGAAACCCATGTATCTCGATTGTTCGAGGTATTTTGGTTTTGACATTCTATGGACACTTTTTTGAGATTTTTGTTTTAAAAAATGAAATAAATAATGCTTTCAGTTTATGAGATAGTTCCCAAAAGTTCGTTTTTTCTTATGGGCGTCATTTAGATTTTTTTTCAAAACTGTATCACAACCGGGTATTTTGATTCAAATCAATACAGAAATACAGAGGAAATTACTTTATCTACGTAACTCGTAAAAATATTGTTAAGAGGGGAGTGTCACAAAATCCCGAACACATGCCTTTTTTGCGTCTTGGTTTCTGCCAAACGTTTAGTCCGATAGCAAAAACTATGATATTTTCGTGAAGACGAAAGTTGATTTAAGGTAATTACAACTTTTGGAATTGAAACTCATTTGTTGAGGCTGTTCACGAACAAAAAATATAGACAATGAACATTTTTTTGTCACAGATTGTGATATTTCATAGTTTCCTACCTCCTATATTGGACTATACCCTGGCCATTGTCGTTCTAAATGGAAACCTAGTAGGCTTGAACTATAATATTGTCTGTTCACTCAAATCAAGTTATTTTCCTTTTTTTTTTATAACTTCAGCACGTATCATATATCTATCATAATCTGACATATTTTTACTTCTATGCATATTTTTACTCAAATAGGTCCAATTCCAGTTTTTGGGGACAATAATAAGGCATTCCAAGGAAAATTTCTGGTGATTCTCACGTATTTTGGCCTCCAGAACAAGAATTCGAAACGATAGTTTCGTAAATACACCATTTGACATCTTGAATTTCTTCTACTAAAAACACAAAATTCGTCCTCTCAACTAAAACAGCACATACGCTTATTATTACTTATTTTCAACACTTTAAGCGAAAAAAAAAACACGAGCACGAGACTTTGAGCTGTCAACTCGACACTGTCAAAAAGTTCTGAAAATTTTTAGCATGTGAAAAACAAAGATCGAAATACTGGATACCTTCACAATAAAAAGTAGGTATAAATTTCTGAGAAGTATTTTTATGAAAACAGTTCCTGTGAGGTGGTATCGGATCCCACTATAAAAGGTAAGGTCCCCGCTATCCTAACTCGTACAAGTTTACTCCGTAAATTTCTGAGGGTTGCTAAGGCAACTAGGATAGTGGTTGAAAAAAAATGTAAGTCGAGGTATGCTTCCTGAAAAGAATTGTTTTTATAATTAACTCCTCCAGTAATGGTTCGCCAGTGATTGATCTTTTGGAATTCTGAGCTCCAATTTACCTAATTACATATTTTTTTAATGGTTTCTGGAATATTATTGAAGAAAAATCATCGTCAGGTTCAGGGTGCCCTCTTTTGAGGAGCCTAGCTGCCTATCTCCTTTTTGAGAATAATTTTTCAACAAATATTTATAGGAACTTATTTTCACGATTATACCTGAGAACTCACCCTACGGATTTCTCACTACAAAACACTCTGTATAAGAAATAGTGAAATAGCATGTTACGATGCAGTCCCCATGCATTCTGGGTTAAATTATATTCAAAAATTAAATTTATAAATTCAACCAAATAAATATACCTACACTATAAGCATTGTAAAGCATTGTTGTACAAATAATGCGAACAACAGGTTTGGCAACATTGCACAAATGCTTATTGAGGTTTCGGCACAGGTTTCGGTATTTTCGACATTTATAAGACCCGGACCACAACCATTTGGCCAGGAGTGGCAATTTTCTTGATTTTCAAATGGAACACCCTTAATATTATTGCATTTTCAGAATGTGGAGTATTGTTTTCAATCTAGCGTGCAGAAAATAACCATTAGAGAGATATTGCAAATTCCGATAGCGATTCCGATTTACGAAAAAAAAATTCTAGTAGTTGCATTTTGAACAAAACATTAATTCTGGTAAAATCACATTTTCTAGAAATTACAGGAAGTTCTAAGAATTACCGTCAATAAATCATCTGCTAATGTCTGCCAATTATAGAGGTACGTCAGCCAACTATGTTATCGCGAGGCCATAAATCACAGCCAGTCACGCGCCGCCAAGATAATGATTTCCGGTATTCTTAGAACACAGCACAGTCCGTAACATTATGGTGGAGAAAAAAATCCGCGATAGCTCTTTTAGTTTTCGAAATATTCGAAAAAATCTTAATTTTTGAATTCTCTATTTCATTTTATTCTTTCTTTATTACTGGAGATACAATAAACTAGCATTTATTTGTTGCCACATTTGCGATATTCAAAACAGCATTTTTAGATTTTGAGTAAGACGTTTCGTCTTCTAGTTGCCATCATATATTTTTTAAAATACGACGATAAATCTTTTTCCATATTTAACACCAAGGACTGACCCCTGAAATACATTCGAAACTTGAAAAATTTATTTATTTGTTATTGACGCGAAAGAGTTGTTGATAAGGTAGCTATTAGTAGGTAATGTTGTATTTCAGGGGTCAGTTTATGGTGAAAAATATGGAAAAAGATGCATCTTCATATATGAAACTCAAAATCTAAGAATGCCATTTTAAAGATCGCAGAATTTGGCAATGAAGAAGTCTCGAAAGAAGTGCTCTGTTTTGTTATATCTTGAGTAATAAAGAAAGAATAAAATAAAATAGAAAATTCAAAAATTCAGTTTTTATTAATATTTATAAAACTGAAAAAGCTATTGCGGATTTTTTTTACCATACTAATGACTAAAATTACGCAACTTTGCCCCAATTTAAAAAGTTCTTCCTATCTGTTAGGGTTCTCGAGATTCCAATGCATGATGAGCGTCGAATTTGAATAACCCTGTGTATATTTCAACATAATGATAAATACCTTTTCTGGAAAAGTGGTGTGATGGAAACAAGATTCATATTGGCTGATTGAGTGTCATTTTCAGATTTAGTTTTGTTTCATAATTGATGGCCTTTTATCACTTTGTAATGTTGAACATGTCAATCTTCAACCAATAATGGACTGGAATACAATTTTCTGAATATAAAATATGGTTACTTTTTCTGAATCACCTATTGAATATTATTTTAATTTCATTTTTGAACTATCAACTATCACGTTTTCACCAGATAAATAGTCAATCCCCACTAACTCAGTATTTATCATTCTTGGAAGGCAGAATATTTTTTGTGATATAATTTTTTTCAGTTATGGTCAAAATATTCCTTTGCTTGTATTTAGGAAAATAGGGTACACATCCCATTGTAATACTATGATTGGAGACACTATTATTAGATTATTTTCTATAAGATAACTAAGTGATGGAACATTTTGACCATTATTGACAAAAACTAAATCACAAAAACTATTCAATAAATACTAAGTTAGTGAGGAGTAAGTATTTATCTGGTGAATACATGATAGTTGATAGTTTAAAAATAAAACTCAAAGAAAATTTAATAGGTGATTCAGAAATAGTAACAACTTCTTATATTTATGAAATAATTGTTTTATTATATTAGAAAATTGAATTTCAGTCCATTATTATTGATTGAAGATTCCATTTTAAAAAACGAAGTTGATATCATTTCCGGTTCAACCGGAAGTGACAGCTTATTGAAAATATTTTATAACAGATCACATCACGCAATGGCTGCACCCAAAATTTCAGATTGGTGCCTCTTATAGTTCTCTATAAACATCTAATGAGATAGATTGATTGGTTCCCTATAACATCTAATGAATTAGTGAGGTGAATAACCCTTTATATTTGAAATTAAGAAAATAAATTCTATCCAAAAGGGACCAAATATATAGGGTGTTCAATTCAAAAAATATTTTGGTGCCTGATTTGGTGCCCATAACTTTTTTCTAGACCTTCAACTGATTTTTGAGCAGGTACAAATATATTGTAAGAATGTACTTACTTTTTAAGCAATAAATATTATCATCACTGCATATCTTATAGAATATAATCTCATAATAGTGTCTCCAATGATAGTATTATGATGAGTGTTTCCCATTAGCTGGGTCTGATTATTACATTCCTATATACATAAAATATTCAGTTAATTTGAGATATTCCTAAAAATATCATGAAAAATGTGAAAAAAACGCTCATTTGATTTGTGTGTTCTGTCACAAGTGTGCTTTGGATGGTTTTTATTGGGTATGGATATTTGACAAATAATGTGAATTTTATAATTTGTCTGGTGACTATAATATTCATTCCATATTTGGATATTTTTACATCAGACATCTACAACATCACAATAATAAACAATTTGAAATGGAAAAAATTATAGGTATTGAAAAATAAAATAAAACCTGGAATAAAACTTAAGTAATTGTTCAACATGACACTGGTTGTTCATGACACATGATGACACTTCAAAATATAGGTGAAGACGCTCTGGAAAACCTTGTACAATAATTCAATTTTTGATTTGAAAGATTGACATATTGTTTCAATATTTTAGGAACTTATGTATTGCTGTCAGAAAATCATTTAAGTGTGAAAAACCACAATACTCACAATTTCCTTCTGAATACTCAAATCACACCGCCAGGAAATTCAAACATTTACAATATGGACACTGTAACCAACTAAGTAGAAAATATACCTAAGTGGAACATGGAACTTTCAGTTTATTCTTAGAACTAATCCAGATTTAGAAAATAAGATCCTACCTACAAAGTTTTGTTTCCAGTTGCTTCCAGCTAGTGAAACTCAACACTACTCCTGGTCAATAATAGAATGACATGTTATTTTAAGACCACTAGAGAACAGCAACTCCTATGAGACTTGTGACATTATAGGGATTGCTTTGAATTTTAGTGAATAGCATGATTCAAGGATATTAGAATAGCCAATCTAACTTATTCTGAATTTATATTTGAATGAGTGTGTTGTTATTTTGGACCAAAATTGAGTACAAGGAAAAAATATTATCACTAGTCATATTCAGTTTAGCTCATACTTACAGGATCACAACTCTCAACTCCTCTTGAACCGAAAAAATATTCTCTGTTGTAAACAACAATGGATGTGTGCCATATTCCATCTATTTTCTTTCCTACAGAAAAAATTATGAATACACATAACCCCACTTTGTACGGAATTGTTGAAATTAGGTACCTAATAACATTGGTGATATTGAGGCAGCCATGCCTCCAGATAAATCATAAATGTATAATTTGACTTTATGTGAAGACATATGAACTCTTGGTTCCGTCGTTAACAAAAAATTCTCTGACCAAAAAAGCTAATGAAAACTATGAAAAGAAAATGAAACTCGAAGTCAAACTCAGCAAGCAATCTCAGCTCAGCATCAGCACTATCAGCAGTGAATCGTGAATCAGCATCAGCATTCAGCACTTATCAGCAGTATCAGACCAAAGAGTTGATTCCACTTTGATCAGACTATCAGCACTTTGGTTGTATTGGTTGTTCCAACGAGATACAAAATGGTACTAGATAGATACGATTCAATTTTCGTGCTAGATTTGGAGGGATATTCAAAATAGAGACTAAAAATAAATCTTTATTAAGATCAACAAGAAACCAGTGGGAATCTCATACCATTTCACATGAAATCTAAAACTCATGATATCAAAACAAAATTATGTAAAACATATAAAATAATTTTTGTAGTTCCAACGATTTCAACTAAAAAAAGCAGCTGAGGTAATATGTACTAATAATAATAATAATAATAATAGTTTATTTGTTCCTTCGATCATTTACATGATATGGAATAAGTCAGTCAAAGTGAGTATAATAATAATAAAAGTATGTATAGTGGAAAAGAAAGTCGTTGCTGGCTTGTAAGGAATCAAAACTCAAAATATAGTGGGAAATTGCAGCAAGTAAAAAGTGTACTCTTTGAAGTTTATCCAAGCTTTCCATCATCAGGGAAACTAGAATATTGTTACATGTTAACATTGTATATAGATAAAACCACAAATACACATTTACATCATCAGTGAGATTGTTTACATAAGTGAAGTTAAAAATTGTAAAATTGGACATTGAAAAAGTGATAAATTTGAATTATTTAAGAGGTCACATAATATTTGTAATTGTTACACAACTACTTGTGGATCCAACGCGCACCACGTGCAAACCAATTTGCCCTGGAGGTTAGAAAATGAAAATGTTGTGGTAGAATTGTAACAATTTAAAGCTGGCACACCTGATCAAGGTCATTCGCGAAAATCACGAACCAACAGATGGCGCTCGAGAAATGTCAAAAATTTGACATGAGGGTGATCAACAAACATTTGGTATATGTTTTCAATGGTAATATGTCAATTTTCAATTCGAATTTTAGGAAAGAAATAAATAATCCTGAGTATCCAAAACGGCCGCTATTGATAGATTATCGTTTATAGAATTCAAAACAGGTATTTAATGTGAGTTTCGTGAATTTATTATGTTTTTATAGGCTTCTCAAACCACCTCTGTAAAATCAATGGAGCCACTAAGGTATTTGTATTTCAATGATTTCTCTTTATTTCAAGAATGGCCAAGATTGAAATAAGTATCTAGAGTATATTGGAGATAAGAAGAAACCCTTAAAATAGCGAAAAGCATTATTCAAAGCTGGTCACATACTTTACCTATGTGAAAGGCGCTGCCAGAGCTGGCTGCTTGCCGGTGCTTGGATATGCCGAACGTACCCGATTGGCCAGTGGCGCGCTTTGGGGTCACAAATTGCATTTCAGTCAGCCAGCAGCATTCGATTTTACAAATATTACTCATCTAATGCTGTTCAGCATGTTTTCCGACAAAAATTTAAGAGTTTTTGCACAGGATGTTTCCAATCGATCGGTGAAGGAATAATTTCTTGTTGAATTCGACCGTAGACTCTACACGAAAAAAAATTAAAGAAATTTTCGAAATGAATTTTTTTCGGAACTTTTGCAAAAAACTGCACAGACGCCATATGGTCAGGACGATAGCTTATCATGTCTAGAATCGATCTGTCAAGAAATAATTCCTTGCCAAACTCGACCGTAGACTCTACACGAAAAAAAGGAAATTTTCGAAATGAATTTTTTTCGACACTTTTGCAAAAAACTGCACAGACGCCATATGGTCAGGACGATAGCTTATCATGTCTAGAATCGATCTGTCAAGAAATAATTCCTTGCCAAACTCGACCGTAGACTCTACACAAAAAAAAAAGAAATTTTCGAAATGAATTTTTTTCGGCACTTTTGCAAAAAACTGCGGAGACGCCATATGGTCAGGACGATAGCTTATCATGTCTAGAATCGATCTGTCAAGAAATAATTCCTTGCCAAACTCGACCGTAGACTCTACACAAAAAAAAAAGAAATTTTCGAAATGAATTTTTTTCGGCACTTTTGCAAAGAACTGCACAGACGCCATATGGTCAGGACGATAGCTTATCATGTCTAGAATCGATCTGTCAAGAAATAATTCCTTGCCAAACTCGACCGTAGACTCTACACGAAAAAAAAGAAATTTTCGAAATGAATTTTTTTCGGCACTTTTGCAAAAAACTGCACAGACGCCATATGGTCAGAACGATAGCTTATCATGTCTAGAATCGATCTGTCAAGAAATAATTCCTTGCCAAACTCGACCGTAGACTCTACACGAAAAAAAAGAAATTTTCGAAATGAATTTTTTTCGGCACTTTTGCAAAAAACTGCACAGACGCCATGTGGTCAGAACGATAGCTTTTGATGTGTAGAATCGATCTGTGAAAGAATTATTCCTTGCCAAGCTCGACCGTATACTCTACACGAAAAAAAAGAAATTTTCGAAATGAATTTTTTTCGGAACTTTTGCAAAAAACTGCACAGACGCCATATGGTCAGGACGATAGCTTATCATGTCTAGAATCGATCTGTCAAGAAATAATTCCTTGCCAAACTCGACCGTAGACTCTACACAAAAAAAAAAGAAATTTTCGAAATGAATTTTTTTCGGCACTTTTGCAAAAAACTGCACAGACGCCATATGGTCAGGACGATAGCTTATCATGTCTAGAATCGATCTGTCAAGAAATAATTCCTTGCCAAACTCGACCGTAGACTCTACACGAAAAAAAGGAAATTTTCGAAATGAATTTTTTTCGGCACTTTTGCAAAAAACTGCACAGACGCCATATGGTCAGGACGATAGCTTATCATGTCTAGAATCGATCTGTCAAGAAATAATTCCTTGCCAAACTCGACCGTAGACTCTACACAAAAAAAAAGAAATTTTCGAAATGAATTTTTTTCGGCACTTTTGCAAAAAACTGCACAGACGCCATATGGTCAGGACGATAGCTTATCATGTCTAGAATCGATCTGTCAAGAAATAATTCCTTGCCAAACTCGACCGTAGACTCTACACGAAAAAAAAGAAATTTTCGAAATGAATTTTTTTCGGAACTTTTGCAAAAAACTGCACAGACGCCATATGGTCAGGACGATAGCTTATCATGTCTAGAATCGATCTGTCAAGAAATAATTCCTTGCCAAACTCGACCGTAGACTCTACACGAAAAAAAGGAAATTTTCGAAATGAATTTTTTTCGGCACTTTTGCAAAAAACTGCACAGACGCCATATGGTCAGGACGATAGCTTATCATGTCTAGAATCGATCTGTCAAGAAATAATTCCTTGCCAAACTCGACCGTAGACTCTACACAAAAAAAAAAGAAATTTTCGAAATGAATTTTTTTCGGCACTTTTGCAAAAAACTGCACAGACGCCATATGGTCAGGACGATAGCTTATCATGTCTAGAATCGATCTGTCAAGAAATAATTCCTTGCCAAACTCGACCGTAGACTCTACACAAAAAAAAAGAAATTTTCGAAATGAATTTTTTTCGGCACTTTTGCAAAAAACTGCGGAGACGCCATATGGTCAGGACGATAGCTTATCATGTCTAGAATCGATCTGTCAAGAAATAATTCCTTGCCAAACTCGACCGTAGACTCTACACGAAAAAAAAGAAATTTTCGAAATGAATTTTTTTCGGCACTTTTGCAAAAAACTGCACAGACGCCATATGGTCAGGACGATAGCTTTTGATGTGTAGAATCGATCTGTGAAAGAATTATTCCTTGCCAAACTCGACCGTAGACTCTACACGAAAAAAAAGAAATATTCGAAATTAATTTTTTTCGGCACTTTTGCAAAAAACTGCACAGACGCCATATGGTCAGGACGATAGCTTATCATGTCTAGAATCGATCTGTCAAGAAATAATTCCTTGCCAAACTCGACCGTAGACTCTACACGAAAAAAAAGAAATTTTCGAAATGAATTTTTTTTGGCACTTTTGCAAAAACCTGCACAGACGCCATATGGTCAGGACGATAGCTTTTGATGTGTAGAATCGATCTGTGAAAGAATTATTCCTTGCCAAACTCGACTGTAGACTCTACACGAAAAAAAAGAAATTTTCGAAATTAATTTTTTTCGGCACTTTTGCAAAAAACTGCACAGACGCCATATGGTCAGGACGATAGCTTATCATATCTAGAATCGATCTGTCAAGAAATAATTCCTTGCCAAACTCGACCGTAGACTCTACAGGAAAAAAAAGAAATTTTCGAAATGAATTTTTTTCGGCACTTTTGCAAAAAACTGCACAGACGCCATATGGTCAGGACGATAGCTTATCATGTCTAGAATCGATCTGTCAAGAAATAATTCCTTGCCAAACTCGACCGTAGACTCTACACGAAAAAAAAGAAATTTTCGAAATGAATTTTTTTCGGCACTTTTGCAAAAAACTGCACAGACGCCATATGGTCAGGACGATAGCTTATCATGTCTAGAATCGATCTGTCGAGAAATAATTCCTTGCCAAACTCGACCGTAGACTCTACACGAAAAAAAAGAAATTTTCGAAATGAATTTTTTTCGGCACTTTTGCAAAAAACTGCACAGACGCCATATGGTCAGGACGATAGCTTATCATGTCTAGAATCGATCTGTCAAGAAATAATTCCTTGCCAAACTCGACCGTAGACTCTACACGAAAAAAAAGAAATTTTCGAAATGAATTTTTTTCGGCACTTTTGCAAAAAACTGCACAGACGCCATATGGTCAGGACGATAGCTTTTGATGTGTAGAATCGATCTGTGAAAGAATTATTCCTTGCCAAACTCGACCGTAGACTCTACACGAAAAAAAAAAGAAATTTTCGAAATTATTTTTTTTCGGCACTTTTGCAAAAAACTGCACAGACGCCATATGGTCAGGACGATAGCTTATCATGTCTAGAATCGATCTGTTAAGAAATAATTCCTTGCCAAACTCGACCGTAGACTCTACACGAAAAAAAGGAAATTTTCGAAATGAATTTTTTTCGGCACTTTTGCAAAAAACTGCACAGACGCCATATGGTCAGGACGATAGCTTTTGATGTGTAGAATCGATCTGTGAAAGAATTATTCCTTGCCAAACTCGACCGTAGACTCTACACGAAAAAAAAGAAATTTTCGAAATGAATTTTCTGGAATAATCTGGAAGTCTTCATAGAATGAATTTAGTATGTAGTATAATCAATGAATAGTATAATGAATACTGATACACCTAAAAAAAATTTTAAGGAGAATCACAAGTATATAAAGTATACCATTGCAAGAGAGGGGATTAATTTGATTTTTTTTCATGGTGGAACGAAGTATATTCTATAGAAGAATCACATTATGGTGGCAAAAAGGTATTCCTTCATATATATGTCTATTTTGTATTATGAACTCGATAATCACAGTAAAAGTACAATGGAATATTCTATTTTGGTTTGCACAATACTTTTTTCCTCCTAAATATACATAATAGAAGATTCTATAACAAGTTTAGAATAACAAAATCGATACGATTCGAAAATTCCGAACGCAAGCGATGATATAGCTTGTAAGGTTCTGCAAGTCCGTATTAATTCATGAATTTTCTCTAATACCAAAGTTTACATACTGAGTCTCCAACTCCATACCAACGTCTCAACTGCGAACTTCACGACTGCACATGCAATTGACCAATAGAACTGACGTCGTGTCTGTGATTGGTCAAATTGCAGTGCAGTCGTGCAGTTCGCAGTTGAGACGTTATGGTAAGTCTCCATACCAACGCCACGACTGCGAACTGCGCAACTGCAATGCGATTTAACCAATCACAGGCACGACGTCAAATTAGAAAGCGTGAAAGTTAACTGAATTTCAACTTTGAACCATATATCTAATAATAACTATATAGGTAACATGGATACCAGAGCTGAAGCCAAAAAATAAAACAAATGACAGTCTGCGGGACCAATCGCGAATATGCGCATGCGCAAGTTTGGATTAAGAATCGACATTCGTTTTCATCATGGAGGAGAGTAGCTTTCTAGTAAGCGACAAACGTATGATAATTATTAAAAATCAATCAAATGTGTCACGTAACCTTCAATTCGATGTTTTTATTTCATCATATCATATATTTTTCAAATATTCATTCATTGATGGATTGTTGGACGATATTGAATAATAGTTGATGATAAATGCAGAAATGGATGTGATCTACAAAGCGATACTTGCGATTTGCTGAGAAACCTGTCACGATAAAGTTATCGGAACAAGATTCGTGGGCTAATTTTTGATCAATCACTGTTATCACTTACTTATCACTTCTGTAAACAATCAGTAAGTACATTAATAACTATATTAACTCTCTTTTACATAATTTTAGTCAACAAACATACCTAACCTATGAAATTCTGAAAACGTCAGGTGATTTCAACTCGTCAAAACCCGCGCATGCGCACAATTCATCATTAGCAAGCCAGACAGTCTTTTGTTGTTCCAAAACTGGCTTCATTTTTGCGTGAAGAGAATAATAGGTGTTATCCATATAGTTGTTATTATATATATGCTTTGAACAGCAACTGCGCGACGTTTCAAAACGCTGTTTATGATAACAATTGGTAACCTACTAATCGAAGATTAGTGCCTAGTGGTCATGCAGTTGTGACGACGTCGTTGTACTGTCAGTATGGAGATTCAGCAATAGTATGGAGACTCAGATACGCTCCATCGCTATACGTACGGTCGTGTTATCTTATTTACATTATGGATTGTGGAATATTATTCATGTACGTGTTTTTCTTATTAGAAGAATGGAATGGAGTTTAATTACAACTTCGCTTTGTTTCTCTATCAAACAAAAACCCATTTTTCGTTGTGTGTATTCACTTTAGACGTTGAGGTATAATCGATAATCAGCATTGGAATCATTGGATTGCATTCAACTAACTGCGAACTGCCCCAGTTGCCCCTAATCAAATGTCTTCAAGTGAAGCGTCCATATACATGCACCAATCTACTAGATTTCCTAGGACCTGAAATAAAAAACAGTCTGCGGTCTAGTGAAGTGTGGTATGGTTATTGCAATTGGCGCTAAAACTCTCCCACTACATCGCCCCCCTCAAATGCTACGTTGCCGTCACAGTTGCCGTACCTAAATCTACATTTATTTGTGATCGAAAATGCGGCTATATTTTGTTATATCATGGAGACCCAGACAACGATTGATAATTTTGCGGCTCCCCAGCAAATTTCTATTTGAAATTCATAACGATGTGGCTAGGTATGTCTTGCTCCAGATTTAAAATCAAATGCACAAAGGCTTGAGATTAGTGAACATAATATCATATACGTTTTCCATTTTTTTGACTGCCAATGCAATATTATAGCGCCTATAACGTTAATTTCAAAGTCTGCTCGAGTGGCCCGACGTTCCAATAAGTCTGTGCATCCCTGGGATATATATCATAGATATATACAGATATATATCCAATATATAATCAAGGGTTACATCCTTGATCATAAACACATTATACAGGGTGCGGCACCGAAAACGAAACAGATCGAATATCTTATAGACACATGTGTTGTGAAAAAAATGCAAAAACACGTCGATTTGTAAACCAAGGGGGACATCTTTCTACCATAACCTCAAATGACAGTGTATGAACAGTGTATGAACTTAAAAATTGGAAAGGCTTGCATAAATTTTACTCCAATCATTCCAAACTACAATAATTGACAATAGCTGCTCAAAGTGTTCTCCATTAACTGCCATACATGAGTATAAGTTAGTCTCGAAACGTCTGAGGTTTTGGAGCATTTCTGGAGTTATTTGACGACATTCGTACCTTTGAATAAATTTTTTTTTCCGCAAGAGGGCGCCAAAATGAAAAGTTACGAAGCAAACACTCACATGGCTAAATTCCTTTTCAAATTACCTTTTCAGTGATGTGTCACACTTAGTACTTTCCCTATTTAAATTGTATGGGTGATAGTGACCAAGGGGAGGAGAGAGAGGTATGACAGTTGAGGTTATGGTAGAAAGATGTCCCCCTTGGTTTACAAATCGACGTGTTTTTGCATTTTTTTCACAACACATGTGTCTATAAGATATTCGATCTGTTTCGTTTTCGGTGCCGCACCCTGTATATCAGGTTTCGCAATCTAAAATCGAATTCATAAGTCGGCAACCCTGTACGTTGACAACCGTGCATGCCGGCATCAGTACCATCATCTATTGGTCGGTACTCCCTCCCTAGTTTTTTTTGGCGCCTTCTTATTTGTTAGCCTCTCTGATTCCTCGTCTCTCATTCTCTCTCGAATTGAATCCTACAGATTAAACGAGTAATAGAGTAATTAGAGTATTGACAATTTTATCCTCATTGTCTTGTACATTGAATGAGCAAGTGTTTTTCCCTATCTATCTTTTATAGTAAACCATATTGTTCAATATTCAATAGAAAATGTAAGTATAGGTACATTCGATTATATTCATGATCCTCATCAAAAATTCTATCAGTTAGTTTTGTTAATTTTTAGGTCTGGGCGAAAAAATTTCCTTCCAGACAAGATTTCAGATCAGGAATGGCAATTGTGGTGGACATTGTTCAATCAGAAGAAGGCATATTTCAATAACTTTACTACCAGGAAGGGCGATCTTTTTTCGACACCTAGGCATTTTGCATTGGCTCATTGTGTGTCCAGTGATTTCAAGATGTCGAAAGGAATCGCATTAGATTTTAAGTGAGTAGGTACCTACCTCCTATCCTATCCTACATGGTGGTTCTTAAGTCATTGTACATAAATAGGTACATAAAAATTGGGAGTCTTTGGCACGAGAAATCATAATGTGTGGTACCTACTTCGATGGAATTTGTAGCGGGCGCCACACGACATGCCACATTTGTTGCCCAAATGTGCGCTAAACTTTTTTGCGCTATTTTCGTGAAATAATATTTATTTTTTAAATAGGAAAATTATACTTGTTATTCACTTTAATACTTTACGGGACAATCGAGTGATACGAGGGATTGTCGATATGAAACACTGGATGGTAGGTAACAGTGTTGCAAAATCAATATAGGTATATTTTTTTATTTGCAACAATTTTTTCCTAAATCTACTGATAATACCTACGAAATATTTTCAATAACTCTTAGGAAATGTGTAATTTCAATTATTATTGTTATAGTTTCGAAAAATATCGAATAAAAGTATCTATGTTGAATTTGCAATAACATGAATCGTGGATATAACAAATAAATCATTACACATTTTTATAAATATTTTATGAACGATTCTTGATGATATACAGGTTTAGTGTGAGCACATCATAACAAAACCTGTATAGCTAATATCAGTTGACCGCATCGAAAATATCAAATACCTACTCAACCTTTTGAATTTCAGACGGAAGTACGAAGGGGTAGAACAGCTCCGCAGCCAAAATCTGAAACCGGGGGGTATGACCTATCTTTTCGAAGATGGACGATATATCTTTCATTTGGTAACAAAAAAACGTTTTTTTGAAAAGCCCGGCTACCGATTCATTTTCCTCTCGTTGCGTAAATTACGTGACTTTGTGGTTGAGAATGGTATTAGAAACTTGGCAGTTCCTAAATTATCATGTGGAAGGGATCGGAAAAATTGGAAGCTTATCAAACCAATGATAAGTTTCCTATTTCGCAATTGTAATTGCCACATACATTTTTACGAGTAAATTTAATCGATTCAGAACAGTGGTTATAATAAGGCTACTGGCGAACCATCCACTGAACAAAAAAAAGTGGTAACGGACCCGAGCAACAGCTGGTCGAGATTATTTTGAAAATGGACGTATTCATGATGATTTCGAAGGATTTGAATCATTATTCGATAATAGAATGATGAATCAGCTTTTGCAGCAATACCTCCAGGGTGGGTGTGGAAAGTTGCAAGAATACCAAAACAAAATTGTGTAGAGTCTACGGTCGAGTTTGGCAAGGAATTATTTCTTGACAGATCGATTCTAGACATGATAAGCTATCGTCCTGACCATATGGCGTCTGTGCAGTTTTTTGCAAAAGTGCCGAAAAAAATTCATTTCGAAAATTTCTTTTTTTCGTGTAGAGTCTACGGTCGAGTTTGGCAAGGAATTATTTCTTGACAGATCGATTCTAGACATGATAAGCTATCGTCCTGACCATATGGCGTCTGTGCAGTTTTTTGCAAAAGTACCGAAAAAAATTCATTTCGAAAATTTCTTTTTTTTCGTGTAGAGTCTACGGTCGAGTTTGGCAAGGAATTATTTCTTGACAGATCGATTCTAGACATGATAAGCTATCGTCCTGACCATATGGCGTCTGTGCAGTTTTTTGCAAAAATGCCGAAAAAAATTCATTTCGAAAATTTTTTTTTTTTCGTGTAGAGTCTACGGTCGAGTTTGGCAAGGAATTATTTCTTGACAGATCGATTCTAGACATGATAAGCTATCGTCCTGACCATATGGCGTCTGTGCAGTTTTTTGCAAAAGTGCCGAAAAAAATTAATTTCGAAAATTTCTTTTTTTTCGTGTAGAGTCTACGGTCGAGTTTGGCAAGGAATAATTCTTTCACAGATCGATTCTACACATCAAAAGCTATCGTCCTGACCATATGGCGTCTGTGCAGTTTTTTGCAAAAGTGCCGAAAAAAATTCATTTCGAAAATTTCTTTTTTTTTCGTGTAGAGTCTACGGTCGAGTTTGGCAAGGAATTATTTCTTGACAGATCGATTCTAGACATGATAAGCTATCGTTCTGACCATATGGCGTCTGTGCAGTTTTTTGCAAAAGTGCCGAAAAAAATTCATTTCGAAAATTTCTTTTTTTTCGTGTAGAGTCTACGGTCGAGTTTGGCAAGGAATTATTTCTTGACAGATCGATTCTAGACATGATAAGCTATCGTCCTGACCATATGGCGTCTGTGCAGTTTTTTGCAAAAGTGCCGAAAAAATTCATTTCGAAAATTTCTTTTTTTTTGTGTAGAGTCTACGGTCGAGTTTGGCAAGGAATTATTTCTTGACAGATCGATTCTAGACATGATAAGCTATCGTCCTGACCATATGGCGTCTGTGCAGTTTTTTGCAAAAGTGCCGAAAAAAATTCATTTCGAAAATTTCTTTTTTTTTTGTGTAGAGTCTACGGTCGAGTTTGGCAAGGAATTATTTCTTGACAGATCGATTCTAGACATGATAAGCTATCGTCCTGACCATATGGCGTCTGTGCAGTTTTTTGCAAAAGTGCCGAAAAAAAATCATTTCGAAAATTTCCTTTTTTTCGTGTAGAGTCTACGGTCGAGTTTGGCAAGGAATTATTTCTTGACAGATCGATTCTTGACATGATAAGCTATCGTCCTGACCATATGGCGTCTGTGCAGTTTTTTGCAAAAGTTCCGAAAAAATTCATTTCGAAAATTTCTTTTTTTTTCGTGTAGAGTCTACGGTCGAATTCAACAAGAAATTATTCCTTCACCGATCGATTGGAAACATCCTGTGCAAAAACTCTTAAATTTTTGTCGGAAAACATGCTGAACAGCATTAGATGAGTAATATTTGTAAAATCGAATGCTGCTGGCTGACTGAAATGCAATTTGTGACCCCAAAGCGCGCCACTGGCCAATCGGGTACGTTCGGCATATCCAAGCACCGGCAAGCAGCCAGCTCTGGCAGCGCCTTTCACATAGGTACATACTTTGTGGAATAGATGTCAAATGTCAAACACATATAAATAAACTCCTGTTCACAAACTTCAGCTCTAGGGTAGGTAGCTCTAAAATGAAATTAAAATAGTTCCATGGAAAAATTAGCAGTGGAAGTGTGAATTTATCTGTAAACCTGTAATAATTTTATCCTAACCCAAAAATAAATGATTAGCAAAATGAAAACAAAGAATTGTAGTCAATTAACTTTATAGTTTATTCTATGAGAGAAGTAATAAGTATACAGGGGTGCTTATATTGAGATACCTACCTATCTTAATAAATAGGCAACACAAAGTTATTTATTTCATGTTAACAATAAAATGATGATTCATATAATAAAAATAATTATACAATATATAGATGAGTAGGTATGTTCCAAGAATAACTAAAAAGTTTGAGACCTTGTGGTCTACCAGTTATTCAAATTCATTTATTTCAATTGATACTTCATTCAATTCACAGTTTATTCATTTTGAATAAAGATTTGATTTCATTCAGCCCACATTGCCCTCACTCTTGAAGTTTGCATGTGATGACTTCCAGATGTTTATTGAAGGAATTGCATTTTTTTAGCCTATCTCTTGGTTTAATTCTCCTTGATGGTCCTAAAGTAAAATCAAGGTTTTCATTACAAACAACAAGAGACACAACTACAGAAAACCATATCTTATTTATTTGATTTAACCTGAAAGACATACCTTCGCATTCACTTGAGAAATCCAGTCCTATAGTATAGGAAGTGCTTACTACAAACGTAAATGCTGGTGATAATGTAATGACACCCTGCTTTATTCAAGTTGGCCTATACAGGGTGATTACAATATTTCTTCTCTAACTGGGTTCGTGAATATTTATGCAGGAGAAAGAATGGTGGATGTAGACATAAAGACAAATATCACAGAGTATAAATATCTATTCAGCAGTAGGATCAATTAGACAGGCAAAGTCGGCAATATAAATAAGATTTCTTACATGTTTGGTGGTTGATCACAATTATAGTAACTTTCGAGATGTTTCCTGAACTATAGAACTTACGTGAATTGAACTGAATACCGGCACAATAAGATGACTTTTATTACATGGACCAAAACCGAACTGTCTGATGGAAGTCCATCTTTCACTGGTCTGCTAATTCACGTTCACTGGTAACACACTTTACGAGGGTGGCACTGACATTACGAACTGAGGAACATTGTCTGGTGTTGAGAGCTTAACTGTTGGATCTTGGAACTGCTCTGACCTCTGATTCTAGTTTCAGAGAATTTATAGGAACTTTTCATGAGCAAATTACTGGAAACTCCCATTCCCCCGGATTACTCTAGGCAGTGATTTAGGTCAATTTTTCCAAATGTAAACTATTCTCAATTCGTGGTCATGTTAGGAATATTTAATATAAACTATTTATGCTGAAAATAGAATATTTCCTCGTTTCTGCCATTGGTATGAGTTCAAGATAATGTAAATATTAGTTGGTTGAAGGTTAATGGAATAATTACTTCTCAGAATTGGGGCCTCATGCCCATAAATTATACACGAGCGAATTTGAAGTGTAAATAAAACTAACGTTCCTATTGGTGCCCTAATTTCCTTTTCTCGAAAAGTTCGTCCTCCAATGACTTACAGCGAATTTAATCAGATAGTATTTTGCTCAGTTCAAATGTGTATCACTACTGGTAAGTTCAATCTATAGTCATCGTATTGTGCTTTGTATTTACATTATGTTTATCTATAATAAATATTCATTTATTATATAATGATCAACCCTTGTAATAATATAAACTATACTAGTTCTTTGATCATCAATACCCTGGTAGACGTGATTTTATAAATTCATCTAATTCGAATCTCCTTTCATGAAATATTATTACGAAAGTTCATCCTCATGCATAAGTATAATTATAGCTTGGTACTTATAGGAAGAGAATATCGCCGTCGAACATAAAATTTGTTTATATTTTGAGTCGAGACGACCTAGCGACCCATATAATTATGAAAACAGCTGGCCACTTGAACGGATATTTGTTAGTACCTGATATCGAACTCGTAACGATTCATTCATAAGTTTTTCTGGACGATAAAATATATTGACAAAATTTGGCATCATTACATTCGACCCATCTCTCATAGACGAAATTATATATCCAAACATATTGATTTCGTTGTATATTTTATCGTCCCATTCATGAAACAATGAGGACACCACTCAGTTTCATTCACTATTATAACTTAAACAGAGACATGATTTGTTTATACTATGATTTAAATGGATCTTCCTGAAGTGTCTGAAGGTTACCTACTTACTTATAAACAAAACAATGATTCGACCTTCCAATAAACAATTCTCATTAGAAATACAGTGTCACTCAAAAGTGTATCCTCTGATAATAATTTTTCACGAAAAATTAAAACAAATTACATAGGTATTCCTCAAAAGAATCTTCAATACAAATATATGCGAAAATATAAACTATATACACTCACTCACTCACTCACTTCGCGGTCTGCTTTCTTGAGTGGAACCCTGAGGTTCCGTCCGGATGACGATGAAGTGAAGCCCCTATCTAGGAGGGCCTGGGACTGGTTGATGATGGTCTTGTAGAGATGAAAACAGCTCCTGCTGTCCTCAAGAAAGACATGTGTGGTCATGGGTTGACCTGGACTCCATGGGAGGTAGAATGTCTTCGTATGACGAATTTGGATGTTCTCCCCATACTTCCTTGGCATCATCAGATGTACTGGCAGTGGTTTAGTTGAAGGACACCGTCCTTCGAAGCTCTAGAATGCATCTGGAGCTCTCTATTGATTGGTGAAGCTCCAGACAACCGAATAGTTCGAAATTTACTTTCAACAGCTTTTCCGAGTGAATGTTCTCTTCGAATTGATAAAACTCGCGCACTAATGTTTTCCGATTGTCACTTTAGTTGTACTATTTATAGATAAGACAGGTTTTGAATTACAGATACTAATAGTCTTTCAATTCAATACTGATCAAATCCTAATAAGAAATCATATTTATAAAGCTCTCTTTAGGACCCATTCATGATCCTTCGCTTGCCCTTGAGATCGTGTATGATATCGTGATGGTGTAGGCTGCTCTGATGAATTCGAATTATCCCTGGTCTCATCTCTTTCTAAAATGTCATCTCCTTGTTCATCTTCTTGATCATCAAAATTTTCATCATTCTCGCTGTCACTACCATGATGATTACTTTCAGAATTATCTTCTTCATTTTGATCGCTTGATTCATTTCCTTCACTGTCTTCATCAGAATGACTTGGTTCTTGTGGTCGTACAAGAACCCTAACTGGCCCATCATCGATTGATGTAATGATTTCTTCTTCCGTTGGTAGTAAAATAGGTGTTTCATTTTCTTTGTCAGTATCTTCTAATCCTATATACTTTTTCAAACGATTTGCGTGTACAACTTGTTCTTTTCTGCCATTTATTTCTTTTATTCGGAATGTAACCGGTCCCATGACTTCAATTATTCGATACGGTCCTGAGTATTTTGGGTAGAATTTGTGAGCCAATTGACGACCTGCCTTTACTGCTGGAGTGTATAAATACACACTATCACCTAGTTTATAAACCATTGGTTTGGCTTTTCTATTATAACGTTCGACTTGTTTTTCTGCTTGTTTTTCTAAATTAGTACGAGCTACTTCATGAGCCACTTGAATTCGTTGAACCATTTCGGATGCATAATTTTCATCTAAGTCATAACGAACAGGATTATGTTTTGTTATCAGATGTAATGGCATTTCCATATCTCTGCCATACATCAGGAAAAATGGTGTTTCCTTAGTTGATTCGTGTACATGATTTCTGTAAGCCATCGTAGCGAATGGTAACCACTGATCCCATGAATCATTTTCTTCGGTCACATAGTGCGATAAAGTGGTTTTTAGAGATCTATGCATCCTCTCAATCATCCCGTTGGTAGCAGGATGATATGGTGTTGTTTGTAACTTCTTGATTTCTAAAATTTTGCAAATGTCCTTAAATAGTTTAGATACAAACTGTTGTCCGCAATCTGTTAGTAATTGTCTGGGTGTTCCATATCTTGTTATGATATTCGTTAGAAAGGCTCTGGCTACAGTATCGGCTGTTATATTTGGCAAAGGAATACACTCGGGATACCTGGTTAGGTAATCCATGACTGTAAGAATATAACGATTTCCATTTTTAGTCCTGTTGAGTGGTCCCACTATATCCATGGAAATACGACCAAAAGTTGTCGATGGGACAGGCATTTTCTGTAGTTCTGCTGGAGCTTGATAATGTTTCTTTCGTAAGTTGCAAGAATGACAGGCATTACAGTAATTGATCACATCTTGTCTCATTCCTCTCCAGAAGAAGTCTCGATGTATTGCTTCTAAGGTTTTCTTTTGTCCTGCATGACCAGACATAGGTGAATCATGATATATACGCAAAATATCTCTTACAATGCATTTAGGAACATACATCTTATCATTTCGTTCACCTATTTTTCGTTTCGTATACACAATGTTATCTGGACTCAAGTAATACTGCTCATCATCTTCAGATATCTGTGGTATCAGTTGTGATATTATAGGGTCTTCCTTTTGTAATTTACTCAGTTCATCATTTGTCCATGAAGTAGAAATCATTGGTTGGCAGTCCTCTTCCAATTCATTTGTTAATACAGCTATCTCAGCTGTTGATTTTTCTATAGGTTTGAAAGTTGGTTTTGGCAATTCAACATATTTCAACCTAGTCAAGCTATCTGCATTAGCATTGGACTTTCCAGCACGGTATTTGATATTGAAGCTATATTTCATTAGAAACATTGCCCATTTAGCGAGCCTTGAGCTAGGATCTTTTACTGTCAAAAGATACACCAAGGGTCGATGGTCTGTTATGATAGTGAAATGGGTACCTGTTAAGTAACATCTGTACTTTTTCACAGACCAAATCACTGCCAGGCATTCACGTTCGATTGTCGAATAACGAGCTTCAGCTGCATTCAAAGTTCTGCTAGCATAACATATAGGGTGTTCCATATTGTCATATTCTTGACTTAAAATTCCACTGATAGCAGTAGCAGATGCATCAGTATTGACAATAAATTGTTTTTGAAAATTGGGGTACTTTAAAATTGGTGGAGTTATGAGAGCTTGTTTTAGATTTTGAAAGGCTTGTTCTTGAGCATCTCGCCATACAAAGGGAACATTTTTCTTTGTCAGACTTGTCAAAGGTTGAGAAACTTCCGAAAATCTGGGAACGAATTTTCGATAAAAACCACAAAGTCCTAGGAAAGCTCTTATTTCCTTAACTGTTGTTGGTTGTGGGTAGTTCCGTATTATTTCAGTTTTCTCTGGGTCAGTGTGACATCCTTCCGCTGTTATTATATGCCCAAGATATTTCGCTTCATTTTTCATGAATTGACACTTCGTTGGTTTAAACTTGAGGTTACTGGCTCTCATTCTTTCAAAAACATGTCTCAGTCTGCTAAGATGTTCTTCTATATCGGATGAGCTGAATACAATCACGTCATCTAGATATACTAAACATTAATTTCCAGTTAAATTTGCCAAAACAGAATACATCAATCTTTGCCAAGTTGCTGGACTATTCTTCAAGCCCATTGCCATACGATTAAATTCATAATGACCTGTAGGGGTAGAGAATGCACTCTTTTCTTGATCTCGTGGATCTAGTTCTACTTGAAAATATCCACTTGCTAAATCCAGTACGCTGAAAAGGCTTGATCCAGTCAATTGATCCAAAGTTTCTTGAAGATTTGGTAGTGGAAAGAAATCAGTTTTTGTTATTGCATTGAGAGCTCTGTAGTCGATACACAGACGAAATTGTGGTTCTTCTCCAGGATGCAATTTCTTTTCTACCAGTATTGCTGGGTGGTATATCTGGGTGGTATATGTATATCGTCCTTGAAATATACTCCGACTCCATCGCTGCTAGAAACTTCAGACTCAGAGGCGCATCCTAATGCCATTTCCTCTTGAATATGAGGGTCTAGGGTTTGTCGTGAAATTTTTGTTTTCTTACTTTGTTTCACATCTACTCGATTCTCATTGCTCGTTTTCTCCTTACTTTTACTTATGGGGATATTTTCTTTTGAGTATCTCATATCTCCTTGTTCGCTCATGCATTCATTTCTAGACTTAGAGGTGCATCTTTGTGCCCTATCCTCTTGTGTCGCAGAAATTTTTGCATTCTTCAAATTGCTTTCTTGATAGTTCATTGGCTTATCATCTGATTGTATCATCTCAACTTTTTTTTCAATATCGATGGAAGCTGCAGTCTTCCTTTCCTTTGGCTCCACCCTGTACTTCTGAGGGCTAGTTGGTTGGTGCACTAGATGACTCACAATCACCGGTGTGCACGAATTCGATGCCATTGTGAGTGGCACTGAATTCACGTCCTCTTTCGTTTTGAGTGAAGTGAAGGCTTCTAAGATATTTTTAATATCACACAGACTCTTTTCTACTTTAGCCAATCGTACTATCATATCATCACTGAATTCTATCTGTTTGTTTTCCTCAGTTAACTCGATGATTTCATCCAAAATGAACATTTTTCTTGTTCCCCAGTTTATCTTTACTCCAAATTTTTGTAAAAAATCCAACCCGAGCAACATATCTGCTTTGAAATTTGCTGTTTCAATTACAATAAACTCGTGCTCTACAGTTTTAACTTGACTTAACTCAATGGAAATTGTTACTATTCCTTTATCCTTTATTTTTCTCCCCTGTATATCAACTAAATTGATATTATCATTTTTCTCAATATTGAACCCCTGCACATCAATCGGCTTAACTAGAGACACTTGGGCACCTGAATCAATTAAAGCTGTCAAATACTGACCTTCAACTTTAATCTTTGCTATATTCCGGGGTTCTTCGCTTTCCGGGGTGCAACTAAGTATCTCTGCCGTCCTCTGAACTATTGTTGTGCTTCTTCGCTGGCAGCTACATATCGGGGTTGGAATGCAGCTGCTTGTTGGTTTAAAGTCCGCTCTGTATTTCCTTCTCTGCGTTGAAATCTCCCTGTTCCTCTTGAATAGCCTTGATCTCGTTGTGGTTTTCTCGTTGGACAATACCTTATTATATGTCCTGATTTTCTACAGCCAAAACATACAATTTCCTTATTAAATCCACTGGGCCTTTCCCTGCAATTTCTTGCAATGTGTCCTGGTTTTTGGCAACGATAGCATTTCAAATTGTTCCTGGAATCTACTGGTCTATTCCTGTTAGTTTGTGTTTCCACAATCCTGCATTCCTTTTCCTGTGCCTTAGTCAAATTGTCAATAGTCTCTTCTTTTTCCGCAATTCTCACTGCCTCTTCCAATGTATCAGGCTCTGCGGAAAGCACTTTTTTCATAATGGGGTTGAGCAATCCCAAAACAAATTGCGTCAGAGAGTCTGCTGCCAATTTTTGCTTAATTAAACGGTCTTCGTCGGGGCGAGCAGTGTATGTCACTGTCTTATTTGCTGCAATTTTTAATCGAGCCAAGAACTGTCGGCATGACTCACCATTTCGCTGTTTACACTCAATGAACGCTTTAAGTGCTTGTCCAGGCAGTTGAACTATTCCGAATTGCTTACGTAAAGCTTCTTCGAGAACCTTCCAGGTAGCTGTTGCTCGTAGCTCTGGTTCTGAATCAATCAATTGTTTTGCTACTCCTCGTAATTTTAATCGCGTAATTGCTGTCTGTTGTTTTTCTGTCCATCCCGCTAATATTGCTGTTTCCTCGATGATATTAAGAAAATCATGAACACGGGTCTGTCCATTGTACTCTGGGATAGCGTCTAAATTCATTGGCATGGATAAAATTACATTTTTCATTTCTTCGGCCATTGTATTAGTTGAAATATTTCCTTCGGCTGGTCCGTTTTCAATAATTAGGTATTTGTCAATCTTATAAGTCTACAAATCTTTCTCCTGTACTGAGGGTATATCAGTTTATTAAATATTCGAACCCCACACACCTGACACCATTTGTAATGACACCCTGCTTTATTCAAGTTGGCCTATACAGGGTGATTACAATATTTCTTCTTTAACTGGGTTCGTGAATATTTATGCAGGAGAAAGAATGGTGGATGTAGACATAAAGAGTATAAATATCTATTCAGCAGTAGGATCAATTAGACAGGCAAAGTCGGCAATATAAATAAGATTTCTTACATGTTTGGTGGTTGATCACAATTATAGTAACTTTCGAGATGTTTCCTGAACTATAAAACTTACGTGAATTGAACTGAATACCGGCACAATAAGATGACTTTTATTACATGGACCAAAACCGAACTGTCTGATGGAAGTCCATCTTTCACTGGTCTGCTAATTCACGTTCACTGGTAACACACTTTACGAGGGTGGCACTGACATTACGAACTGAGGAACATAGTCTGGTGTTGAGAGCTTAACTGTTGGATCTTGGAACTGCTCTGACCTCTGATTCTAGTTTCAGAGAATTTATAGGAACTTTTCATGAGCAAATTACTGGAACCTCCCATTCCCCTGGATTACTCTAGGCAGTGATTTAGGTCAATTTTTCCAAATGTAAACTATTCTCAATTCGTGGTCATGTTAGGAATATTTAATATAAACTATTTATGCTGAAAATAGAATATTTCCTCGTTTCTGCCAGTGGTATGAGTTCAAGATAATGTAAATATTAGTTGGTTGAAGGTTAATGGAATAATTACTTCTCAGAATTGGGGCCTCATGCCCATAAATTATACACGAGCGAATTTGAAGTGTAAATAAAACTAACGTTCCTATTGGTGTCCTAATTTCCTTTTCTCGAAAAGTTCGTCCTCCAATGACTTACAGCGAATTTAATCAGATAGTATTTTGCTCAGTTCAAATGTGTATCACTACTGGTAAGTTCAATCTATAGTCATCGTATTGTGCTTTGTATTTACATTATGTTTATCTATAATAAATATTCATATATTATATCATGATCAACCCTTGTAATAATATAAACTATACTAGTTCTTTGATCATCAAAACCCTGGTAGACGTGATTTTATAAATTCATCTAATTCGAATCTCCTTTCATGAAATATTATTACGAAAGTTCATCCTCATAAGTATAATTATAGCTTGGTACTTATAGGAAGAGAATATCGCCGTCGAACATAAAATTTGTTTATATTTTGAGTCGAGACGACCTAGCGACCCATATAATTATGAAAACAGCTGGCCACTTGAACGGATATTTGTTAGTACCTGATATCGAACTCGTAACGATTCATTCATAAGTTTTTCTGGACGATAAAATATATTGACAAAATTTGGCATCATTACAATAAGTTTTCCTCTTTATCAACGTGATCATCAATTTTTCACACAATCCTGAAAGGAAATTCAGGATTTTGTGCCAAAGGAACGATGTCTGTACGGTAGGACTGGTAGAAGGAACGCTGAAATACTGAACAAATCAACAAATCTTTGTCGATTTCGTCTTTACGACCTTTTAAACTTGCACTGGTGTGAAGACAGCAAAAAAAGATAGCAATAAAATTTCCGAGCGGTACCGAAGTACCAGTGGCGTCGTTTTATTTTTCTTTCGGATAATTATTCATGAGTTTATATTTTATTGAGATTTTCTTCATGCATGAATCAAACAGGGGAATTAACTACATTGGATCAATTTCTGCAAATACAAAACATATGATAAGGTATTTGAAATAAATCAAACTTGAGGTAATTTTGCACTTATCATGCGATCTATATTTTGAAGGAAATTTTTGTTGGAACTCACGTATTTTGACCTGAAAAACACGAATTTCATAATATTATCGTGAACGTATCTCTAGTTTTCGAGATAATCGATGCCAAAGTTCGAAATTTCACCTTCCCAGCAAACACGTTACATCACTTGGCAGTTAAGCGAAGTCTCGAATTACAAATTGAAAGATATATTCATTGTGATTACGCATATTCATTCCAAACAAGTAATATTGAGACATTGCTTTGTCAATAAGAATTCAAAGATGCAGTGACAATAATTTGGGGATATTGATAAATAACCACAATGCCACTTATTCCACTGAGAGTGGAAAATTTCTAGTTAAAAACTTTGCCATCGAGCAACTTCTCAACGAAGTCTATTCGAGATCATCACTATAACATGAAATGGATGAAATTTAAATTCCCCTCTGAGTGCGTCACTTCATGTTCCCAACGTGGCTGTTTATTCTTGTGAATGTTAGTTGTATTTATTCGCATATTCTGTATTTCGAGCTGATAATTGACAATATGGATGAACAATTTCCACTTTTATATACTTCACGAAATGAAGCATCCGACTTTCACATTAAAACTTTTCGTCATCTGAGTGTTGATTGTAGCAGTCTGAAATTTATTCACTTTTGGCCATTCAATTCAAAAAAATATAAGGCTACCCCGATTCAACTGTACCGATCCCTCAGCATTATGTTTGAGATCCCTTTAGAGTAACCAAATTTGTAACAGTATATAGGTACCCATATTAGGTTGGTATAAGATATTAGGTACACAATTTAAAAATAATATGAAATGATATTTCATTATACCATTCAATCAAATTTAATTATAGGAAAACAAGATTTTGCGTTACTCCTGTATTTAACTAATGAATGTAGATGAATTAGTAGCTTTTGAGAACTTCTGAACACATATATAAAATTTATAAATGAATATAAAATTCAAATAATTATTGTGCATATGAATTTGCTCGTTTCGCTGATTTTGTTTGAAAAAAAAACATCGATTTTTTCCTCATAATAATTATTCATCAGTTAATTATATTATGCAATAGTAGTAACTTTATTGAAAATATTCATGTGTTTGGATAGAACCAGACTTAAAAACCTCGAAAAATGCAAAGCATGAACCCCTAGGCTCAATAAATACCCGCCCGGTATCAGCAATGAGTGAAGTCAGTCGCGTGAGCATTCAGTTAATAGTTGACCGCACCGACAGAGGGAGCGGTTTGCGCGCGATCCACAATCGCTCATAAGCAATGATACAGAAGCACTACTGGAAATCCATCTAATATTCGCGATAGGTGCTAAGCGATACGCTACCTAGCGGTGACTCGTGAACCACTCGAAGTGGTATAACCACCGAACTCTCTGGAGGATAACCCACAGAAAAACTTAACCTCTGTTCTGTTAATGTTCGCTTCTGATGTGAAAGGTGTACTTCCAGCAGTTTTTCGAGAGATGTTCTGGTGAAATACATGTGAAATCAAATCGTTTTTCTCGTTTCAGTTATTGTTTGGTGACAAGACACCTATGTCACAATGACACAAACATCAAAAATATGAAAACAAAACAAAAACGACACCACTCCGAGAAGTTTGAGTTGTTACCATGAGATAGTGCTACGTGTTATTTTCTATCGCGAATAGGATGTGTTTTCTATGTGTGGTGAAAAAAGCAATGCAACTTTGAAGTCTCGAAGAAACCTCGCCTGAAGTGACCGAAATGGATATCGCTGCGACTATTGAGCTATTTAATATTATAGTAAAATGATTAATGACTAATGACCATTATGTATGCGTTTGCCGTGTGGTTACAAAGGGAACACTACAGTGAAGTCTCGAATAAACCTCTCATAAAACGACCCAATGTGGTTATCAATTGGACTACTGAACTATTGAGATTTGTATAACGGAAAGGAGATGGCATAATGAGGTCTCGTAGAAACCTCGCATAAAAGTTCGCAATGTGGCTATTAATCATACATTTATTGACTTAAAACCTTCCACAAAAATGACTACGGATGCGTACTTGATGTCGCGGACATTTCGCTGCAAATGCGAGCGGGAGGAAATGTTTTTGGTACATCGCATGCGAGGTTTTAGTCGCAAAGTTATTTCCATAGTACATTACAGTTACTTCCCAGTGTTTGCTGGGTTCTTTGTATGGCAACTTCTGGGAATCAAGTATTGTATCTTCTTAGATTCCAGGACATATTACATGCATTTACCATGGTTAATTATTATTTTTGTGCAAGAAAAACATCACAAATATGTAATTTTTCCATATTTTTCCTATTATTTCTTAAACTAGGCCATTTTGAAAACCTCAGTGCGAATCTTCAGCGACTAAAGGTGGATTCACAGCTGCCTTATAGCAACACCAGTCAGTGATAAGTGTTCTCTCTCTTCAACACATGTCAAAAAGAAAGATGGTTATCAGTTAAAGAAGGTGAAATTTCGAACTTTGGGATCGATTATCTCGAAAACTAGAGATATGTTCACGATAATATTATGAAATTCGTGTTTTTCAGGTCAAAATACGTAAGTTCCAACAAAAATTTCCATCAAAATATAGATCGCATGATAAGTGCAAAATAACCAAACTTGATAACAATTATATTCATATGTTATTTTGAAATATGGCACATTACATTTACGGGGTGTTAGCACCAGACTGGCAGGATGAAATATGGCACAAATTATTACTTTCATAATTATTCAACATATCCACTATCGCCTACCCTCTGCAAACCCTGCAAAAAAAATTTATGAGGGTAACTACCCCCAGCAACAAATTACATTTACGGGGTGTTAGCACCAGACTGGCAGGGTGAAATATGGCACAAATTATTACTTTCATAACTATTCAACATATCCACTATCGCATACCCTCTGCAAACCCTGCAAAAAAAAAGTTATGAGGGTAACTACCCCCAGCAACAAATTACATTTACGGGGTGTTAGCACCAGACTGGCAGGATGAAATATGGCACAAATTATAACTTTCATCACTATCTAACATATCCACTATCGCCTACCCTCTGCAAACCCTGCAAAAAAAAGTTATGAGGGTAACTACCCCCAGCAACAAATTACATTTACGGGGTGTTAGCACCAGACTGGCAGGATGAAATATGGCACAAATTATAACTTTCATCACTATCTAACATATCCACTATCGTCTACCCTCTGCAAACCCTGCAAAAAAAGTTCAGGGTTACTACCCCCAGCAACAATATTCGAATTCCAGGTGTGTTACTGGCATGGATGCCCTTAATGTTATAAATTTCATAAACCTCTACCTGATAACCCCTCAAAAACAATGAATTTTAGATACGAATCCACATTGGCAAACATCGAGAGGTTACGCGAGTTTCAATAAGAGATCATCGAAATGTGGGAATGCAGTTTCAGGCGGGAGCTTTCAAATAATGCCGAAATAAAAATTTTCACTGAAAATCACCCATTATTGAACACGATAGCACTCAACCCTAGAGATGCGTTTTTTTTTTTAGGAAGAACCGGCTACACATATGAGTATTACAATAAGTGCAGAGATGGTGAAAAGATCAAATACGTTGATGTACGTTTCTTGTAACCATGGACATGCAAATATGGAAAATTTCCAATTGGCCATCCTGAAGTATATATATTGGTTAGGAATGTTCCAAGGTCGATCTGAGCACTGTGGGTGGTTTGATGAAATGTTCGTTGTTGCCGCCTCAGAATCTCAGTAGTACCTTTCAAAATGAACGACAATCTGATGTTTCTTTTGTGCCGCAGTTGCGGTGAACAGATGAATAACTCTACTTATACACATGGTGTATGAGAGTGAAAGAATACTTAATGGTACATGGGTTGTACAAGAGGTCATGAAGGCATTAGAGTTGGGCTATGAAATGAAATCAATTCAGGAAATATGGATTCATATAACACAAATGTTCAATAGAGCCACAAAAACAGAGTGTTTCTCCACAGCCATGATGAATAAATTCATACAAATAAAACAACAAGCATCAGGATAGCCGAAAACCTGTCGCTCATTAGAGCAGATCAAGAAAGGTATATCGAGCAGTTTTTTTTTATAGAAAGGATGTTTGTTATGACACCCTGCTTTATTAAAGTTGGCCTATACAGGGTGATAACAATATTACTTCTTTAACTGGGTTCGTGGATATTTAAGCAGGAGAAAGAATAGTGGATGTAGACATAAAGACAATTATCACAGATTACAAATATATATTTATCAAACGAATCAATTAGACAGGCAGAGTTGGCAAATATAAATAGAATTTCTTACATGTTTGGTGGTTGAGCACAATCATAGCAGAATTTCAGATGATTTCTCAAACTACACCAGTTACGAAAATTTAACTGATGAATACCGGCACAGCAAGATGACTATTATTTACCAGACGAAAACCGAACTGTCTGATGGAGATTTATCATTCACTGATGTCCCGTAAATTCGCGTTCACACTTGTATCAAACTTTACGAGGGCGGCACTGAGATTACGAACTGAAGAACATGGTCTAGAGTCGAGAGCTGAACTGTTGAATCTTGAATCTACTCTGCTCTCTGAGTCTGGTTTCAGAGAATTTATAGGAACTTTTCATGAGAAAATAGGAACCTATCCCATCCCCGCTAATTACTCTAATTAGTGGTTCATGTCGATTTTGCCAAATTTAAATTATTTTAAAAGTATGTTCATGTTAAGAGCATTCAATATAAACTATTTCAAACATAAATCTTATATTATTGCGCTTTTTCCATTAATCGTCGATTAAGTTAATATAAACATAAATTGGTTGAAGGTTACTGGGATAATTAATTTTTACGGCTGCAGATGTTATGCCCATAAATTATACACGAGCTAACTTGAAGTGTAAACAAAACTAACGTTCCTATTGGTTCCCCAATTTCCTCTTCTCGAATGATCCTCCCTTCAATGACTTCGAGTGACTCTATTCAGACTATATTCTTCAGTTCCAAAGTGTTTCACCAAACTGGTAAGTCCATTCTATATAGCCATCGTATTGTACCTCCTATTTATAAAATGTCTATACTCAATGAATCTTTATAACATATTCAATTATCGTGATAATAATATACCTACCTAAGCTTGTTCTTAATAATCAACAAAACCCTCGTAGACGAAATTGCCATTCCAAATGCATCTAATTCGTACATTCTTTAATAAAACAAAACTTTTCTGGAGTATAAACATAGCTTGGTACTTAAAGGAAATATCGACCGGAGAACTTCAAATTTGTTTATCTTTCGATCCGAGACGACCTAGCGACCCATATAAATATTAAAAACAGGTGGCCACTCAAACGAATATTTGTTGGTACCTGATATCGAACTCGTTACGATTCATTCATCAGTTTTTCTTGACGATAAAATATATTGATAAAAGTTGGCATCATTACATTCGACCCATCTCTCTTAGACGAAATTATATATCCAAACATATTGATTTCGTTGTATATTTTATCGTCCTATTCATAAAACAATGAGGACACCACTCAGTTTCATTCACTATTATAACTAATAAACAGAGCAATGATTCGACCTTCCTATATTGGATAAACAGTGTCTCTCGAAAGGGTACCTTCGCGTACGTGGCGCCCAACTATAATTGGTGACTAATATTGTGTCGAGTGTATATTTTTTTTGAACTCTTTCTAGCTAGAGCAATAAATTGTTCAATATTTGCTGAATTTCACTTTTCAATTCATCAGATTACCTTTCTAACTCATCTGATATATTTTCTTAGTACCTCATACACAATATTTTGGATACCTTGCACATTTGATTTTCAAATTTTTTGTAGGCACATTGTCGAGAACTTATCTGAAACAAAGTTTAGACATTGCTAAAGTTTTCTTTGAACTTCATCATGGAACCAAATCATCTTTTGTCAAATGAGCTAAATTATGAGATCAAAATTAGGAGGGTTGAACCCGCTGGTTCAGTCGACCAGCGTAGAAAAATTTTGAAGGGTTTGCTAAGACAACAGTCTGCAAACCGTAGTTTTTCTGGAGCTTTAGCTGAATGTTATAGTCATGAACAAGACCTGAATGAGATTAAATAAACCTTGAGTGATTTAGAGTCTAAAATACAAGCTTTTTCTGGAAATGAACTGGAACGTAAACGAATTGAATCAAGACTTACTCATATTTCTGGTAGAATTCACCATTTGAAAGTCGAAACAGATGAGGAAAATTCTGCTAAAAAGATAGTTCATCTTAAATCAATTGAATTAGAGGCTGATTTTAGTGATAAAATGCCAGGTGCTCTCGCTACTTCAACACCATTGAGTTCTGATTCGAATTCATTTTCATTCTCTAAACCAGTTCTTCTATATAAGTGGAATATTTTCTTCAGTGACAACACGAGAACAGAATCTCTAATGGCATTTTTAGAAAAAGTAGAATCGTACCGTATTTCCAGAAATGTTTCTAAAGAGCAATTATTTATGACTGCTGGAGATTTATTCAAAGATCTTGCTTGGACATGGTACAGGTAGTAGGGAAATTTCGGCTGTCAATGCGCCTTATTGTTGGAATTGTTTGAGAAGTGGGCATGTTTATCGCGAATGTCGCCAAGCAAAGACTAGATTTTGCTTTGGTTGTGGCATGAGAAATGTCATCAAATCAAAATGCGTTAGGTGTGCAGCAAAAAACGCAGAAGGTGGTTCTGGAAATCTGGACGCCGTTGCCACGACTTCTTCAAGTCCAGAAAAAGTAAATTCGTCAAAGAAATCCACTCTCAAGCAAAATCAACAATAAATAAGAAAAGTCAGGAATGGCAAGATTGGTTGAATTTTGTTAAAAAATTCTTCACTAATTCAGACACTCGAACTCAGTCAACAATATCTTTGAATAATCACTCTATTAGTCCCATTTTTGTTAAGAGAACTCACGACAATCGACCTTACCTTTATCTTAATATTTTCGATGAAAACATATTGTCTTTGGTAGATTCGGGGAGCTGTTCATCTATTTTGGGTTTTGGTGGTTTTTCATTCCTTAGGAAATGGAAAGTAACAATTCAATATGAAGAATCAGTTAAAGTTACAACTGCAGATGGACAATTACAAGATTGTTCAGGCTTTGTGAATTTACCTATAAATCTTATTACGTTCACCCTGTAGGTAGGTTTATTTCCAGGTTGAACAACAGAATTATCAATAATAGGTTATGTTTAAGTTCGGCAAGTAAAGTGCTTGCTCATAATACAAGGGACGTGGGTAAAAATATGGTCAAACAAAGTTAATTTCCTATATTTGAACACACATATAAGAAAGAAAAGGGCGCCAAGTGGTTTCAGAAGTCTGACTGATAGTGATATACCTTAGGTGGAAACCACTAAACTACCAAAAGGTCGTTCTTTGATTCTTGATACAATATCAGATATTAAATTTAATTTTGGGATCCCAAAAAAACTTATTTCATTATACATACAATATCCTACGCTACAACACATTTCACCATTTATAAGCCCGCAAGAGAGTCCTAAACGAAGCTACCAATATACCTGCTTATTGTTTTTGTAACTTTTGTATCTCAGAAGTACGAAACACAACCCTCTATGAGGTACTTATCTAGTCCCATCCCGATGGTATGGATGTAGAGTTGCTCCCAAGTATTCCTTCCCGTAGCTAGACCGAAAAACCAGTTTTAGTTGTTATGTTCCTATTGCATACGGACGAAAAAAGGTCTACCACACCGTCCACCAGCAACTGATGTACAGGATTCCCAAACTGGCCTGTATTCACTAGTACGTACGGTCGTCGTACTTTCGATCACCGTCCAACAGCTAGGATAGCGTAGTTACAAGACAGGCACTGTGTACCTCCCCAAAACATCTAAAAACAGTTTGCACTGTTAAATATTTGCGAGCGATACAAAAAAAACTATTAAAAGCGAGTTGAAAGAAAATAGCGAAATCGTAATAACACAAAATGCTCACCTCCCAATGCCGCAACCCTAACACTGAAGGAGATGTAAAAAAAAAAAACCGAACGAAGGAACTAATTACCCAATATTCAAATTGAACTGGGGTATTGGACTACACTTATTCCAGTGACAGCTCCCACAACTTTTGCAATACCTAATTCAGGAAAATATCCGTCGAAACGTATGAATTCTCCAGACTCCAAAAAAACACCCCAAAATCTATCCTAATAGCAACATTCGTTCGTCGCGCTATCTTGACTCGCTCACAATTTCCTTTTCATTCGATCGAACCACTTTTTCCTATCTATCCGCAAAAACGCGTATACTCCGAATAAACCCGAAAATCGTGTATACAGAGTGGAGTAGTTAATTTGAATTAATCATTTCTATACCGACGATTTCGGAAAATCGTAACACCATCACCACTTGAACAAAAAAAAAAAATGTAAAAAAAAAAAATATATGTATACATATATATACCCACCTAAATATATATTTTTTTCCTAATCGATCTTAATATCCTTTATATGGACTGAACCAAACGATTTATTATTACTCAAGTTTACCAGTTCATACACGTTCGTCGATATTTTCCGGACTACTCTACACTTGATGAACTTGTCCGCCAGTTTGCTTGCATAAAATTCCGCCTTGTCCGACAAAGTAAAATTCTTTTTCCAGACTATTTGTCCCACCCGTAAACTGAGGGGTCTATGCCTCAAATTGTACCTCCCGGCGCTCTTCGCGTAAGAATCCGCTAACCTTTTTCTAACATCAACGAGGATATCACACACCTCCTTGAGGTGATCAGATAAATCGTTTCTGTCGCCGAACTCGATGGAACCATCTGGGTTATCAACCCGAAATGATTTTCCTGATATTTTAGGTTCACGGCCAAAATTTAAATATGCGGGACTGAAATTGGTTATTTCGTGTACGGCTGTTCTCATTGCAAATCCAACTTTTGCCAAGTTTTTATCCCAATCACGTTGATCGGTTTGTACATAAGAACGCAACATCGTACCGATCACCCTATTAACTCGCTCAGTGGGATTTACATGAGGGCTGTAATTCGCATTGAAGATTATATCACAACCGTACGAATTGACCATGTTACGGAACTTTTTCGAAACATACTGCTTGCCGTTATCGCAAATAAGACGATTCGGTACCCCATAGACAAGAAAGATATCCTCTTCGATATGTCTAATAACAGCGGAACTTGAAGCTACTTTCAATGGGAATAACATCGAATACTTAGTAAAACAGTCGGATACTACCAAAATATACCTATTCTTATTTCGAGACATTGGTAGCGGTCCAATAATGTCAGAACAAACCAACTCCCAAGGACGATACACTTTTCTCACTCCCATCTGACCATTCGGCAAATTCTGCTCAGGCTTCTGCGCTTTACAAACTTCACAAGCTCGAACATAACGAACAATATCAGAGTGCATACCAGGCCAATAATGGGACTCACTGACCCGCTTTTGGGTTTTGAAAATGCCTAAATGACCAGCCGTGGCTTCATCATGATTTTCGTACATGACCTGAGTACGCTTATTTTTTGGAACAACTTCCTTCCAGTCGCTCTCTGTGTCCAAAATTAGTAAACTTGAACAATCGCCTGTCCACCACCTTAAATCTAGGGTACTTATCCGGATCTTTTTTCACGTTTTTGAGTAGACGAGAGTACCAACGGTCCTCCTCCTTCCGATTGAAGGCTATAGGAGCAACAGCCCTAGATAATGCGTCCGGAACGAGGTGTGACTTCCCTTTCCGGTGAACAAGTTGAAAATCGTAACTCTGTAGACGTAGACTCCACCGTGCTAGCCTTCCTGAAGGATTCTGCAGCCGATGTAACCATAACAAGGAATAATGGTCGGTGATTACCTTGAAATGCGACCCTTCGATGTAAGGGCGACATTTCTCTATACCGAACAAAACGGCCAAACATTCAAGTTCGGTTGTTGAATATTTCGACTCCTGAGCCGTCAAAGCTCTACTACAATAAGAAATCACTTTCTCACCTTCGTCGAATTCTTGACTCAGCACACAACCCAACCCAATTTGAGACGCATCACATTGCAGAATAAACGGCCTCTCGAAATCAGGACACGTCAAAATAGGACTCGACACCAAGGACTGTTTGATATCTTGAAAAGCTCGCTCACAGTCAGGGCTCCAGCTAAAACGAGCATTCTTACGAGTTAGGTGGGTAAGAGGCGCCGTTCGGGTAGCAAAATCTTTGATGAATCGCCGATACCACGATACCATCCCAATAAATCTCCGGACATCCTTCACGTTTTTCGGCGTGGGATAATTCAACATTGATTCGACTTTCGAAGGATCAGTACCAAGCCCCTCCTTGTTGACCAAGTAACCTAAATACTTGAGCTCTTCTCTCAGAAAACAACACTTTTCACGGCTCAAAGTTAACCCGGCCTCTAAAAGTTTCTGCAGAACTCGTCCTAAAATGGACACATGAGACGTAAAGTCTGGTGACACCACAATTATATCGTCCAGATACACGAATACGGACGTCTCTAGTTCAGCTCCTAACACATTCTCCAGAAATCGTTGCCAGGTTGCCGCAGCATTGTGCAAACCAAATGGCATGCGTACGAATCTATACAACCCCTTTCCTGGAACAGTAAACGCCGTTTTGTCCTTACTACCATCTTCAAGCTCGATTTGCCAATAAGCTGATCTGATGTCTATGGAAGATAAATAACGGGCACCTCTCAATCGATCCAATATCGAGTTGACATATGGAAGGGGATAGGCATCCCTTCTTGTGACTGCATTGACCTTCCTAAAATCGACACAAAAGCGGTATTCCCCTGACGACTTCTTCACCATAACTACCGGTGAGGACCATGGAGAGTTCGAAGGTTCGATTACGCCCTGTTCTAACATATTTTCGATCTCCGTATCTATTATTTTTTGTAAGAATGGCGAGACATTATAATATCTTTGCTTAATGGGTTCGCTATCCCCAGTATCGATTCGATGTTTAATCCCCTTTGCGCAGCCTAAACCCGATCCCATTTTACCAAAATAATAAGCTAACATATCTTCTAATTGACGCCTTTGTTCGATTGTCGTTGGACATCCTTGAAGCGTATTAATCTGTTCAGAATCATCCGCAAATTGCCATATATTTCTCGAAACATTCGTGACTAAATCCATGTCACGCCAAAAATCTACTCCCAAAACTACATCATTTTCTACGTCTAATACCACCAGACATTTCAATAACTTACACTTATTCTCTAACACAAATGGAATATTTACTGCCCCTAAGACCTCACAATTAACCCCATTGGCCACTTTCACCGTATGACAACATTTTTCCAAGGTCAATTCAAAACATTTCAACTTGTTCCATCCCGTTCTACCAATCACCGTTTGGGTGGCTCCTGAATCTAATAACCCAAGTAGATCCTTTCCAAATACAGATATTTTCAAATATGGTCTTGGATCATCTCCTACTCTACTGAATAAACTATCAATACGATTCTTCTTATAAAAAGTCTTGACAAAATTCAACCAATCCTGCCAAGAATTGGCTGGTGGCGTCCGGTTTTGCGGATCACTCATGATCGTCGACCGGATGAGCGACGACCTTGGTTCCCGTTTTTTGTGCAACTACAATTGTATTTATTTGTTCCATCCTTGCCGCAACGAAAACAAAAGGAACGATCGCGTGGTTTATTGCAATTAGAAAAAGAATGTCCTTCTTCCCTACAATTCCAACAACTAATGCTGTTTATCCTAGGATTTCTAGGTCTCTCGGATTCTTCCTCGTGATATCCTGAATTTGTTCTAGAAGAGTTACAAGGACTATCATAAGCTAAGTCGGGTTCCAAGAAACTAACCCTAATTTTCTTGTTTCCCGAACATTTCGACCTATCCGACATGTTCCTAGAAGATTCCAACTTTTTGCATAACCTCTTAAGATCATCTACAGTTTTGTATTCCGCTAATCCAAGTTTATCTATATAATAAGGCTCCAATATCCGACTTACGATATCTACTCTTTCAGTTTCGCTCAATGACTTGGGTAATCTCTTGAACATGTTAGAGATGCGTGCAAAGAATTCTCCTACCGGTTCATATTCACCCTGATTACTACGCCTGATTTCTTCTAGAAAATCCGTCTGAAAACCGTCCGGCAAAAATTCTGTTTTTAACTCGACCACGAATTCCTCCCAAGTGTTAATTGTATCTCTAACAGACCGATACCAACTTTTCGCCCTACCATCTAACAAATCAATTATTCCATTGTACAACTCTACGTTAGTAACTCCGCGAGCAATTCTATATTCCTCGACCAACTCTAAAAACGCACTCACGCTCATAGTGCCCTTCATCCCTGAAAAATGAAAATTCCACTTGTATACCGGTATTGTTGATCGGGTAGTCACTGCGGTTGGTGGTGGTACGGGTAAAGTTACGACCGGTGGAACGACACGTTCAGCATCAATATTCAATTTTTCATCGAACGAAACTTCAATAGATTTAACCTGTTCTATCAAATTTCCTTTACTATTTTCCTGAGCTTCATCGGTGGGGTCTAACCTATTAAGTCGAGCAAACAAATGTTTTAATCTGGTCTCTATAGTCCTAGCTTCATTGCCATTCGTCAAATATAAATCATGACTATTCACGTAAGTTTCTAGTTCAACTACTTTCCTATTACAAGTTTCTAACTCCGAGGTGACATCCGGTACATACGTGTCAGACAACTCTACTTCTTCCCCGAATGCTTCCGGCCGCATGAGAGTTTTCAACTGTCTGCGCATTGATATAACCGTCTCTGACTCAATATTTCTGAACCCTCTGATGTTGAGCTCATACTCTAATTCATCCCTTACCAATCGTGATAGATCCATATTGACGCTCTTCAATTAGAATTGCACAGGATATCGTGAAAATAGAAACAATTAAATGGCAGTGTTACGAAAACAATAAGTGTTACAAAAACATCAAGCAAACCTCAATAATCAATAACAATAAATACTAAACAAATCGGGCCCCACGTTTCGGGCGCCAGTTTATTACGTTCACCCTGTAGGTAGGTTTATTTCCAGGTTGAACAACAGAATTATCAATAATAGGTTATGTTTAAGTTCGGCAAGTAAAGTGCTTGCTCATAATACAAGGGACGTGGGTAAAAATATGGTCAAACAAAGTTAATTTCCTATATTTGAACACACATATAAGAAAGAAAAGGGCGCCAAGTGGTTTCAGAAGTCTGACTGATAGTGATATACCTTAGGTGGAAACCACTAAACTACCAAAAGGTCGTTCTTTGATTCTTGATACAATATCAGATATTAAATTTAATTTTGGGATCCCAAAAAAACTTATTTCATTATACATACAATATCCTACGCTACAACACATTTCACCATTTATAAGCCCGCAAGAGAGTCCTAAACGAAGCTACCAATATACCTGCTTATTGTTTTTGTAACTTTTGTATCTCAGAAGTACGAAACACAACCCTCTATGAGGTACTTATCTAGTCCCATCCCGATGGTATGGATGTAGAGTTGCTCCCAAGTATTCCTTCCCGTAGCTAGACCGAAAAACCAGTTTTAGTTGTTATGTTCCTATTGCATACGGACGAAAAAAGGTCTACCACACCGTCCACCAGCAACTGATGTACAGGATTCCCAAACTGGCCTGTATTCACTAGTACGTACGGTCGTCGTACTTTCGATCACCGTCCAACAGCTAGGATAGCGTAGTTACAAGACAGGCACTGTGTACCTCCCCAAAACATCTAAAAACAGTTTGCACTGTTAAATATTTGCGAGCGATACAAAAAAAACTATTAAAAGCGAGTTGAAAGAAAATAGCGAAATCGTAATAACACAAAATGCTCACCTCCCAATGCCGCAACCCTAACACTGAAGGAGATGTAAAAAAAAAAAACCGAACGAAGGAACTAATTACCCAATATTCAAATTGAACTGGGGTATTGGACTACACTTATTCCAGTGACAGCTCCCACAACTTTTGCAATACCTAATTCAGGAAAATATCCGTCGAAACGTATGAATTCTCCAGACTCCAAAAAAACACCCCAAAATCTATCCTAATAGCAACATTCGTTCGTCGCGCTATCTTGACTCGCTCACAATTTCCTTTTCATTCGATCGAACCACTTTTTCCTATCTATCCGCAAAAACGCGTATACTCCGAATAAACCCGAAAATCGTGTATACAGAGTGGAGTAGTTAATTTGAATTAATCATTTCTATACCGACGATTTCGGAAAATCGTAACAATCTTGAAGGGAAATATCGAGTCCATACATTTTTAGTTATACCTTCTGTTCGACATTCTTTGATATTAGGGATAGATTTTCTCAAAGAATTTCAGATAAATGCAAATTTTGGTAATGACTCTTATGATTTTCATCAAGCAAAAGAAATCTGTATTGTGAATAGCATTCAATCATCAGAAGAGTTATCTATTCAAGATAAAGAAAGATTAAAGAATTTAGTTGATTTATTTTCGATAATTGCTCCAAAAGACAGACTAGGTAGAACTCATATCTTAGAGCACAGTATACCCAGCAAACAATTTCAGTAGGCCCAGTACTGGGCCAATACCTGCCTACCAGAAGTTGCCGCTGCGGCGAAACAGTGGCAGATGACGTCGGACCAACATCAATAGGACACTCTGGCCGCCGGTAGGACCAATGCCTGTGCGCCATAATGAATACTACATTGGCCCACTTCAGGACCAATGCCTATAATACGACGATATTATGTGAAATAAAAAAGAATTCAACAGCCTTCAGCAGTCACCCATCCAAGTTCTAACCTCGCCCAACGTTGCTTTACCCTCGTTATTGTATCACATTCCGCATAGTAATGTAGCTATTGTCTTCTAATTATATATTTATTATAAATCAGTGGAATTTGAACAACAATAATTTTCTATTATTATACATTTTTAGATGTCAATTTGGCATAATTTTCATCCTGTAAGTTGACATTTGAAATTTCTTTCGATGCTAGAATTGGTGAAGGCGGGATATTTCGAATATCGCGACTTCGAAGATGGGAACCCCTTCTTGAGTATTAAGATCTATCCAGGATGGAGGAAAGCGATACTTAGTGCATATACTGGAATCCGAACCACTTCTGGGAGTGACGGATTCTAACAGGATTTTTAATGGTGTATATTACTTGGACATGAGGGTGTTTCGAGGATTGATTTGACATATTTTTGATGCCTCAAATTGATATGAAATGTGATTTTTCTTGCATATCGCTACTTTGAATTTTCTGACTTCTCATATGAGCGCCGGGATTGAGAAAAAACAACATTTGAAGCAAAATGTTTCTCAACTGTTCAATAACACTTGAAACGGGCCATCATCCAGATGATGTCGGTCGAAAGATACCCTTTGGATGGTATTGGCCCATTGCTGGTTGGATTATAGATACCCGATTACAATATGCCATATATCGGGCCGACATTTTGCCGATGTAGCTTTGCCATTGCCAGCATGTACCCGACCAATCATGCGTTGGGCCAGAGAGCGGCCAGAGATTCATTGTTTGCTGGGTAGATACTGGAACAGCCTCTCCCATTCGACAAAGACAATATCCGTTATCTCCTGCTATGCAAAAACACCTCCATAGGGAGATTGATGATATGATAAAATTGGATATAATACAGCCATCTAATTCACCTTGGTGTAATCCATTGTGGTTAGTCGAGAAGAAAACGGGCGAATACAGGGTGGTCTTAGATTCTAGGAAAGTCAATAGTGTAACTGTTCGGGATTCATATCCTATGACTCAGATTGACGCCACTTTGAGCAAGTTGAGAGATGCTAGATTCCTAACCTCAATAGATTTGAAAAAAGCATTTTATCAGATACCTTTGGAGAAAGCATCTCGCCCTAAAACTGCCTTTGCTGTTTATGGTAGAGGTTTGTTTGAGTTTAAAGTCATGCCGTTTGGATTGTCGTGTAGTTCTCAACAATGTGTCGACTGATGGATTTAGTAATTGGCCCTTCTCTTGAACCCTTCGTATTCTATTATCTTGATGATATCATTGTGGCAACCCCTGATTTCGAAACGCATCTGGATGTCTTGGAGAGACTGAAACAGAAGTTAATTGATGCTGGTTTAACCATTAACCTGGAGAAATGCCAATTTTGTAGATCTTCCCTTGAATTTTTAGGATATACTGTTGGTAAAGACGGCCTTAAAATTGATGATTTTAAAATATCTGGAATTTTGAATTATGAGAAACCCCAAACAACCACACAAATTAGAAGACTAGTAGGAATGGTTGGGTATTATCGTAGGTTTTTGAAAGATTTTTATTCCCTTTGTAGTCCTATAACCGATCTTCTCAAAGGACAAAAGAAAGGACAACATATTGTGTGGACAGATGAGGCAGATCAAGCTTTTGAATCGATAAAGAAGTCTCTCACTAGTGCTCCAGTTTTAGCTAGCCCAAATTTTGAACTACCGTTCATAATATATTGTGATGTCTCAAATACTGGTGTGGGAGCAGTTTTGTATCAGGAAACAGATGGAATTGAACATCCTATAGCATATGCATTAAAAACATTAAATAACTGCCAACGCAAATATTCTATTACGGAGAAAGAACTTCTCGCGGTGATATTTGGTATTGAGAAATTTCGGTGTTATATTGAAGGCACTCATTTTACCGTAATAACTGATCATGCCTCCCTTGTTTGGTTAAATAACATGTCGAACCCGGCAGGTAGACTTGCTAGATGGGCAGTTAAATTATCTCAATATTCTTTTGACATAGTTCATAGACGTGCAGCTCTAAATGTAGTAGCAGATGCTCTTTCTCGTTCTATAAATGAAACTGCGGTGTTAGATTTATCTATGTTGAAACCAGATAAGTGGTATAATGATGTGCAAAAATGTTGTCGATGATCCAAATTCCTATCCGACATTCAAAGTGGAAAATAATATCTTATACAAACATGTTTTTGATAATTCAGACCTGATAGGAAACTTGTCTAGGTGGAAAATTGTGGTTCCAACAGGTAACAGAAATGATGTCTTACAAATGTATCACGACAATGCCACAGCAGCGCATTTGGGAGTAGCTAAAACTATTGCACGTGTGAAAGAGTTATATTATTGGCCGAATCTCAGACAGAATGTTCACAGATATGTTAGAAAATGCTCAGTTTGTGCAAAATGTAAACCGTCAAATTTACCGCAAGCTGGTTTAATGGGATCTTATAAAAACATCAACTTTCCTTTTCAATTAATATCTGCTGATCTTCTTGGACCATATCCTAGATCCAAAAATGGAAACCAGTATCTATTAGTCGTATGTGATTGGTTCACAAAATTCGTGTTGGTTCAGCCATTAGTAAAGGCTACTTCCAGGGCAATCGTAAAATTTTTAGAGAATCATGTTTTTCTGATATACGGAGTCCCACAGATATTTGTGTGTGATAATGGTTCAGTTTTTACAAGTAAGGAATTCAAATCCTTTATAAATGAATATAAAGTACAGAAGATTTGGTATAATGCTCGATATCATCCGCAGATCAATGCTACAGAACGCCAAAATAAAACTATAGTAACCGCTATTAGATCTTATATCAAAGACAACCATAAAGACTGGGATCAGTCAATTTTCAAAATTGCACAAGCTATTCGACTTGCTAAAAGTGATGTTACAGGTTATTCGGCAGCCTTTTTAACTTTTGGTAGAAATATTTCTGGTGATCATTTTGGCCAAATTGCAGAGAATGCAAATAATATTGTAACCATATCTGAGAAGGACAGTAGATAATTGCTGATCTACACGAACTGCCAGAATTTTTCATCAAATCTCGAGAGCGAATTTACAAAGCATATCAACAAAATGCCAAATGTTATAATCTCAGAAGGAGAGGTACAAAATATAAAGTTGGTGATAGAGTTTTGAAGAAAAATTATGTCTTATCTAAAGCTGCAAACGATTGCTCAGCAAAATTGGCCAACAAATTCATTCCTTGTATTGTGAATAAAGTTATTTCTCCATTAGTTTATGCATTGAAAGATGGAAATGGTTCTGATCTAGGAAACTGGCATGTCAAAGATTTAAAGCTTGATCCAACATATCTTGACTCTGATGATAATTCTGATTCTGGTGAAAGTGATGGTAATCCTTAAAATATCTCTTATCTATTTCAATTCATCTTTGACTGTGCTGAGTTCGGCCTAAGAATTGCTCAGTAGGAATTGACCTTCCTGGCGGTAAGAGTCCGACCAAATTGGCATATCTTTATCATTGAAATCAAATCTTTATCTTGAAGTCTTATATTTATCTTTGAAATAGTAATATTTTTATTTCTTTGGTTTTCTATCGTAACATCAAGTCCATCTTTGGCTGTGCTGAGTCCGGCCTGAGAGTTGCTCAGTAGGAATTGACCTTCCTGGCGGTAAGTGTTTCAACCTACTGAAAGGATATTGACTCTTATTGAACAGGCTGAAATGAACTCGCTATTATATATTTAATACATTTACTCGTTGTACGATAATATAATTATTCATGTGCACATTAGGCTACAATACAGGCAAAATACACTATACAGTCAGACATTGTCTACCCTTAAACTACTCTGATTGATGGATGATGTGTGACGTTGCATGACACTGAACACAATGTCAAATGTCTAATTATCATAAATTCATAAAGGAGTGTTCACATGCAATGAGGTCCGTCTACACAATCATCATTGTGATGCATGTAACAGTAAGAGTCCGACCAAAATGGCAACATATTTGAAGTCTGTAATAGAGAGCACCATTTTGTCATCGGGTCTTGTCATTCGGTTTACTGCCTACGGCTCAACTCAAATTTGTTTCTTAAAAGAAAAAAAAATTGGAAATGTATCTAGTGGCCTTCGTTTTTTTCGAGCATTATGTGACACATTATCATTTTTGGGTGAAAGACCCCATGTTTTGAAAAATGTCTGAATTTGCCTGGTGGCTAGTTTTTTTTCAAGTATAATGTGACGCATTGTTTTTTTTTTGGGTGAAAGACCCCATTTCTTGGAAAATTCTTTTGGATATGCCTGGTGGCTAATTTTTTTCAAGAATCATGTGTCACATTTGTTTATTTTGGGTGAAAGACCCCATTGCTTGAAAAATTGATTTTTTGGACTTGCCTCATGGCTATATATTTTTTTCCAAGTAACTATTATGTGTCACATTTAATTTTTTGGGTGAAAGACCCCATTCCTTGAAATATTGCTATTTTCCAATTATCTTGTTTGAGTGAAAGATCTCATATCTTGGAAAATAGTGAGACTACCTACTAGTGGCCTAAGTTTTCATTTTTTTGAGTTGAAGATTTCTTAAGGAAGTATCAAATTGAATTAGATATATTATGGTTTAATAATCAGATAAACCTATGCTGACAAGATCCGAACTTGACAAAATAATGTGGTGTACTGAATGTAAATTATAAGAGATATTTTTTTGAATAATCACACATCAGGAAATACATTTTAGAGGTTTCATGATTTCGAAGTTGATAAAATTTTAGGTGTCTTCAACACTACTGGTTTGATATCTATTCAAATAGATCTCATGAACATCTTGTATCTGATACAACATCTATTTTATCCTTATTCAGTCAGAGTCAGATGTCTAGGATTAGTATTGGATACTTAAATAATAATTGGTTTTATAATACAGAATAAAAACTGATTTTTGTGAATCAATCCGCACGACATTTTAGATTCTGATATTTCCTAGCTGATAACTTCAAATCTTTCATATCTCAACATGGCATCTAGTTGCGTTTCAGTCACCATCATAATGTCATCGATCTCTCATTTCTCTTTTTATCTTCTCTTTCTCTTTTTATCTTCTCTTTCTCTTTTTATCTTCCCTTGCTCTTTTTATCTTCCCTTTCTCTTTTTATCTTATCTATGTCTTATTAGTCATCTTCTTTCTTGCTATTCTTATATACCTCTTATTTTCTTTATCTTCTAATTTTAACTCAGGTCCATTTCTTCTAGAATTGTTTTTTTGTCTTTTAGGGTTAAAATCGATTAGTGGTAGGCTCTGGATTGCACTTTTGTAATGTTGAATAGGAGTATGTGACTTGGTGGTATTATCAGATCAGTGCCAAGCATATGGAGTGCACATATATCCTGTTTAGCATATACAGGGTGACCTACGATAATCGAAAGGTTAGGTTAGATGAACTTGAGTTGAATTTTACTTCTTTTCTGAATTTTCGATTAGTCTATTGGTAAGTTGGTAGTGGGCCTTGGAGAGCATTCGGTTTTATTTTGGTGCATTTACTAGAAATGTGTGACCTAGTGGAGAAGTATCTACTTCTCGCATTAGGCTTTGGAGTGCACACATTTTCTAGAATTTATTAGAAATCGAGTGACCCACTGGAACTTGGCTAGTTGTCTTAGTTGAATTCAGAATATTATTTCTCTTCATTTCCCTTTATTCTTTCTCTCTTTATTCTCATCATCTGTTATGTCTTTGAGTGGTGTGCTATTCCGGAAATCTCATTTCTCATTGGTTGTTGCCCATGTTTTACTTAGTGAATGAAGATGGTCATTCCTTTTGAGTAGTTTGATTATTGAATATTTTCTTGAGATGGCAAAGTCCATTAGGGTAGCGAGTTTTCTGGAGTGAGTACTCCATTAATTATATGTTGTTAATCAGTTTAAATTTTCCTTTTTCATCAGGGCAATATTGGCATTTGTGGTTTTGGCAGTAGGTTCATCATTTTTTGAAATAGGGACCTGATTGAGTGGGTGTGGGCCTCGCTCATTTGGACTACCTTCAATGGTGACATTTGTAGAAGGGGCAAGTATTGGGGGGTGAGCGGTGAACCCGGTAAATTCTGCCTACGGGGGATTACTCACAGCGTTCGTTGCACACTACTGTGCTTGTTTCGAGTTCTGCAGATCTGTCCACTTGAGGATTGGCTCACAGTACTCAATTGAGGAACACTCCCGCCTTAGAGTTTTTTACCGACTTGGCTTTACCAGTCGTTTTAGTTGGTATACTTTTATACCCCAAGTGAGGTAGCATTTGGTTTTTTTTTCTTCATAATTTTCAGTTTTGTTTATTTCCACCGGTGAATCTTGGGATACTGCTGGTCTCTTTGTTTGGGTAGTGGCGTTGCGGGTGATACCGTGGAAGCCTGGGGGCGAGTGGTCGATGGATGGTTTCCACGGCGCAGCTTTTCCATCTAGCAGCGAAGCGAACCTCCTGGCCAGGTTTTCATGGTGTCCTCTGCGCGTTACTGTTTGGATGGGGAGAATCAGTCCTCGCAAGGTTTACCCTACCACATATTAATGTAAAATAGAGTGGTAGTTTTTGGTTTCTTTTCAGTGTGGTAAATACTATAATTTACTAGGGGTATGACAGTTCTACTCCTTCCTTTATGGTAAATAAACCTTCCACAATATGTTAATGTACAGCATAGTGGTTTGGTATTAAATTATACGTTTCGGCATTCAGTAATAGCAATGAGTTCAAATCCATTCATCTTGTTTCACTTACGTTCTCTTGGTCAACTTTAAATTTCAGATATCCATATTTTTTAGAAAAAACTTGATAACCGCGGGTTCTCAATTTTTTTTCGGGAGAAGAGGGGATGTGTAACGAAATATAATTCGTTACTATCTGGTTAATGTTCAATATTTATATTTAATTAATCATTTACTGTTTATTGTTCAAAATATCAAGATTTCGATTAAACATCTTTCGTAAATAACAACACAACACTACAATATCAGCACAGTCATCTCTGAGAATTGTAAATCACCTGTTGTGATATTCAGTGAATGATAGATTATTATAAAGAACGCTTCAATTACCATTTCTGCAAATATTCCGTATCGACCTCTATTGATGAATAGATATATTAAAATAATAGATAACATAGACTCCTGCGTGAAGTCTAATTCGCGAAATGGTAATACGGGATATATGTCCGCTAAACCGTTTGGACCAATGAAATTGAACAAAATCAGTCAGGTGACCAGCAGGAGCTTCTTCACAGAGGAAGCAAGGAGGCTCGCTCTCTTCCTTTACGAATTCTGATCGAGAGAGCCATTGTTTTCTAATAGAGGAATTTTCGTTCCCTTTTCTCCAAAAAAAATATTGAGAACATAATTTTTCTTGGACAGGATGTGTGAGTGAGTAGGCACAATTTTGATTAGCGATTGCTATAATTTATTTGGATTAATGGATTAATTACAGCAGGATTTTAATTTTTGCAAATGGCGGTGATTTGACACCGACGGCTTTCGCGTGGAGAACCTTTTTACCTCTGATATTCTCATAAATATTGCTTAATTGTTTAATATATTATCTATGGATTTGGTTGATCATAGGAAATAGTCATATATTAGATGAATTCTTGTGGTGATTCTCTTTTTGAGCATGCTTTGACACCGGTTTTACAAACCACGTGTTGAACAGGAATCTGCTGTTTTTTCAATTTTTTTAGCACGTAAGCAGCCAAAAGTTTTTGACTCTGGACTCTTTTCCTAACTCTTTCTAACCGATACGTAAAGAAAAGGAAGTTTGAAATTGTTCCGGTTTCCAGAAGGATCTTGTACAGTTGAGTGAGACATGTAAAATTTTTAACATAATAAATTTGTAGTACTTCCGATCACTCACCTATACAAACCTTCTTACTAAGATCAATTTCACAATTCCTAATTGAATTAGAAAAGTAATAGTTAAGATATCAGAGGTATATAATGTCCTGTTAGTAAGGTAAAATTTCATATCCTCGCTATATTATGCTTCTATCTTTTGCCTATCTTGAATTTCATTGCACCTCTTGCCTATATTTTGGTGTCATATCTTGAAAATTTATACTTTCAAATTTTTTCTATATCAGATGATATAGTTTAGATTCATTATCTTTCAACTCCTTACAAGTGGCCAATTGTACGGAGTGGAATTAGGTACTTCATGTTCATGATATTCAGCATATATAATTATATGAATTGTATGTTTATGAATTGCTTAGATTATTACTGATAAAATTGTATAATTTATGGAATTATATAGCCCTCAGCTGTAATTCATTTTTGGGACCTTCAGTCCAATTCAACCCTGATCACTGACTGATTCTCGTTTTCCACCTTTTATATGTCTTCGATCGAGTGATTGACATCCAACAAACACAGCTATACTGAGCGCCTGAACTTTGGGAAGTATTGGGAGATGTTGGAAAATCTGGGTTCCTGGCAGATGTTTCAGTGCTGAAACAGTTGTACCGACCTACCTCAGGGCTGAGCAGGTCATCTCTGCAATCCATTGAGACTATAGAGCTGCAGGCATCTTGAACAGGACACCTCTAACAATCCTAGTGGTTGCCGCAAGTATAGAGCTGTAATAACGTATACGATCAAACTCGCGGAATAGAGATCAGTTAGTTTTTGTCAAAACCTCTATTTGTCACATTGCCTCACCAACTTATGTTATAGAATATATACTTTTTTTTGAATCTCTTGTTTTATTGCTCTAACTCAGGAGAGAGTTCTGAAAGATTTTTGATTATTGTCTTTTGTAATTTTTTTGTCTATTTTTTTTACAATAATAAATAGACTGGCGCTCAACTTCACTTGACACAATATAAAATTCATTCTGTTAGCTACAAAAATCATCTACCGAAGAATAGTCCAAAGAATTCACCCCTCTGGAATCTCATGCTCAATGTTCTTGGAGCTAAGGGCTGAAAGAATTTTCTTTCGTATCACGTTCTCTAGATTCTATTGAACTATATGTCCTATGATATGAAATAACTAAATACAAAATAAATTTGGCATTTCTCAATAATATAATACACGAAATTACTTGATTAAATAAGTACCTACTATCTATTAGGATCCACACTTTAACAATATTGGGTTACGATTACAATGATAAAACTTATCACTAAAAAAAACTCACAAGAACGAAAAAACATTAGTCCTTCATTGATGATCGCCATTGACGCTTACTGACGCCGTACGCGTCTCAGGGTGACGCGCAGTTATCCAGAGGGGTCGGCAAGCGACACTCACCTTTCTTCTGGGGCCTCAGGGTCTGGATCGACCACGGAGTTTGGGGCGTTGGCTTCGGAAAGGGCTGCTTCAGGTGTCGGAAGGGCTGCTTCAACTGGAGCAGGCACTGCGCTTGTTCCGCAATCCCATAGGGCCCAACATTGTTGAGAAAGTCTCGTTCTCGTCGTAAATTGTCACAGATGTTAATTATAAGGTTCAGCTTCTCGTTGCAGGCTGGCATCTCTCGAACCAATTCCATTACTTGCTGCATAGTGTATCGTCTTTTTAGTACACTATGAAATACCTATTATTTCAACTGGTTCGATGGTAACTGAGCAGTTTCTTTGACTATCCAGCATTTAATAACGTTTTAATTTCTTGTTTGGATAAAAGTTTCATGAGAATATCTGAAACCGACCGACAGCACTTTCGATAGTTTATTTTTTATTATTTAGGTTGTTACGGGTTGAGATTGCCAAGGAATAATATATACAATTTGACAACGTTAATTTATTTGAAATCTATAATTCGCTTCAAACATATTAACAAAACACCCATGAGCATCCAAAGTATAGCCTGGTATAGCTTCCTCTCGTCCTGACTCCTGATCGTTTCCTCTAGAGAAATCTGTGAATCGATAGGAAATTATAAGTTCGAATTTGATATTATATCACTCACTGTAATCGACTCCATCTAACTCCTGAGGCCTGATCATTGACTGATCAACCTGGTAGGAAACAGTCTCAGATCAATGCGTAGTATGACGTAGGTCGTGGTATTCTGACCCAAGTCCGGTATTCAGAACTGTTCTGAACCTACTCTGAAGGCTTTCCTCTTTGGTGTTCCAAGCAAACCGTCATTTTTCATGATCAGTGATGGATCACTGATTGACATCGTTGACATGTACTGAAATTGCGAGGGAAAGAGAGATTTTTTTTTTGGATGGTATTGCGATAAGATTAGCGCATCGGCACATTTTCTTTCATGTAATAATTTTGCTACTTGTTGAAAGTGCATACCGTTTCGGCGGATCTCATTTTCCTGGTAAAGAAAGTGGTTATCGAGACGCCAATATTGAGATAATCGATAGTATCAGAGGAATGATACCTGATTTCATCAGTAGATGGATTTTTTTGTTGGCTGTAAGAAAAACCACCCGGTGATCTCATCACAAATATCACGAACAATTACTCACTTTTAGGCCACACTCCATCATTCAGGTAGGTTGTTGGTCCATAGGTATCATCTTCAGTAGTATCAGAACTTGGAAATTATTTCAGTCAACATGAAAATATTCTATTATTTTAGGCCTAGTTTTCCGGACCCAGCTTACTGGCTGTGTGAATGCTTACTCGCTATAAGTAGAGCTATATTCCTATTTCGGCTTTGCATGTCTACCTACTCTTCAGTAGAATAGAGATTCTTTCCCATATAGAGAGTTCTTGTCTTGGATGAAGCGATCAGGAGTCACAGAGGCCAACAAGCTCGACAACATCAGATCATACAGGCGAGTCCATTCCAATTTAATGTTCACTAGCGCGTGATAATTGCTACAATTGCTTCAGCTACATTGCTTTCCATAGCATATCATTTTCTTCTCATAGCATGTACCTGTCTGCTGACTAGCTTGCTTATTAGTTATAATAGTTATTTGCCAGTGTATCAAAACTCATACTCACACAAAATCTACAATACAACATTGATCATTTTCTTGAGACTGTAAACTTTCAGTATATATACTAAAAGTACTTACCTATCAGTGTACAGAGAGAGGCCCTTATATTAGCCCTATAGAACCTACCTAAGTACTAGTAGGTATATGATTACTGACAAACACTCACAACTTCTTTCACTATTTCAATCAGCTGGATAAAATAGTTTCAGGTGGATTTGAGTACCTACCTATAGGTTATATAGATTTTTCCAGACAACCTGTATCCTGTCAGGACTGTAGCTTGCGGCTGTTATCCTTAATATCATCCTAATTGATTCCAAAGTTTGATTTGTATACCTATATTGGTCCTTAGAATTGTTTATTCAAGCGCACAGCACTTAGAATGTGAATTGGGGAGTTTTGAACGTTGACAGTGTTGGTTTCGGAACACGAGATTTCACAGAAGCGGTTGATTGTTGGAACCCGACGTTCAGTCTTACAGGGTTGTCATACCATTTCGAATCACCCCAGTGTTGCCAGACCCACTGAATTATCCTGATATTTGAGACCTTATATTTGAAAGTTCTGCAACCCCAATAATTGTGAATCATTTGGTCCAAGGAGACCAGATTGATACAAACAATATCTTGAGAATACAATTCGCATCAGCCCTTATGAGAGTATTTGTCGTTGAGATAGGTATTTGAGTAACTTCTCTTTGATATAAGTATAGTTTGGTATTAAATACCATATTAAATAAGTTTATTGATTTGAACATAGTTTTCTTTTCCACACCCTAATCTTCCTGAGCTTCCTGGTATTCTCTTCAAATTATTTAAGAGACAAAACTAGTTACCTCAGGCTTTTCTCAACCATTTATGATTAATTCAATAATTTTATAATTTTATCAAGTAAAATTTTTCCAAATGTGATCGCATTCATATTTCATTGCTATGCAATACCAAACTTATACCATTTAAAAACAACAACTCAAATCTACCAACTTTCTCGTATTTCATTATTTCATTATTTCATTGTTTTCAATTAGGTTTTATTTCTCCGTCTTTCTATACATGATTCATTAACTCACATGTCGTATTATAGTAATTATTGTAAGGGTTACCGTAAAGAGAGAAATGGAAAGCAAAAAACAAGCCACTCGCGCTTAGTTTGCCTACCATTTTTTTCTCTTCGAACGGTTAAAATGACCTAACTGTAATATTATGTTATTTTTGAATTGAATTGAAATAAATTGAATTGAATTGAATTGAATGGTCAAGATAGAAAAATTATTGGTAACAAATTGGCGCCCAACTTTTTTTATTTAAATATTTTCACCATACAGGGTGGTGCTAGTTGTACTCTCAAGTGTTTATACATACAGGATAGTCTTTTTCAATTGATTCACTTATTCATGGTCAATTAATAAATTAGTACACTCTACAAAATTTTGAACTTTCTAGATATACAGGGTTGCGCTGCTAACAGTGAAAACAATTGAATTCCAATTTGATCTTACCTATTCTCGCAGATTATAAACGGAGGGTAGGTATTCGAATATTTTGCAGGTAGTATAGTTTGAATATTTTTTTGGGGATTGGTTTTATACAGGGTGGCCTGTTTATACTAATAAATTTGTTGTGCAGGGATTCTAGCTTATTGCTTTGATTAAAGTATCCAGCATTTATATCGTTGCATAATAAAGTGAAACTGCGATTATTTGGTCGTTTTTACAGGGTGGTCCTGTTGACACTTGATTTCCTTTGAGGATTTTAAATCAGTTGTCTGGATATAACGGAAAACTGATGAAGAAAAAAATAAAAACATAAATTTTTGTCACTTTTGCCTACAGAGTGGTCCAAATAATTCACATTGGTGAAAATATTCTTGGGTTTCGATATTCAGGGTGACACACTGATCTGTTGGTTTGCTTCAACTTGAGGCAACTTGCGCGCAACTTTTGGCAACACTACTCTTTCAATTTAGTGGTCCTATTGGAGTTTTTTTTCTTTTTTTTTCTTCTTTGAGGAAAGGGAAGGGTTTTGGAATATTTTGAGAGTATCCATTTATCGAATCGACATTGAGTCAATTTGCAAAAAAAAAGTGAACATTGAAGATGGAAGTAAATAGGCTGTTAGGTGATGAAATAGCCTACGAGCTCAAAATACGGAATTTACCGACACTCACCACTGTGTCTGAAAATCGTATTGCCTTGAGAGGAGCATTGAGGTTCGAACGTGAAGGAATAGTATGGTGAATATGGATGGACTTAGTTTAATTCCTGAGGAAGAATATAATACATGCCAACGAAAGTTAGAGGAACTCCAGAAAGATATTGACCGATTCGATTTGGAAAATAGAGTGAATGAATTTCGTAGAATATCTACGAGACTCCATCATGTGAATCTACGATTGCGAAGAATTCCTAGTGGAACTGAACAGCAAGAAGAGCTCAGACGCGCACTTCTGAGTAGGTGCATGGTTTTGGTCGACGAAGTTGGGACGATCAACGAAGAGGCTGACATTCCGCACAATTACACCAGTAGGAGTCATAGAAGGAATGAGAATATAATGGATAGTGAAAATCCTGTGACCGGGTCCCTCATAGATGATCCAAACCCTTTACTCCCAGAATTGATCACCTGTGACGCAAACAAGAGAGATCTACCATCAGGTTCTTGTTCCGCTGACGACCGAGAATCAATGAGACCAAATCCAACTTCTCAGCCAAAGTCTACTGAATCAACTAATGCAGCTAGACATGGTAAGGCAAATAATTCCCAGACTCAAAATTCTCATTGGACAGTGAAATTCTAGAACTAGGGTAGGTGACCTAAATGACAATATTCCTACTGCCTCTTCGAGATTTCATGACAATCCTGAAGGTAGGAGTGAATCAATGTTTGATTTACCACCTCGTGTTCATTTTCAGTCCAATATGGGAGGTAAGGAACAGCTACCATCACGCACCGACTCCTCTCAACCGCAAGATGCTCGGAATTCATGGAAATCATACGCCCCAGCATATGATAACATGTCGAGTCTACATAATCTGAACCTATCTCCAATTACTATTGATAGAGGACAAACCACGCCACCATATCTGGATGTGTCTAGATGGAAAATTCATTATGATGGAGAAAGTAGTGTGACCAATTTCTTGGAGAGAATAGAAGAACTGAGACACTCGCGGGGAGTTACTAGTTCACAGCTCTTGCGGTCTGCTGCGGAAATTTTCACTAAAGATGCATTGTTATGGTATAGAACCCATAGTTTCAGTTCATGGGAAGAGTACAGATGATCCGGAGGAACTTACTTCCCTACGTTCAATCTCAAATCGCTCTCCATCCAACCAACTCCATAGAGGAATTAACCCATCTGAGCCGCATGGTGGAAGAAATAGCTATAAGGAACCAAAAATTCTGTCCACCTCCTTCAAACTTCAAGCAGTGTGTGGAGCCCGAGCTCGCATACCGGAGATCACCGGCACATCCAACCAATTTTTCGATGGCTCCGATACACCAGTTTCCGGAAGTTGGAGAATCGGCACCCAATCGCTCCAAGTCAGACTGGTTCAGAAATCAACCGGAGACCACAACTGATTCTACGAACCAGGTTAAGACAACATGCTGGAACTGCCGCAAAGTAGGACACCGGTTCAAGAACTGTCCTAGCCCACGAAGAACCTTTTGTTTTCGATGTGGCCAAGAAGGGGTAACAGCTCCTAACTGTAAAACTTGTCGTCAAAAAAATGTGAAGGGGGGCAAGCACTAGGTCGGATGCTGCCATCCCCTCCTACACGACCGACCGAAAATCACTTGACCCTAGCCATTCTCGACTTTGTATTAGCACACGCTAAAAACGATGCCCGACCTTATCTGAAAGTCGAAATATATGGGAAGGAGATATTAGGACTGCTCGACTCGGGATGTAGTACGACTGTTATTGGTCAACCGTTATGGAATATTTTGAGTAAATTCTGCACATTGGGGAAATCTAGTCAGTCAATATGTACCGTGGCGAACGGGAATTCATGCAACGTTCTGGGTTGTGTTACTCTTCCGATAAGACTGGAAAACCGAGTGAGATTGTTTCGAATTTTGGTAGTGCCATCAATTCCATACCATCTTATTCTCGGCGTTGACTTTTGGATGCAAATGGGCATTGTGCCGGATTTGTATTCCGATAGTTGGTGCTTTAGGGCGGGCAACCGAGATGATATCTACATCGATGCTCTCAACCGAGAAGAAAATTTGAGTTCGGAACAGCGTCGACAGTTGGACGAACTGATCAATGCCACCTTCCAAAATATGTCAAACAAACCGGGTTGCACTAATGCGGTTGAACATATTATACGAATAAAACCCAATCAGACTCCTATCAAGCAACGTCACTACCCCTTGAGTCCGGCTCTACAAAGTCACGTGAATAAAGAATTGGAGCAGATGCTGGAAGATGGGATCATCGAACCCTCTATGTCTCCATGGGCCTCACCGATCGTTCTCGTGAAGAAACCTGATGGCAGTCATCGGTTTTGCGTCAACTATAAAAAGTTGAATGAGGTCAGCCTGCCCGATGCCTACCCGTTACCATTTGTTACTTCTACTTTAGATAAGCTGCGAGATGCGAAATTCCTGACAACCCTGGATATTAAGTCGGCATATTGGCAGATTCCCATCGCAGAGTCGTCGCGACCTTTAACGGCATTCGTAGTACCAACTAGAGGACTATTCCAATTCAAGCGGATGCCCTTTGGGTTGCATAACGCTCCAGCCACCTGGCAACGATTTATCGACAGGGTAATCGGTATTGACTTGGAACAGTTCGTCTTTGTATACCTGGACGATATAATTATTTGTACCCCCACTTTTCCACAACACCTCGACGTCTTGCAGAAGGTTTTGAAACGAGTCAGCGATGCTGGTTTGACTTTAAACCGTGAAAAATGCAACTTTTGCAAACCTGAACTGCGGTATCTGGGTTACATCGTTAATTCTTCCGGATTGATAGTAGATCCCGAGAAAGTGGAGGCCATAATTAAGATACCTACTCCTAAAAATGTATCAGAAGTTCGGCGAATAGTGGGCTTAGCCTCTTGGTACAGACGCTTCGTCCCCAATTTCTCCACAGTGACAGCTCCTCTGAATTCACTTCTACGTAAGAATGTGAAATTTTGCTGGGATGAATCGTGTAGTGTAGCCTTGGAAAATATTAAGAATTTTCTGGTGACAGCACCAGTGTTGAATTGTCTGAACTTTGAGGTACCCTTCACTATCCAAACCGATGCATCAGACTATGGTCTTGGAGCCGTTCTTTCGCAGGAGATTGATGGAGAGGAACGGGTAATCTGCTACCTTTCTCGCTCCCTCACAAAAAATGAGAGGAAATTTAGTACCACCGAGAAGGAGTGCCTGGCTGTGCTATTCGCCGTGGAGAGACTCCGTCCATATATTGAGGGTACACGGTTCACCGTTATAACAGACCATTGGAGTCTGAAGTGGTTGTACCACATCAAAGATCCGGTAGGTCGTATCGCTCGCTGGGCGGTGCGTCTGCAGCAGTACGACTTTGACATTGTACATCGTAAGGGTAAAGAACATGTAGTTCCTGATACACTTGTAGCATTTAAATTTACCACCAAATGATTTAAATTTGAAACGAGTTTGAAACCAATTTAAAATAGTAATATACCAGCTGAAATTACTATAATATAGCTACAGTTTGGTTAATAAACAATATACTCACAGGAAGCATTCAGTTTGTCACCAACAAATCTTTGAAAATAAAAGGAATTTATTAAAACAACACTATATCACACAAGTTTCTAATGATAGTATATCACAAACACACTAGGTATTACTCTTGCTTCTGAAATTCTAAGGACTGTCGGAAGTGATGTAACTAGCTGCAGGAATCTTATGATTTCTGGCTATCTGTCTGATCCAGGCCTAGAATGGAAGAAAAGAGTCAGTAAAGATATCCATTCAAAGTAAACAAGCGACTTACCATTGTGTTCTCTGGTGTGATAAATTCTATGGTGCTGACTATTTCAGGGTTTGTGAAGATCGTCTTTTCGATCTCAATGTGATTCTGAGTGATTTATTGGGTTTTTGTTTATTTTTCTGAATATAATAGTATAGGTTATAATTATTTTCGAGAGTCGATGTCATTGCTTGGTCTGTCATTGATCTTCTGTCATCGATCTTCTGTCATCGATCTTCTGCCATCGGTCTCCTGTCTCAAGTTGGTTAGCCGTAAATGTTCGTGTCCGTAACAGAAAAGAAAGAAGAAGAATGGTAGTCTTCTCGGATTGTCTTCGTTGGACTTCGTTCTGTCAAACGAGATAACATTTATGGTTCTGACCAATGGCAGGCTGAGGATTCAAAACTGGCGCTGATTTCATACAGGATGTGGAGTTTTTTTGGGCAAATGTTGGAATGAGAAGATGGTATCCATCCTGGAGCAGCTACCTCGAGGCTTTTTCCTGTGTGGCCATGATGAGGTGCGCTTGACTCGTTTTTGATTTTCTTTTTTCGGTGTGTTTAACCGGGAATTAACCCTTTTGGGGAATTTGTGTGAGAGTCGTTGGGGCCGAGTTCAAGTCGCACCCATCATTGGTGGTTTTTTGGAGCCTTTTTAAGGGGATTTGTGCCGACCACCGGGAGACTGCCATGTGGTAGAAACGCCGCCATTTTTGTCCTGCTGTCTTGATGTCCTGTTTGCTGTTCATCTTCTAGTTTTACCTCCCTTCTCAGAAGGTAAGTTATGACTTATAAGCCAGCAATGATATCTTCAGGTTGAAAATATACCTGTTTTTCTTTGGTTTTTTTCTTTTGCACATGTCCTCTCATGAGGCTATTTTTGTTAGGGTGTTAGGGTACAGCTTAGCCCTCATCAGACTCCTGGCATCGAACGAAACGACTCTTGTGGCACCTATGACTCTGGTCAAGATTTCCACGAGGGCCAACATCGAGTCACTTTTAAATCTTGGCCAGAGTCGACAGACAACCACCGGATGAGGACCAGTAGAGCCGGTAGAGGCTGGCGACCTGCTGAGCTACACCATCGACCCCTGGCTGGCCTGGGAGTGTGAGCCTTCTTCTAGTCTTCTCTTCGTCATCTTCCTGTGCTGTTTCCTGTCTGCTTCCTGTTTTCTTCCTGTCGTTGCTGTTTCCAACTACACCAAGTGGACCTTGGATAGAGGCTACGTTTATGGACCATCGGACCTTATCACCAGGTTTTTTTACACCTTCTGTGTTGTATTATTTCCTTGAGATTTATTCATATTAGTATTTATCATACCATCATTTTTTGGACAACTAATTATTCATATCACTACCATATCATACTACCATGATTATATTATGAACCGTAACCTAAAGAGCTCTTGTGAAGCTCTCACATAGTACTATGTGACAGCGGATTTAGTCACAGGTTTATTACCAATATACTTCATTGGGCTTATTTTGAGAAGTATAACATCCGGTATACATATGTATGTATCTTGATATGATATATTATTTAATTGATTTAATTATTACTAATATGATCTATTACTCTGGTCCATAACATATATTTGCCTTGTTCATTTTTGGTGTCTATTATATGTACTTGTATGTGTTATGGTTTTATTCTTCTATTTGTCCAACCCAGATATCTAAGAAAATTTAATTCTATAATTTCAGGTATTGTTAAAAGGTAGGTATTTGGTTTCTCAATTTTCCAAATATATTATATTTTACTATTAAATTGAGTGGCGCCCTCTAAAATTTGAATTTTCGATCTCTGAGCCAAATAAAATCCGAACTCACTATATCTGTTCTCCGGCGAACAGCTGCCGTCAGCATAATGTGAACTACTTTGTTTTGATTTCATTTTTGAGTTATAAAGTAGGCCATACACTCTCACGTGCTGTGCCGATGCTGGACACTGTCGAGGTTATTACTGCTGTGGACGACCGGATCAGTGAGGATAGATGGATTGGTGACATGCGTCAACGAATTATCCGAACTCCAGCAAAGTATCCGTTATGGAGAGTGGAGGGACAGCAAATTTACAAACGGAACAAATTTGAATATTCAGACCTCCTTGACAATGAGGCCGACCAATGGCTACTCGTCGCCCCGAAACGGGATCGAGAACAAATTATCCGTGAGCACCATGACCCTCCCACTTGTGGGCATCCAGGTATCTACAAGACGATGACTCGAATATCGGCTAGATATTATTGGCCCAAAATGAGGTGCGACGTAGCTCGATTCATACGAAACTGTGAAGTGTGCCTAAAAACTAAGCCCGAACAGAAACGACCTGCAGGGTTAATGCTTAGTTTGCCAGCTACCGTTTCGAGACCTTGGCAACTGGTGAGTATAGATTTGGTAGGACCCCTTCCTCGTACCACATCAGGTTATGCGTACATATTATCAATTTGTGATTGCTTTAGCAAATTTGTATTGTTATTCTCACTTAGGACAGCAACAGCCGTAAATGTTACCAAGTTATTCGAGGAACAAGTGATCCTCATGTTTGGTGCACCTAATAAAGTTTTAACGGATAACGGTGTTCAGTTTAAGAGCCGCCAATTCACTGAGAAGTTGTCTGAATATAAAATCACTCACGCATACACCGCTAACTACCATCCGCAGTCAAATCCCGTAGAAAGGGTTCATCGTGTGGTGAAGACGATGTTAACAGCGTATGTCAGTGAAAACCATAAGATTTGGGATAGATATTTGGCGAAAGTGGCTTTTGCCATTAGGTCAGCGCGTCACGAAGTTACAGGCCTGACTCCGAATTTCATCAATTTTGGAAGGGAAGTCAATATTTCAGGAGATTTACAGCTACCCGTTGAAGGAGAGATTCAATTTTATAGAGATCAGAATCAGAAACACCGTGTCACTACTCTAAACAAATTGTACGAAGACGTGAAGAAACGACTGGGTAAAGCTTACGAACAGTGTATATAACTTGAGGCGACGCGATGAGAAGTTCTCCTTGAATCAAGTAGTTTGGCGAAAGAATTATGCTATATCTGACGCAACGAAGCAGTTCACCGCAAAATTTGCTACCAAATATGTCGGTCCATACACTATCGGCGAAATCTTGTCCCCCTGGACATATGAGCTATTGGACGAAACAGGAAGAAAATCCGGCGTTTGGCACGCCAAGGATCTCAAAGCCCATCCTCCCGATCAATAATAGCGAAAGTTGAAACGACAAGTGCTTTTGGAATACCTATATATATCTCTAATGAAGATTCCTCAATTCTCATAATATTAACCAGTTTTTTTGTTTTCTTGGAAAAAAAAACTTCAATTGGGAAGGGGTGGTGTTGTTACGGGTTGAGATTGCCAAGGAATAATATATACAATTTGACAACGTTAATTTATTTGAAATCTATAATTCGCTTCAAACATATTAACAAAACACCCATGAGCATCCAAAGTATAGCCTGGTATAGCTTCTTCTCGTCCTGACTCCTGATCGTTTCCTCTAGAGAAATCTGTGAATCGATAGGAAATTATAAGTTCGAATTTGATATTATATCACTCACTGTAATCGACTCCATCTAACTCCTGAGGCCTGATCATTGACTGATCAACCTGGTAGGAAACAGTCTCAGATCAATGCGTAGTATGACGTAGGTCGTGGTACTCTGACCCAAGTCCGGTATTCAGAACTGTTCTGAACCTACTCTGAAGGCTTTCCTCTTTGGTGTTCCAAGCAAACCGTCATTTTTCATGATCAGTGATGGATCACTGATTGACATCGTTGACATGTACTGAAATTGCGAGGGAAAGAGAGATTTTTTTTTGGATGGTATTGCGATAAGATTAGAGCATCGGCACATTTTCTTTCATGTAATAATTTTGCTACTTGTTGAAAGTGCATACCGTTTCGGCGGATCTGATTTTCCTGGTAAAGAAAGTGGTTATCGAGACGCCAATATTGAGATAATCGATAGTATCAGAGGATTGATACCTGATTTCATCAGTAGATGGATTTTTTTTGTTGGCTGTAAGAAAAACCACCCGGTGATCTCATCACAAATATCACAAACAATTACTCACTTTTAGGCCACACTCCATCATTCAGGTAGGTTGTTGGTCCATAGGTATCATCTTCAGTAGTATCAGAACTTGGAAATTATTTCAGTCAACATGAAAATATTCTATTATTTTAGGCCTAGTTTTCCGGACCCAGCTTACTGCCTCGCTATAAGTAGAGCTATATTCCTATTTCGGCTTTGCATGTCTACCTACTCTTCAGTAGAATAGAGATTCTTTCCCATATAGAGAGTTCTTGTCTTGGATGAAGCGATCAGGAGTCACAGAGGCCAACAAGCTCGACAACATCAGATCATACAGGCGAGTCCATTCCAATTTAATGTTCACTAGCGCGTGATAATTGCTACAATTGCTTCAGCTGCATTGCTTTCCATAGCATATCATTTTCTTCTCATAGCATGTACCTGTCTGCTGACTAGCTTGCTTATTAGTTATAATAGTTATTTGCCAGTGTATCAAAACTCATACTCACACAAAATCTACAATACAACATTGATCATTTTCTTGAGACTGTAAACTTTCAGTATATATACTAAAAGTACTTACCTATCAGTGTACAGAGAGAGGCCCTTATATTAGCCCTATAGAACCTACCTAAGTACTAGTAGGTATATGATTACTGACAAACACTCACAACTTCTTTCACTATTTCAATCAGCTGGATAAAATAGTTTCAGGTGGATTTGAGTACCTACCTATAGGTTATATAGATTTTTCCAGACAACCTGTTTCCTGTCAGGACTGTAGCTTGCGGCTGTTATCCTTAATATCATCCTAATTGATTCCAAAGTTTGATTTGTATACCTATATTGGTCCTTAGAATTGTTTATTCAAGCGCACAGCACTTAGAATGTGAATTGGGGAGTTTTGAACGTTGACAGTGTTGGTTTCGGAACACGAGATTTCACAGAAGCGGTTGATTGTTGGAACCCGACGTTCAGTCTTACAGGGTTGTCATACCATTTCGAATCACCCCAGTGTTGCCAGACCCACTGAATTATCCTGATATTCGAGACCTTATATTTGAAAGTTCTGCAACCCCAATAATTGTGAATCATTTGGTCCAAGGAGACCAGATTGATACAAACAATATCTTGAGAATACAATTCGCATCAACCCTTATGAGAGTATTTGTCGTTGAGATAGGTATTTGAGTAACTTCTCTTTGATATAAGTATAGTTTGGTATTAAATACCATATCAAATAAGTTTATTGATTTGAACATAGTTTTCTTTTCCACACCCTAATCTCCCTGAGCTTCCTGGTATTCTCTTCAAATTATTTGAGAGACAAAACTAGTTACCTCAGGCTTTTCTCAACCATTTATGATTAATGGTCAAGAGAGAAAAATTACTGGTAACAAGGTCCATATATGCAACTGAAATTGGTTTCAAACGTAAATATTAATATCATCTGATGCATTAGAGAGTGTTCCTCAGATATTTGTTTATGCTGTGCTCAAAATATATGTATATTTTTTCAGTGGTGATATCTTCCTTGGAGGTTACGTAATTCCTATAGGCACGGAATTTTCTTTTTTACTTGTCAGGAAATCTACATGCAATATTCTACATTTGCCACTCATGCTGCCCTAATTAATCTCTAAGCATAGTACTGTCTTAATTAATAGTCTGCCCATAGTGATGCGGACTTTCAATTTCTATTCAACTGCCATCCTACAGAGTGAAAAGTGTCATTCGTTTCTTGTAACTCTTGCCGTAGAACTTGATACTCGTAATTGTTAGATGGCTCTAATGGTGCTTCCTGCTCTGCCTCCAACAATTGATTTTTGTTGAAGTGGACGGGTGCTTCTTCATGTGGCGCATCATTACTATGGGTTACGATGAGCTCTGGGCGTTGATTAATATTCGTCATAGGGATTTTTTCGTTTCTTTCCTTTTCACACGGCTGCTTATCATCTTTATGTTGACTTACTATAAACACTGTTAATCTATCCCAACAAGATGCCAACATGGGTAATGAACAGCATTTTAGTTTATGAATGGCTATTGCATTCAGTATGGCTTCACATGCGAATTTCAAAATTTTTCCAATGAAATAAATTCCTAAAAATCCACTTGTCCATTCTCCTAGACGTAAGAACCAACCGTACAACTTTCTAATGGTAGAATTCGTTATTTTTTCAAGTTCTTCTTTATCAAATAGGTTCAAGATCGTAAAGCCTTGGTTTTCCACTGGTTTTCCAGCCATTTTTCGTAGAATAATGTTATTCATTGCTTGTTTCTCTATGCCGAACATCATGGATTCCTGTGCTTTCCTTATCTCCTCGTTGGTGTAAATTCCCCCAGTACTTAGTCGTTGAATAAAGGGTAGCTCGAAAAAATCTTCATTATCGACTTTCAATTCAATTGGTGTAATCCCAATATTTGGATATGGGTCAAAACCAACCCATTTATCTCTTGGACATGTTTCTGAAGGATCCTAGTCAACGGGGACATGAAATACGATGTGTTATAGGCAGTAACTGGTAATCCAACATAACATGCGGTTTCACGTCGCACCTCCACATTTATTGGAAAACATCTCATGATATACATTACTTCTCCACTGATTTTTGCAATATATCCTTGATTGTTCTTTATTACTGTGGCTACTGAATGTGGTGATAGTGGAGCTAAAATTAATCTATTCTTCAGTATTTCTCGATGTAGGAGACAACGACGATGTATAGTGTGGCTGAACACATCGTTCAGGTTTCGTTTAAAGGACTGCTCGACATACATAAACTTGGTATTAATGTAGGTTATTAAATCGGCATCGTAATTGTCATATTTTGCCCAATTCTTAGAGGGATTATCTCTATTATATTCTTCTACTAGCAGTTGTGGATGTTCTGTGCTCCACAATTGGCGGTAACATAATTGCTCTTTTTTGATAAGCTGAAGGGCAAATATTTTTGTGCGATCTTCAACTACAAGATATTGGTTACAATATTCGTCTCCGCATTTTTTCTGAACCAGAGTTCCTTTCCCTTGATACAAAATCCTGTGAAGTTGCAATCATCCTGACGAATTGGGTCCCATATTGTTTCACCATTACTATAGTCTATACAGTATCCCTTCAGATATGGACAAGTGACATCATTCTGTAGGGATATTTCATTATTTTCGAGCTTTGCAGTAGTCAAATAGTCTCGAATGGTGATCTTCAAACTAGCTGTAACAATGACATTATGCCATTCACGTCCATTGAAACTATAAGTTACCCCTTTACATGAACCTTCGCTATCCACTGATCCAGCGAGGGTAGCTGTTGTGCTATCCCAGCAAACACAAATATGTAAAATTGACATAAATGTTACATAACTGATGATACATGTTATGTAACAATGTTTCGTAGAATTTACATCACTTATACGGCGAAATGTCCGCCTCAGATACAACCTCATTTTTACATAACATTAAAGTAACTACTTTATATATATTTTATATTATTTTTTTATGTCCGCCACAACATAATACATGTTAAATAGTTACATAAAATTCACACCAGTGTTACGTAGAAATGTCCGCCTCTAATAACACCTCTTCGTTACGTAGCATTTATATAACTATTTCAACAAAATGTTCAAGTATTAGTTACGTCACACTTATATAAAATATAAAATACTGTATATAACGTAGATATTCCATTTTTTTAACCATTATCGTAGAAATTTTCTGGGTGAACTTGTACGAGTTAGGATAGCGATAACCTTACCTATTATAGTAGTATCCGAGATAACTTCTTGCCTTGGAAAATTTTCTGCCGCCGACAGGATTCGAACACGGGTCGCAGCGGTTAGAAATTAGAATACTGACGCTTCTACCACTGAGCTACCAGGCCCCTTTACAATTTCACAAGTTTTATATAACACAAATAGAATATATCACTATTTTGCATTTTGGGTAAAGGAATATAGATATGCGGGTCACCATATACAGCTTATAATATTATAATCGAACGAATGCAGAAGCTAAGACAGCAGATAAGTGTTACTGATCCACTTAGCCACTTACATTAATACTATTGGCAGCAAGTTTTTATGTATCAAATATATCATAGTGATGTCAAATATTCACATATAAAGATGAGGTTTACATTTTTACATAGTAGTTACTTAATACTGTGCATGTTTATAATATTGACATCAAGTTTTTTTGTATCAGCCATGTCATATTTATGTCAACTATTTACGTAAAATCGAAGTTTACGAATCTCAGAAATGAGATGTTATATTCACATAACTATTTTACATAAAAATATTCCATTGATTTTATATAATATTTACGTGAATGTAACAGATGTGTTTGCTGGAATGGGAGTTATTCGCTGATAACTTAATTACTTGTCCGGGAAAACCTCTATTCCTGAAATCATCACTTTCACTTTCCTCATCAGAATTACTTGATTCTTGTGGTGGTACAAGAATTCTAACTGGCCCATCGTCGGTTGATGTAACAAGCTCCTCTTCAGTCCGTGGTAGTGATGTTTCATCTTCTTTATCGGTATCTTCTAATCCTATATACTTTTTCAACCGATTTAAATGTACAACATGTTCGCTTTTGCCATTAATTTCTTTTATTCGGAATGTAACCGGTCCCATTATTTCAATTATTCGATACGGTCCTGAATATTTTTGGATAAAATTTTTGAGCTAATTGACGACCTGCCTTTACTGCTGGTGTGTAGAGATACACACTATCCCCTAGTTTATAAACTATTGGTTTTGCTTTTCTATTAAAACGTTGAACCTGTTTTTTCTGCTTGTATTTCTAAGTTAGTATGGGCTACTTCATGTGCCATTTGAATTCGTTGACCCATTTCAGATGCATAATTTTCGTTTAAGTCATAACGAACAGGATTATATTTTGTTATCAAATGCAATGGCATTTTCATATCTCTGCCATACATCAGGAAAAATGGTGTTTCCTTAGTTGATTCGTGTACATGATTTCTGTAAGCCATCGTAGCGAATGGTAACCATTTATCCCATGAATCATTATCTTCGGTCACATAGTGCGATAAAGTAGTCTTTAGAGATCTATGCATCCTTTCAATCATTCCGTTGGTAGCAGGATGATATGGTGTCGTCTGTAACTTCTTAATTTCCAAAATTTTGCAAATCTCTCTGAATAGTTTAGATACAAACTGTTGTCCACAATCCGTTAGTAATTGCCTAGGTGTTCCGTACCTTGTTATGATAATCGTGACAAATGCTCTGGCTACAGTGTCGGCTGTTATATTTGGCAAAGGAATACATTCGGGATACCTGGTTAGATAATCCATAACTGTGAGAATATAACGATTTCCGTCTTTAGTTCTGTTGAGGGGTCCCACTATGTCCATGGAAATACGACCAAAAGTGGCTGAAGGGACAGGCATTTTCTGTAGTTCTGCTGGAGCTTGATAATGTTTCTTTCGTAAATTGCAGGAATGATAGGTGTAGTGTATGACTAATGTGAGATATGAATACCTGTGTTAATCATAGAATGATTGGGGATGCGTAATCGACTTGTGATTGGCATTCGATACCAGACCGCCGGGGAGTGAAGGTTACATTGGCGACGAGGATGAATACCTTATTATTACCGGTGTGTAGCGGAAGTGATTCGTGGCATTATGGTGAGTGAAGAATAAAATATCATGGGGAAAATCGAAACCCTGTCATGGATTCATCCATAATCTAAATAGACCAAATGGCCTAGTGAGCCAAAGGGCTCGGACAACAAATGAGACAAGTATCTCAACAAAATGGTTCATGTAACCTAATAATAGACCAAACGGTCTAGTGAGCCAAAGGGCTCGGTCAACAAATGAGACAAAGATCTCAACAAAAGGGTTCGAGTAACCTAATTATAGACCAAACGGTCTAGTGTGCCAAAGGGCTCGGACAACAAATGAGACAAAGATCTCAACAAAAGGGATCGAGTAACCTAACAACAAGCTAAAAGGCTTGACGAACCAAGTAGTTCGGGAAATGAGTATGATAGATGCTCGTAGAGCCTAAAACGGCTTGAAGTAAAACGAATAGGTTGGCAAATGGAAAATCATTTGACAGATTCGGAAATAATACATACATATAGATTTATCCATATTAGTTTGACTTTGAAAAAAAAAAATACATAAATGAATACATATGTGTATATATATGTATAAGGCGAGAGTTAAGTAAGTGTATCGCAGAACGATTTATGTATGAGTCAGTCGTTTGAACGCATCATACATATTACCGTTATCGAACACTATATGATACACTTACTCAATCAACTACTCAAACTTCTGAATGAAATAATGAATAAATAAATTACATGTTTCAGGAAAATGGCGAATATGCTTGGTCTTGAACCATTCCAATGCGAAGGAGATCCATTTTCTCTTGCAACAAGGTGGGAGAAATGGAAAAGAGCACTCCAAATCTACTTAACAGCCTCGGACATCACCGAAGGAACAAAGCAACAAGCAATCCTTCTGCATTCAGGTGGCATAGCGTTACAAGAAATATTCTACAGCTTACCTGATAACCCTATGGAGAATGGTGATGCGGAGGACCATCAAGACGGAGATATCCTCGCTACAGCTCTAAGGAAGTTGGATGGGTATTTTCTTCCAAAACAAAGTAAAATATTTGAACGATATACCTGTAACGAATCACGCCAGCAACTAGGCAACCATGTGTACACCCGCGATTAGTCTTGATAACCTAATTTAAATCTCGCGCCGGACCTAGGCTTGAGGTGTGGTATCACTGTATGGCAGGAGTAAGTGACCGCGGCTAGCTGGCGTGCGCTGGGAGAACTGTAGCTCAAACAACGACCTCGGCCATCTTAGATTCGTACCTTTTCCAATCACCGATCAAAAGGGAAGTGCTTTTGAGTTTTAGGAATACCCACTCTCCAAGGCAGAGCCTGGGATTCTCGCTTGCCTTCTTTTTGTAGGTAGGTAAAACCTTTTATTGTTCTTACTGTGTTGGTCTCCACCTGCGACTACCTTAACCCTAAATTTATAGGACCAGGCCATGTGCCTGTGTGGTTGCGTAACGATTGAAGTTTTTGTATTCTTTTTGTAGATCAGTGTGAATCTAATATATGAACGACAGTGGCGTCCCAACGTATTTGCGACCAGGATTAAACCTTTACCAGAACTACGTGCCTTGTTTTCTCTCGACCACCCACCAACCCCTGAGATCCATTGCATACCTTTAGATTGATGAAACAGGCAGATGATGAAAAATTTTATAAGTTCTTAGTTCGCTTAAGACATCAAGCGAATAAATGTAATTTCACCAATCTAGAGGAAAATCTGATTGATCAAATCACCGAAAAAGGCAAATCGAAAGACCTTAGACGAAAAATACTTTTCTGGAAGACTCTGTGACCCTGAACGATATAATTCTAGAGGCTAATGCTTTGGAATCCGTGAATCGTCAGATGGAAAGATTTGAAGGGGGCAATAAAAACATCACTAGTACAGATGAAATAAATAAGATATTTTCGAGACCATCTCATTCAAAGAACCAAAATAAATATGCTTGCACAAGATGTGGAAAATCCGGGCACGATTCACGGGATCCAAAGTGTCCAGCTCGCAAACAATTCTGTAGTAAATGTAATTTCATGGGTCACTTCAGTAAATATTGTAAGACAACGAAACGAAATGATTTAAATTATTCAAATAAACGTAGAAAATTCAATTCGATGCCAAAACAATCTGAAGAAGTAGATTATATTTTCCACATAGATGACGATGTTACAGTTCTCTGCACCATCGGGGGTATCACAACCCCGATGATTGTTGACTCTGGTAGTAAAAGTAACATCATAGGCGACAAAACTTGGGATAATTTGAAGCAAAGAAGTATTAAAGTAACAAATCAAATCAAGGATCCGAATAAAAAATTTGTATCCTATGCTGGCAGTGTACCATTAACAATTGTTGGTTGTTTCGATACTGAAATTGAGGTAGGAGATAAAAAAGAGATTGCAACTTTTTACGTCATAAAAAACGGTCTGAAATGCCTATTGGGTAAAGACACAGCTATGTCACTTGGAATTCTCAAAATTCGAGTGGATATTAATTGCGTCACAGTCCCATTTCCCAAATTCAAAGATATAATGGTAGATATTCCAGTAGACATGAAAGTTCAACCGATTATTCAACCGTATAGAAGAATCCCTATACCGTTGGAGGAAAAGGTCGAGAAAACCTTACAAGATCTTCTGGATGGTGATATTATCGAACCAGTTAACGAACCCTCTAAATGGATATCTCCTATTGTACCCATATTGAAAGAAAATGGTGATGTCAGAATCTGCATTGATATGAGACGTGCAAATCAAGCGATAACTCGAGAAAATCACCCATTACCAACAATGGATGTATTAGTACCTCAATTACGTAAGGCTATTGTATTTTTCCGTTTGGATATCAAAAATGCATTTCATCAAGTCGAGATATCAGAGAGTTCACGTTTCATAACAACATTCATTACGAAAAAAGGATCGAACACAAGTGATTGCCGACGCTAGTCCAGTCGGTTTGGGCGCAGTACTGATGCAATTCGACAACGTAAGTCCTCGAATAATAGCCTACGGTAATAAAAGTTTGACAGAATGTGAAAAACGGTACTGTCAAACCGAAAAAGAGGCTATTGCGCTAGTGTGGGCAGTCGAACATTTTCGTATTTACCTGTTTGGCAAAGATGAATTTGAGCTCGTAACTGATCACAAACCGCTTGAGGCAATTTTTAGTCCTAAATCTAAACCTTGTGCTCGAATCGAACGTTGGGTTCTGAGACTTCAATCGTTCAAATTCAAAATTATATATCGCCCTGGAAAAACAAACATCGCAGATCCATTTTCCAGATAATGTTACTATAGGGTAACCGACCAACCTTTTGAAAAAGAATTCATACATTATTTACTCGAATATTCGAAACCTGTAGCAATCACCTTAGAGGAACTAAAAAAAAATTCGAAAACCGATCAGGAAATACAAGGTGTGAAAAATGCCCTTGATAGAGGAAAATGGAGTAAAGGAACAGAGAGATATAAAATTTTTGAAACCGAATTGTGCTTATATTCCGACATCTTATTACGAGGTGATAGAATAATAATTCCAGACAAACTCAGAAGGAGAGTATTAGAACTTGCTCATGAAGGTCATCCAGGAATAGTGGCAATGAAAAAACGTCTTCGCACGAAAGTATGGTGGCCTAGAATAGATAGTGACGCAGAGAAATTTGTGTCAAGTTGCAAGGGCTGTACGTTAATTTCAGCCCCTAATCCACCAATCCCAATGAAACGGCGACAACTGCCAATAAATCCATGGGTCGACATAGCCATCGACTTCATGGGACCCCTCCCAAGTAACGATTATCTGCTGGTAATCGTTGATTATTACAGCAGATATAAAGAAATCAAAATAATGAAAGAAATAACGTCTCGTAAAACAATATTAGTGTTGGAAGATATGTTTTCACGTCTAGGCCTTCCAGAATCGATTACGTCTGATAATGGAAAACAGTTCACCAGCCATGATTTCAAATGTTTCTGTAAATCCAATAACATCACTCTTTACCATACAATACCATATTGGCCGCCAAAACCGTGATATTCTCAAAAGATTGAAAATAAGTCAAGTATGTAAGAAAGACTGGAAAAGTGAATTACTTGAGTATCTTATGATGTATAATGGTACTCCACACACAACGACAGGAAGGACCCCATCTGAATTATTTTTTCGGCGTAAATTTCGTGATAAATTACCAAGTCTACCTAGCAACGATTTGACGGAAATAGTTGAAGAAGAAGTACAGGACCACGACCGATGGAAAAAACAGATAGGTAAACAATACGCAGATCGAAAAAGAAAATCACAAAATTCTGAACTTGAATGTGGAGAAAAAGTTTATGTAAAAAATGTTATAGAAGAAAACAAACCAACACCAACACCCACTTTTGATCCAACACCACACACAGTAACTAATATAAACGGGGGGACGTCCAAGTGGGGAATGATCAGACTGGCCAGGTCTATAGGAAAAATGTAACTCATTTGAAGAAAGTTAGCGGCGAATGGACAGTCGCTAACCCAAATGAAAAAGTAGAAAAATAATGTAAATGAATACAAAGATTAATAAGGATTGTATAGGATGTTTAGTATTTGTTTATTGGGTATAACTATTAGATTAAGTAGATTATTTTAAGTATTGTTATCTATAGTATGTAAGTTGAGCTGTTATAATGTTATATTTATTATTATTATATATTAAAAAAAAATTGTTGAAAGGATAGAGAATGTAGTGTATGACTAATGTGAGATATGAATACCTGTGTTAATCATAGAATGATTGGGGATGCGTTATCGACTTGTGATTGGCATTCGATACCAGACCGCCGGGGAGTGAAGGTTGTTACAATAGGCATTACAGTACTTTATTACATCCTGTCTCATTCTTCTCCAGAAGAAGTCTCTATGTATTGATTCTAAGGTTTTCTTTTGTCCTGCATGGCCAGACATAGGTGAATCATGATATATTCGCAAAATATCTTTCACAATGCATTTAGGAGCATACATCTTATCATTACGTTCACCTTCCTTTCGTTTAATATACACAATATTATTTGGGCTCGAGTAATATTGCTTATCGTCTTCAGATATCTGTGGCATCAATTGTGCTATTATAGGGTCTTCTTTCTGTAATTTACTCAGTTCATCATTTGTCCACAAAGTAGAAATTATTGGTTGGCAGTCCTCTTTCACTTCATTAGTTACTACAGCTATCTCAGCTGTTGATTCAACTATAGGTTCAAAAACTGGTTTTTCAGTTCATCATACTTCAACCTAGTTAAACTATCTGCGTTAGCATTGGACTCCCCAGTACGGTATTTGATATTGAAGCTATACTCCATTAAGAACATTGCCGATTTAGCGAGCCTTGAGCTAGGATCTTTTACTGTCAAAAGATACACTAAGGGTCGATGGTATGTTATTATAGTGAAATGGGTTCCTGTTAGGTAACATCTATACTTTTTCACAGCCCAAATCACTGCCAGACATTCACGTTCAATTGTTGAATATCGAGCTTCAGCTGCATTCAAAGGTCTGCTAGCATAACATATAGGGTGTTCCATATTGTCATATTCTTGACTTCCACTAATAGCAGTACCAGAGGCATCTGTGTTAACAATAAATTGTTTTTGAAAATTAGGGTACTTCAAAATTGGTGGAGTTATGAGAGCTTGTTTTAGATTTTGGAAGGCTTGTTCTTGAGCATTTCGCCATACAAATGGAACATTTTTCTTTGTAAGATTTGTCATAGGTTGCGAAACTTCCGAAAATCTAGGAACGAATTTCCGATAAAAACCACAAAGTCCTAGGAAAGCTCTTATTTCCTTAATTGTTGTTGGTTGTGGGTAGTTTCGTATCATTTCAGTTTTCTCTGAGTCACTCTGACATCCTGTGACTGTTATTATATGCCCAAGATACTTCGCTTCATTTTTCATGAACTGACACTTTGTTGGTTTGAACATGAGATTACTGGCTCTCATTCTTTCAAAAACATGTCTCAGTCTGCTGAGATGTTCCTCTATATCGGAAGAGCTAAACACAATTACGTCATCCAGGTAGACAAGACATTCATTTCCAGTTAAATTAGCTAAAACAGAATACATCAGTCTTTGCCAAGCCCATTTCCATACGATTAAATTCATAATGACCTGTAGGGGTAGAAAATGCACTCTTTTCTTGATCTCGTGGATCTAGTTCTACTTGGAAATATCCACTTGCTAAATCCAGCACGCTAAAAAGGCTTGTAATTTTTTTGTAATTGCATTGAGAGCTCTGTAATCGATACAAAGTCGAAACTGGGGTTCTTCTCCAGGATGCAATTTCTTTTCTATCAGTATTGCTGGGAATGACCAAGGTGATGCAGATTGGCGAATTATATCATTGCCTAGTAGATCTTGAATTTCCTTTTCTAATATCTTTTGACGTTGATAGGGAACTCTATAAGGCCTTTTTGAAATTGGTGGAACATCTTCTGTTATGATACGATGTTTCACTTGAGAAGTACAAGTTAATTTCTGAGTTGGTGCTCTGAATATATCTATATACTCTTTTACAAGCTGTAAAAGTTTTTCTTCTCTATCTCCCTGTGGATTTGACAAATTAAGCTGTTCCAGAATTGATTTCGTATCCTGGATACTCACATGACGAATTGTTTTCGTATCTTTAGGTGATTTCTTGAAAATCTCACAATCTGCCTCAAAAGCTCTCGTTACGATATGGTTTTTCTGAATAACTACCGAACAGCTGAGCATATTAATGAGCTTTATCGGTATCTCTCTATCATTACGGCTAATAGAACGTGCTATTAATACTCCATTCACTGGTTCCGTACTTTCGACTACAAGTGTATCCGTAGTGATTTGTTTAGGTTTTCTTAAATACGCAGGTTGCACGGTCATCGTTCTGGGTGGTATATGTATATCGTCCTTGAAATATACTCCGACTTCATTTCTGCTAGAAACTTCAGACTCAGAGGCGCATCCTAATACTATTTCCTCGTGAACCTGAGGGTCTAGTTCTCGTCGTGAAATATTTGTTTTCTTGCTCTGCTTTACAGCTATTGAATTTCCCTTGCTCGTTTTCTCCTTACTATCACTTATAGGGATATCTTCTTCTGAGTACCACATCTCTCGTTTACTCATGCATTTGTTTCCTGACTTAGAGGTGCATCTTTGTGCCCTATCCTCTTGTGTCATAGAAATTTTCGCATTCTTCATACTGCTTTTTGGATAATTCATTGGCGTATCACACAATAGTATCATCTTACCTTTTTCTTCGATATCTATGGAAACTGCAGCCTTCCTGTCCTTTTGCTCCACCCTGTACTTCTGAGGGCTAGTTGGTTGGTGCACTAGATGACTCGCAATCACCTGGGTGCACGAATTCGATGCCATTGCGAGTGGCATTGAACTCATGTCCTCTTTCGTTTTGAGTGACGTAAAGGCTTCTAGGATATTCTTTATATCACACAGACTCTTTTCTACTTTAGCCAATCATATCATCACTGAATGCTATCTCCATTTTCTGCATTTTCTTCAATTACATCGATGATTTCATCGACAATGAACATCTCTCCTGATCCCCAATTTATTTTTACTCCAAATTTCTGTAAAAAAATCCAATCCGAGCAACATATCTGCTTTGAAATTTGCTGTTTCAATTAAGATAAACTCGTGCTCTACAGTTTTCATCTTGCTTAATTCAATAGGAATTATTACTTTTCCCTTATCCTTTATTTTTCTCCCCTGTATATCAATTAAATTGATATTACTATTTTCCTCAATATTGAACCCCTGCACATTAATCGGCTTAACTAGAGACACTTGGGCACCCGAATCGATTAAAGCTGTCAAATACTGACCTCTTAATTTTATTCTTGCTATATTCCGGGGTTCACTGTTATCCGGGGTGCAACTAAGTATCTCTGCCGTCCTCTGATTTATTCTTGTGCTTCTTCGCTGGCAGCTACATATCGGGGTTGGAATGCAGCTGCTTGTTGGTTTAAAGTCTTCTCTGTGTGTCCATTTCTGCGTGGAGACCTTCCGGTTCCTCGTGAATAACCTTGACCTCTTTGCGGTTATCTTGCTGGACAATACCTTATTATATGTCCCGATTTTCTACAGCCAAAACAGTAGATGTTTTTCGCCGGTTCTAGACCACCTCCAAAGGTCACACACCCCCACGTGGCCTTGGGGGTCAATGACCTTGGGAGGAGTGACCTTGAGCGGAGCGACCTTGGGGTGAATGACCTTGGGAGGAGTGACCTTGAGAGGAGTGACCTTGAGGTAAATGACCTTGATGCGATCTTGGGAGGAGTGACCTCGATTTGACGACCTTGAGAGGAGGGTGCCCTTGAGAGTTGATGCGGCCTTGAGAGGAGTGCGTCCTTGAGGGGGCTCTCTTTTTCTGTGAGCATGACCTTGTGTTTTCATACCTCTGAAATGGGAGGGGGTGCGACCTTGAATGCTGCTGCTGCGTGCGCATGCGCCATTCCCCCACGAGAGTTCAAGATCGCGTTGGTCAGAGTGGGGGGAGTTCCTATAAATTGGCTATTCAGTGCTATAGTTGTCACAAGCAGTAGCAGCAGCATAACTAGCAATCAATAGAAATAAATATTGAATCGTATAGCGTGTGTTTATCCTTGCATGATAACAAGTGTTATTTTTATGTAAGTGAATTCCTATATTCTATATCTTCTTTTGTACTCTCTTTCACGTGTTTAATCTAGAGATGGGTTCACCTAAAATTGATTTGATCGCGATCAATAATCAAATCGCTGAAGGGTATGAATTCACCAAGCAAGTGCTGATATCATCGCTGGTCTTGAATAAGCCTTATATGATCAAGAAAATGACAATATTTGAAACTAGATTTGGTAGATCTGCCACCGTTATATTATTAGATGAAGAAAGTGGAGAAACTGTGATTGAAGAAAGCGATCTCCATTTGATCAACTCCCGCGGGCTTTATACAATAGCATACCTGGGGCAGAGTGAACCATCATATGCTGGCGCGAAAACGCAAAAGCTTATGAGTTTTGGCATAAAAGATATACCTCTAAACGAGACTTCGCCTCAGTAATTAATTGAATTATTCTTATGATTAGTTTAGTATCAGTGAAAGGGAGTTTAAAGATTATATGTATATAGTAGTTCTTACATTCTCGCCACCCTCGTCGTCGCATTTACCATTTATGGTGAGTAGTTTTTTGGGCTGAGGGTTTGGGCTACGTAATATGAAACGTATTTGTCGAATTATCTCCTGAACTTTTTTTGTTTATTTATTTGTAGAATCCAGTACTCAACTTCTAAGGATATGTGAATGCACTATTCTAGCCAGTTTTGGCCAGCTGCTGAAGACATCGAATCAGCAGTCAGCAGGCTCAAATATGAACTCATCGATTTGGAGCGTGATTCACTCCATGCAGCCAACTATGATATGAGCGCATGTTTCAATCAAGAACGAGCCCGAGAGATTTTAGCGGATGCTGATCGATATAAAATTGGTCATTTTCTATGCAGCCGCCTGGAACACGGGAGTATAACCTTGGAGCAGTTTCTTGAAGAAATGATAAAAGAGGGTTTGGAATGCTTCCTTCAAGATTTGGTTGAATTCCTACGGTTTGAGGGAAGCTTCAGAAGAAGAAGGTGGAGAAGGTAAAGAAGGTGAAGAAGGTGAAGAAGGTGAAGAAGGTGAAGAAGGTGAAGAAGGTGAAGAAGGTGAAGAAGGTGAAGAAGGTGAAGAAGGTGAAGAAGGTGAAGAAGGTGAAGAAGGTGAAGAAGGTGAAGAAGGTGAAGAAGGTGAAGAAGGTGAAGAAGGTGAAGAAGGTGAAGAAGGTGAAGAAGGTGAAGAAGGTGAAGAAGGTGAAGAAGGTGAAGAAGGTGAAGAAGGTGAAGAAGGTGAAGAAGGTGAAGAAGGTGAAGAAGGTGAAGAAGGTGAAGAAGGTGAAGAAGGTGAAGAAGGTGAAGAAGGTGAAGAAGGTGAAGAAGGTGAAGAAGGTGAAGAAGGTGAAGAAGGTGAAGAAGGTGAAGAAGGTGAAGAAGGTGAAGAAGGTGAAGAAGGTGAAGAAGGTGAAGAAGGTGAAGAAGGTGAAGAAGGTGAAGAAGGTGAAGAAGGTGAAGAAGGTGAAGAAGGTGAAGAAGGTGAAGAAGGTGAAGAAGGTGAAGAAGGTGAAGAAGGTGAAGAAGGTGAAGAAGGTGAAGAAGGTGAAGAAGGTGAAGAAGGTGAAGAAGGTGAAGAAGGTGAAGAAGGTGAAGAAGGTGAAGAAGGTGAAGAAGGTGAAGAAGGTGAAGAAGGTGAAGAAGGTGAAGAAGGTGAAGAAGGTGAAGAAGGTGAATAAGGTGAATAAGGTGAATAAGGTGAATAAGGTGAAGAAGGTGAAGAAGGTGAAGAAGGTGAAGAAGGTGAAGAAGGTGAAGAAGGTGAATAAGGTGAATAAGGTGAATAAGGTGAATAAGGTGAATAAGGTGAATAAGGTGAATAAGGTGAATAAGGTGAATAAGGTGAATAAGGTGAATAAGGTGAATAAGGTGAATAAGGTGAATAAGGTGAATAAGGTGAATAAGGTGAATAAGGTGAAGAAGGTGAAGAAGGTGAAGAAGGTGAAGAAGGTGAAGAAGGTGAAGAAGGTGAAGAAGGTGAAGAAGGTGAAGAAGGTGAAGAAGGTGAAGAAGGTGAAGAAGGTGAAGAAGATGAAGAAGGTGAAGAAGGTGAAGAAGGTGAAGAAGGTGAAGAAGTTGAAGAAGTTGAAGAAGTTGAAGAAGTTGAAGAAGGTGAAGAAGGTGAAGAAGGTGAAGAAGGTGAAGAAGGTGAAGAAGGTGAAGAAGGTGAAGAAGGTGAAGAAGGTGAAGAAGGTGAAGAAGGTGAAGAAGGTGAAGAAGGTGAAGAAGGTGAAGAAGGTGAAGAAGGTGAAGAAGGTGAAGAAGGTGAAGAAGGTGAAGAAGGTGAAGAAGGTGAAGAAGGTGAAGAAGGTGAAGAAGGTGAAGAAGGTGAAGAAGGTGAAGAAGGTGAAGAAGGTGAAGAAGGTGAAGAAGGTGAAGAAGGTGAAGAAGGTGAAGAAGGTGAAGAAGGTGAAGAAGGTGAAGAAGGTGAAGAAGGTGAAGAAGGTGAAGAAGGTGAAGAAGGTGAAGAAGGTGAAGAAGGTGAAGAAGGTGAAGAAGGTGAAGAAGGTGAAGAAGGTGAAGAAGGTGAAGAAGGTGAAGAATGTGAAGAATGTGAAGAAGGTGAAGAAGGTGAAGAAGGTGAAGAAGGTGAAGAAGGTGAAGAAGGTGAAGAAGGTGAAGAAGGTGAAGAAGGTGAAGAAGGTGAAGAAGGTGAAGAAGGTGAAGAAGGTGAAGAAGGTGAAGAAGGTGAAGAAGGTGAAGAAGGTGAAGAAGGTGAAGAAGGTGAAGAAGGTGAAGAAGGTGAAGAAGGTGAAGAAGGTGAAGAAGGTGAAGAAGGTGAAGAAGGTGAAGAAGGTGAAGAAGGTGAAGAAGGTGAAGAAGGTGAAGAAGGTGAAGAAGGTGAAGAAGGTGAAGAAGGTGAAGAAGGTGAAGAAGGTGAAGAAGGTGAAGAAGGTGAAGAAGGTGAAGAAGGTGAAGAAGGTGAAGAAGGTGAAGAAGGTGAAGAAGGTGAAGAAGGTGAAGAAGGTGAAGAAGGTGAAGAAGGTGAAGAAGGTGAAGAAGGTGAAGAAGGTGAAGAAGGTGAAGAAGGTGAAGAAGGTGAAGAAGGTGAAGAAGGTGAAGAAGGTGAAGAAGGTGAAGAAGGTGAAGAAGGTGAAGAAGGTGAAGAAGGTGAAGAAGGTGAAGAAGGTGAAGAAGGTGAAGAAGGTGAAGAAGGTGAAGAAGGTGAAGAAGGTGAAGAAGGTGAAGAAGGTGAAGAAGGTGAAGAAGGTGAGGAAGGTGAAGAAGGTGAAGAAGGTGAAGAAGGTGAAGAAGGTGAAGAAGGTGAAGAAGGTGAAGAAGGTGAAGAAGGTGAAGAAGGTGAAGAAGGTGAAGAAGGTGAAGAAGGTGAAGAAGGTGAAGAAGGTGAAGAAGGTGAAGAAGGTGAAGAAGGTGAAGAAGGTGATGAAGGTGAAGAAGGTGAAGAAGGTGAAGAAGGTGAAGAAGGTGAAGAAGGTGAAGAAGGTGAAGAAGGTGAAGAAGGTGAAGAAGGTGAAGAAGGTGAAGAAGGTGAAGAAGGTGAAGAAGGTGAAGAAGGTGAAGAAGGTGAAGAAGGTGAAGAAGGTGAAGAAGGTGAAGAAGGTGAAGAAGGTGAAGAAGGTGAAGAAGGTGAAGAAGGTGAAGAAGGTGAAGAAGGTGAAGAAGGTGAAGAAGGTGAAGAAGGTGAAGAAGTTGAAGAAGGTGAAGAAGTTGAAGAAGGTAAAGAAGGTGAAGAAGGTGAAGAAGGTGAAGAAGGTGAAGAAGAAGTTGGGGAAGAACAAGAAGGTGGCGGGGTACAAGTATACTCTTATAAACTAGTATACTCTTATAGTCTTCAGACTCGCTATTTCAATTATTGTACATAATAGGAAAAATAAAACATTATTCGACATTATCCATCTTTTATTATCCGAAAAAAAAACTGGTAAAAATATATATCTTAAACTATGGTGGTAGTGATTCATCTGATCATAGCTTCATAATTCTTCGTTCACACACTGCATCATGTAAAATGAGCGCATACACTCTTGTATTGGCTGGAAATTTTGATTTGCGAGTCTCAAATTCCAATTTGATATCTACTGTTGAGGATTTCATGGCGTCGGCTTGATGGCTGCAATCGATGATAAATAATGGGTTCTTCCTGAATTCTTCTATACTCATCATCGGCTCACTCATATCTTTACCATAGTAACTCTTTTGGAAATTTTCGTAAGCATAATAGGCTATAGCATCCAACTTCCTGTCGAATTCTAGATTCCACCGCTCATATGGATATACTTCTGAATTCAAATACACTCGAATATTATTAATGTCAGCATTAATGAATTGGGTGGCATCTTTAGATACATCATCCGTATTAGCAGATTTCTGGAATCCTATGATAATGTATCGCAGTCGCTCGAGGCTGTTGGTAGTTTTGACAGCCCAAATGTCTGAAGATGTTTCACGGATAGTTGGTAACTCATACAAATCCCACATTCTATATGCTATTTTATCTTCGCAGTTGAACTTTTATTGATGCGATTCAATAGTTTGAGTTTTTGTTTATCTGACGGCATGATATGCCTTATTCTCCATTCAACCTCATCAATTTCTATTTTCGCATCAACTACTCCCATATAGGAGTTTTTGAATGAGCGAGCAATTATTAGTATCAACACTTGTTTTATATTCAAGACGCCCTTATTATAGTTCTCAGCGAATCCCATCAAGTATTTGAGTGGTAATTTTCCGCTGAATACGTGATTGACTTTGTCTAGGATCGGTTGATTATCATCATCAATGTCCCAACCGAGAGTCTCTATTTTTTCTGTAGCACTTTCAGTCCGATAGATTTCAAGAAATCAATATCGCTCTCAGATAGGTTATGATGCCGCCTTGTCTGATTGAGACGTCGATCGCGAATGAATCCGCGACCGCGTTTACACTTCTTTCAATTATTTTTGCGATCATTATGGGGTGTGGGGGTGGATATGCGCTTTGATTGGTTACCGAAGCAGAACCCCATCTTTTCTCTGCTATTTTTTTCGAGATCAATCAGGTTGTTTCAGTTCAAGCTTCACTATAATCTTCTCTCCTCGGAAATCGACCAAACAATTTTCATCATCCAAAATTCTCAAAGTTCTCAAAACTACTGACGTCCGGTCGGGCTGATTGGTAGATATATAATGTTTTTCGGTTCCTTCGACAGCTTATATCCAGGATCCACATTGATGTCGAATTCATGCAACGTGTGAACCTCTTCCCCATTCAGGTACGCCCCGCTCGTGATTTTGCAATCGATGCGTATTAGGCGAACTTTAATAAATTTCACCGGCTTTGTGGATTTATGTAGAAAGTTGGATGGGTAAAATTTTTTCTCGAAACCCAACACTTCGGCTATGGAATTCTCAACTGACAACATAATTCCATATGAAGATTTCATTTCACACATTAGAGTGTTATTATTAGCGCGAAGATAAAATTCAATATTATTTTTTACTATCAGAGGAGGGGTTCGAAGATGCTATAGCTTCTTGTATAACTCTATTGATTTTTTCTATCTCATAGGCGCCCGGTGGTATATAAATCATTTTCAAGTTCTTAGAGATGCGGCCTTCTTTCTCATCCCAATAACCCAAAGCGTTATTTGTCTCATCTATATTGGCTATGGACTTGTAAGAATAATAGCCATGTAATCCCAAACCGTAAGTTCTTCTCGCATCTAGTTCAATTGGTGGGTAAAAATCAGCGCTCAAAACACTATGACCACCCGATATGGTGAATGTTTGCGACATAATGTTGGTGGTGTGTAAAGAAAACGGCGAAAATGGGTAACAAACCTCAATGAAAATTCAACAGCTGCAACTTGATCGCTATGCGAGAAATTGAAGAATGTTTTTATTTTCGCATTGATAATCATTTATATATAAAAAATTTTAATTACATATTGCCACATCTACATTTTCATTCGACAAAAGCAGCAAAACACTTTTCGAGGTATTGGTCCATCGTTGACATCACCACCACCTGGTTGATTATCGCATTTCTGATCACCACCATGATGATGATCCTCACAAAATTGATATTTCGACACCTCTGGATCGTCTTTCAATCGTTGCGGTAGCTTATCCCATACTAGAGCTATTTCTTGGGAGGCCAATCCGATCAGTACTTCCTTTGGTAGGTCGGCGAGTTCATTCTCAGTCATTTTCAAGAGAGAGCGTGATTAAGAGTTAGGTAACAACGCATGGGCCATTTCTTTGATGCTTTCTCGATCCATGATGAGCTACTTTTCGTTTGTGTTCTTCTTCGAGAGAAATTTCAAGCAAGAATGCCCGCACCAGACTGTGTTGCATTCTTGTTGGCGCTCATAGTTATATACTATTTTGGTAGCTCTAAGCGCCTGCGGTCCTCTATTCAGATATTTCACCAACTCTTTTGGTGGGGGTAAATCACCATAGCTATCATAATACTCGACTACTTTACCGCTCTTTTAATATGCAACCCAATGTGTGCCATCACCTTGTTCGCTATCTAAATTCAATATGGCAGATTCTGTAAGGTATGGGCCAGATGAGAGCGAATTATCCCTCATATATATACCTCGAAAGTTCGGTATTCCTATCTTTTTCATATGCCGTGATAGGTCCACATCTGTTAAAGCCCTTCGAGGTAGGCCATCTAGTTTTTTGGAGTTTGGGACTTCAAATAGATACCCAACCCTTTGTGGTATGGTTTCAGATAGACCCCTTTGCCGATTTTACCTAGAGCAATAGCCTCCATATGTGTGTTGTGGCGGTTCGCCTCAGAGAGTTTCTCCTTACTCTCTTTGACGGAATTGATAGCACGAACAACACTTGCACTGCCTGCAGCCAAACTACCCAATGCTGATAATCCCGCAAAAATTGGGATTAGTGGGAGAATGCCGCCAACCTTCGGGATTGGCATTATGCGGGGTGTTCGAATATTTCTCCTTCCCCCTGCCATTCTCACGAATTTTTTAGCTGCACCGACGGCCTCTAGAGTTGTTTCACCCAAGTTTCTGGTGGGCGTTCCCCTGTTCCCCATTTGGCGTAGCGCATGTCGAACTTTGTGCACTATTCCCGATCCAAAAGCTATCTTTCTCATGCGTTTGGGCGTCTTCTTCTTCCTTTTCAGCACACTACCGCCGCACCCCATACCAAAGCGCCTTTTTCCCTTGATTATATTTGTTGTTTTCCCCTTACGACATATACGCCAACTTTTTTTCTTTCTTGAAGTGTATCGCTTGGCGTTCATAATATAAATGAGCTTTGCGACATGATGCAGATTGTTCGACAAAATGAGACATTCAGTGTGGAAAATTTTGATGAAAAAGTTTGGTTAGGAAATAGTGCAATTCCACAGCGTAGGCATTGGGATCTATTTCCCAATACAATTCGAAGTTTGATTATTGGCCCATCAAATTGTGGCAAGACGAATGTTATGATATCACTGCTCACCAATCAGAATGGCTTACGATTCGCCAACATATACCTCTATTCAAAATCATTGTATCAACCCAAGTATGAGTATTTACGTGAAGTATTGGAACCGATAAAGGGGTTGGGTTATCACACTTACAGTAATAATGCAGACATAGTTGAACCTGCCGATGCAAAACCTGAGAGTATATTTATATTCGATGATGTTATATGTGAGAAACAGGATGTGATTAGATCTTATTTTTCGATGGGGCGTCATAGAAATGTCGATTGTTTCTATCTTGCGCAAACATATTCGAGAGTGCCTGAACAACAAATTCGCGATAATGCGAATTTCATAATCATGTTCAAACAGGACGAAATGAATCTTCATCACATATTTTCCGATCATGTATCCCCAGATGTGACATTCAATCAATTTCGGGATATGTGCGCACATAGTTGGACGGATAAATATGGTTTTCTCGTTATCGATAAGAATAGTGAGATTTGCGAGGGGCGCTAAAGAAAAGGGTTTGATTGCTTCATATATCCATGATACCCTAATGTGGTTGAATCATTCGATCGCTGGATGGCAGAATGAGCGCATCTAGCAGTGAAAAAATGGATGAAATATGTCTCAAGCAGAAACTTGTCGAAGCAACTGATGCGGTGAGAAGAAAATTCAAAAGTTTGAAGAGCGCCCACCTCAGCGATCAGATAATGCTTGAGAAGGTATACAAACCGCTAACGAAACTATTGAAAGCTATCTCAGAGGCTGCTGCGGTAGCGATAACCCCCTCCCAAATATCGGGTCTGAAAGTACCGCCCATCCTTAAAATACCGCAGCCTACGCATCATTCTACGCCGATACGTAGGAAAACGGTGGGAGATGCCACAGAAATGTTTGGTAAACATTTAGAATCTGGAAATTCCAGCAAAAATTCGCAATTGATGCAGAGTGAACTCGATTATGTGACAATGATGGAAACACCACCAACATCATCAACTTCACATATTTTTAGCGATAATACTACCGCTATTGATACAACAACTCTACAAGATCGAGTGCAGCAGCATTTGGATAACTTGAAAACTGGAAAATCTAATTATGATACAGTATATGGTGTTCGTATCGATCCCAAAACGGGTAAATTAAGGATGGGTAATATGGAAATCCGTTTTTTGAACGATCAAATCGAATTTAGGCGTGATAATAGAAGGAGTAAGGTATTTCCAGCTTCTTCTGAACTATATGATTTGATTTTTATAAATCAAGCAACGGGATCTATTAGCGATCGAGATAAGCAGATATATACCGCCATTCTGAAGACTACAGGGTCCGCATATAAAAATGATGATATTAGAGGAGGTTTGAATGCTGAATCCTCTAACTCGAAAAAGAAATATCGGCAAATCATCAAACCTCTCATAGATAGGCCACATTATATGAGGAGTCATCCTCAACGATTTGATATCAAAGGCGGTAAAGGAGTGGTGGGGGCAATACCGCGCAAAAAAGTCCTGAATAGAAAACGGAAAGAATTTGTTTATTGGAATGATGCTGCAGAATTGGTGGAACGTCTTCGATTATTGTGGAGTTCTAAAATGGTTGGCCATACAGGGCATGATAATGAAATAATGTCGATAATAGAGGAATTGCGTGAAGAAGGTATCATACGTTGATTTTTCAAAGTGTGAGCGCCAAATGTACATGCGAGTTTGGAAGATTGGTTTTTAGTATATAAATGAAAGCCGTAGTAATCGCAGCGGGAAATCTACGAAGTGGAAGATGAAAATAAGCCCAACCAAAAGGGCGATTGCTAATGAATTACACAAACCCGCGAGGCGTTACTTCAAAAGGAGGAGAACGATAATCAAAGGATTCGCTGACCTGTGGCAAATTGATTTGGCTGAAATGCAAATATATGCAGATGAGAATATGGGCTATCGATATATACTATTCGTTATCGATTGCTATTCAAAATATTTATGGGTTGAACCGATAAAAAATAAAACTGATGTGGAAGTGACAAAAGCTATGGAAAAAGTGCTGAAGCGAGCTGAAAATTCTCCAAAAAATATTCAAAGTGATTTAGGCAAAGAATTCTACAATTCACGCTTCAAAAATTTGATGCAGAGATATAAGATCAATCACTATTCAACTTATAGTATAATGAAAGCAGCTATTGTGGAGCGAGTAATTAGAACATTGTAGACTTGGATCTATAAAGAATTCTCCGCCAGAGGTGACTATAAATTGCTCGACATTCTCGCAAATTTCGCTAACGAGTATAATAATATAAAACATAGAACAATTGGTATGAAACCCGCTGACGTAACACCTTCAACAATACTTAAAGTATATAGCCACCTGAAAATAGCACCACCAGCAAAATATAATGTTGGAGATGTTGTCAGAATAAGCAAATTCAAAGGAGTTTTCGAGAAAGGATACTCAGCCAATTTTCACCATATCTAAAGTGAATATTACCAATCCGACGACATACAACATCAAAGATGTCAAAGGTCGCCCTATCAAGGAATGCTTTTATGAATTGGAATTGTTGAAAACAGCTGAGCCAAATGCATATCTAGTTGAGAAAGTGTTGAAGACGAAGGGGAATAAGATATTTGTCAAGTGGTTAGGGTGTTCTGAAGAGCACAATTCTTGGCTTGATAAATCTGCAATTGTTTGAAGTATTTATTTTTTTTTCAATAAATGAGTGTTGACATTTCCTATCGCCTATTTCTTTCCTACCCAATTTTCACCCAATAAGAAAAAGTTGCAATAGAAATTAATATATTTTATTATGAAATTTGCAAATAATGTGATAAACACAAACATAAATATATATTCAAAACTATAAACACCTTAATTTATATTTACAAATTTTTATTTTCAACTATATACACAATATTATTCATATTTATTCATATTTATATACACACATTCACAACTAAAAACACATCTTTACTAATATTTACAATAATTTACAATAATTTATTTACATACTTACAACTATATATACATCTTAATTAATATTTACAACTAGGGCCTTGACTAAAATTTACAAAAAAAACTATATACAATTAGGTTTTCTTCCCCAGTAAAACAGCATTCGCGTCGGCATGTCCCCCATAACGAGAAACCTCCGCATCAATTTTGGCTATGCGCTCTTTCTGCATGGTAGAAATTCGCTGAAGTTCAGCTGCCTGAGCTAAAATCTCAGCCAGCTGAGCTTCAACCTGCGCGTTGTCGTGAAGGGTTCTCGTTTTGTGGTTGCTCATCACTGTCAACCACTGCCTCAACTCGACGTCATATTTTCGCAATTGGGTGGAAGGCACTGATGGTCCCGGCGGAATGCTGTTCGACGGGGAAGGCGTCGACGGTGTGGCATCCTCACTCTCCGCCTGTGAAGGCGAAGCCGCACCCCCAGCTGCCGATGATGATGGCGGCGACGGCGGCACTTCCTCCTCTAGCGGCGGGGATGATGCCAGGGATGATGCCGAAACCTCCGCCTCAGCTGCTGGCGATGGCGATGGTGGTGGGGATGGTGGGGGCGTTGCCGCAACCACTGCCTCCAGCTTGAGGAGTATCATTAAAGAAGAGGAAGATTTGCCCTTCTTGCTAGGACCGGCCTTAGATGGTCCCGCAACCGCCTTCGGGCTAATCTTCCTCTTCTTCGAAGGTGCCTTGGGCGACGCTCTCGAAGACGTCGATGCTCTCGACGATAACGCCCTCTTTCCACCAACACGGCTACCAGAGATCTTTTTTTTTTGGTTGCGGTGGTGGTGCAAAATCGTCCTCGCTATCGTCGAGAAAGATATGTTGAAGGGGGTTAGCAACCTTCCCCTTTGACGAGGACATGCTTTTCCCCCCAACAGACCCCGACGATTTCGCGCCACAAACCTTCATTTTCTTGATTTATGGCGCGAAATCATCAGCATTGTCATCTTCGGGCAGGCTTTTAACCAATATTGACGCTATGTCCGAAAGCGCCATATCCTCCTCATTCTCCGACGATGAAGATGATTCACTCACCCTGCGGCAGCTCATCTTAGCACCCTTGGAAGATGCCCCTTGCGACATCGCCGGCCTCTTCTTACCCCGGGTGCCAGCCACACCCATGGTATCATCGCCGCACATGCTCTCCCAGGTGGTAGTAAGAAGAGCTCTAATTTCAATACCATCATCTTCGGGAACATCAAATGCGTCCATGGTGATGTTCTCGAAAAATGACGAATTGAGACCTGAAAAAATTTCGAGAAAAATATTAGGATGGTGTTACAAGAAAAAGAGTTGAAATTAACATACTTAATTGCTGGAGCTCCTCAGAATTGGCGGAAGCGGCAGAGGATTCAGCGGCGGCGGAGTTGTTGAGGGCCATCTTGTATTTCTATAACAATGAAAACATGTCAAGTCGTGTATTGCATTGTATAGAGAAATTATGAAATTATCGCAAAGAAAAAATATTATGAGTTATAGGTTATTATAGCACTTAGCAAAACTCGACTATATCACAATAAGAACGAAGTATGCTATAGAACTAGAAAATTCATATTTCAATATATACACTCACAAGGAAATACTTACAATTGGTTCAGAAGTAATACTCCAAAATAAAATTAGCTGGTGGTCTGGTAGCTCGAGAGGAGGGCAGGCAACGGTGTCTTCTAGACCAGGTCCAAAAATAACACTTGAAGATTCTATCACTTGGAAAAAGATTCAATATTAGTATAATGAAAAAAATAACATGAGTGAGAGTTTTCCATTTCGGAAAATAATTCGACATTGAAGCAATGAGGAAAAACATTCAGAGTTGGAGAAATAAAAATAATCTGATGTTATCACAAGGAGAAAAATGTTCAAGTCCCAGCTTCTATCACTTTGAAAATGATTCGATATTAATGCAATGAGAAAACATTCAGAGTTGAAGAAATAGAAATAATCTGATGTTATCACAATGAGAAAAAATTACAAGTCCTACATTCACCACTTAGAATATAATTCGATATCACAAGTCCAAAAATATGAAGATGTATACAAATTCACTATACACACTTCAAAGGTAATACTTACAGTTGGTCTAGGAGCGTCTAGTCTGTTAGATATACAGGGTCGCTGATATGTATGGAAACGGTCGATTATTTCCTAAAGTGAGATAGCTAGCAAAAAATGTTAGGATACAAAAGTTGTAGGGTTTTTCAAAATCCATTAAACTAATGAAAAATTAAGTATACAGGATGAGTCAAAAAGTCAGGACGAAACAAAGTTGCTTTTTCTCTAATGGGACGCCCTGTATATTATTCCACATTTCAATTCTGCTCAAAATTCTGAACAAAATTGATGAAGCGCTTCATTTCCTAAATTCAACAGATTTCGAGATATTGAATTTTGAAAATAACTTTTTACTACTCTCATATTTATTAAAGAAAAAGCACGAAATGATGCATATTTATTATGAAAGTCACAAAAGGTGGAGTATGTGGATATTATGATTACAATTTAATTATAATTTTTTTACAGAAAATAAAAAAAGCATAATTGTTCAGGGTTGATTAAAATGCAATTAAAACAATTAAAAGTATTTTTTAATGAATGTCCAGGATATTTAAAATTTTATGAAAACAATAGTTAAGACAGGAGGAAAAGAGAGAAAACAAGTTTTAATAAACAACAAATTTTTCTTTGAAATTCTATTTAATAAGGTGCTCAAAGTGTTTACCATTTACCTCCTGACAGTAATGAACTCGCTGAACAAAATTTTGTAGTGAATCTAAAATCATGTGAGGAGGAATGGTAGAAATTTCATGCCTTATTCTTTCTTGCAACTCTTCGATATTTGGCGGCCTATTTTTGTAGACTACATTTTTTATGTGACCCCATAGAAAAAAGTCAAGTGGGGTCATATCGGGAGACCTAGCTGGCCATTCAATTGCTCCCCTGCGTCCAATCCATTTATTAGGAAAAGTTTCATCTAGATATGCCCGTACCATACGTCCAAAATGTGAAGGAGCCCCATCTTGTTGAAACCATATTTGTTCTGCCGGCAAATTGGGATTGTTATTATTCGGGAATAATCGTCTAAGCTCTGGAATAATATGCTGCTGTAAAAGTGATAAATATCGTTCAGAGTTCAAATTTCCGTTTATAAAATAGGGTCCTATGACGTGTCCACCAATAATGCCACACCAGACATTTACTTTTTGTGGCCGTTGAGTGTGAACTTCCTCCATCCAATGTGGATTTTGGTCTGACCAATACCTAGAGTTGTGTCGATTCACGTGCCCGTTTAAACAAAATGTAGATTCGTCAGAAAACAATATGTGGTTGACAAAGTTGACATTTTCGCTTAATTTATCCATAATAACTTCACAGAACTCGATTCTACGATCAAAATCGTCTTCACTCAATTCTTGTACCAAATGAATTTTATATGGATGGAATTTTTGCAGTTTGCAAATTTTTTGAATGGAATATCGACTCATGTTATGATTCAAAGCCCTCTTTTGTGCCGAATTTATTGGATTTTCCACCACATCTAACATGACATTCAAAGCATTTTCTTCATTTGTAACGCTTACTGGTCTTCCACTTTTTGGTCGATCTTTGACATCTCCAGTTTCATGAAAACGCTGCAATGTTTTTGAAACTGTTGATTTAGAAATTGGTTCCCGATTTGGATGCAATTCATTAAAAATATTCACTACTTGGTCACAACTTCGTCTTCTATCACCGAATCCTATGATCATTAAAATTTCAATACGCTCAGTATTAGTTAAACGTGCCATTTTTGCGCGAAACTTATTTACACTAAATGTATTTTTGACATGTGTTGTCAAGATCATCACTGTTAGACAAAAGAACGACGCGGCGTTGTTATGGAGCTGGAAACTTTAAAAGGTAACTTGATGGACTATGAACTTAATGGACTAACATTTTTGGATAATTTATTATAAGTTATTTTCAAAATTCGATATCTCGAAAACAGTTGAATTTAGGAAATGATGTGCTATATCAATTTTGTTCAGAATTTCGAGCAGAATAGAAATGTGCAATAATATACCCATTAGAGAAAAAGCAACTTTGTTTCGTCCTGACTTTTTGACTCATCCTGTATACTTAATTTTTCATTAGTTTAATGGATTTTGAAAAACCCTACAACTTTTGTATCCTAACATTTTTCGCTAGCTATCTTACTTTAGGAAATAATCGACCGTTTCCATACATATCAGCGACCCTGTATTGGGCTTTCAATTGAGACAAACAGTAGTTTATTTAACACTATAATTCTTAAGGAAACGAGTAATTATTCTACAGCGACTTACAACGTAAGAAAACGAACAACAGAGAAAAGTGACAAGTCTCTAACACCCCAGCGAGCACAAACATCCCTGGGAGGTTTTGGGATGTTCTGAAAATGTTGCCATGTGGATGTTTTTCTGGGACGCAATATGCACTTCCTTAAGAGGTCTTCAGAAGATGTTGAAAGTATTGTTTTTGTTCTTGTGTGGCGTTTCTTTGTATGTATACGGTGAGGTACTAGCGAGGTCAAAAAAATGTTTACTTGTGGATGTCAATGAGGTCATACAACATACTTTTCAACGTCACGCCCGGGATGAAGGGTTCAGTGGATTGAGCCCATTTGAGCCGTCCTATACAGTTGAACTTAGTTAAAGATTCTTCAACAAGTCAACGAAAATTGAGGTTAAAGTTATTGTTCTCAGTTGTGTTGTAAAAAATCATTCAACAAGTTCTTGTGAATTCGAACAATAGCGATAACTGTGAAAAGAAACTTTGTTATTTCCATTCCGAACAATAAAGACATTAGGATGAGATGGTTTTCTGCTGTTAATACAGCTATCACAACCACCAAGTATTTTTGTGAAGATCATTTTGATGGTGAGTGAATAAGTAGATCAGTCGAAAAAACGGAGATACTTCATCTTTTTTTTTTCAGTTGGAGGTAGATATAAATAAGATTTCACGAACAAACATCAATACAAAACTGACATTTCCATCAAGAACGATCAAATAGAAGCCTCACAGCATAGACAATGGGGTGAAGAGAACAGTTTGCTTTGGTGATTCTGATCCAGGAAATACCGTCAATATGGAATAGCTTATGTGCAGAGTGGAGTGGTATTCTGGTATATTTTTGTACAAATCAGTACAAGAGTCACATGCTGTTAGTGTTAACAGATGAGAAGATATGAAATTAGTGAAAATATAACTCCTCATTCAGTATTATAGTGTGATTATGTCAAAACTAAAATGTAAATATGTTGTTAAGACAGTTTTTAATCAAACCAAGATTAGGTTACACATTACTGGTGGTTAGTATATTAATTCAAGTTAAATGTGAAATCTTTCTTTCCTGAAAATATGTCCTATAGATGGAATAAAATTTATTGAATTTATATTTCAAGTCAATATAAGTGTTCATATATTTTTAAAGTGTTAATAAATTATATAAGTGTTTTTTTAACCATTTCTGGTCATTTTGGTAATCTCTAAAAATGTTCTTCCATTTGTTTTGTTGAAGTTTGGGTAAGTGTGATTGAAGTAGATAACTATTAATTTCGCGCCGAAGTTTCAAACTATTAATAGACCAATTATCATGGCTCTTTTAAAATGGGTCCTGATGATGATTCATTCTAATTCGAAACTTCGGCAAGAAAATAATAGTTCTTCTTCAACCACACTAATCCAAATCCCAACAAAACAAAGGAAAGAAGATCTCTTCTCAAATGTCCAAATGAATAGCAAAAGACTATATAAAGTGATCTTAAAAAAAGTTTTGCAAATGCAAATGCAAATCAATATACACTAAACGCTTTGGAAATGTTCTGTTGTGTCTATGAAAAGGCTATCAAAAAAACTTAGGAAGAGTTCTCTTTGTGATATCCCAAAGACATCCTGAAAATGGACGCCTGTGGCGGACATTGGCTGTTATATAAAAGTACTATTCATGTATGAACAGGATATCGCACTGGATGTTCAATGTCTCGAAATCTCGTACTTTCAACATCTCTGAGATGTTTTTGTGCTTGCTGGGACCCCTTCTTCTCATCATAGAAAACTTATCATAAAGAAGCTTACAGTTTTCATAAGTTGGTACAGATCGAGGTTACAGAGCTTATGGATTTCTATGACATGTAGCTATGACGTTCTAAACGTAGATGGCGTTAGTGAAAATACTGATTCCTATCACCCCTTCTCAATTAAAATGTTAACAAATATGAAATCAAACATATAAACATTTTGAATTGCCGAAAACAAAAATACAGAAATACAATCAGTTACCTAATATACCTAATCTACATCTTGAAAATCTATCTTTATTCAATGATTTGGTAAACATATCTGACAAATTTTCATTCGTTGGAATATACTGTAAGATAATTAATTTTTTCAAACACAAGTCTTTAATGAAGTGATATTTGATATCGATATGTTTTGATCGTTTTGAATTTTCGAAATTTTTAATCAAAGATATAGCACTCAAATTATCGATATTCAATATCACTGGTTCACATGCTTCAAATTCACTCAAAATACCTTTGAGGTTGACAAGTTCCTGTGAAGCAATACCTGCTGATATGTATTCAGCTTCCATTGATGACTGGGCGACACACATTTGCTTCCTTGAGTGCCATGCTATTGGATTTCCAGCATGGAAACATATGAAACCACTCACACTTCTTCTGGTTTCTCGGTCTCCTGCCCAATCAGCATCACATAAGGCTTTCAGCTCCTGCATGTTCCCCTTCTTAAATTGTAGACCATGTTCTTGAGTCTTGCTAGCTTCCCATGTGCTCCTTCTTGGTTTGTCTAGAAACCTACTCAAGAAAGCAACACTGAAAGCAATATCTGGTCTGCTTACAAGAGAAATATACATCAGGCTGCATACTAATCTTCTGTATGGAACATTATTTATTATTGGTTCTTCTTCTTTAACATGGAAATCAACTTCCATAGGGGTTGCTACATATCTAGTTTCTTTCATTGAAAATTCCTCAAGTAATCTCAATATCATTTTTGTTTGTGTGATTTTTAGACCATTTTCAATTTTACTGATCTCCATTCCAAGAAAAGTTTTTACTTCCGTCATCTCTTTGATGTTGAATTCATTTCTCAAATCTCTTAGTAGTTCTTGGACTTGATCTTCTGGCCCTGTAATCAGTCCATCATCTACAAATAAAACCAAGTGTACATCATTTTTTGTGTACAAACAGTAGTCATGCTGAGAACGTTTAAAATTCAGTTGTTTCATTACTTGATTGAATTTTATGTTCCAGCACTTTGGTGCATTTCTCAATCCATAAAGTGCTCGATTGAGTTTGAGATATTTTGACTCTGTTTTCAATCCTTCCTTGTTTTCATCCAAAAATGCTGTAGGTACATCAATTTGGTGTAAATTCCACCCCTTTTGTACTGATACAGATAGAAACACTCGTATTGTTGATAATCTACAAACTGGAGCATATAGAAATTCATCTGTGTTATTATAAGGCACTTGAAAACCTTTTGCTACCAAACGGGCTTTCTTTGTTCCATCCTCTTTGGTTTTAAATAGCCACCTGGTATCAATAGCTGTCTGTCCCACTGATATAGTTTTGCTGCTTGCCAGGTTTCTAACTTTTCATGAGAGCTCAATTCCTTTTCTATGGCTTCCTGCCAATCTGGCAATATGCTTATTGCTTCTTCATAAGTTTTTGGGTCCTCATGTACTTTGCTCAGCAAACAGTAGGCTGTGTAGATTTCAAAATCTTCCAGATTCTTTGGCAATTTCACAGTTCTGCCGGATTTCGTAACAGTTTCATTTTGATTATTTTGAGTTGACCTTTATTCATTTTCATCACTCGAACTTGACGAGCTATCTTGACTTGATGAGCTATCATGACTTGATGAGCTATCATGGTTCAGTGGATCCTCATGTTCTACCTCATTTTCCTGTACATTTTGTTCTTCTACCTTAGGAACATCAATGATAACTTCTGAGTTTTTATGCAAAGTTTTATCCTCAGTTTTATCATTATTCATAACTTTGTACTCCATGATGCTTTCATCTACTCGTACATCTCTGGATCTTATAACCATTTGTTTTTCTGGTAGCCATAGTTGATAACCACCACCACAATAACCAACCAATACTCCTTTTTCTGCTCTCTTATCCAGTTTGTTTTGCTTTGGCAACATTGTGTACCATGCACGACTTCCAAATATTCGGATTTTGCTCAAATCACTTCTTCCATTAAATAATTTTGCAGGTGTTTGACCTTTAGGTAGGCTTTTGGTGGTTAAGCGGTTTTGTTCATACACTGAACACTTCAGTGCTTCACACCATAATTCTTTTGGGAATCCCGAGTCTATGAGCTTTGTTCTTATTTTATTCAGCAATGTCCTATTCATTCTTTCTGCTGTGCCATTTTCTTGTGGAGTGTAAGGAATTGTATATTCCAAAATTACCCTTTTGCTGACAGTATGTTTTAAAATTGTTGGATATATATTCTCCACCATTATCTAATCTCATTGCTTTGATCTTGATGTCCTTTTGACGTTCAATTTCTTGCACATAATCTATCAGATTCTTACTGGCCTCATCTTTTGTTTTCAAAGTTTTGGCCACAACAAAATGTGAGTAATCATCAATTATAGTTTGATAGTACCTTGACCCATCAAAAGATACTGGATTGAATGGTCCACACACATCACTATGTATCAAGTGACCAATATTCTTAGCTTTCCTCTGAGACTCTTTGAATGGTAACCTTGTTCCCTTGCCTTCAACACATGTTGTGCAAATTTTGTCCAAATTTGGCAAGCCAAGTTCTTTCAAAACTTCATTACTGGGATGGCCTAGTCTTCTGTGCCATAGATCACTTGCTATTGTAATATATTCACTATTATTTCTGGATTTTTCTTCATTTATAATTTTGTCAGCTGTTAAAATATATAGTCCTTTTGAGTATTCACAACTTAGAATACAATTTTCTCCTTTTATCTCAATTTTTCTTTTTTTCATAATTATCTTGCATCCTTTTTCTGTCAATTTAGATGCAGAAAGTAGGTTGTGCTGCATATTTGGTACTATTAGAGCTTCCACAGATACTTTCTGACCTTGACATTTGAATTTCAAAATTCCTTTTTTGTTGGTTTTCAAATTTTCACCATTTGCTATCTGAATTGTTACATGTTGGGGTAGATATTTTATTTCAGTCATATACTCTTCAACATCTTCTTTTACAAAATGGTTACTTGCTCCTGAATCAAGAACAAAGTATAACTTGTCTTTAACAGCACCACATAAATTAGCTGCATATAACTGTATTTCAGTTTCTTTTTGTCCTTCCTCAGCATTATTTGCTTGCTGCTGATTATGTTGAGTGTAACCTCTACTTCTTGTACCTCGGTATCCTGATGGTCTTCCTCTACCTCTGCCTCTAGTATTTTTAGGGCATCTGCCAATAAAGTGGTCCATACTTCCACATCTATAGCATCCTCTATTACTATTTGTCTTGAAGGTGTTGAAACTGGTTTCATTATCAGATCTCTGAAACTTCTGTGACTATAATTTCAGTTCTTCATCCAGCAATCTAGCTTTTGCAAAGTCCATGGTCACCTTGTCAACTGTTTCTAGAGCTGTCACTATTGTGGCATATTTTGGAGGTAATGTCAAGAATAAATGACATACTCTATCACTTTCATCCAAAACAGTCCCATGTTCTTTCAGCTCTCGTATGACTGAATCAAACTTTACAAAGTGATCTTCTAAATTTTCCCCAGGTTCTGACTTCAGATTTATGAGTCTTCTCCACGTTGACAGTTTTGTAAATGAACTTGATCTAGCAAATACAGCTTTCAGAGCTTCTACTTGTTGTTTTGCTGCCTTGCAGTCCTTGACAATGTCCAAATGTTTATCTGACAGTCCCTGAACTATAATGGACTGTGCCTTTGTGTCTTTCTTACGCCAATCCTTCTTTTCTGCTTCTGTTGCCGTTATACTCAGCTCTGTTTCCAAAACATCCTCACATAATTCTCTTCTCAGAATTGTTTGAATCCTGAACCACCAATTGTTGAAGTTGTTTGCCTCCAGGATTGGAACAGGGAAGCTTGATAGTCCCGACATTTTGTTTTTCGTGAACAAGACCAGAAACTTTTTTTTTGTTGGTGTCACCGATTTCGGCACACGTTTTTACAGTTCTGTGGTTTTTACCCAATGAGTTTTTCAATAGTTCTCACGAGGACTGGGCCCATAACCTGTTAGATATATTGGGCTTTCAATTGAGACAAACAGTAGTTTATTTAACACTATAATTCTTAAGGAAACGAGTAATTATTCTACAGCAACTTACAACGTAAGAAAACGAACAACAGAGAAAAGTGACAAGTCTCTAACACCCCTTCTTCTCATCATAGAACACTTATCATAAAGAAGCTTACAGTTTTCATAAGTTGGTACAGATCGAGGTTACAGAGCTTATGGATTTCTATGACATGTAGCTATGACGTTCTAAACGTAGATGGCGTTAGTGAAAATACTGATTCCTATCATAGTCTGAGTAGTCCAACAGGAAGGCAGTCAACAGAATGAGTTGAAGATTTGCAGGTTTGCAGATTCTATCACTTGGAAAGGAAAGAGATTCAATATTAGTATAATAAGAAAAATTACAAGAGTTAGACTGTTCCACTTTGAAAAATAATTCGAAATTGGAGCAATGAGGAACAAACATTCAGAGTTGGACAAATAGAAATAATCTAATATTATCACAATGAGAAAAAATGTTAAAGTCCCAGCTTCTACCACTTTGAAAATGATTCGATATTAATGCAATGAGAAAACATTCAGGGTCAGAGAAATATAAATAATCGGATGTTATCACAACGAGAAAAATCTACAAGTCCCAGATTCACCACTTAGAATATAAATCAAAATCACAAGTACAAAAATATAGAGATATATACAAATTTACTATACACACTCAAAAGGTAATACTCACAATTGATCTAGCGGCGTCTAGTAGGTAGGTCTAGTCGAAGAGGAAGGCAGGCAGCAGAATGATAATTTCGAGTGCGCGCTTCGCTTTTGTACTCTTTCCCCCCTCCTAGCTGAGAGTGGGAGTGATTGATGACGGGTGACAGATGACCGGTGGCGCTACTGATGGCGGATGACAGCTGACATGGAACACCCCAACGATCAACTACGGACACGGAACACTTCGCGATAGTTTGGTATGGCAAATAATAGTGATTGTGATAGATGGCGCCCCTGTTTCAAGGCCATTAGCCTTAACGGTAGGTGGCGCTACTGATGGTGGGTGATAGCTGGCAGATGACAATTGGCAGGGCGACTGTCACGGCGGCCATCTTAGGCGGAAAGAGTATTGAAAAGCGGAGGAGGTAGCAATTTTAATCATAGCGGTTTCAACTCCCGAGTCGACCACTAGTTTGAGAAGAACTATTCTTCAGCCAATATGTATCCGAGTGCCTGGGATAACAAGCCAATCATTGCAGTGAGGCCGCTTATCGCGAATTCCCAGCACGGGAATGTGCCAGCGTTGCTCGTTGGCTAATACGGCAAGAACGGGGCCCCCATCTCCTTTACCAGCGCAGTCACCAAGTTCCGGAGCCCGATGCGATGGGTGTTGTAAAAAATTGAAGAATTCCAACTTTGGAATCTGCCGCCCAACGTGCCGGGAATGTAGCATGGGTAGAAGGCTGCACTTCCATAGGTGTAGAAGCTGCCGGCAATATCGGAATGATTGCTGGTAAGAAGTTCTTTTGTGAGGTGGTGGGCCACTTTCATAGGGGGCCCTCCGAACATTTGGACAAGTGTTGGTGTCTACTCCTCGAAGAGAGACTTCGAAGAAGGGCTAGGGATTTGGAGGTGCCGGCTCCAACATTTCGGTATTATAGGGGTGATATTGAAGGAGATTATTAAATTAGTGTATATATTTGATTATTTATATTTCTATTTTTAAGTTTTAATTTTGTATATATTTATGTATTTCTAGTTCATAAGATTTTATTTTGTATATATTCAAAATTCAAGAGTGTATATATATTTATGTAAGAATGTACAATAAATATATGAAAAAAATACTAAATGATCTATTTTATTTTGATAAATTGGACAAGAGTTCCAAATTATATCACCCAGTATTAAATACAATATTTTCACAAGTTGAAAAATTTATAAGCTTCAAATAATATAACTGAGAAAACTGATTCCTTCACAGTGAGAACAAAATTCAAAGTTATAGGTTATAACATTTGGAAAAGTAATCAGAATGAGGAAAAAACTTGAAGTTTTAAACTACATCATCTAGGAAAATATAATTCGGCATTATCACAATGAAAAAACTATCAGAAGTAGGGATTGTTGAACTTAGAAATCCTTTGTTATCACAACGGGAAAAAATTATAAGTTTCAGGGTGAAAATTGCAACCCTAAAGTTATATAGCTCCGGGAAGAGTTGTTTCTCCCATCTTTCGAACCACTATTTATTTTGAAAAGTAGATAATGTCTGACGCGACAGTTGGTATGACTGGTGACATCCGGTACGGAAGATGGTAGTTGGTAAATTATAGTTGGTACGGTAGATGGCGCTTCACTTCTGTCAAAAGTCACACATCCCAAATACAAACAACTACAGAACACTTCCTAATTGACAGTTGGTATGATTGGTGATAACTGACATGACAGATGACAATTGGCAGGGCAGCTGTCACGGCGGCCATCTTAGGCGGAAAGAGTATTGAAAAGCGGAGGAGGTAGCAATTTTAACCATAGCAATTTCAACTCCTGAGTCGAGCAGTAGTCATTGAATTGTTATAGATCCTTAGAACCATCTACAAGCAATCAATTCATGTCGTAGATGCCTGACTGTTCTCACAAAAGAAGTGAAAATCCCATATTTATGTGAAGCACAGTCGCACACGCAATAACAATAATGCATTCATACATTTCCTGTATGCAAGCCCATCTACGACATCGTTGTATTCAAATAGGTAGAAACATTTTCTGCGGCAGCAATAACGCCTTGATGTAATTGGGCATTGATACTCCAACGCGCGAACCATGTTAGACGAAGTTTAAATGATGTCTGAGAAGTAGGGCGAATATTAGAAACCAAAGTGGTGGGCGTTAACAACAAGCGGGCCAGTGTAATGAGGTCCGAGCGTAACGACCAATGGGAGAAGCCAAAGGGCTGGGCCTCAACAAGTGGGCGGGTCTCAAATTGGCCACGCCTCCCCCCGAGGAAGCCCCCCCCCGAAACTCCGCCCCCCCAAAACTCCGCCCCCCAAAACTCCGCCCCCCTTGGAGCTCCACCCCTAAGATCTATGTCAAGGTGGGAATCGATCAGCACCCCCCCATAGAATCCAAAATCCCTGCCAAGGTCAAAAAAAATCCCAGCCAAGGCCAAAAAATATCTGCCAAGGTATCACCCATAAGGAAATTGGTGTGGAAGGTGTCAGGTAAAATAATCTCGGGTGACAATATATATATTTTTATTTACATCATAAGTACAATACGTTGGAATATAAATGTTTCATCACCATTTCAGATGTTGCGAGACCCAACTCCATACTGCGTGCGATTGCCTCAACCTACAATTAACCCTTGCAGATAGCGTATGATTCATACATAAAGCAGCTTCTTTTTCGAATACTAGTACAGGGTTTCGAAGCCGCATATCGTGCTGATATTTTTCAATGTTTACAATGTATGGCTTATAGACCAATTGTTCCACATACTGTTGTAAAATCTCAAACTGTTGATGCCCCTTCACATAAACTATACTAGCGCTCGCAATAGGCTCAAGCACCTCACCCATCAGTTGATCATAGTCGATGAGCCCACTCGAGTATCTTATACCGTGGATGTTTCGTTCCACATAGGTTACTTGCTTCTTTGCACTCCGAGTTAAACTGTTATAGGGCTTAGGTGGTTTCAATATGTAATGATTAGTTTTCCCCCCATCTGTGATAGATATTTCTTTGGGGTGGAATACACTATTATCATCGAGCACGAAACCTTGCATGTCAAAAGCGAGTAGTTTCATGGTGGCCAACAAGAAAATATACATTTATAATATGGAAATGATCCCAAAAATCGAGAATATTATCGAATAAAAAATATACTCACAGCTTTCCCCCTTTCTTTATCATGCTCCTGAATTGAAAGTTTCGCAAGCGTCTCACTGACCTCGGAAGTCATCTCAACTGCTGTTGCCAATATCGCAGCTAGTCACCAACTCGGAGGAATGGAAATATCTTATACTTCTTATAGGGCTTGTAGCAGACAATCCTCCCCTCCCCCTACCCCCTCTCCCGGTATAGAGCTCACTGCTGAGGTTCTAATTACTCCATAAACATTTCAATTAGCGAGTCTAATCTTTTGGACCGTTCATTATCCTCCACCTGATCATTCTGCGACAAGTCGCTTATTGCCTGATGTAGCCAAATTGAATTTTGCTCTGGACTAAATCGATAAAAATCGATATCATTATGACCCCAAGAAAGAGTTCTGACAGTATTGGGAATAATAAACCGCTTATCGTCGTGATATGAAAGAGCAACTTTGTTTCTCATCTCCGTGAAGATATCATGCTTATAGCTACGAAAAGTATTCATCTTGCGAAATATCAAACCACCTTTCTCAACGATGTCTTTATAACTTTCTAGAGATAGTTCGTTTCTTATAACAGCCCTGGAAACGCCTTTCGCTTTTTTCACCTCGCTAGTCGTTGATTTGACACAATAAGCTTTGGAGCCAGTACCATAAAAACTAATTAAGGAATTGTTTGAGAATTCATCTCTCATTTTGCCGACGATCGATTCTGTGCGAGGCATGTTGAAGTTATTATTTACACTATAATTAGATGTGTCGAAATATTCAATGTTTTCTTTCATAAAATCATAGAAATTTTCGATATCAATTTTCAAAATGAGAAAATCAGTATCAGTACACAATAATGATGATGACGTTCCAGGAAAATTTTTCTTGATACAATCATATAAGAAATCATAGATTACAATTTTCGACACATCTAATATACTGAAGCCCACATAGAGCGGTTTATCATAATGCACGCTAACCCTACCCATGTGAATTGCAACGAAATTTTCATGAAATATCGTGCAAGTCTTATAATTAGCACCCTTCCGCTTCTTGATACTCTCACAATGGGTCACAAGTTTGATATCGACATTTTCCATAGTTTTACCGTACACACAGTTGACCATCTTTTTAAATAAACCATTATCGGCTCTGTTCGTACTTTTATTGCGCATCTCAGTATTGAGATCAACATATTTCTTCAACCAGCGAGATTGATTGAATTCAAGAACTCTATGTATTCGCGTCAAGATTAAACCATTTCTAATCGCCTGTTTCAAATTTCGATAATGGATTATATAATTTAACTTATTCGATAAATTCGGAATCAGTTTCTTATGAGCGGATTTTGAACCTGGCGGGCTGATGGATTCCACAAAAAAAGGTAAATCCGAGTGCGCATCATGTAAATTTTCAGGGTAGTGAATATCTACTTCGAGAACATATCCGCACGGATCATCATCTGCAACATTCGAGATATCCAAATTTGAGATTTCAGTTAACCATGTGAAACCAGATGTAGGTAGTGGTTGCGACATACTATGCCCATACAAGTTGGTCGCATCCAAATACATTATAAACGATGATGGATCATCAGGGTTGAAATTTGGGAGGAATTTATTATTAGCTACATGGCTTCTCATACTACACTGGCTGACACCGCCTCTTATCCCCTCCTTAAAGAAATTCACCATGTCGATGTCAGTTAAGAGTTCCAATTCCACTTTTGTGTAGCGCAACATAGACCAGGGGCTGTATAATATTGACACGGGTCCAACTTGTATGTCTTCAAACTAACCTTCCGAAAATTTTCAAAAACATCGCATAATAACAAAACATCCGATTTCAGATATACGTCTGAATAATCCCCAAGCGTTTTACATTTAAATATCTTCCAAATACGCTCAGCTCTACGATAATCCTCATTCGAAATGTGTTCATTCGATAAATTATCGAAACAGTCATTTTGTGAAGGTAAACCTTTATGTTCCAATTTATCGATAGATGTTATAAAACTATACGGAAACACGCCTTTTCGCGTCATTAGCTTAAATTGTTCGCGATCTTGAAATGCTCTCGCTGTCTCAACTCACTGTTCCGTAGTCAGATTTTCAGCTAGAGAATGCAGCGGGTCAGAAAGAAATTTATAGCTCTCTAAAAAGCGCAACTTCATGAACATTTTATGATTTTTCCCATCTTTCCCCAAGTACTCATCAACAAAAACATGTTGCGTGAATTAAACATACTTTTCCTTAGTTTGAGCGATACAATCCACCCTCTCTTCATGCTCGAACAATTGTTTGATGAAGAGGTGGCTATCATACCCGCTCATATTATGGAAAGATATGGAGATGAAGTTAGGTAGCTTGAAATTCAAATTACATTTAGAATGTGCGGCGCCTTATTTCTTTTTACCAGTCAGGTGACAATGGTCTCTAACTTTAACATCTGTGGAATCAAGTGGCTTATCACAAATGTTGCAAATTGTAGCGGTAGCGAAATCGAGATTTTATGCAGCACTCAATTTAGCCATAGGAACAACACGTTTCAAATGCATATTATATATAGACTTAACATTATCGACTTAACTGGAGACAAACTTTTTTGCTTTACCTTTTCCTCGGAATGAAACAAATTTAGTGAGGGAATCATCGTAGGAGCATTTGATGAGATATTGCGACGTCCTTTTTTTTTTAGTTATGTAACTTAAATCAAGAGTAGGTGCTGAAGAGAGAACGTGCAAGAGAACAAATAATAATAATATGATGAGTACACAGCCACCAATCGGAGAGTTGGGCGTGAATAGGTATTAATTTGATAAATTTGGGCGCCACTAGCTTAAGGCAATTTAATGTAGAAAATTCCCAGATATTTTGGGACCCACCCTGTATAAGTTACAATTCGAATTCACAAAGAAAGGTATTTCAACGATTACCAAATAAAAGAACGACCTATAAATTTTAGCAACCAGTTTACTTAATAATGCAGAAATATACATGTATTATAGTGTACTATATCTGAATAATGGAAAGTGGGGTCTCCATGTATAGGTATGTATAGTTTCAAAACTAAAAGGATATTCAACCTTTCGAAAATAATAGTATATAGCTATGCGAACTCACGGCCAGTGAATTTCCATATATATCATATAAAAAAATAATAATAATCCTAGTCAGGTATACCAGACATGCGCATGTGAGGTTCACATTTGAAACCAGTAAGGAAATATTGTGTTTTAACACTTTTAACCCAACATATAATATGAATAACCTTAAATTAAGAAAGATCCATCACTGAAATAAATCAGCAAAACTACCTATATATGGATGTTCAAATATTTAAGGGGAAATATAACGTTCCTTTTTTGAGACGTAAAATTCAGTAGGTCGTTGATAAATTAAATGAAAAATAGAATCAAATAACAAGTTATCGTATCCCAGGTAGCAAGCGTACGTCATAATGACGTACTCAATTGGTGATTTTCTGACGGTTGACGTCATCGACGCAAAATTGACGTCTTATGGACGTCATTATGTTGACGTTACTATGTCGTTCTTCACATGACGTTAATATGACGTCATTTTTTGGTCACTAAAGTGACACAAAAATGATTATGATAAAAAATCTAAGTAATTATAAACATCTAATAAAATGCTAACTTTTTAGCAGATATCTGGTAAAATTAGAAATATCTATAAGTGTTGTGTTGATTGTCGAATTACCTGATAGAGTGCTATTATCCCGTATGGTATTATGTAAAATTTCATGATTTGCATATCAAACAATCAATGAAGTATCTATCCAGACATTATTCACCTAAAAACAAATTACTGAAAACTCAATCAATTCGAAATACTTCCAAATACGTCAAGAATTCTAATTGCGAATTATTTTTGTCATTTCAAAATTCCCGCGGAAGTCAAAAGTGGTCCGACATTTCGACTACGACACGATCGCTTCGGATTGGTTAGTAATAATAGAAGCGGCATGACGTGGCATAGCGTCGCTTCGGTCCTTCATGACACCTGCGCACTGTGCGATCGATAGACCGATCGACGTTCACCGTTGGCCTGTGCCGACTGCCTTTGGCGCTTGGCGGGTTTTTGTGGCTGCTGCTTGTGCCGTGGATGTGTCGTTTATGTGGAAATTGGATTAGCTTGTATCACAAGATCCAGAATGTTTTCCGTTGTGGAGTTCAATGAACAATCTGGAGGTGGCCTTGCTGTGGTAAATTCAAAATGGTTCACCCCACTGAAGAGGGAAGTATTCTGGCCGCCATACAAAGACAATAAATCATACTTGAAAGCGGTAAAACAAGGAGAAGAAGTTACCGATAAATGGCCATTATATTCGATAACAAAATGTTATTACACTACAGGTATGTATAATGGATATATATTTTGAGTTCATCGATATGTGATGGGTATATTGTATAAAATGATATAAATTGAATTAGGAAATAGGGAAAGCGTACTGAATTAAGTTTTTTCGCCCTCTAATTCCTCATCAACTCGACTCTCCCCACTTTGGTGAATTTTTACTGAAGAAATCATTTAGGTGGGATTTCATATAGCCCAACAATCTTGTTTGAATGTACCTACCTACATCTGTTGAAGAGAATAATTACATTATTTATATGGCTCACTATACACATCCAAACTAAAAAAATATTCCCTTGTAATCCTTCTAGCAGTCAGATGACTAGGAAATAATTTGAATTGAAATTTTCATTATTTCAACATACCTACTTATAATGAGAAAAGGTCCTTCAATACCTACAATAATTAGCTGAATACAATACAATACTTTATGCCTCATTGCAGATGATTATGAAATAGCCAGTAGCAAACTGAAACTTGCAGAAGTAACTTCTGATTTGCAAACAGATTTGGAAGAGGAGTTCTTGAAATATTCCTCAGGAAAGAGGAAGGTGTCCCGACCTGTTCGTTTTGAGGAGGAGGTAGACATAATTCCAAATATCAAAAGAAAAGTTACTAAATCTACTCACTATGATGATGAAGATGAAGAGCCAAATAGGAGTTTCCTTCCCAGGCCACCACAAATAAATAGGAAGAAGATACCTGAAGGTAATATATAAACAGGTTGAAAGTATATGAAATGCTATAGGTACCTATACCAATTATATAATGCTAATCAAGACAAAAGTTAGGTACAAGAAATAACTTACAATAAATCATTATTATAGAGAATGTAGAAATTGTGTTAAGTATTAATTAACCAACTAAAGTTGACATTTATGTCATCAAATATTTGTGGCCTGATGAAAAATAATGCACATTTCATTCATGTTCATATATACAAAAATTTGGGCATGATAGTGTTTGGGGTAGGTAACTATAATAATTATAATTCATATATCTTTTTATTTCACAGAAACCATAGACTACACTCCATCCTGTGGAGTGATATCACGTAGTGGTATACAAGGGGGGTATGAAGCTTCACCACCTCTTTCAAATTCTACAATAGTACGAGGTTCTGTTAAAATAACAAGTGGTACTACCCAAGATTCGGAACTATTGCAAGAAGTTACTCCTCGGAGAATTATACAGCCCTCCAATTCAAGAGATTCAAATAATGGAGCTGAAGGTCAAGGAAAATCAGGTATGTATGTTTATCAATTCATTCAATATAATATACTTATTTTTGTGAAAATTACCTAAAATGAAGTGAAATATGTAAAAGCCATAAATTGGCAAAAAAATTTAAAGAAAAAATAGTCTATCTAATTGATGAACTACGATCAGATATAATACGTGGTATTGGTCAGGAAAGTAGTTGTTTCCTGCTCGTAGTGTACCAGACATTCAAATTCAAACTGTTTAATATTTAAATTTGATAGACTATTTTTCCTTTCTGAAATAAAATGTTTGGATACATATCATTAGTCCAGAATAGCAGAATATCAAAAATATCGAAAATTAAATTTGAATTGACACATTTTCTTGAAATATTGATTTGTAGAATAAAATTATGAACAATTAAAATGATTCCATTCTACAATTCATGCATAAGGCTTTTATTTAGCTGAATATAAAAATATTGATGTACATTTTGAATTATACCTATCACATATCAAAAGGATGTGATTAGTTCTCTCTCCAAGAAAAAGAGCCCAGGAACTGGATACTCATTATTCTTGGACAGTTTTTTCAAATCATTTATATCATGTGGTTTCTCCAATTGTTCTAGTGTTTGAAATACTTTTAACGAATTTGCTAGAGGTTAAGCAGCAAAATAAAAGGATTTTAAGTATTTTGGAAAAGAAAAATAATGACAGAATCACACGTTCTTTACCAGAAGATTTGAATATAGAATTTCCCATTAGAACTAATGAAGATGTAGATAAATTTGAGGCATATCTTTCAAATCAAGAAAATATTGAAGGTGCTAGAACTGTTGTAAGTACATTTGTTTATACTATTTTTTGGTTGTATTAATATACTTGATAGATGAATATTCAAGTTATCTAATTGAATTTTTTTTAATGATCACATCATTACACTACATCTCCTACTTGACTAAACTGAATCAGTTTTTCAACACATAATAATATGTTACTATTCAAAAGGAAAAAGCCATGAGTTGTTTGACCATTTTGAGAGGAATATAAAGATAGTCTTGTAATATTAGTATAGTCCTGTAATATTTTTACCATCTCCCATGGAGATAAATATCAACTTTATCTTATTCAGAAGATTGTAAGAAATGGTTCTTGAGTAGATGTAAAAAAAATTATTTGGTTTGGTGAAGGGTGTGGAGTAGTAAATATCTCTCAGTTATCTGTGCAAATTATATTGGTATTTTTTAACATATGCTTCCACATGTAGGCATGCAAATAATTTTTATTTTCAGGTTTCATATTGGTCTTCCCTTGGAGGTAAAGATTGTGCTGCAAGAACAAACAGAATCTTAAGAGAAGTACTGCATGATTCAGTAGCAACAAAATACAATTTTTATGGAAGACACTCAAAGAAACCTTTTTCGGAATTGAAAATCAATTCAGAAATTATTAGTAAGTCTACTTATATGTTATCAACATGTTGAACTGAATCGATTATAATATTTACATTCCACCTTTAATTAATAATGTTTGAAGTAATCTATTAGCATATTTGACAAGTAAATTAACAATAAATATATTTGTGCTATTTTCAAGATGATTTTTCTGTGGCATATACACACTGTATGCATATACAGTGTGTCCACCTTAAGGATACTTACCACACCTGTAAAATCGTTATTATTTGATAGATTTTGAAAAACTTTTTTTCGTTGGATAGGTATTTGAAATGTCTATCAATAGATTTTATTTTTTTGCTGTTATCGTGGCCAACTGCGACAAATTGCATTTACCCATGTTCCAAAAAGTACAATTAGGGATTTTTTTCACAAAAAATGATGATGAATTCTGAATCAGGATCACGTAGAACATACCTGTACCGAATTTTTTTTTCAATATTTCATCCAAAAAAATACTTTTATGGCATTTTTGGAAAGAATTAACGATTCTCCTAATTCTCTAATACACTTTTCAATTCGTCGAAGAATTTTGTTCACTACTTCATTTCTTTTCCTCAGACAAATTGTATATATTTATGATAAAAATTGGTACAGATATGTTCCAAGTAATCCTCAACAATAATTTTTTATTCTTCCCAAAAATACAAAAATAGTACATTTTTTGATAAAATATTGAAAAAAAAAATTCGAACATCCTGTGTTTATTAATGATGATGAAAATCGGTACAGGTATGTTTCAAGCGATCCTGATTCAGAATCCATCATCATTTTTTGTGAAAAAAAAACAACCTAATAGTACTTTTTGAAAAATGGGTCAATAAAACTGGTCGCAGGTGGCCACGATAGCAGCAAGAAAAATCGCTCTATACATGTATAGACATTTCAAATACCTTTCCAACAAAAAATAGTTTTTCAGAATCGATCAAATACGATTTCACAGGGGTGGTGAGTACTTAGGGTGGACACATTGTATATGCAATAAAGCTTACCATCATATCTTCAATAACTCACAGAAGTTTCAAGGGTTCTGCTGTAACGACGACATAAAAATCATTTGTATTTTGAGCAAATATCAATTATTACAACTGTAGCACTATGATGACCACTACATTTGTACATTAAAAAATATATACCTATACTCAAGTCTTTTATATGTTTCAGATGCTGTTAAAATATCTTGCAATACTTCTTCAAGGGAGATTGAAAACATCATCAAAATTTGGTTGAAGCATGCTCCGGAGAGATTGAAAAAACAAGAATTAAAAGAAGTACGGAATCATCGGAATAATTAATCAAGGTCACGGATCAAGGTTATTTTATATATAAGTTGGTTTTTTATTTTGTTTAAAAAAATGTCAACTAACAGAAGGGTATACTATAAAGAAGTGGTAGGGGATCGTCAAATGTACAGAAGAGTTGCTAATGAAGTTAAAAGTACAGTGGAAATGTTGAAAAACAGAACTGAAAATAGTGCAGAGGTATCTGTAACGCAAATTGAAGATGATGAAACGAATATATTGAATTATAGTAGTCATAGTTCAAGTCAATCTTCAATATCAAATTCTAATGTTTTCGAAACCAGGCGAATAATAATGGAACTGAAATGTATACAAATTTCATAACTCATTCTCCTGAAGTGAATACTCATAGTTGTAGTAGTAGTAGTGAAACAAATAATTTACAATCAAGCTTAAGAGAATGGGCCCTTCGAAACAACATTACACTATCAAGTATTTCAGAATTATTACATATTTTATCTCCGCTTGATCCAACACTTCCTTTAGATTCTCGTACTTTATTACATACTCCCCTTTCAACAGTTGAACACAAACAATTAGATAATGGTGAATATATTCATTTTGGGTTGACTAAAATTTTAAAACGAATTATAGTAAACATGCCTTTTGGAAACTCGGATCCCGTTATTAGTATTTCATTCAATATAGATGGAATACCTGTGTTTTCTAACAACAATTCACCAGTTACTTTCTGGCCAATACTGGGACTTATTAAAAATGTAGGTATCAAGCAAAATTGTTTTGTCATAGGGGTTTTTTGTGGTAAAGACAAGCCAAAACCAATAAACTCTTTTTTGGATGATTTTGTTCAAGAACTTTCGTTCCTTGTAAGCAATGGTTTAATTTGTAATGGTAAATTTTTTTCCGTACAAATTCATAGTTTCATTTGTGACGTTCCAGCAAAGGCCTATCTTAAGTGTACCAAAGGACACAATGGTTATTCTTCCTGTGATAGGTGTACAGTTGTTGGGCAGTATGTTAACAGGCGTATGATTTTTGATAGTATGTCTTCCCAAAAACGGACAAGTGAATCATTTTTGCAACAAAGAGATAGTGACCATCATAATTCTATCTCACCATTAATCTCCTTGCCAATTGATTTCATTAAGATATTTGTGATCGATTACATGCATTGCATTTGTTTAGGTGTGGTAAAAAAAATGATTAATTCTTGGATACAGGGTAGATCTTATAATGTCCGTTTAAAAGCAAGGGATATTACTCTTCTTTCTGATTATTTAACTAATCTATGTACTGCTCTTCCCGATGAGTTCAACAGAAAGCCTGCTAGAATATCAGAAATATCATATTGGAAAGCAACCCAGTTCAGAACTTTTTTGCTCTATTTAGGTCCCATTGTATTAAAAGAATACATAGATATAGCTGTGTATGAACATTTTTTATTATTACACTCTGCAACATCTATTTTATTATCTGAGAGACATTTAAATATGCTAGGTTGTGATTTGGCCGAGGAGTTTTTATGTGTTTTTGTTAAGCATTCTAAGCATCTATATGGTTTGGATTTTCTTGTTCATAATGTACATTCTTTGATTCATATAGTCGATGATGTACGACTCTATGGGGTTCTAGATAATATTTCAGCCTTTCCTTTTGAAAATCATTTGGGAGCATTAAAAAGATTAATACGATCTGCTAATAAACCATTGAGGCAACTTTATCGTCGGTTAAATGAATTGAATCAAATCAATAAGAATACAGAGCCAAAGGATGTTCAATTGAATTCAAATTGGAGACACAATCGAGGTCCATTGCTCTCGCGTACATGCTTTAAGCAATATAACAAATTTTTTTTTCAAAATACGAAGTTTAGAACCTATTACTATTCACGAAACAACTCATATTGCATTTCAGTGAGAAAAAAAGTCCTGCAAATACATAATATTTTGGTATACTCCGAAAATAATATAATATTTATTTGTAAACAGTTTCTATCTTACGAATCCTTGTTTACTTATCCTTTTGATTCAAAAAATTGCAAATTTATGTTGTTGATAATTTATCTGTTCTGATAGAAGTGAATATAACTGATATTTTAACAAAGTGTATCGTTTTCCCCCTTAAAGATAATACATTCGCGTCGTTTCCATTGTTGCATGATGTCCAAACAACTTATTGACTTGTAACGAAATTATTTACAAAAATACAATAACTATCACATTAATTGATGAATACCAAAATCAAACATAACTGTGAACAACAATCAATAAATAATTGAAACATTTGAAATAACTTGTTTTCAAATAGAACTATATTGTCATAATAATAATATTTCTCATGCAGTGCATGGTTTCACATCTTATCTTATTCAGTAAGTACTTATACATAGTAATCATGGATTTTGACCTATTCCAATTTCTTTAAAGACAGCAAAATTCCTGTAAGAAAAACTATTCATAACTATATGACATTTTCAATAACATTTAGCAACTTTCACGATAAACTTTTAGCAACTCTTCAGAATGATCTGCATAATTGATTCCATAGTTAAATACTGTAACTAAGTTGTTTTGTGTTGTAATGAATATAAATTAGTTTATGATTACGAGATTATTTTGTAATTCGTTTTTTAATCTAGTTATATTCAGCTTGAGCTAACTGATCATCCAGTACACTGCCATATAGTTCTCCAATGTTTATAGTGATTGTGATGCTCTTCGACACTATGTCACCAATAAAATTGTGAAGCTGAAAACAACGTTTTTTTATGAAAATCCCAAAATTAACCTAAAAAGTACGTCTTAATGACGATGTTTATAACGTTCAAGTGACGTCATATTTACGTCTCTATATGACGTAATAGGTCATATACCAGCTATATGTAACGTCAAAATGACGCCAAATACTGACGTCATAATGACGCCAAATACTGACGTCATAATGACGCTGACATTTGACCGTCATTTAGACGTCCTAATGACGTCAACTTCGGGGTTAACAAGACGTCTGACATGACCTATAAGGTACGTCATTATTACGTACGCTTGCTGCCTGGGATATGGCTTATCTGTATATCTTGGGGCTCTACCCAAGACTTAAGAAAAATCTAACGAAGAGCGAAAGACTCTCGGAACTGCTCGGTATTTTGGTCACTCAGTGTATAGGTCCAACGCTGCTCAAAATTTATGGTTTTTCCCATCAGCCAAACCGAAGAGGTGATTTGTATTGATCAGCGCCGCACTCAGTATAAAATATATCAACAGCCAACCTTAGAAGCGGACAGGGTGTCCGCTTCTAAGGTTGGCGGAATATCTGTATGTCAATACACAGGGTGTGTATTGACATACAGATATTCCAACTCAGAGACGAATACGGATGAAAGAACCCTAAAAAGTTAAAGAATAGCATAAGAAAATACCAAGGCATTGGATCCTAAAGAAAAAAAACACTGATAACAAATTATTGATACGAGATATAATAGAAATCATACCTTTTGATAAGGGTTCAACTTATCTGAGGTTGGTGTGTTCGTTCATCAATGGTCGTTTGTCATACGATTTCCAGGTTGGTTGAAAACAAATCCTTCCCAAGAAGTTGTTCCTTTTTTTGTAGCAATCCAAATTACATACACACAAAAAAAAGAGAACAGACCCATATAGCACACGTACGTCTAATGTACATCCAATGGATGTACATCATGGATCTCAGAGACGTCCAGTGGACATCCGGTTACGTACAAAAAGGTCCGGAATAGGTCCATTAAATGTCCAGATATACTGGAAATAACGTCTTATGTACGTACACCGTGGACGTCCAATGGACGTACATAAATAACATCTATTGGACGTACAAAATGAAACTTATACGTCCATTAAAGTCCAGAATAGGTCCACCTAATGTACAGATATAGTACATATAACACCATCTTATGTACGTACGTCGTGGACGCACAATGTACATACATAAAGAAGGTCCATTGTACGTACAACCTGGATGTTGAATAAGTTCATTATATAGACATCTGAAAAGTCGGGAAAAATAAATCTGAAAATTGTTGAAATCAATATTCTTTAATGAAATTAATTGAATGTAATGAATGGATGTAATAAATACAATATGTTAATTAAGTAGGTACCCAATAGCTGACATATAAAAACAAAAACTAATAGATACAAAATTCAGGAGACAAAAAATAAATGATAGAAATTTAACAAAATATATACCTTGAACATCATAACAGAACAGAGGGAGCAAGATAGTAGATTGATTTTCATTCCAAGGCTCTTCTTGACCATTTCATGATGTATTTCCAAAGCATCGCTGTAATATTGCCTTCCTATAAATTTAAACACAGAAAAATAGAATAGGATACAATGAATTGGCCAAATCTTATGTAGGATGCTATAGTACTGATGATAACCATTTCTACTACTAATGAAATTGAGTTGAATAATGGATATTAGGGTAGCGAAAGTTATCTTGCAAATGAGTTTATCAAATCTATAAATATATATGAATGATGAGGAAGGGAATTGCATATTGTTGAATGAATTTAAACAATCCTGATATACCTACATCTACTGAATTCAAGATTAAACCTGATATTTCCCTCACTTTATTATGTCAGCTATTATCATGAACTTAAATTTATGTTCTGTTTCATGAAAACTAAGTTGGTATAGCTTCAGCTTTCATAGTCATAAGTTGGTATCAGGAGGTTGGAGCTGTGACATGCATATCTTCATTGAATTGGACTATTCATCTCTCTGAAAAATAGGAATATTCAAAAGCAATAAAGAATATCTCAATCATGCATCATATAGGTACTCACTGTTGTTTGAAAATCAGATTTTTCCAAATACCTCTTCGATTTCAGTCAGCTTCTTGGCACTATTGTATAAAAACGATGAAAACTTTGTGAACATTGAATCCGTACTTCTTCTATAGCGAACAACATAACGAAATAAGAGTAACAGAAAACTAGAAATATAATATTCATTTAGTTTTCACCATGCTAAAGGCGACCTTATAACCATGCACTAACCTAACCTCACACTCTTCACTCTTCTTCTCTTCTGACTAATATCCCTGTTTTGTCCATTTTCGTACGTACAACGGACATACAATTTTAAACACACAATGTTTGTTCATATTTGTACATAATGGATATACATCATGCGTTTATGAATGTTTGGTCTTAAAATGGTCTGGAGTCGAAGTCCATTGAACTAACAATTTGGGACATCCAATAAGCACCCATGTTTGTACGTACAATAGACGAACAAATTTGGACATATTAGACATGATCCGTCCATTGAATGAACGACAACGTACAATAAGTGCATTTACAAATTGATCCTCGTCTGTTCATCCCATGGATGTTCAAGATTGTACATTCATGGATGTTTCAAAATTTCATCCAATATTGTACATTCGATGATTATACATAAACGTACAAGTCGTGGATTTACATATAACATCCAATTTTGTACATTCGAGAGACGTTCAATAACGTACATATATGGATGTTTGACACATATCCAATATTATAAGTACAATGGACATCCATAAGACATCCAGTTATGAAAGTACAAAAAATATCCAGAATTTTACATCCAATGAACGTCCATATAAGTCCTATGGACGTTTGGACTTCATTTGGATCTGAAATGGATGTCCACTGGACGTCGTGTGCTATATGGGGAGTAAACAGTTCCGACGAAATTATCCCACCATGTGTGGCTGAAAATTCACTTTCCAGAAAATTTATCTCGTAACTGTTCAACCAACGAAATCACAATTGCCAATCGACTCAAAATGATCTTTCCGATCAAGGATTCGTGACAGAAAAACCAATATCAATAAAAAGGATCGCAAAACATCGGTAGCTAAATAACCATCAATTTATTTTTCAAAAGTGCATACCTACGCCATCTAGGCCCCGCGGCTCCCAAGCCACTGTACAAGAACTGTAGAAATGATAAGAAAACACCCACACCAGAACAGACCGATATCGGTTATCAATTTATCCAATAGGATGATCTCTCGGCAACATATTATTTGAACATTACTTTGTTCTTATAATAATATAAAATAACACATACGGCATAGTGTTGTAACGAGAAACTAGATCGTTACAATATGCAAATGAATGCGGCTCATGAGCGAATGTTCTATTCGTATACGACCCCGTAGGATCTGGTTCACAAGTTTGGATGGGTTTCAGAACAGATTCAAAATCCGCATAAATAACAAAAGGTACTTCCATCTGTTTCTCAAAAATTTCGAATTTTAAAATATTCCCGGGAGCGCTATTTCCGAATTTATCAACCTTGATTTCTGGAGATGGAACCGTAGTGTATGTATGATTGCAATCATTCAATTTATGGCGTAGCAACTTCGACTCATCGGAGAAACATATCAGACACCCATCGCATCCTATGCTCTCTGGCATTTAATTGGCTTGACACTAATCGCGATACATTTTTTATCCAGCAATAATGCCCCTTACCGGAATCATCTGAGATATATAGTAACCTATTCTTTGCATAATGAAGCGGCCCAACAACCTTATACTTCATTTTCTGATCCTCGAATACACTCTCTAACCCATAAACATTGATGGAGCAATCATTTTGATTTTCGAACTTTGGAATATCACTTACTTTCATAGGAAACTCTATAGCAACCAGATTCAATACTGTAGAAAAGTGTGGGTAGGAAGATGTTTCGATAACCCTTACCCTTGCAGGATACAAAGCTGATGTAACTGCCCAGGCGAAACAGTGCTCATCCTGATTTATAATGTTTACCACCGCTTTCTTGTTCGCAATATAGGTGGGCAGCTTTATGTGAGATCCGCCTCCTAATGGACTATATCTATTAATATTTATTCCTAGGAACAAAATCTCTTGTAAAGCCCAACCTGTAATATCAAAGTAAAAAAAATAAATAAGCAAACTTAGTCGACATCTGATTTTTTTTAAACAACTCACCAGAATCACGTTCCTCGAATTCGATAGCTAGATTCGAAAGACAATCCCGAAAAGGGTCAACGATATCTTCCAAATCTGGCGATGAAGCAATTATGCGATTCGGAGCCATGAAAGATTTCACATCTCTCACATCTCGGGTTTCAATGACATATCTGCCAAAAACTTCCATCGAGTGATGAATCAGAAGCATATTATCCAATAAAGATATAATTGTTGCTCTATTCTCATTGAAGAACGCATTGTAATCCAAAATGTTCGTTCTACACTCTAACCTGTAGCTAAGCGGCATTTGAACGCGCTCTCGATCGCATATACGCCATCTCTGTAGTGCATGCACGCATTAGAACGATGCTCCAAGGTTCTCTTATGAGCACCCATCCTATATGATGGAACATCTTTAGCGCAGGGCACACATCTTTGCATACTTCTAGATGTCGATGGCGCTGGCGGATTCGAAATATCCAATCGAGCCCTTTTAGCACTAGGTTCACCCAAATCACCAACACATGAAATTCTTTGATGGCGGCGTGAATTATCACTACGCGTAAAGGTTTGGAAACAAGCACTGCAGGTCAACATGATGATGATGTATAAAAACGCTTTTATCACTCACGAACAAACAAAAAATGCTGATTAATATATGATTCCCAAGAAACTGTGCTTCACTCTGCGCGTCCTTGAATTTATAGAAGTATCGCCTCCCCCACTCTCACCAACGCGATCCTGAACTCTCGTGGGAGAATGGCGCATGCGCACTCAGCAGCAGCAGCATTCAAGGTCGCACTCCCTCCCATTTCAGAGGTGTGAAAACACAAGGTCATGTTCACAGAAAAAGAGAGCCTTCCTCAAGGACGCACTCCTCTCAAGGCCGCATCAACTCCCAAGGGCACCCTCCTCTCAAGGTCGTCAACTCGAGGTCACTCCTCCCAAGATCGCATCAAGGTCATTCACCCCAAGGTCACTCCTCCCAAGGTCACTCATCTCAAGGTCATTCACCCCAAGGTCACTCCTCTCAAGGTCACTCCTCTCAAGGTCACTCCTCCCAAGGTCATTGACCCCCCAAGGGCATTGACCCCCCAAGGCCACGTGGGGGGTGTGTGACCTTGGAAGGAGGTCTAGAACCGGCGAAAAACATCTACTCAAAACATACAATTTCCTTATTGAATCCATTGGTCCTTTCACTGCAATTTCTTGCAATGTTTCCTGGTTTTTGGCATCGATAACATTTAAAATTGTTCCTGGAATCTGCTGACCTATTCATAATAGTTTGTGTTTCCACAATCCTACATTCTTTTTCCTGTGCCCTGGTCAAATTTTCGATAGTTTCTTATTTTTCCGCAATTCTCACTGCCTCTTCCAACGTATCAGGCTCTGCAGAAAGCACATTCTTCTTGATGGGGTTGAGCAAACCCAAAACAAATCGCGTTAAAGTATCTGCTGCCAATTTTTGCTTAATTAGACGGTCGTCGTCGGGTCGAGCAGTGTATGTCACGGTTTTATTTGCAGCAATCTTCAATCGAGCTAGAAATTGTCGGTATGACTCACCATTTCGTTGTTTGCATTCAATAAACGCCTTGAGTGCTGGCTCGGGCAGTTGAACTGTTCCAAATTGATTTCGTAAAGCTTCTTCTAGTACCTTCCAGAATGCTGTGGCTCGTAAATCCGGTTCTGAATCAATCAACTGTTTAGCTACTCCTCGTAGTTTTAATCGCGTAATTGCTGTCTGTTGTTTCTCTGTCCACCCTGCAAATATTGCTGTTTTCTCGATAATATGAAGAAAATCGTGAACACAGGTTTGTCCATTGTACTCTGGGATAGCATTTATATTCATTGGCATAGATAAAATGACATTTTTCTGATCTTCGGCCATCGTATTGGATAAAATAGTTCTTTCGTCTGGTCTGTTGTCAGTTTTATGAATTTATTTGTTAATCTTATATTATGTCTACAACTCTTTCTCCTTCCACTGAGGGTATATCAGTTGATTAAAAATTCGAACCCCACACACCTGACACCATTTGTTATGACACCCTGCTTTATTCAAGTTGGCCTATACAGGGTGATAACAATATTACTTCTTTAACTGGGTTCGTGAATATTTAAGCAGGAGAAAGAATAGTGGATATAGACATAAAGACAATTATCACAGATTACATATATATATATATATATATGTGGAAGGGAAGTCGTTGCTGACCAGTCAGAGATAAAACTAGACACTTAGTGGGGATTGCAGCACAGGTAAAGTATACTCTTTCAAGTTTGCTCCAAGCTTTCGAAAAATTTTATTTTCATCATCAGGGAAGTCTACAATAGCAATGAAAAATATTTATAAAGATTATTATTTGGTCAAAAAGATGGAAAAAAAAATAGTACTTACAACTTGGGTGAGGTTGAAACCATTAGTGTTAGGAAAAACCAACGAAACATTGAGAAAACATTGAAAAAACGGTTAAAAAGTATAAAATGTATCAAAATTTACTAAAATACATAATTGTTGTATATATTACATATAGAATTGTCTTCAGATAAACGTGAAAGCAAGCCTTGGAAAAAGGTTAGCGTCAGTTATGTTGACTATGTCTAACATCAACATAATTCCTCGTTCAGAAAAAGAAGAGCGTTTTGCAGTTCCCAAGTTTTTTCAGTTCAAAAAAACATAACTGACGCTAACCTTTTTCCAAGGCTTGCTTTCACGTTTATCTGAAGACAATTCTATATGTAATATACAACAATTATGTATTTTAGTAAATTTTGATACATTTTATACTTTTTAACCGTTTTTTCAATGTTTTCTCAATGTTTCGTTGGTTTTTCCTAACACTAATGGTTTCAACCTCACCCAAGTTGTAAGTACTATTTTTTTTTTCCATCTTTTTGACCAAATAATAATCTTTATAAATATTTTTCATTGCTATTGTAGACTTCCCTGATGATGAAAATAAAATTTTTCGAAAGCTTGGAGCAAACTTGAAAGAGTATACTTTACCTGTGCTGCAATCCCCACTAAGTATATATATATATATATATATATATATATATATATATATATATATTCATCAAACGAATCAATTAGACAGGCAGAGTTGGCAAATATAAACAGAATTTCTTACATGTTTGGTGGTTGAGCACAATCATAGCAGAATTTCAGATGATTTCTTAAACAACACCAGTTACGAAAATTTAACTGAATACCGGCACAGCAAGATGACTATTATTTACCAGACGAAAACCGAACTGTCTGATGGAGATTTATCATTCACTGATGTCCCGTAAATTCGCGTTCACACTTGTATAGAACTTTACGAGGGCGGCACTGAGATTACGAACTGAAGAACATGGTCTGAAGTCGAGAGCTGAACTGTTGAATCTTGAATCTACTCTGCTCTCTGAGTCTAGTTTCAGAGAATTTATATGAACTTTTCATGAGAAAATTGTAGGAACCTCCCATCCCCGCTAATTACTCTAATTAGTGGTTCATGTCGATTTTGCCAAATGTTAATTATTCTAAAAGTATGGTCATGTTAAGAACATTTAATATAAACTATATCAGACATAAATCTTATCTTTTTGCGCCTTTTCCATTAATCTTCGATTAAGTTAATATAAACATTAGTTGGTAGAAGGTTATGTGTTATGTCCATAAATTATACACGAGCTAACTTGAAGTGTAAACAAAACTAACGTTCCTATTGGTTCCCCAATTTCCTCTTCTCGAATGATCCTCCCTTCAATGACTTCGAGTGACTCTATTCAGACTATATTCTTCAGTTCCAAAGTGTTTCACCAAACTGGTGAGTCCATTCTATATAGCAATCGTATTGTGCCTCGTATTTATAAAATGTGTATACTTAATGAATCTTTATAACATATTCAATTATCGTGATAATAAGCTTGTTCTTAATAATCATCAAAACCCTCGTAGACGAAATTGCCATTTCAAATGCATCTAATTCGTACATTCTTTAATAAAACAAAACTTTCCTGGAGTACAAACATAGCTTGGTACTTAAAGGAAATATCGACCGGAGAACATCAAATTTGTTTATCTTTCGATTCGAGACGACCTAGCGACCCATATAAATATTAAAAACAGGTGGCCAATTAAACGAATACCTACCTGATATCGAACTCGTTACGATTCATTCATTAGTTTTTCTGGACGATAAAATATATAGACAAAATTTGGCATCATTACAACAGCACGTGTGAGGCACGCGGGACGAGCTACCCGAAGACCGGCTAGAATAGGCAGCACATAGGCAGTCTACATCGACTATCGAGCCACCGTCGAGTCCAATTGGCAATTATGTGTTGATCGTTAAAACAATCTGCCGCGCTATTGTGCCGGTATTATATGTAATGTGTACGCGTTCAAGTAGTTAATAAATAGTGAAACCAGCTAAGGTCCATTCTATTGTGTACCAAGAACACTCCAGATTTATATAATAGTAATTTGTTGTCTATTGAGAGTATTGAATTGCGAGCCAAGAGAAAGTATAATTTTCTAATTGAGATTTGGGTTTTCTGAATCAGGTATTGTAAATAAGCATGGAAGTTGAGACGCCTGACCAACTTTCAACCCTCAGGTATTTCACAATGGGTGATTGCTGGAACCTTCTTCTTAATTACTTGTTGGCTGCTATCTTCTTATTTATCTACTTACTACTTATCTATAAATCAACTATATATGAATAATAATAACTTTCAATTGATTATATTATTCGATCATTACGATTTTTATATCTCAATTTGACATAGTTTTTCATTTGTCAAAATGAACACTAGAGACTTCATCATCTACGTTTTTGCACGATCAGTCTTCGTTTGATCCTTCTTTTCTGTCTCATTTCCTCCAATTACATGTTTGCCAGATTATACGATTTATGCAATCTTGCAGTAAATTGATTAATTCACACAAAACAATAACTATACTTTACTGAAGCATAATTGTTTCATTCCCTTTCTATGAATCGGAGTTATCATCGAATCAAAGTGTTTTTGATTCAATGATGTACATTCTGATGAAATCAATTCGTCTTCTATCACATTTCACCATACAAATCAGAAATTTCGGCAACGCCGCACTAGAACATTCGACTATTTTTACAAGTTTGACGCTTGCGAGGTTGCAGAATTGCCTTCTGATTTCGTTGATACCGATTTGAGTTATTTTGGCCGTATTACTTTTTTGTGAGTTTCAGAAACAATATTTGTGTGCGAATATGGTGCATTTGTGTGTTGTGTGTAAAAGGGTGGATCATTTTTACTTAAATTGGACTTTTCACGATAGAACCAAAATAGAGGTTATGTTTATTAGACAGAGGCGTCCGGTCCAAAAGTAGGTGCCAGATTCGAAATATCCTGCTCTGCCGGTAACGTAACGTTGATATTTCAAAAATATTGACAATGAGCACACATATTAAATTATGAAGGTATTCTTAGACCTCCAGTCGAAACCTCACGAATCACATGAGATGATCTCAATCTCACAATGTAAACTGGAAGCACTGGCACATAACATCTCATCCCTCTGAAAATGTTCTTTTCAGTATTGAGGAAGTACAATCTCAAGTACCTACATGCTTAAAGGTGAGTGCTATTTTCCAACATATGGCAAGATATTCAACAGTTGAGAATTCACAATGCAGTATTCTTGCATTTAGCAGCATAGTTTCAATGCAACAAACACCGTTCTAAATACTCTGTTAATCCAATAATAATGTTCCTGAATTCTACACCTTTTGGTCTCACCACTCTTTAACAGAACGTTGGCAATCTAACTATATACTTACCTATTATATGAATATATTTAGTAGTTACTATAAAAAACTGAAATGGACTCAAGTTTCATCTATATAATTCCTTCCTTATAATTTGGATATCATTCACTTCCTCATTGTGTACCTTCAGTATCAGTAGTATGTATAGATATATTTTTATTTCAGATGAGCAGTGATGAAATGATGAAAATTAATCATAAAGGTACTTTTACACCTGATGATGTGTATGGAACAGTTCAATGATCATTTATTTTGGTAAGTTGTTTGAATGTTTCACAAAACCACTATGGTTTCGCTAGTTTTATTCCTTCTATTTTCAGATATAATCAATATCATGTTGTTTTTCAGTGTGATTAGCACCTAATTTTTGATGTAGCCAAGGTATACACACTATGCTCTACTACTTACCACTACAGTTGTGTCCAGGGTACCTTTGAATTTCACATTTGCTTGTGCTAAGAACTTTTGTGAAACATTTTTTGGTAAGTACTTGAGCAATGTGAATGCATACATACAACATTTAGATTCTGATGTGAACAAGAAACTTAATTCATATTTTGTATTTATATATATTAATACCTCAGCTTATTGTAATGAAATTTCCGAAATCTTCATTTTGAAATTAGTGTCCTTCCCTCGATCGGTCCTTCCTTATTATTTTCTATTGATAGAAAATGAATCAAAATTATTCAATCTGCTATTTTCCTCTATAGGTTTCTGGCTTTCAAACTGTTATTTTTTATTTTCTATAACATTTTTTAGATACTGCTCAGTAGCCTCGAATGTTTTTATTTGTTTCAGAGTGAAAATGTATCTGTTTTCAATATTATATTGGGACTTTGATAACTGTGAATATTCATGAAGAACTGGATGGGGTTCAAAGGAGGGTTTCAACTTTAGAAGTAGTCAAAGGAATCTACAAATATAGAAATAAACATCAAGAAAAATTATTTTCAACCTTTATTCATTTATTTTTTTACTCTATTTGAAAGGACCTACTTCAAATAAGACCAATTTGTTTAATTTTTTCAAGTACATCACAAAAAACTTCACATTCACCACTGAAAATTCATCTATAATTTGATTCTTCAAAAAACTTGTTTGCATTCCTCTCATTGATGGTAGCCTCAAATAGCAAATTGAAAGTGTTTTCAACACTGTTGTAAACCTGGTTTCATCTGGAAAAAAAGAGATTTTTTAACTCTTCATAAATTTGTTTAAATATTGAGTACAAAAAATAGTTGATTGAAATTATATTCATTACATATTGTTTTATAATTGTTTTTGTACATGTATATACTATACAAGATATAATAAATATACATTATTATGTAATTTAGTTTATGTTGATTTATGTTATGTACTTCTATGTATAAATTTTCATGTATTGTGCATAATTATAGTATGATTTATGTGTAGATATATTGAAGCTTGATAATTTTTCACTATGCAATCATATTTTTCAAACTTATATATGATTGCTTTGAAAAAACCGGATTAACACATCATATTTGTTATTATATATCATAGGTACTAAAAATTCAATCTTATTCTGTATTTATTTTGTTGAAACTTATTTCAATCTGGATTAAGAGTGAGAACTGGAAAAACAGGTTGAAATTTCATGCTATTCTAAATGAATGGATGGAAAGCTGGAAAAATTACACATACCTGTTATAAATGAGTGAAATCAGTTGCTCAGTTCAAAAGGTATGGTTAATAGGTAACTTATCCAAATGATTGAAATAGAACACTTCATGAAAGAGCATGCATGGTTTTGAACATTCTTCTTCTGGACTAGTCTGGACATAATTAGTTGCATCATCATCAAATCATCAGCTGGTTCCTACAAAATCGAATTAAAAATGAGAAATAGTTATTAAATGAATATAAAATACTTTGAATGCCCTAGAAACTGATATGAGAATATGTATAATATCTGCACATCTGAGATCAGCTCTTAATAGGTATAAATTGAAGTGTGTAGTAAATATTTAAGGAAATATCAAGAAGTTTGTAATTAATGTAGTAGCAATCATATACATTTAGGTAAAATGTTGCCAAATAATAATATATCTATGTAAACATAATCAAGGGCTAAACATAATATGTTATTTTCAAGGGTATAATCAACATCAGTTTATCACCAGTCCAAGATTCCTCACAGCAGGGGTTTCAAAAAGCAAAAATACTACTTATTATAATATCTATATCATACAAGGATGAGAAGAATAGAAGAGAAAACACTCGATAAATCAGTTCACTACCCAATACAATACAGAAAGACTTATTACCTCGAACCCTTTTAAGGTATATGTTTTCCCATTTCCAGTATCAAAATGGTTAGCACAAGTGCCACAATATTCAGCAGTGATCTCTGTAGATATTCTGATGCTAAAATGAATCATGTTACCACAAAGATTCTTCAAACAAACTATATTAGTATATTTTCTTACCCATGCTTTCCAAAATTGTAGTCAACCATGTCTGGTGTGAAGAAATGAAATCCTATCACTTTATATTGTTTAGTTTCAGTAGTAGGTAGATAATGGAACGGCACAAAGTCGTGGATGTATTTTCGTGGATAAAAGAATGAAAGAAACAAGAAGTATTTTGAAGGAAAAAAATACAGATGTGACATTTACATGACTCATGACTGACACGCCAGCACGCCACTGACGATGATAAGAACCTTCAAACATACATTGTTGCCGAGGCGCCCTGTGCGTATATTTTTCTCTCTTGCACTCGTTGCAAACATCAATACAATGACTGATCGGCTTGGAAACCGATTTAACAATGGAACGTTAAGTCTCCTGTATTTGAATGTCTTTGATGTGGATGATTTTCGTCTGATTCATTTGTTAATCGCGGAGTATGAGTTGGGTTCGAACCACTTCTAGGCGAGTTCTGGTTTCCAATAGGAATTTATAGAGTGTAATTTTTATTTTTGAGTATTAATTCGACATATTTCTTGATGCTTTTTTTGTACCTACCTATATCGCTATCTTGATGATGTTGGCAACTTCAACTTCAGAATAGAGAAATACGATACCACTAGCCAATTTTGAAAATGTTTTACTGTTATACAATCAGTTCACAAAACGTCCATACATGGTCCTGATGGTTATTCGGACTCAAAATTGACAAAATAAAATGAACGTCCACTGCCATCTGGGACACTCATATGTACTATTTCATTTCATCAGCTACATTCGAACGAACGAACCCCAGCTCCCTATGCAATTCCAGTAAAAAATGAGGTATGTATGTTTTGATGATATCTGAATCCTATACAAACCTAGCCACATACAAATGATCGAAACTGTTTCTACTTTCTTTACAATTATGTCAACACCATGGTGGAAATAAGATGGTGAAAAAACTCCTATTCAAAGCCATACATATTTTTCAACCAAATCAATTTACCTCTCTAATGCAGGACTCACAGTTCCGCTATAGAGGGCGCTAGAATCACTGACGCTGACGCGTGGTTGTCAACAACAAGTCAAATTTGTTATTATTTTTTATTTCGCGCAAAATTTTGTAAATTCATGTGAATGAATAGTACAGAAAGTTTTATAAATAAGTATAATGTATTTGTATCAGTGGAGAGTGCGATTTATTAAGTGGTTGACCGCTCTTCATCTCGTTGGATTAGCTTAATGTGTTTTCCATGAAGAACATACATTGGGTAACCTGAAGGGAAACCTAAAGAAAATACATTATCCGGTGAGTGGAGGGTTTCGTTGCTTTCGTCAATTCAATATATGAGAAGAGTAGATAATGAATATTGTTATGATCCAGGAAATTCTTTTTTTCGGCAAGGTTAGCTTGTTTTGTAGTTTCGATATTTTCATAACTTTACCAGTATATACCTCACTTTCTAAGGACATGAATGGTCTGATTACAACCTTTTTATAGTGGCAAGCTGTTTGAATCAAAATACTAAAGAAAATACTAACTTGTTTTAGGAATGTCCTTGCCTATTTTGTATTCATGAGCTCAACACTGTATTGAGAATGAGAAGATATGTACCCAAATAGCACACGACGTCCCCTGGACGTACATTTTATGACCTACAGTCGTACGTTCTCAGGACGTTTCCGGGACGTCAATAATTTGAGCCAGTTACGTGAGCGATATTCACGGATTTCCATGAAATAGGAATCGCTTCACCAGCAGTTTACCATTTTCTCGTGAGAACCGCTGAATCGCAACTCGGCAATTCCCGATTTGCGAGAACATTGTAATAAATATAATTCAGTCTTGACTTGAGATCGATGTAAGAAACTTGACAATAAAATTTATTATTTTTAAAAACCAAATCCGTGGTCCGGATCATTTAAGTGGCGCAGTCGGTAGGATTTTTCGTGGGAATCGATTCCGAAATCCTTTGAGTTTCAACTCTTAAACGAAAAACGAACAATTTACAAAAAACACCGAGTGTTCAACTGTGGGGGACTCCAGCCAGGACAGCCGTTGCAGAAAGACACCGGGAACTAGAATGAGATCGGGCCTAGCGATATTGGTGGTGATTGTGTGAGTAGAATATTCACATTTTATGTCAGACTCCTCTTTACCTATTGAATCCTTGAGCGAAATCAATCAGGCTTCAGAGATAGATTTAGTAACAGATCGATTAGCTAGTTTTAATATTCAAAAAAATAATATGGCTCCGCCTTCATTAGACATGAAGAATCTAAGTGTGATTCCACAATTCGATGGAAATCCAAATAAACTTCATAGATTCATAACTGCATCCGAAGCAATTCTGAGGCACTATGCCGATCGTGATAATCCAAGCAATTTTCAGAATATTCTTTTATTCAATGGAATTTTAAATAAGTTGGAAGGAAGAGCTGAAGAAGTTTGTGCAATTCATGGAGTTCAAACATTAATACAAAATTTTGGGGACCAAAGAGACGAAAATTGTCTTAATCAGGATTTAGTTAATTTGAAGCAAAGACCCAATGAAACGCCTTCTCAGTTTCATGAAAAAGTTATGCATCTTTTGAATACAATTTGCAATTATATTAATTTGAATAGTGCCGTGACTCAAGTTGAGAGTAAGAGAGAATTCTTTACGAAACAAGCATTGAAAACGTTCCTTGCCGGTTTGAGAGATCCTTTAGGACCTATAATTCGTGCAATGAGACCTAGTACCCTCGCTCAAGCACTTCAATTCATTACAGAAGAAGATAATATCAAATACTATCAAAGATCTAATCCATCAACAAGCAATAACGTTGTTAGGAAACCTCCGACCAATAATACATATCAACCTGTTTACCAGAATTCTCAAAGTTATTTCCCTCAACCGCCTCGATACTATCAGAATCAATTCCAACCGAGTCGACCAAATTTTACTCCACAACAGAACTTTTCACAATTTCCCCAAGGACCTGTCAACATGCAAAGACACCCAAATCCCCCAGCACAAAAATTTCATACGAATTCACAAGTTTTTGGTAAGCCCAGAAATGTTTGGAAACCGACTAACCAAAGCCCACAAAATCGGCCTACACCTATGACTGTTTCTTCTCGCAATACGTGTCCTCAACTTAGAAGACATATACCAAACTATTTCTCTTCGAACAACCAGGGACCGAGCGTGATAGCAGAAGAAGTTTTCAATACCGAATTATTTGATCAATCGAACTACGATGAAATTTATCCTGAAAATAATTACTCTGATGAACAACCAATAATTTACGACCATTCTGAATCAAACGAACAGGAGAATTTTCCCGAGGTTCCGAATGTCCAGGAAGAAACATAGTCGAGTATAATTTATCCACAGAAAAAAAAGAATTACCTTATATTCAAATTTCTAAACCATCCTTGAAACTCTTGATCGACACTGGTTCAACAAAATCATTCATCAACCCAGAGATTGCATATAAATTTTATACTGATAACATTTTTCGTGAACCTTTTACTGTATCGACTATATTTCAATCATCCACGCACGAGCATTGTGCTGAAATACCTATATTTCCAGAATTCCGACAAAACGATAGTCTGAAATTTTATCTTTTCAATTTTCATGATGTATACGACGGACTTATTGGACTTGACAATTTGAAGTTGTTGAATGCTCAATTAGATTTTGTAAATGCCAAATTATTAACACCAACTTGTGAAATTCCGATAAAATACCAACCCTCACATCCGAAAACATTGTTCAAGCAAAAAATCGAACCTCACACGAGGCTTATTACAAAAATCCCGGTCGATCAAAACGAAGGTGAAATAATCATTCCAAAACAAACTATTCAAAATTGCGAAATTCCAGAGGCCATTTCGATAGCAAAAAACGGACTCGCATCTGTTGAGATTTTGAATAAATCCGATATCGAAATTACTTTATCAATATCAAAGCCTATCAGAACATTCCCATATGACAATAATATTTTTGAATCATTCCATCTCGACGTCAATAATAGCTCGAATCAAAATCAAGAGTTAGATGTTGATAAATTAATTCGAACAGATCACCTTAATACAGAAGAAAAAACACAAGTTCTGAGGCTATGTAAAAAGTACTCTGACATTTTCCATACAGAAAATCGACCACTGACTTTCACAAACCAAATTAAACATTCTATCAAAACGAAAGATGAAATTCCTGTATTTACTAAATCATACAGATATCCGTTTATCCACAAACCAGAGGTGGAGAGACAGATAGGTTCAATGCTTGAACAGGGGATTATTCGACCCAGTAATTCACCGTGGTCATCGCCCATTTGGATCGTTCCAAAGAAGGCTGATGCCTCTGGTAAAAAGAAATGGAGGATAGTGGTAGACTATCGAAAGATAAATGAAAAGACCATAGATGATCGCTACCCTATTCCAAATATAACAGATGTTTTGGACAAGTTAGGTAGGTGCAATTATTTCACGACATTGGACTTAGCCAGTGGGTTCCACCAAATTGAGATGGAACCAAATGATATTCCAAAAACGGCATTCAATGTGGAAAATGGGCATTACGAATACCTGAGGATGCCTATGGGGTTGAAAAACGCACCCGCTAGCTTTCAGAGGGTGATGGATAACATCCTCCGTGGTTTACAAAATGACATATGTCTAGTGTATCTAGACGATATTATTATATACTCCACTTCTTTGCAGGAACACATAGTCAATTTAAACAAAGTATTTCAACGACTTAGAGAGACGAACTTCAAGATTCAACTTGATAAATCGGAATTTATGAAAAAGGAGGTGGCATTTCTCGGTCATGTGGTAACTCCTGAGGGTGTAAAACCAAACCCCGATAAAATTGTCGCTATCAAAAAATATCCAATACCTCGAACAACTAAAGAAATCAAGGGATTTCTTGGGTTACTTGGGTATTATCGTAAATTCATCAAAGATTTTGCTCGTATAACAAAACCTCTGACAATTTGTTTGAAGAAAGACGCGAAAATTGTACATACACCACAATTCATAAAGTGTTTTGAAGACTGTAAGACTCTATTGACAAACGAACCTCTTTTACAATACCCCGACTTTACAAAACCGTTTAATCTGACTACCGATGCTAGTAACGTAGCTATTGGTGCTGTTCTATCCCAAGGGCCAATCGGAAGTGATAAGCCAGTGGCGTACGCTTCCAGAACTCTCAATGAATCTGAGATCAACTACAGTACTATCGAGAAAGAGCTTTTGGCTATTGTTTGGTCAACGAAATATTTCCGCCCCTACCTTTATGGTAGAAAATTTAAGGTACTAACTGATCATCAACCCCTTAAATGGCTGATGTCACTGAAAGAGCCAAATTCTCGGCTTGTTCGATGGCGACTCAAACTCGAAGAGTTTGATTATGAAATCGAATATAAAAAAGGGAAACTCAATTCGAATGCAGATTCATTGTCTCGGATAGAAATTCATACTAAAGAACTTGATGACTATATGGACGAATTCTTCAAATCACTTGAAACAAGACCACCGGACGACAATGTATCGATGATTGGAAATGTCAATGAAGTACCAAATATCGATGATGTCAGAAACACAGATGAACCAGAATCGGAAGAAATAATTTCTGCAGAAGATCAAGAATCTGATGGCAACACTGTTCACAGTAGCCATGAAGAACCGATTTTAGAAATGCCGGTATCTGAAAAATCACTCAATGTTTTCGATCATCAAGTAATGATAAAATTCGTACTTCATTCCCCTGCTAGACCCACAACAAGACAAATATTCCCGACAAAAAGACGTCTCCTTGCACAAATATCAATTTTTGATCTAGAAAAAAATGTAATTGATTTATTTAAGAATTATTTAGATCCAAAGTTCACTTATGCGATATATTTCGAAGATGACACGTACATTCCCCAATTTTGTGAAATAATTCGAAACACTTTCAAAAACTCTGCTTATAAACTCGTAAGATGTAATACTGTACTGAAAGACATAACCGATAAAAATTTCACCCAGAAAGAAATAATAAAAACATATCATGAAGATCAAACTAACCATCGCGGAATTACGGAGACAGAAAACAGAATAAAAAAGAACTATTACTGGCCTGGAATGAAATCTGATGTGATTGAATACATCACACTTTGTGAAATTTGTCAAACTAACAAATATGACAGAAATCCTCCGAAACAAAAACTAATGATTACTCCTACACCATCGAAACCATTCGAAATAGTTCATATTGATACTTTCCAAGCCCAAGGACAAAAATTTCTAACCATTATTGACACTTTTTCCAAATATGCACAGGCATAACCCCTTACAGGTATATCTGGCGTAGAAGTAGTAAAAGCCCTTCTTATATTTATGACCCATCACGGACTTCCAAATTTGGTAGTGATGGATAACGGAACTGAATTGAAGAACTCAGTCGTTCAAGAATTTTTCAAAACTCATAAAATCAGTACACATTATATAACAGTCAATAATCCACAATCTAATGGAGCAATCGAAAGGTTTCATTCTACTATCATAGAACATTTGAGAGTGATAAAAAGCAAAAACAACGACAAAATTGATATATTGAATCACATGCCGTACGCAATTTTAGGTTATAATAACTCATTACACTCTGTAACGAAACAAAAACCTATCAACATCATTAATGGACATCTCGATACTAAAGACCCATTTGATATTAACATAAATGAGAATCTTTTGAATAACTATATCCAAGAACACCGAGATACGACAAAAATTATATATAAAAAATTAAATGAACAACTAGTAGAACAAAAACAACGATCTATAGAAAGACATAATAAAGACAGAGAAGAACCCTTGACGTACGAACCTGACATGGACATTTACCGAAAATTAACCACAAGTAACAGAAATAAGTTAACCAAGAAATTCACCAAAGAAAAAGCTGTCCGAAATAAGAACATCAAAGTTGTAACTACCCGCAAAATACTTCACAAACAAAACATGAAAAGACCTCCGGCTAATAAGCCCCAATTGTTGCAGGTGTCACCTAGCAGTACCGATAATGTTCCAGGAAATTCAAATAACCAATCTGAACAAAAATCCGGGGATCCTCCCATTCAAGCAGGGCCTAGCCAAACTTAAATATAAAGTTCACACCTTTATCCACTATTTTGACCTCATCCCCATCCAAATAGAATTAGAGTCGTTAAGACTACAGTATGGAAATATCACGAATTCTATACAAAATGCACTTAGTCACCCATATTTCTTTGAACTTCAAAATTTCGACAGAGCATTATTATATCAATTAAAATCAGCTGAGCAAAAGTTCAACTCGATATGTCCTAATAAAAGAATGAAACGTGGTCTCATTGACGGTTTAGGTACAATTATAAAAGGTATCTCTGGTAACTTGGATGCAAACGATGCAATCCATTATGATCAAGCAATTCACGATTTAGAAAATAACCAGAGAGAAATTGTACGAAAATTGAATAAAGATATCTCTCTTACTACTAAAATAATCGATAACTTCAATAAAACGGTAACATTGATCAAACATAATCAAGAAGTAATCACTTCTGGGCTGAACCGCATAAATACTGAATTGAATAAGTTCATTTATAACTTCAATGACTATTTGGAAACTAGAAATATTTTGGATCAAATGAATTTGTCACTGAATATAATAATTCAACTTTTGAATGATATTGAGAATGCAATCATCTTTGCTAAGTTGAAAGTTCCTCATAGTAGTATTTTGAAAATTGACGAACTCAAATCTATCATTGAATCAATCTCTAGATATTATTCATTAGAACAATTGATTTTTCCGGATATCGATAATGACATCCACAAATATTACGAAATAATAGAAATCGAGTCATATTACTCTGACAAGAAGATTGTTTTCGTTCTTCACTTCCCTATAGTGCACCCTGAAACATTCGATTACTACCACCTATATTCCATTCTAACAAAAAATTCAACAACAATTATTCCTCCTAATACCTATCTGATCATGAATGAGAATTTCTATCAATATACGTCATCACCCTTGCATCCTGGTTATTACTGTCATGAAGAAAAACTGTTGGATGGCCTCAAAGAAGAAGACTGCGTATTCCAACTATTACAAATGGAATCCACGTATAATAATTGTCATCAAATCCGAATACGCACCACTAGGAATATGGTTCAACGAATTGACGAGTCCCACTACATAGTAGTATTCCCAAATGAGACGAAAATCCAGACGAAATGCGAGCGCACCGACTTCACAACCCTGCAAGGAAATTATCTGATAACCCTGCCACTGGGATGCCTATTCGAAACTGATAGTGATCAGTTCACCAACCAGAAGGAAGTATCCAATGGTCAGCCAATGCTTCTACCCGAAATCATCGTCCCGCATAGTCCATCAAAAATGCCCAAAACCGAAATTGTCATCGACGATATCCAGCTAGACGAAATCCACGCCCTTCAGAGTGAGCAGAAGAAACTCACGCCGATGATCCTCAGCCACACCGAGAAATCATCCAGCAGTCATTGGATCATCCCGATCTATGCCATTTTGATATCAGCTGGAATCTATTGCATTGTTAGATTCTTTCGTAACCGAAGAATAAGAAGAAACAAGAAAGAAGCACCCGAGGCAACATCGACGCCGACGCCGACGCTGACACCACGAGAGCACGCCCAAGCAATTTTCAATCCATGAAATTTGCTTTCCACTAGGGATGGAGGAGTTACGTGAGCGATATTCACGGATTTCCATGAAATAGGAATCGCTTCACCAGCAGTTTACCATTTTCTCGTGAGAACCGCTGAATCGCAACTCGGCAATTCCCGATTTGCGAGAACATTGTAATAAATATAATTCAGTCTTGACTTGAGATCGATGTAAGAAACTTGACAATAAAATTTATTATTTTTAAAAACCAAATCCGTGGTCCGGATCATTTAAGTAGCCTGATTGCATATTTATTTCTTCTTTTGATATCTTTTTCAATAACAATGAAACATTGTCAATATATTAGCTGTTGTCATTGTATTATCTGAATAGTAAAACAATATAGTGTCTCTGAAAATTATATTATTATCGTACATTCGGCAAGCTCAACATAACATAAAACCATTTTGTACAATACCCCGAGATATGTCAATTGTCAACCTTGTTCTCAGTCCCCAAATACCAACCTAAATACAAATGTCAAATTATAAACAATACCAACTTAAATACTACTTACTGTATGACACATCTCCCCTTTTAAATAATGGTTCACAAGTCCAATTTATTAGGCCTCTTAATCACGCGCCCAGATCGAGTATGTGAAGGTGCAATCCTAAATGTTGAGGGTTCACTAGTTGATTGAACACTTACAGATTGTTTACTATTATTTGCTATATCTCTACTAGGACTAACATGCTTATTAGCATTGACATTATGATCATCTATAACATGAGGAACAACTGGACTATCTTGTTCAGAACGATATTTATATTCATTGAATGATTTTTTTAAATCTGCCCTATTACGCCTAACACTTTTTCCAGAACTATCTAGAACATTATATGACCTAGGAGTTACATGTGCCCCTATTACTTTCCCAGACTCCCATTCTCTACTCAAGTGATTATATACTGTAACATTCTGATCTTTTGACAATTCCTCAAGATCTTTAGCTGACTTGTTATAATAAAATTTATTCTGATTTTGTCTTAATCTCAATTTTTCGATGACACTTTCACATAATGCGGGTTTTAACAAATCTGCTGAAATGGGAACCTTTGTTTTGCAAATGCGGTTCATCAATAGCTGAGCAGGGGAATATTCTAAATATTTCAAGGGAGAATTTCGATATTGCAAAAGGGCCTCAAAAACATCTTTACCCTCTTCCAATGACTTTTTGAGTAAATTTTTGGCAATTCCCACTGCCTTCTCAGCTAATCCATTTGAACGTGGATAATTAGGGCTACGGGTTACAATATTAAAATTCCACTCTCTGGCAAATTCCTGACAAGAATGACTCCCAAAAGGTATATTGTCACAGATCATGGTATCAGGGACACCAAACTTGGAAAATATTACTTTTAGTTTTACTATAACTTCTCGAGCAGATTTATCTCTTAATGTGAGAAGTTCCAACCAATTAGAGTATGCGTCCATGATTACAAGGTAAGGTTTATTAGCATAGGAAAATATGTCTACACCAATTCTTTGCCATGGACGATCAGGAATTGAATATGATAGTAATGTTTCCTTTGTATTTTTTCTTGCAAAACGTTCACAAATTTTGCATTCTTTAATGAACGTTTCAATTTGTTGACTTAGCTGTGACCAATAAAAAATTTGACGAGCTCTTGATTTGACTTTCTCTATTCCAAGATGTCCTTCATGAAGTTTATTTAACATTTGTTTTCTTAATGAATAAGGAACTACTAACTTATTTTGAAAGAACAATAAATCATCGCACACTAACAATTCATCTTTAATTTTTAAGTAGTGACGTGCTATGTCTGGGACATCACTCGAAAGTGGCCACCCGGTATTCACAAAATTAATTATCAGCTGTAACTGTGTATCTTTGAACGTTGCTTCTTTGAGTTGAGACTTTTTTTCTTCCGACATTGGCAAATAATTGACTAAGGCATGGACTGCAAATTCAATTTCTGTGTCTTCAATTGTATTTGGTATACTAAGAAATGCCCTTGATAATGTATCTGCAATGAAAAGATATTTTCCCGGTTTATAAGATACACAAAGATTATAGTTCAGTACTTTCAGTAACATCCGTTGAATACGAGGTGGAGCTGATTGTAAATCTTTTTTGAAAATTGCCTCAAGAGGCTTGTGATCTGTATGAATTTGTACATTCTTCACACCATATATATAGTAATGAAATTTCTGACAGCTAAACAAAATTCCCAGAAGCTCTTTCTCAATTTGTGCATATTTAACCTCACTTTTATTGAGGCTGCGTGATGCAAATGCAATAGGATGCCCGTTTTGTAATAGGCAAGCTCCCAGACCATCTTTGGAGGCATCTGTCTCTATTTCTATTGGAAGAGCTGGGTCGAAGAACTTAAGAACTGGGGAATTTGTTATTAAATGCTTCAATTTGAGCAAAGCTTCATCATGCACATTTGACCAGTTCCACTGAACATCTAATCTTGTAAGATGTCTAAGTGGTGCTGTAACTTTTGACATATTTGGCACAAATTTTCCTAAAAACTTTGCCATACCAAGTAACCTCAAGAGATCACTCCTATTTTGTGGGATAGGCATATCTAGGATAGCATTGATATGACTCTTTTCAGCTTCCACACCCTTGTTGGAAAATATTTGTCCCATAAATTTGACTTTTTGAGATTTAAACTGTATTTTAGTTTTATTGAATTTTATATTGTATTCAAGTGCTTTATCTAATACTAGTTTTAAATTCTGATCATGCTCAGATTCACTTTTTCCTGTGATAATCAAGTCATCAAAATAAATTTCAACTCCTTCGATATCCCCAAATATTTCAAAATTTCGCCTTTGAAACACCTCTGGAGCAGAACTTATGCCAAATGGCAGTCTACAAAACTGATAACGCCCAAAGGGTGTTCCAAAGGAGCAATATTCAGAGGACTGATCATCAATTTTAATTTGGAAATATCCATCCTTCATATCAAGTACAGAAAAATATGCTTTGTTACTCAATTTACTAGCTATTTCATCTGCTGTAGGGATCAAAAAATGTTCACGTTGAATAGCTTCATTCAAGTACTTGGGATCTAAACACAATCTTAAATCTCCATTTTTTTTTTCAACTATCACTAGTGGATTTAGCCATTGTGTTGGTTTTTCCACTCGCCTTATAATACCCTGTTTTTCTAAATCATGCAATTTTGATTTGACTCTGGAATGTAATGCTTGTGGAATACGCCTCATTGTCTGAATATGTGGTACAGCATTTTTTTTTAAACTTATTTTATATTCATTTGGGAATTCACCTAACCCTGAAAATACACTTGGGTATGCTGAAATAACCTCATCCAAATTACTGAAATTTGTTCTTAGACTATCAATCCTCTTAATGAGTTGCAACTCTGTGCAGCCTGGTAGACCCAGAAGTGGCATTTGATTTTGACTTCTGACAATAACAAAAGGTATTTCAGCAGTTTTGTTTCCTACTATACAATTGAGTTTAATTTCACCCACAGGGGTAATTTTGAATTTTGAGCTTCCATATGAAACAAGAGTGATTCTGGTATCATTCATAACCTTACTACAATTGATTCGATTTAACAAACTATATGGTAGCACATTCACTTCTGCACCTGAATCTAACTTAAACTCTACCTGTTTACCTTCTACTAGAACTTTTTTGGTCCACATAACATCTTCTCTCCTATTAACTGCATTTATATTTTTCACTATAGAGCTTATGTAGAATTCATCACCCCCTTCCTCATTATGGCTCTCCTCTTCCTCATCCTCTTCAACTTCCAACTGGTTTATCCATTTTTTCTTGCGATCTTCCTTTTTTCCATTCCTCTTCTTGCATACTGTTGCAAAGTGATTCCTGCCATGGCACTCATCACATATTTTTCCATAAGCAGGACATTTACCTTTTTGATGCTCATATCCACAATATTCACAGCATAATCTTCCTGGATTTCTGTGGACTTTGTGTTTGGAAAAATTCTTCCTGATCTCACTAACACTTGCTTCACTCTGTAAAACTTCTGATTGTGTTTTGCTTGCTTCCCTAGCCCTACAGAAATCAATTGCTGTCTGCAATGATAGACTTGGTTCCCGTAACAGCCTCTCTTGGGTGGATTTATCCAGAATTCCCATTACAAGTCGATCTCTGATCATGTCATTTTGCTGAGTGTACTCAGTGGTCTTCACTGCTCTCCTTAATTCCGTTAAGAAATTATCAAATGCTTGTCCTTCCTTTTGAGCAATGCTATGAAACTTGTACCTTTCAAAAATTATGTTCTTTTTAGGTGAACAGTAATCTTCAATTTTTTTCCGTATTGTTGCCAATGATTTTTGTTCAGTTGCACTCAAAGAGAAGGAATCATACAAATCCAATCCTTCATCACCAATGAGATTCAGAAATACAGCGATTTGTTTTTCTTCCGGTTTTTTGTCCAGGTCAGTTGCCGACATGTATATATCAAATCGTTGGCAAAACCTTTTCCAGTTTTCACTAACATTCCCTTCCAAGCTCAAGGGCTCCGGCACTTTGAAGTGTGACTCCATACTGATCATCAGCCTTTAGTGTTCAACCACACCTGACACCATGTATCATCTGAATAGTAAAACAATATAGTGTCTCTGAAAATTATATTATTATCGTACATTCGGCAAGCTCAACATAACATAAAACCATTTTGTACAATACCCCGAGATATGTCAATTGTCAACCTTGTTCTCAGTCCCCAAATACCAACCTAAATACAAATGTCAAATTATAAACAATACCAACTTAAATACTACTTACTGTATGACACAGTCATCGTTTTTTGCAACACATGGAAAGTTCTCAAGTAGCGAATTTTGAACGAAATAAATATGTCGAATTAATACTCCACAGCACAAGAAACATATACCTTTGAAACCATGTTAGAAACGATTACTCCTAAGAAGTGGTCCGGGTTCTAGTATAAGCTGTTGATCTCGCTTTTCTCCGAATGAATTCGATTCATGAGGAGTTTGCAACACAATAATTTGCGATATGCAAATATTTACATGTACATCAGTCGAAAATATTCCTTCTCATTGTTATGACACCCTGCTTTATTCAAGTTGGCCTATACAGGGTGGTAACAATATTACTTCTTTAACTGGGTTCTATGAATATTTAAGCAGGAGAAAGAATAGTGGATGTAGACATGAACACACTTATCTCAGAATACAAATATCTATTTAGCATTTGAATCAATTAGACAGGCGAAGTCGACGATATAAATAAGATTTCCTACATGTTTGGTGGTTGATCACAATCATAGTAACTTTCGAGATGTTTTCCTGAACTATACAACTTACGTGAATTGAACTGAATACCGGCACAACAAGATGACTTTTATTACATGGACCAAAACCGAACTGTCTGATGGAAATCCTTCTTTCACTGGTCTGCCAATTCACGTTCACTTGTAACACACTTTACGATGGTGGCACTGACATTACGAACTGAGGAACATTGTCTGGAGTTGATAGCTTGACTGTTGGATCTTGGAACTGCTCTGCTCTCTGATTCTAGTTTCAGAGAATTTATAGGGACTTTTCATGAGAAAATTGTAGGAACCTCCAATCCCCGCTAATTACTCTAAGTAGTGGTTCATGTCGATTTTGCCAAATGTAAATCATTTTTAAAAGTATTGTCATGTTAAAAACATTTAATATAAACTATTTCAGATATAAATCTCATATTTTTGCGCTTTTTCCATTACTCTTCGATGAAGTTAGTATAAACATAATTTAGTTGAAGGTTACTGAAATAACTAGTTTTTACGGCTGCAGATCTCATGCCCAAAAATTATACACGAGCTAACTTGAAGTGTAAACAAAACCAACGAATCTATTGGTTCCCTAATTTCCTCTCCTCGAATGATCCTCCCTTCAATTATACTATAGTCATCGTATTGTTTCCCGTATACACAAAATCTTTATATCCTAATATGACCTATATCATACTTCTGAAACGAAAATATTAGAAACACACCGCATCTCTCAAACAATTATTTATTTCAAAAAAACTGTAAACACCATATCAAAAATAGTAAATCATATCATATATGTCGCCGTCTGTTCCACCTCACTACTCCGTCCACTCTATCTGTACCTGCCGCGACCCCTCACGCCAGTTTGCCTACGATTCTCTCCTGAGTTGCCAGTTCCGCCGTTGCCACTTGTAGAGGGTCGTAACACTTCATTCTCGTTATAATATTATATATGATAGTTCTTAATAATCTGGTAAAAATGAAATTGCCATTCTGAATGCATCCAATTCGAATCTTCTATCAGAAAATATTATAACAAACACTCATCCTCAAGTCTAAATATAGTTTGGTACCTATAAAGAAAATACCGGCCGGAGAACATCAAATTTGTTTATATTTCGAGCCGAGACGACCTAGTGACCCATATAAATATTAAAGACAGGTGGCCACTTAAACGAATATTTGCTGGTACCTGATATCGAACTCGTTACGATTAATTCATTAGTTTTTCTGGACGTTAAAATATATTGACAAAATTGGGCATCATTACATCATTTTGTAAGTTGAAGAATATATATTTCAGATTGACATCCGGAAATTCCGAGTAATTCAAATAATTAAGAAGTCTTGTTGGTCAAATCTCCTTCATTAGGTACTCATACTAATTATTAAGGAGACAGCAGCAGCTACATGCAGATTAGAATCCTTTTTTCCCCTTGAATCCGTATTTATCTTTCACCTTCATTGTTTGTATTTCGTTCCTGTAGACCTCTGGTCACGTCCAAGAGAAGTCCGGCTGAAAGAACATCGTCCTAGGAAGCCAGATAGTTGCCCTGTTGTGAAGTGTTACTGAGCAGCATCTTTGGGAGGGTTAACACGAACCCACTAAGGGATTTCCCTTAGTTTTTAAAGTGTTTCCCCAGATAGCACTGGACGTCCCGGGGACGTCCATTTTATGTACATTTAAAGTCCGAACGTCCAGGACCTAGTTTGGACGTTTTGGGAACGTACATGCGTGGACGTTTCTAGGAAAACATTGTTTTTTTCAGATACAAATGTGATTCATTTCTGCTTCGAGATACAAATGCGATATTAATGAAATAAATTGTAAATATCAGCTGATGGTATCGTTTTCCTCATCACTGCTCATACATAAAACGTTACCAACTTCGAAGATGCGATATAAAAGAAATCGCTATATCAAATTCCATATAAATTTGAGATAGGTGTCCATAAATGAGTATGTCGAAATAAGAACTCAAAAAACCCCAATGTTGAAAAAATATATAACATTTGAAATCCTGTTGGAAACCATGACTCCTGGAAGTGGTTCGGATTCCAGCATGGTCTCGCTTCTTCCACCCGTATGAATTTGACTCATGGGGAGTTCCCAAACTCAAAATTGCGATATATAAATACATATATATTATAAATATTAGACAATAATAATTCATATAATAATGAATAAACATATATAAAGATATATAATATGTCAAATTGACATATAAATGATCAAGTAATATAAACCATTCAAAATTATTGTTGTTCAAATCTCATATTGATTTTTACGAATCGAGATACATATATAATAAATCAATAAGAAGACAGCAGCTACCATACTAGGCAGATTGATTCGATAACGACAGTCAAGCAACGTCAGGCGAGGATAGAACTTGGATGGGTGACCGTATAGTTCGAATGGCTCTTTTTATTTTACTCGGACCTATTATGGACGTCCCCAAGACATTCTGATTAGTAACAATGGACGTCCCCAAAACGTCCATAAGACGTCGGTCGTCCGGAAATGGACGTTTTTAAGACGTCTCGAATGTCCAGAGTGAACGTTTTTAAAACGTCCCTAAGACGTACTTGTGCTGACTGGGTCAAAAGCAGTGCGATATTTTTGTATTGTCTTTTTACACATGTCTGTTTTATAAGTATTTATTTATTTATATATTTATTTATTTATGTACATCCATTTTGATGATTGTGTTGGTAATATGTTATTTTTTGTACTAAATAAATCTATTTAAATTAAATTAATTAGAATCCAATAACGAAGGTCAAGCAACGTTAGGCGAGGTTAGAACATGGATGGGTGACCGTTTTAGTCCTGGCGCCAATTTTTATTTTATGTTCCGTCTTGTAACATCGACACGTCCCTAATACGTACTCGAGACGTCTTTCGTCCGACATTGGACGTCTTCAGGTCGTCCTGTACGCCCTAAATGTACGTCCTCTGTATGTACACAGGACGTCTTCATGTTATCTGGGTATGTGAACTTTCAGGCTGATTTGAAGAATTTTCACAAAATATCTACAGAACTCATGGATCCTTAATAAGATTGAATGATCATTGGCAATACTGGATGGTAAATAAAAGATTTTGGAACTTTCAGGCTGATTTGAAGAATTCTCACACAATATCATCAGAACTCATGGAGCCTGAATACGATTGAATGATCTTGGTAATTATAACCTTTACAATAGTTGAAATTGTTGTAATGAAAGTCATAATACGCACATACAAAAATATATTCCATAACTCTAGGTCCAATATACAATAACTACACAATGATATGCTTAATGTAAACATACGTCCTTGCTCCGTGCTTACACTCAACTGCCGTTTTAAAACGTGCTCACACACCGTTGTCGGTACTTACATATAGGCAACCACCATTACATCCCCCCTTTCCAATTCCCTTTTCTAATTTACAATAAAGTCTTTTAAATATGTGGTTTTTTTAATAGCTCTGCCTGATCTGGTAAGAGAAGGATGAGGAGAAGAATGATTGTTATAAGAAGGTGAGGACGAACACCCCGTGGAGTACGCAAGCCGGTTACTGAATTCTGCGGAGAGAAACTATTCTACGACGGAGAGAGAAGCATTAGCTGTCGTATGGGCTCTAGCCAAATTTAGAGGTTATGTCGAAGGCGCGCCGATAACTGTGCAAACTGACCATCAACCCCTTCGGTGGCTGCTCAGTCTAAAATCTCCAACTGGAAGGTTGGCTCGATGGGCGTTATTGATACAAGGCTACGACATAAAAATAGAGTATTTACCTGGAAGAAGGAATGTCGTTGCTGATACTCTATCTCGACCTCCTTGTCATCTTGAAAATGAAATTTGCGAAGTTTGCGAGGTAATTATCGAGTTGCCTCATAGAAACGCCGATGAGACCAGGATCGAGCAGATGAAAGATCCAGACCTTGCTAAAATTATCAAAAGCTTCGAAGATCCTTCAGATAAGGAGTTCAAGAAGTGGACAAACCGAGGTTACATTCTATCACAGGGAGTATTACACCGTTACTCCCCAGAAGAAGACCAAGAAGAGGCAGAACTAGTGGGTGCCCGCTCATGAAAGAGAAAGCATCCTCAAGGAGCATCATGATGCACCAGAAGCAGCTCATTACGGCGTTGAATGTACACTTCAACGTATTGCGAAAAGATACTATTTCACAGGGTTGCGACGCTACGTTGCAGCATATGTAGGAAACTGCCTCGACTCTCAGCGCTATAAGGCGACGAATCAGAAACCAGGTGGTCTTCTTCAAACACCTGTATACGCGCAAAGATTCGAGACACTTGCCATAGATCTCTTTGGATCACTACCAGAAGGACCAGGTGGTGAGAAATGGATTCTTATCGTTGAAGATATATCCACCAAGTGGATAGAGCTATTCGCATTGAAACGTGCTACTGCAGAAGAATGTGCTGTAACTCTTATTGTTAACGAGGTATTTTTCCGCTATGGACTGCCTCGAAAAATCATAAGTGACAACGGAGTACAGTTTGTATCAGCTTTCATGCAGCAAGTATGCTTCACTTTGGGAATTAAGAAAGCATTCACCCCCACTTTACCACCCAGCAGCTAATATGGTTGAGCGAAAGAATCGCGATCTTAAACCACGACTTGCCATACTAGTGGGAAATGATCATCGTTTGTGGCCTGAAAAACTTGCCACCACCCGATTTGCCATGAATTCTGTCTGGTGTGAAACCACTGGAAAGACCGCTGCTTACCTGACATTTGGACGTGAGTTACGGACGCCAGATGACGTCAAGCATGATTTCAGAGCTGTCACTGACACTGACAGATAACTCCATATCTGAGAAAAATAGCAACAACTTGGCAAGAAGTCAAGACACTGAATGAAAAAGCCCAAGATCGTCAGAAGGCCTATTCAGATGCTAGAAGGAATGATATGGACTTTCTCTCCAACGGAGACTTAGTATGGGTACACACTCATGCCCTTAGCAATGCCGCCAAAAGAATAACCGCAAAGTTTCATCCGAAGCGAGACGGACCGTACAAAATACTCCGGCAGGTATCCCCGGTTAGTTATGAAGTTGCTTGTCCGGACGATCCTGAGAAACCTTTGGGAGTTTATCACGTTTCTTCCCTCACACGGGCAAAGGCCAGTGATGAAGAAAAGCCCACACTTGGTCTGAGGAAGAGAGGACGACCTCCGAAGAAGAAGCCATCCCATCCCAGCAAGCACAAAAACATCTCCAAAAACATCTCAGATATGTTTCGATACATTACATTGAGAACATTATACCTCCCATGCGATGTACTTTTGATATTACATAGACATGTATGCAACATCCGAATTTCCGCAACAGGGGCTTTTCATGGTATATCAATTAGATGTTGACAAATGCTTTCTAGTAGATGTTTTCATGATATTATCACAGGTATGTCATAGTGGGATATACACGATACGTATCCAGAAGATGTTATTTGAATATCATCCCCTAACATAAAATGCATGTCCCTAGAAGCACATGAATGGTACTCATATGTTTTACAAGTATAGGGTATAACAATAAAATATACCTTTATGAATCTGTCAAAGATATATAATTCGTTCCAAATAGGTACATTATAATAAATTATTCAGTTCTCCTCTGGGTTGGCATACGATCGAGCCACTCCGAAAAAAACTTTCTTGAACTCCTTCCTAGAGCACCGAGTTGTATAATGCCACATCTATTCTGTAATAATAATAAAAACACCAACACTGTGAAATGTTATAACAATAATTTTGCACTCTCGGGACTAGAAGTGCCACTTCAGTGTTCCTTATTTTTGGGGACAAAAGTGCCACTTTTACTCATACATCTTCAAATATTAAACAATGACTATAAAACGTATTAACATGTTCGAATTTATTAGGAAGGTTTCATTCAAGCTAACTCTTATCAATACTACGTTATATTCGTTGTCCCAGGTTATTACCATGCAGGCAAATTCTTCATTGATTTTTTATACATACCTTATTTGAGAACTTTTTTCGATAGTATATGAACTACGATATGGCTTCTATACGATATGGCGTCTTTGGCCAAACACTGTACACTGTGTACCACAGACCATTCACAGACTAACTAACAAAGAACTCGTGAACCGATGGGTTTTAGGTGGGGTTAGTCTTCAGAAAAACATACACGGTACATACTTTAGATGCCAATGCGGAGCTGTCATAATGTAACATAAATGGTATGTAAAAATGTGATATTGAATGGAAATGTCCCAAAGATAATGCCTGTACATACCAAAAGGATGTAACGTTGTGATTAAAACAGCACATCGTACGTGTGAACGAAATGTGCTATCAACATTCATGGGATGTTGAAATCATATGTAACATTTTTGACACATAAAGAACATCGCGATACAGACCGTTATGTTTCGTGTTTGCTGGGATGGAGCTGGCCCCTCCTCGAGGCGAGTTCGAGGCCAGGGGGGGAGACTGTAACAAACCATCCCATTCGCCTACACCTAGCGCCGGCCCTGTCGAGTGGTCTGACATCACACCCAGAACCTACGACCGGTGGTCACGTAGGCATCTTAAAAAAGGGACACCGGATACGGCAGTCGAATCCGAGACGCCGATTGGTTAGCAGTTTTGTTTACATTCTGTATTTCTGTTCAGAAGTATTATTATTAAATCGAGGATCGGCAAATGAAGTGTTTTCTGTGAAATCCAAAGAAATAACTATAATACCTTATATAACAGGAATTAAAAAAAAAATTGAAAAAAATTAAATTAACTGTCTCTTGTATCCTAAAAAACGCCATCCGCAGTGAATGGGTTAGTTACTTTTTTTGTGGTAACATGGTTCATCTTGATTTTTTTGTGTGGACCTAGTAAAATTTTGGCCCCAAATTTGCCGCCCCTAAAATCTGCCGCCCTAGGCTTCAGCCTACTCAGCTTATTGGTTAATCCGCCACTGTAGGAAATGTTTAAACATGTATAAAATTGTAGCAGTAAAAGTTGAAATGATCAAGCAATTGTATAGTAATATTTCAGCATCTCCGCGGTAGCTGATGAGATCAACTGCTTAAGAGCGATTCCACCATAGAATAATGAGAGGAATAAGTATGGGTATCAATGAATACCGTGGTCGCAGTAGAGATCATTATGATTATAGATTCAAGTTTAGATCATTAGAGAGCATTCAGATGTAGGTCATTCCAGTTCAATTTGGGATATCAAGATTCAAATTCAGTCAGTTATATTCAAGATGAAATTCAGTCCAAATTGTCGAAACAAACAGGCCGTTTTTATGTAGTAGCAGATAATGAAAGCCCTATAATTTCAAATATATATCAGCGGCATATGGCGAATGAAAAGAATATAATATGCTATTTCCATCTCAGTGCAAATTGATAGAACCGTATTAAGAGATTCTCTAGTTGCAAGTATAAAATAGTGCTGGTTTATTATTATAAATGTAGACGGAGAATTGTCAGGATTTAGTATCAATATTTGAAAGGTTTGATAATTATTATTAATTCATATGCTTTAAAAATATATTCTTTTCAAATTTCTATGGGTTTTTAGTACCTATTTGCATATATTTTATTTGAGTGACTACTGAAATGTCAAATAACCCATCCAATAGGTATATACAGTGTGCCGAAGAGAAGGATGTACAGCATGATGGGAATCTCGGTAACCGTATATGAGAGTTACACAATAGGTCGATAAATAGACGTTGAAAAATACCAAAAATGTTGGCTTCTTACGGATATATACGAAAGAAAAAACGAAGCTTGGTATTTATTTTATCTGAAATTTCATTTGAAAAGTTTTGGAAAAACCAAAGGCACTTTCTCAACTATATAAAATGGCGTTCATAAAATCACCGTACAAAGTTTCGTTTCGAAGAAACCATCCTCAACTTTTATTTTTATATGTAACAAAAACAGTACACCTTTTATGACAAGGTATATTTTTTATTCAATTTTCATCGGTTACCGAAGAGAGTCCCATGCTGTTTATCTTGGGTAGGTATGTACAGGGTGGCTGGAATTCGAGCCTCATCATTGGAATCAATTTAATTAATTGCATTATATATTTTTTAAAAATAGAGAAATGTTACGGTTTTCTTTAAGACGAGAGTGGAAAGGGTTCAGTAAATAAAAAGGGTTACTCACTGTTGACTTGATATTTTATCGCCACTGATTTTGCTGCAAACAGTATATAAGGTAAACAAACAAAGGTTAGTTAATCTGAGTTGAGGTTAAGGGTTAGCAATTCTCTTCTTTGACTTTGGAACTAGTAACCCAGCAATATGGAGATATGTATGTCAACGCCAATATTTAGTCGGGATCTGGGTATCTTACGGCCAAGGAAATGATAGTTGACATATGGTTACTTTTTCATAACCTTTGAGGCAAGAAAACGTGCTCGCATTATGCGGATTTTTTTTCACAATCCAATATATATTGATTTGAGATATAAAATTGGTCAGAGGACGGTCCACTGACTATTTCAATCCTTCCTGGATAATTCTCGAAATATAAGTTTGGATTCATTTTTATCAAACAACTACTCATCGTAGTTGCTACATTTGGCCACCTGAAATCAAGGTAAGGTACGCTGTCAGGGCTATTTGCTGCTTTGTTTGTTTCTACTACCTGGTATTTGCTATATGGTACTTCCATTGCAGGGCCTCTATTCCTACCTTCATCTAGTTTGGTACTGCTTTGTTTTACTTTTCAATCCTGCTTACTCTCTTCTGCTTCTGCTCTGCTACTAGCCTATCCCTATTCTGGGAGACATAAATATCGTCAGAATAGACAGACGACCAGAAAGCGAAGACCCACATACTGGGAAGAGACTATATACGCCGATCTCCTGGATTTATGTGAGCTGTATCATTTCACTTTTTCTCCTTGTGTTGATAACTCTGCTTCGGCTTCTGCTTCTTGTATCTAAACCCTTTATGTTTCTGACTAACGAACATATTTATGTTGTGAACCTGACGTATCGATACTGCAGGGTATTTGAACTGGTAAAACATTTCAAACCTATGAGCCACCATCATCACTGTCACCTGGGCTAAGTTTCACGGAAATACTGAACCTTTTTAACCATCCCCACATATCACTGGAATTGAAACAATCTCCGAATAATTCAATAAATTATATTGTTTGTGTTCTACTAGCCCCTGAGTTTTATTTCAATGTTTACTGTTATAGAAACTGTAAATATCTGTCATCGAAACATTTGAAAATCAGAATTTGTGACCGCTCATAGTTTTTGGGTTATCGAAAGGTAACAAAAAATGAAATAAAAAATCCAGGTCCGTATTTGAAAAAATTAAGTTGATGGTTTCTAGAAGACGAAACGTCGGATTTCGATTTTGATAACGCTATCTTGTGTAGAAGAAAAAGTGGCCACGATGAAGTGCTATTCATATCGATTGATTTCCTCGAATAAAGCCAGAAAAAATTAAAACGGTTTTAAGAAATTTCGATTTTTTTCGGATATCTCCGAAAGTATTCGGAATATTCAAAATTTCAGAACGGTATTTTGTTAGGCATCAAATTGCGCAACTTTGTTAAAATTTAACCGACCCTGTATCTCTTACGGTTTACGAGATCTCAATGATGAGGCTCGAATTCCAGCCACACTGTAAAGCGCACAATCATGATCTGTGTCTCAACCACTAAGTTCCACTCGGCCCATCAATTATGAATAACCATCTTGAAACAAGTGGATTTAGTAGCATATTATGCATATAAAAGAAAATACATTACAATACTGAATTTGATTATATTATCGAAAATACATGAAGATTCAAGCTGTCTGAAGTACAAAAAATTATCATTTGGATGATTTAATCTATGTCAATACAGTTTATGAACTCTTGGCTTTCAAATATCAATTTCTCGAGCCTCTCTTTCGTAGCTGATGTTTGATATTCCTTCAACTTTTCCTTGGCAGATTCGATTATACGTCGGTAGCCAGTTATGTTGTGAAATATTCTGATTTGCTTGGACCCTGCTGTTAAGATGTATTTTCCGGTGGAATCAAATAAAACTGAATTGATATAACCTAAAAACAATATTTTACATTATTTCCTCATTTACCATATTATATATATTCAACATAATTTCATTCAATTAGATATACTGAATCATTCGAAAATTAATCAATCTTCCTTTTATAGTATCCAGATTTTTTGCTTTCAGCATATTGATCACTTCATTTCTGTATCTCTTGTATATGGCCCAGTTCGTCGTTAATATATTTCTTTCAAGTTTCTCACATGCTTCATTCCTGTCTATTGCAATATTAAAAACTCCATGATTATACCAAGGTAATTGATTGTTTTGTGGTTCAAGGGCTTTATGAAAAAATTGAACACCTAATATTCATCACTTAAGATTCAATAAGACTTATCACCTGAGACAAAGAATATGTGAGAAGCATTGCTGATGTTAAAAACACTTAAGACATGATTTTACACCTAAGATTCAAGAAGATGACCACAGATAATTAAAAAACAACCTATGAATAGGCATAAAAAAACTCTATCCCAGTTACTTTTTCATTTGAATCTAATGGATAACGTAGAATAATCTTGAATCAGTCTTAAATGTTGAGTTCTTTCATAAAATTATTCACCAATCAATCAATCAATCAATCAATCAATCAATCAATCAATCAATCAATCAATCAATCAATCAATCAATCAATCAATCAATCAATCAATCAATCAATCAATCAATCAATCAATCAATCAATCAATCAATCAATCAATCAATCAATCAATCAATCAATCAATCAATCAATCAATCAATCAATCAATCAATCAATCAATCAATCAATCAATCAATCAATCAATCAATCAATCAATCAATCAATCAATCAATCAATCAATCAATCAATCAATCAATCAATCAATCAATCAATCAATCAATCAATCAATCAATCAATCAATCAATCAATCAATCAATCAATCAATCAATCAATCAATCAATCAATTAATCAATCAATCAATCAATCAATCAATCAATCAATCAATCAATCAATCAATCAATCAATCAATCAATCAATCAATCAATCAATCAATCAATCAATCAATCAATCAATCAATCAATCAATCAATCAATCAATCAATCAATCAATCAATCAATCAATCAATCAATCAATCAATCAATCAATCAATCAATCAATCAATCAATCAATCAATCAATCAATCAATCAATCAATCAATCAATCAATCAATCAATCAATCAATCAATCAATCAATCAATCAATCAATCAATCAATCAATCAATCAATCAATCAATCAATCAATCAATCAATCAATCAATCAATCAATCAATCAATCAATCAATCAATCAATCAATCATTTATTGTATCTAACGAATTTTTTACAATTAATAGCACAAAAGGCCTTGGTATCAGCCAGAATATATTGCAAAATACATGAAATTCAAGAACAAAGCAAAATTAAATACTTATAGAGTAAAGATGAAGAAAACTCGAATAAAAAAGATAACTATGTGTTCACTAATTGAGTATGAATGAACGAAGTTTCAGCATGTTCATCAAGGATATGGCCAGGATTTTCAAATGTTGAAAAGAGGCAGAATTGAGAAAGTTGATCAAATCATTCAGGTCGTGTAAGTCGCGGAATATTTCACAATCTCTGATGCCCGCGAAGATGGGACAACGTAATAATAGGTGTTCTTATGTTTCCTGCTGATATAAATTACATATTGAACATAACTCTTCAGTATTTATAATGTAACAAGATCCACCAAAAGTAAATTTCAAACGTTTTTTGCTTCCAGTTCTGATTTGTGCAATAATTCTAGTAATGTGTATTGGGGAGGATACTTTCAAATACTTTTGACCTGACGAATAGAGCAATAGTGACTGGTAAACTGATGGGTAACTTGATGATGTTAGGCTTTCTAGGTCGCTTCTCAGCCTCACAATATGTCGGATTAGTTTTTCTGTCGGGTTAGTTAGTAGTGCATCTCAGTTGTGACCTTGGTTCGATAAGATAAGTAATTCTCCACTTGAAGTGCCCAGTTGTACTTTGGGTCAGCGTCCAGTTGACATAAGTCGGGAAAAACAAATTTTAGGCAATCTTGTAGAGTCTATTTTATTTATACTAAGCAGCCACGAGAGGGGTGATTTTAAGATGATGTGACTGAGTTTATGTGTTTCGAGACGAACAATATAATCAGGTGCGTTCTTGGACAGAGACAGAAGTCGTTTGAAAAAGCATACTTGTATTCTCTCGATTATTTCTGGATAGCGGAGTCCCCAAATACCAATGGCAAGAATTCATATCCACATGAATACAAGCATATCTATTAAAATCCACCAATCAGAACTATTAAATTTGCGCCTGGATTTGAGACAACAGTCCGATGAAAAACGAAGCTAGCATATTATTAAGCAAGATGGACACAGGGTAACATTCCAGCTCTGTAAGCTGGAGCCCAGGGTTCGATTCCGATAAAAGTTTTTCTTTTTTTAGTCAAAAGTTTCAAATATATCTGACCGGGCACCCAGTATAGTTAGAGATCGCATTTTTTAATCAAATATTCCTTCCTCAAAGGTCCCGAAAAATAGTGATCTACTGATAGGTTAGTACGTTCAGGTCAGGTAAGTCTCATTGAATTAATATAGCGCGATAGCGCGTTCAAATTAGAATTTTTTCGTTCAACTTTCCCTTCCTCAAAAATCTACTAAAAATAATAATCTACTGATAGGTTAGTACCAAGGTGGATATAGGATGGTGAAACAGCTTCCTATTAGCAAGCACTAGAATAAACTGTAGACCTTTGCCTACTTGATTTCATACCGTAGTAATATTTCCTGAAGTTATCAGAGATGGCGACATACCTTGTGTCGGTAAAACAGAAACTGCATCTGTTATCTTTTCATCAGTTTCATCTGTTCTAGATGAAAAATTATTGATAAGAGTCAAAATATCAATATTCATTCCAGATTTATCGAAAATATATTGTTTTAATGTCGTTTGAAGTCACGTCTGTCAGATGTGAACCACAGAAATACGTAAGCAACAGAAATCTTCGATAATCGATCTTACCACCATCTTCTTTCAAGTCGTGGAAATATTAATACCTTCTCAAACGCGGTCTACAGGTTTTTCGCAGAAACAATTGAAGAGCTGTTTCACCATCCTATATCCACCTTGGTTAGTACGTTCAGGTCAGGTAAGTCTCATTGGATGAAATATAGCGCGATAGCGCGTCCAAATTTCCCTTTCATTCAATCAAATTATCCTTCTTCAGAAATTTACTAATAGTAATGATCCCTGCCTTCACCATTATTCATTTCAATGGCCTTCACTGATGTCAGAAAAACCTTCGTCAATACCGCCTTTATCGATACCAACCATTTCGAACCTACCGCCAAAACGTAAATAGTTCTGATTGGTGGATTTTAATAGCTATGCTTGTATTCATGTGGATTTAAATTCTTGCATACCAATGCCATATGACAGAGATGACACTATGAATGGAGTCATATAATTTCATCCTGGAGTCCCATGACGTGGTTTTGGTTCTACACATTAAATCCATTACTGCACCTATAGGAAAAAATCACGGAGTGGGCGACATCTATAATTGATCGCATGAACTACTCGAGAGGTGAACAACAAACTAACCTCCATATGTTCATATGGGTAAAGCGTGAACTTTATCAATTTCAGTGATTTAAGCATTGAAACTGTTGTATTTTGATGATATTTTGTGAAGAACTGTTGTTAATAGACCACACAATCTGAAAATGCAAAATATTAGAAGAGGTGATATGGAGATAAATGGAGAAAAATATGCTTGTTCCACAATGCTCTAACATACTCAAGCCTTTGCATAAATTTCCTTCAAATTCTAAAGCAGAAGATGGGCAGGATTTGGGAAAACCTAAATCCTAAGGCAAGTAGACTAGAAATGAAAGATGATCTTGAAGATAGAAAAAGCTATCTCGGAATTTATGTTTGTAGCAAGCATTCATGATTTCTTCAGTGGTAAGTTCGATTTTTCATTATTGTTGTCACTATGCTACCACCTCTTCTCCACCTCATTTGGTTCATTTTAATGATTTTGTAATTTTTTACAGGCTCAGGCAAATATCAAATAATCATATGCAGTTGGAGCAACATGGAAATGAACAAGTATGGGAAGATTTATAAAAAAGACATGATGAAAGATCTACACTTGGATGATGATTAACATGATCATGTGATGGATCTTGGAGAGTTCCACTGTGAATACAAAACCAACAACAACCTATATGACACACAACAATGTTTCTGATAATTATATGAAGTTTTTGATGGTGATTCTGGTGTTGTGTAAATGGAAGACTAATTTATCATCTGCTTGCTTAGCAATATTATTTGGATTTAGGAATTTGACATGTTGAAGAATGTTTTATTATTGCATTTTTTATGAGTTGTAGTATTTCTCAGTCTGAAGGGAAAGATTTGAATACTGATTTATTATTATTTTGTGTTACATTTCCCAAATTATTCTATAAAGAAAAACATATGGCATGCTAAAGAAAACCATTTACTCTTGTTTACCCAATAAAACTATGGATTTTTTAAATAATTTATTCGAACATTATATCCACAAAATGATGAATGTATATCAACTGTCACTTCCAGGTAGTTTTTGCACTTCACTTTGTTCTAATAGGTATATCTATTTGAATACATTACCATATAATCTAGGTTCCTGAAAATAAAAACAAACCAACATAGGAAAGAAAACTGATAAGTCGAAAAGGTGGAGCTTATATGCTTCCAGTCGAAATGGCCAATAAATCTTTTCAATATTGAATTATACAATATTATCAATACATATGCTTTACAGGAACATTAAAATAAACCCATATCTCAGCTAGTTTCATGGAGATGTGGGGGATCTCATACACAAAACTTTTTATGATTTCTTCATTGAGGCCAGTTCCAATTGTGTGATTGCTGAAACACTTTCACCCCACATAATATCCGAAATGTTGGAAATTGATATTTCGACTTTCACACAGGAATTTTAAGAAGAATTTCAGGAACTAAGACCTGAAAAACTTCGAATAAAATACCTGGACACACCTGGACTTTGGTGGCATTTATCAAGAATCCAGTGACAATAAAACTGAAACGTCGACAACAAACCCTAATTACAACTTCAATTCAATAGTCGAGTACGAAAAATCGACTTAAATCTCTGAGATAACTGAAATTCTCTTCAATAAAAACTTTTGTTTAACAAGAGATCAAATGACAGATTATTTGTTGTCTCGTTTGTTGTTCACCCCTCGATCCGACATTTTGTCATTTACAGCGCCATCTGGCGTTTCGTGATTTTTCCCTATTGCCTGAGTTGATTTTACGATAGTTTCCTTAGACATTTCAAGAAAAAAAGAAGAATACGAGAATACCACTCCAAGAGAAGTGAAATTTTTAACAACTTCGATGGGTTTATTGTTGAAGAAGAACCTGGATTGATAGTTATCACGGTATCCCCCTCTGCTAAAAATCATGACTTTAGTTTTTTTCCGTATTGACACTGAATTCATTTTCTCTAGAGTATTCCTCCAACACGCTCAATTTTTTAAAAATATCTATTTGTGAGTCGCTCAAAATGACAATGTCATCTGCATACAATAACACATTATATCATGCATGCCATCGATATTCACACCAGTTAAACCTTTAAAGTATTCTTCAATATCAGCTAAAAATAGGGAGAACAAAATAGGGCTAAGCGACCCTGTAAAACACCTTGTGAAATATCATAGGTTTTAGTGTATTTGTTATCTACCTTAACCGTTGCATGATCATATAGATTCTTCAGTATTCCGATATATTCAGCACTAACCCCTAACTGTTTGTGCCAAAGAAGAAGGTGGTTAATCGAATCGAATGCTCTTTTGAAATCTACGAACGCCGCGTAGGTATTGCGTCCACGTAGTCTGAGGTGGATTTGTATAATTGAAATGAGATCAAATATATTGTCGAGACATCCTCTGCCTTGTCTGAAGCCAGCCTGAGATTCGGGTAGAATTTAGTTTACTTTGCACCACTGTGACAAACGTTCTAACAAAATGGAGGTGAACAGTTTTGCGGGGCAGCTTATTATTAATGATATGCCTCGGTAATTGTTTGGGTCAGTTTTAGCTCCTTTTTTATGGAGCATTGTCAGCGCAGTATCACTCCAATTGGAAGGTTTTGGGGAACACTCTTCATGAATTCATATGTGACACCATCTTTACCTGGAAACTTTCTATTTTTGCATCTAAGCAGAGTGCGTTCAAGTTGCTCAACATAGAATCCAAATATGCATGTCCAGCATCGAATAATGTGATTTCATTGACAATTTTTGGGGTTATTATGGCATCATAAAAAGACTCCCATTCTGCTAAGGTAATGACCGAATCGCTTCGAGTGAGCCTGAAGGATTTCAATGTTTTCCAAAAAGCAGCTTGATTCTTTGTAAAACTAAGTTTATTCAAATCTAGTTTGTCGTAGCTGTCTTTTTTTCGTTTGATTAAGCTCTTGTATTCTTTTTTTGCCTGGAGTTAGCTTGTTGTGAAAGGTTATCGGAATTCATGACTTTTACAGAGTTTTAGGCAGTTTTTACAGTTTCTTTTAGAGAAGTTACATTCCAAATCGAACCAAGGTTTATGCTTGAACATGCTGGAGGATATATTCTGTATTTTCACAAGGTCAAATATTCTTGCTACTTCCCAGATTGCAGATTGAAATTTCATGTAATTTTTGTAACTGTTGCCATTAAAATACACATTAGGAGAATATTGCATAAGATCAGATTATAAAGAGGCTTTCTCTTTATCCCAGCATAGAGATTCGGATGTGTTGGAATAGTGAGTTTCTGTAATAGGGCTATGAGAAAGATTCAGACTCAAGAATATGGGGAAGCGATCGGAAGGACTAATATAGTGTAGTATTTCAAAATTGTCTACTATATCAAACCTATCGTTATTACAAAAGCTTAGATCTATTACACTTTGACTTTCGGTGCTGGAGACCGCACCATTCTTATGGAAAATGGCTTTCGGATTTTTGATATGTTTCAGCCGGAGCCATCCTGAATAAAAGTCTTCATTGGCCCAACTCGCTCGTATGACCAGATTCGGCGCTACAGAGTGATTTTTTGAGGAAATCGGCCCAATTAAAAAATATCAATATTTCAATAGTAGGTATCCAATATTGAACTAGTATCCGATTGGGTATTGCTGATATACGTGATAAATATGTTTCCATACTACAGACGGGACGTTTGGCTTTCTACAGGGTGGTCAACGAAATACTAATTCTTCAATGAATTAATTCGCCTCTATGAAGAAGCAATATGTTAATTGAGTTTCTTATTGATGATTGATCAGAATCGAAATTGGTCGATTAGAATATAATATGGATACAGAGTGTTTCGAATGATGGAGCGTCCATATCATATGATATTACTCCGAATAAATATGCGTTAAACAATTTTCTATGCCTTCTTTTACGATCCAGTACTAAAAAATAATCCCATATATTGCGTAATAATGTCATGAGTTAACATAAATCAATGCAAGTATAATATAAATAACAAGGAAGAAGCCAAAGTTTTCAATTTGGTCAGTAAATTATATTTCACATTGTAGCATTTAAATTTACCACCATAAGATTTAAATTTGAAACCAATTTAAAATAGTAATATACCAGCTGAAATTACTATAATATAGCTACAGTTTAGTTAATAAACAATATACTCACAGAAAACATTCAGTTTGTCACCAACAAATCTTTGATAATAAAGGGAATTTATTAAAACAACACTATATCACACAAGTTTCTAATGATAGTATATCACAAACACACTAGGTATTACTCTTGCTTCTGACATTCTAAGGACTGTTGGAGGTGATGTAACTAGCTGCAGGAATCTTATGATTTCTGGCTATCTGTCTGATCCAGGCCTGGAATGGAAGAAAAGAGTCAGTAAAGATATCCATTCAAAAGTAAACAAGCGACTTACCATTGTGTTCTCTGGTGTGATAAATTCTATGGGACTGACTATTTCAGGGTTTGTGAAGATCGTCTCTTCGATCTGAATGTGATTCTGAGTGATTTATTGGGTTTTCGTTTATTTTTCTGAATATAATCGTATAGGTTATACTTATTTTCGAGAGTCGATGTCATTGCTTGGTCTGTCATTGTGTCATTGATCTTCTGCCATCGGTCTTCTGACTCTTCTGTCTCAAGTTGGTTAGCCGTAAATGTTCGTGTCCGTAGCAGAAAAGAAAGAAGAAGTCTTCGTTCTGTCAAAGGGGATAACATTTATGGTTCTGACCAATGGCAGGCTGAGGATTCAAAACTGGCGCTGATTTTATACAGGATGTGCAGTTTTTTTGGCAAATTTTGGAATGAGGAGATGGTATCTATCCTGGAGCAGCTACCTCGAGGCTTTTTCCTGTGTGGCCATGATGAGGTGCGCTTGACTCGTTTTGATTTTCATTTTTCGGTGTGTTTAACCGGGAATTAACCCTTTTGGGGAATTTGTGTAAGAGCCGTTGGGGCCGAGTTCAAGTCGCACCTATCATTTGTGGTTTTTGGAGCCTTTTTATGGGGATTTGTGCCGACCACCGGGAGACTGCAATGTGGTAGAAACACCGCCATTTTTGTCCTGCTGTCTTGATGTCCTGTTTGAGGTTCATCTTCTAGTTTTACCTCCCTTCTCAGAAGGTAAGTTATGACTTATGAGCCAGCAATGATATCAATCAGGTTGAAAATATACCTACTTCAATTTTTTTTGGTTTTTTCTTGCACATGTCCTCTCATGAGGCTATTTTTTTGTTAGGGTGTTAGGTACAGCTTAGCCTCATCAGACTCCTGGCATTCGACCGACAACTCTTGTGGCAACTCTTGACTCTGGTCAAGATTCCCACGAGGGCCAACACCGAGTCGCTTCTAAATCTTGGCCAGAGTCGACAGACAACCAGATGACCACCACCAGTTGGTAGTAGCTGGTAGAGGCTGACAACCAGCTGAGCTGCACCATCGACCCTTGGCTGACCTGGGGAGGTCGAGCCTTTTTTGTTCTTCTCGTCTTCTTCCTGTCTTCGTCTTCATCTTCGCAGAGTCTTCCTGCATTACACCCAATGGACCTTGGATAGAGGCTACCTAGTATGGACCATTGAAAAGGATCAAGGACCATATCACCAGGTTTTTTTAAACCTTCAGTGTTTTTGAATTTTGTTTAAGACATAATCATATATATCATATATGGTCACACATGGTTGATGAATAATATAACCTCTAGAGCTCTTGTGAAGCTCTCACATAGTACTATGCGACAGCGGATCTAGTTTACAGGTTTATTACCCTACAAATATCATATTTCATATTGGTTATTTTTAGAGGTGAAATCTTTAAGGGAAACCTAGGTACCACGTCAGGTATATTAATGTATGTGTATTTTTATGATGTATCATTTCTTAAACTTATTTTCCTAAAATATCTGATTTGATATTTCAATTGGTTCATGATACTTTTTATAGCCTTGTCCATTTTGGTGTATTATATGTACTTGTATGTGATATGGTTTTATTCTTCTATTTGTCCAACCCAGATATCTAAGAAAGTTTAATTCTATCATTTCAGGTATTGTTTAAAGGTAGGTATTTGGTTTCTCAATTTTCCAAATATATTATATCTTACTATCAAATTGAGTGGCGCCCTCTATAATTTGAATTTTCAATCTTAGAGCCACAAATAAACCGAACTCACTTATCTGTTCTCCGGCGAACAGCTGCCGTCAGCAAATGTGTTTCTATTTTTTAATTTCAATTTTGGAATATAAAGTAGGCCACAACATATTGAAAAGTGTTTGAAAAGTGTTTTTAACCGCCAAGTTAGTTGCAAAGCAACCCTCGAAGTCTCATTGAGACTTGTGTGAGTAAGGGAGACGGGGACCTTAGCTTTTTAAGTGTCATCCGAAGCACTACTCGGCTGGTTATCGTTGAGAATCCGAAGGATTGAAATCTAGGTACCAAGAATGTTCGGTTGGTCACCTATATCTCCTCCCGCTAAACGATGCTACAGAAATAAATAAAATTTCTAATAGCTCCGCCGGGATTCAAACCCAGAACCTCTAGACTACAAGTCAGCGATACACGCACTCGACCACCAGCCCAGTTATTGAAATAATCTAATATAATTGAAAGAAAATAATGTTTGCTCGCATGCAAAGAGAATCTCATCCTAGATATTTTCGGATCATGCAGTAATTGAATCATTTTCCGAGTTGAGAACATCGAGAATTGTATGAAAATCTTATATGTGATTGATTCCTAAATCAAAGGTAATGTTGAAGCATTCATCATTGTATCTATGTGTACCTTATGAAAGAATCAGCAATCAGTGCATTCAGACTTAGCCAGACAGTAAACTTGAAATTAGGAAATCGAATGGAATATCTGAATGTTTTGAAAAACATTTCCCTAAACCGACAAATGATCATGCCAGTTAGATACGACTCCGAAATGCAGTTTGAAATTGTTATAAACAACCACCAATATGCACAGAGAACGCACCTCAGCTGGGAAGGGATGTATCAGTGTGGTATACTGATGGATCCAAGATGGGCTGAATTGGGCATTACAGGTCCAACTTCCAGGCCGTAAAACCCCTCAATAACACCACAACCATCTTTCAAGCAGAAGGGTACCTGAAGGGTGGATGCTCTGAAGTCATAAACTCGTACTTGTGAGTTGATTTGGGACTACAAAAATCCCTGAAAAAATAAGTGCGTCGTTGAAAAATAGATGGAACTGAATCTCACTGAAATAAAGTGCCAGGACAAAACAATGAGCGAAAAGGCTAGTGAGCCGAAGATTGCCAAGCAGCTTGGTTGGATAAGAAATACTTGAAAATTGGTAATGGTTGTCATTGGACATTGTCCTATGAGGTGTCGCTACTCCAAGCACTGCGCTGCAACTGCAGAACATTTGCTTCGCGTCCAGCGCTTTTCTGCAATAGGCTAGAGTTCCTGGAAGGGGCCTTCTCAACGCCCTCGATATCAGGAACTTAGCACCTAAAAAACTGATAATTTTTTTTTCGAAGTATCGGGCCTCGAATAGATTAGGGGTCATCATCCCTAATAACACGGGATCTTGCTGGTATGTCCCGCTAAGGTCCTGCAAATGTCCCAATGTTTCAGACATAGGTGGGATATGCCAGAGATGATTCTTTTGCGACATCTCTTGAATGTTTCGAGTAAGATGTTCCAGAAACATCTTTTTTCATCTTCGTTTTTCTAATAAAAAAAATATTCGCTTTTTATATAATTTTATAATATTGAAGAAATTCACATAATACCAACTGAATATTTCCAATAAGTAGGTATACTCAGTTATAATACCTAAAGTCTATTAATCGATGTAGAAATAGCATGAAAAAGCATCAAGCAGTCTATCTCTGTTACAAGTTTTGTTCGCAACGATGCCAGATGTATGTTGGGAATTTATTCATGTAGATCCGAAAACCAACTGAAATAAAATATACATACCACAGTAAAATGAGTTCACTGTTGAAAACTAGAAAGCTTAAGTATTTTTGAATTTCAGAAGCTTTCCAACATTTGAAGTCAGGAATTATATAATTATTTCAGACGTTGTACAGAAATCTAGTCATGCTGTGAACAACAAAGAAATCGAGCAACGGATTGGTGATGGGCTGAGAAGAGCAAAAGAAAAAAGAACGCATTATCATCAGAGTGCGAATGAAGAAGAATATTATAATGTGAGATAATTTGCCTGGATAACTTTATTTTTTTGTTTTGTCTTTATTGAATAAGATTCTTGAACAATTTTATTTAATTTCAAACCCTTTCAAAATATTTTAATAGACATCCTACAATCATCCCCAGGATGTTCTGTTCAAGTACCCAGGATGTCTATAGTACATCCCGTGTCATCGCAAATGCTGACACAGGTGTTGCCAGCGACATCTCAAGAATGTCGCAAGGAAAATAGGGATTTCTCAGAGATGTTCCTATTGTCCCAAAGGGATGTTTTTTGGAATGTCGTACAGATGTACTGTGTTATTAGGGATACACAGAAGATCTGATACAATCTACAATAAAATCTAATCTACATAAGTAAGTTCAGAATATCTCTCTATATATTACAGTAATTTTGAACTAATACTGTAATGACTCAACTATTTCTACCTGAATATAGTCGTCATTGAGGGGAAGAATAAGCTGTTGTCTGTTGTCCCCTGTTAGAAGCGTCATATATTCCTACTATTATAAGAATAGGATAACTGATATGAAATGTAATAACTTCCTATTAGAATAAACTTATTATTATTGTGATTATAAGTATCACATCTGGCATATCCGGGGAACCACAACACACTGGTTATGCGTTTCCATGATCCTAAAGTACAAAGTATCGCTTGAATGTGCAGTAATATTCATCAATAAATATTTTTGAATAAATATCTGATATTCCTCAGTCGTCTGTATTTCATTTCTCGTTATTTAATAATATCTATAATTGAAAATCGGTTACGAAATCTATGATATATTCTTTTTCTTTTCCATGGTAACCAATTTCAATATGTTTCAACTATATACCTGTTTCTAGCTGCACCTCATCCCGAATGTATGAAGACTATGGCGACAATAACTGTACTTGATAAAAGAAACACATTATCCACGAATAACAGTATAAGTATACAAATAAGATGTAAATGTTTTTTATCCAACTCATAATCGACCCAAAAATAATGAATATGATATGGTCTTTTCGTGATTTCAAAACACTATGTATTCATATCCATATTATATTTTTCATCAATCAACTCTCATTCCAATTGCTCATCAATAAGAAACTCTAATAACTTATTGTTGCCTTGTCATAGGCGAATTCATTCGCTGAAGAATTGAGTAATATTGTTGACCGCTCTGTAGAAAACTAAACGTTTCTTCTTTAATATGTACACATATATTGCACACGAATATCAGCAATTCCCAATCGGAGTCTTGTTCAATATTGATTACTATTGAAATATTGATATTTTTATCAGGCTGAATTTGTAATAAAATCACAAAATTCATTATTTGACGCCTTGTATTTATTCAGGATGGCTCCAGCTACATCATATCAAAAATCCAGCCATTTTCACCGAAAGCCATTTTCTATAGGAATGGTGCGGTGTCCGCGTCTAATGGGATGCATCCATTGATGATTGAAAGGTTATTCGCTAACATAAAATTATACAGAGAGCGCCCCCATTTGTTAATCGTTTTATCATGACTTGGCATGTTAGGTAATAGAATTGTATTTTCAAGAAATTGCTTAGGTATCATGCCAACATAATTCACCATATTTAGTCCAATATTAGTTAATTGAGGGCAAGTATCTCGGAATGAGGTTGTATGGCACCTTGAAACTTGTCTCAAAACCTACTTATCGTAGTCCGAGACTACACATATTCCAAGATCAAAGATGAAAAAATCGGTTTTTTACACATTTATTGCAAATATCTCGTTTTCTATGGGTTTAAAGCTATTTGTATTTATTACAAGTATTGTAGAGGATTGTATTCTCTTCAACTTTTATTGAAACATTTTTTTTATATCTTGAACCTTTTTTGAGATAGAGGGCAGAGCGCGTGTTAAACTATTTAGAGTATCTATCATTCGAGGTTAATCTGTAGTTCCAATTAAAAACACGCCGTATGAAGTTTATACATAGTTCATTAAGTTTTCATTAACCGGAGACAACGGACCTTTATTTTATAGTACAAACCATGTACAAAACTTTTTATTGGTAGCCAGAAAGGACAGTTGTTAAATTTTTTCATAAAAAAAATTGGCAAAGAAAATGTTCCAAAAGTTTTGAAAAATATCCTCTTTCTGAAAACACATATCGTTCCTTGACGCAATAAGTGGTTGTGACACGACTTCTGCGCTCTTTAGAAATGAAAAAAACTTTTGAAAAAACACTCGAGCGAGCACTCGAGAAACTTTTTTGGATCAAATTTATGCAGCATTTGAAGAAGAATACTGACCGGTTCAATCATCATTCGAGAATGGAGTGCGAGCTTTGTTGACAATCTATAATGCTCCAAAATCTGAGGACTGTATCGTTCGTCTTTGCTATACAGTTAATCAAGTAAACAAAACTAAATAAACCTGAGCAGTTATCAAATCTTCCACCAACGAGTGCAGCAGCTCATCAACATTTTCACCGTGTTTATAATCAAGTTCAGACTTGGTTAGGGCATGATTTAGAACCACAGAATTTATGTTGGATAATGCGTGGTAAATTCCTGGAACCTGTGATGACAATGAATCCACCAGCTCCGCAGAAATTGCTTAAAACAATATTCTGCAACTGCAAGAATGGTTGTGGTTCGCGATATGAATGCAGGAAAGCAGGGTTGCAGTGCCCTTCACCCAGTTAACCAGTTTCGGTGGCAGGGAAGTTGCAGGGAATTACTATCGTTGTGATGCGACTTCACAATGTTGATATAAAAAAGGCGCTACAGTACATATTGGCGAGTGCTTAATGTCCGCAACCTCACATATCGCCAATAAGTTGCAAGAATATCGCAATGAATATCTATTTCAGTTACCATATTCTGCAATTATGCGACGTCTCTTTATGGTAGAACATTAAACATTCATGGAACAATAGTGTAAACATCGAAATGAAATCCAATGAAACTTTCGTGAACGTTGAATCCGCGAATTATCATACACATCGCAAAAGGTCATTCCATTGCACGTTGATGAATACGTGAATGGAATGTCTACTATCGCTTTCGAATATGTAAATTAATTTTTCATTTTGTAATGAATATCAACATAATGTTGATATTGTGAAGTTTACTGAATATCATTGGGGACAGTCAGTCAGAGTTCCATTCCTGTGTTCAAATGGTAATTCTTATGTGAGGTATTAGTTACATTTGGGTAGATTATCTGCGGTTATTGGTAAGGAGCGCCATCTCTCGATTAGGTACCCAATTACTTATTTGAATAGGCACTGCAGGTGATATAATTTATTTCTGATTATGGAGCATTCGATAAGCATTTTCGGATGTCGAGTAGTACTGTTACAAATTCGATTATGCATTTTCGTAAACCAAATGAAATACAGCTGAGCTTAAATGAGCAAGAGCTGTACCTACTCTTGGTGCATTATAAAAATGATCGAAAATCTACCGATTATATTTTGCGAGAAGATGGGACACAACTTTCTCAACATGATTGTGACATCTGAAGTCTTGAATACCTTGATGTCTCGCGATAGTTCATGATCCAGGCATATTATTGGGCACCAGAATGTGAAACATAGCATCAATTTAAACTCTGATTATTTTAGAGATGAAATTCATTCATTGCAAGAGATATTTCATTTGAAAATAAAAAATCTGATTTTTTTCTGAATCTGCTCAATTATTGAGATACTGATGAATTCATCCCATTTGAATATTCCACACTGTATACATATTCACGATTTGAATATCATTTGATCATTACCCATCCAATAAATGTTTTCAATTATATATTTTACATCAATATTATAGAGTTCAGTAGCTACCAAAACATAAGAATTGAAGCTTGATGGGTACTGATGGCAATTATGGAATGCATAATGCATATTCAGATGAACCATTAATTAACATGAAATGTGCGCATGAAGTTGATCGTTTGGTTGTCGCAAAGTGTCATTAAATAGGACATCTTAAAAAAATTACAAAAAGACTTCCCAAAGTAGTAGCTCGGCTATAGTTTGAGGAAGTTCCCTTATGATACATTATTTGAAATTCGAATAATATCACGAGTTCGATATTCGATAATAGTAAATAGGAATATTTCGTATAGTATTAGCAATGTGCACTTCATCGGAACTTTTCAATGTATTGTCGCATGCGATTCCTATAGAATTTGATTTGTAGAATTCGCAGTGCCAACAATAAGCGGATGTTGATGTCCACATAGCGAAGTTCTCAGTACCTAAATCTTTGATAAGTCGCCAAGATGATTACCATTGTTACAATATTTTTCATTCCCTGCGACTTTCCTGTTACTTTTTTGGTTGACTGGGCAGCTTGCAGCTAGTGTAATGAGCGAGCTTGTCTGCTTCACAATATCAATGAAGACGGTACTTGGTACTTTCGACCCCTAAATCCTGAGAGAACTGGACATTAATTTCGTTGAGTTTTGAAGATGAGAACACAAAGAGATTTGAAATTTTACAGCATCTGGAAGACGATGGTGAAAAACAAGGAGAAAATTGAAGTTAGAAGTTGTAGTTCTTATTATTATATTTTTTTTAATTTCAACGTTAATCAATATAAAATGGAATTTTCCAATAAAAATATTATTTAAAAATTTAATTCCTTTATTTTTATTTAGTTAGTATTTTCCTTAATAACTTTTAATTACACGAGTAGGTTGGTAGGTGTTATTGAAAAGTGTTTAAAAAGTGTTATCAACCACCAACTTAGCTGCAAAGCAACCCTCGTAAATCTAGGACTTGTATGAGTAAGGAAGACGGACACCTTAGCTTTTTAAGTGTCATCCGAAGCACTACTCGGTTGGTTACCGTGGAGATGAACAGATACTGAATTATTGGAAAAAATTATTGATAGTTAATAAAAAATGCAAATTGTTCAGAAATATATATTGATCAATAATGTATTAACTTTATGTGGCGTATTTTTTATCGAGACTACAAGTTGACCTCAAATGATACTCTAATCCAAATAATCTGAATATAGTTAAACACTGCGCGTGCTCTGCCATCTATCTCGAAAATGGTTCAAGATATAAAAAAATGTTTCAACAAAAGTTGTAGAGAATATAATTCTCTACAATATTATACAATCGATTTTTCGAACGTATGAAACCTATTTTCATTGTAGAATGCCTAGTTGATGAAAATCCATAATTGAACACTTAAGTAGGTGTAAGTAAATAGTAAGAATCTTGTAGTTTAGTGCATTAGGGTTAGTGTTGAATCTACAACTATTGTAAGTCAAGCATTCACTTCATTATTTCGTATCCTACACTACAATTCTTCCACAATGAAATTCAAATTGACCTTTTCTCAATCATCTAAAACGTAAGTAACATACAATGTGTAATACATCTTTGCAAAGGTAATCTCGAAAGTTTAATAATGCACATGGTGCTCTTTGAAATAATAAGAAACTTATTGTCACTTCCGGTTGAACTTTACCTCCAGTTTTTATTAAGTTTGAATGAATAATAGGTAGTGAGAATTTCAATTGAGATATGCTATTGGAACTGGAATACTGGGGCAGCCGGTATAGTATATTTTGTAGATATTTAAACAATTGCATTTCTGAATAAATAATGAATATATTTTTCAAATGTAAAATCACGAGTCCCTACATAAGATTCAAAATTCAAAGGAGTTGCAACTGCCATTCAAGTTGAATTCGGGGATGAAATTTGTACATTGCAGGATATCGTATCAGAGTAAGAAATATGCACATATTAGATGAGATACTCCTATTATTGTCAGTATATAATATGAAATAACCATACCTGAAAAAATGTCCTCAATAATATGGTCAAGTTTGCCACTTAGTGTAGAATACAATGCCAAGGTGGACGATATTGCAATCGCTATTACGTCAGCTGTTGGAGATAAGGCAATTATGGCATCGCTGCTACTTTGATCGTAGTTTCCTGATCTGATGATACGAGCATTTTCGCCCAACTTATAGTTCACTGAAAGAAAAAAAACAATTCCTGAAGGAAATTCAATGCTCTATAATTTTTTTCATGATTTTTCCATAGGACGAAGGGCCGAAGAGTAAGCAAGATAAATAAGACAAAAAAGCGAGGCAGAATTATTATTTTTTGAATTGTTCAATTTCGAGCGCGAATATTTCGAGAACTACGCATAATAATTAAAAATAAAAGAGATCAAACTTGTAGCATATTTTATCGTCACCTTCACTTTTGTATCGGATGATCTCATCGCTAGAATGCATAGTTTCCGAGATATAAGCGGAAAACTGATAAAATGGGACATCTACGTGCCCCCCTGCACCCCGCTCACCTCCTAGGAGTGTGGACTTTTAGTATGTTCACCTCCTTACTGGTCCAAATACAGTCCCAAAGTCAAAAATTGTGTTTCTTCCATTTCCCTCTACATCTATGATTGGAACTAATTATCAACTTCAAATGTTAAATGAAATTTGAGTGATATATTGTACACATGTTGAAGTGTATGCTATTTCAAACAATGTACAATGATCTGCATTCGAATGAGGGTGGGTGGTGTTGTGTTAATCAGGGTACATAATACCACCATCACTTAGTTCTGGTCTAATCTAAGATAATCTAACCGTGGGATGCTTACAATACCTGGTGTGTGCATTCTTCAATTGTTTTTCGTCAAAATCACTGGATGAGTTTTTTGATGGCCTTACTACCAAATTTCACATGTAGATGGCGATCAAATCAGTTCTGTCACTAATTTTTCGCTTTTGTGCAGTTTTGTCGAGATTAAATTATTTGAAAATTCGTTTTTCGATTCGAAATTAGTATTTTTAGTTGGACCAGCAGTGTTATAAGTGTTTATTCACAATCATTTCATTCAATTTTACTTTGGTTGTTTTTTTTTAAGATTTTACGATTGTGTTTTCTATATATATATATCATGCATTCATCAAATAGATCACATATTATTCAATTGATCTTTGTGTAGGGCAATGTACTATATATTCTATATACAGGTCTATTCAAATTCGAGTCTATGCATGGGGATTTCGATAACGGTAAGAGATAGAGGGTTGGTTAAATGGGGGCAAAGTAGCGTATTTCAGAGGTTAATTATATGGATGAATAAAACCTGACCTAGCTTCTTCAGTTCTGGAGTTATACAGGAAAAATTAAAAAAAAAATGAAATTTTACTAGTAATAGTTCAATATTTCCAAGACACTCCGTAATTCAGATGAAAATACTACGTCCATATAAAACATGACTCTTGGAATTAAAAAAATGCAATGAAAAATACAAGTTCGATTTTGAAAATTAAAAGTTGAGGGTGGCCCAATTTATATATACGATACCCTGTATATAATTATTAATCAGATATTTGGAAAGGCTACAAAAAGTTGCTACAGCAAAGTGGAAAAATTTGAAATAAATTTCCGTAAAATAAAAAGATATAGGCAAAAGAAGAATTTCAAAATTTTCGATTTTTCCTGTATAACTCCAGAACTGAAGAAGCTTGGTCAGATTTTTTTCATCGATATAATTAACCTCTGAAATACGCTATTTTGCCCACATTCAACCAACCCTCTTACCGTTATCAAAATCCCCATGCATAGACTCGAATTTGAATAGCCCTGTGTATATATGGAAACTAACCTGATGAGATCCTTAGTGGTCACATGTTGCAGAAATTTGTCTCTAGTCCAGAGGAACAAAGCGCATACTATGGGAATTCCATTATGTGAATACATTTTTTAAAATTATATATAATAATTGTTGACAAACTTTTTCCCTTTCCATTATTTGACACCAAATATCAAAACTCAAACCAATAAACCATGTACAAGATTTGATATTTTTCCATGGGAGCCTATTATTGAGCCTAATATAAGAAAGAAAGCTTGTTAAAGTTACACTTATTCAGAGTAAGTATTAATGTAGACTAATGCAAATTGAATAAAACCTCTAACTTATGAGAGAATATATTATCACTCCCATCATATCTGGTGCACAAGGTAATTTAAGTTATATCATGTTATTTATCAAATTTTATGTACAATAGAAGAAAGGAATTGTTTATTAAAGTTATTAGGACTTTGATTCTCAGGAAATTTAATTTCTTTGCATAACACACATGGTCACACAGTCCCGAAATTACCTCTCATTTTGCACATACACCTTATTGCAAGCTATTCATTTTTATTTCATTTCATCAAACATTATTCTTTTATATTCAATTTATGGCAAAAAAATCTATTTTTCAATTTGATAATGTTTATAAAGAATAAACTGAAATGACCAAAAACTTTCCAAAGCTTTTTATCGATTCATCAATTGTTAAAATTTTTGAAAACCTTGCAATTTGTATACATTCTGAGGTTGATACTGATATCCTTCAATATACTTTTTATTGATTAACTCTGCTAGTTTTGTTTATTATATATTTTATTGAAATACTGAACAAATCTCCATCTACTGATTGTTTCATGGATTCTTCGCATATACATTTACAAAATGTCAGCTCATTTGATGAACAATATTATATACTACACAAGAAAACTAGTTAGTTCCCTAATAATATCATGTGTATGTGAATAATAAAATACATTCAAGTACATAAAAGCATAAATGGAGCTTTTTGAACACAAACATTTTATAAAAATGGTAAAGACATATTTATCTACCAATGAATGCATAATAACTGACAAATGTGAATATAAAAGAAGGTCAAAGTTATTCTGGATTGCATTAATTGAAACAATCAATTGAAAAATTGATATTTTCACTAGTGATTGGGCAATATATGGAATCCAATGTGGAGATATCTTGTAGTAGTTAGAATAATGGTGATGTGCATCCAGTTGATTGAAGTTGTAAATTGACTTTCCTCACATTATCAAATATCTATGCAGTAACCTGAAAAGCAAAAAGTGTTATCTTAGTATTACTTATTTTATGATAGTATCTAGGACATTATATCACTAATCTAGGATTTACAGAATTGAAGTTGAAACTTTTTATAATTCACACATTTATCAGTAAAACATATTTTTGAATAACATCCCAAATTAAAATAAAGCCAGATATTGTTGCTGTAAATAGATAATATTCTGCATGAAATTTGCTAGAAACATATAGATTGATCACTTAAAATAGTTGAAAAGGTATATCAATATAATAGAAAATACAAGAACCTACTCACAAGAGATAAAAAAAATACAGGGAAAAATCATTTAGGATATAGAAACTTTTACCTTTTCATTGAATCTCATCTTCGCGAACTTCCAGAATTACATATGAGGTGAATTTTTTGGTCCAAAAAAGCAAATTGACTACAAAATAACTTCTATAATAATAGCCACATTCATCCAAAATATGTTACAAAAATGTGCCCTTGACCAGGAATCTAGGCAGGTACCTTGTATGTGTTTTTAGAATATAGTAGATACTCACATGATGAATGATAATGAGATATGTTCTCAATGCTGTAGCTTGCTGCAATGCTGTGCTTGGGTACTCATAGCAGAACCTTGTCATGAATTCAACAAAATATCGGGATGTCTTCAATCGATTATTGACTGTTAAACAGAGGCCTCTCTCTTCCTTTCAATGGTGATATATTTACTTCTGTTATATAGCTACAAAGTCATGTTTCTGATGTCCAGATTATATATTTCATGAATTGAGGTACTCACCATTCGTTTATACAATTGGGAAATAATATATACCTGGATGGTGACTTTATTGTGGACCACAATCATCATAGATTCTAATTTATTTCTGAGGTCTTGGCTGAATGCAGCCGTATTTCTTCGATATAGGTAATTGACCTATTGTATAACTGGTAAATTACTGTTATGGATATCATCAGAACAACATTAAATACCTCAAAACTTCGCTCACAATTCACATTTATTTGAATTTGTAAACAATATAATTTCTCGCGAGACGCCATTTCATCAACAATTCGTCACCTGGCGGATCTTTTGAAAAGGATGGCCATCGAATTAAAAATGATGGATATCAAGTTGGCGTGTTCCCAAATCCATCCACAACTATTGACGAAGCTTTTTCTATTGACTAGTTACCAATACCAAGTTATTGTAAGCATCTCATCTAACCGCAAGAATTTAGATCCACATTGATACAAGCATAGCTACTAAAATCGACCAATCAGAATCATTGTAGTTTTGGCGGTAGGTTCGAAATGGTTCGTATTTTTAAAGGCGGTATTGACCAAACGTACCAACCTATCAGTGAAGGCAGGGATCGTTGCACGCTACCCAGTGACCATCATACTCCTTAAATTAAGTGTTGCAAGCTTCGTTATTTACCAGACTGTTGTCTCAAATCCTTCGTAATACGCAGGCGCAATTGTAATAGTTCTGATTGGTCGATTTTAATAGCTATGCTTGTATTAATGTGGATCTGCATTTTTGCAATGTAACCAGCATAGTGAAGTTGGACACGGAACACAAAGTGACATATGACATGATAAGGTGGGACCCTGTTGATTTTGTGAATTTTGATTTTTAAGATATTCATTACATCAGGACACCATGAGATTGCTCTGAAATCAGAATAGGTTGGGCTGATGTTGACACTCAATCTTGACCCCTCATTATAATTGAGAACTGCAAAGCAGTAAGCTTTGGAGATTTTAGGCGAGCCCTGATTCCCTATAGGGCATGACCCTTTTAATCATGGAATTCACAAAGTCAGTGAAGAATTTGATTGAAACATACCATTTCAATTTTTTCATGTGTTTAGTGGGTTGAGTGTGAAGGGGATTAAAGTTATAGAAAACAAGCGTCCAAGAACAATAACCCCTTAGGAATCGAACCCCCAACTGTTCAGTTCATTTATGTATCCAAATGACTAGAGCAGGTCCAAGAAAAATTATGGAAACAAATGTGGAACGCTTTACGAATTTGCGTGTCATCCTTGCGCAGGGGCAATGCTAATCTTCTCTATATTTCTCCTCTTTATCTTCTTTTAAAAATGTTTATTATATTTAAATGTTACTAATTTATGGAAATGCAAGTACATCTAAAAAATTCTTCTTGTGGAAGGACCATACCACTCGACGGTAACCCCGTCATGAGCGGCTTCGAGGACCGAGAGACGTGATGCACTCCATGAGTCAGCATCAGAGTATGCTACTTCCTAGGGCTTATGCCCTTTTAGCAGCCATATTATTGATCTGGCTCATGGCCATAAACGATTTTTGTCGAGTGATACAAGGTCGGCCGCCTGCCTTACCTTTGGATCAAACGCGCCGGACACGCTACGCTAATGGAATCAGGTGAGTGGGGTTTCGCTACAGTACATACTGTCGAAGGGGGAGGGGTTAAAACTAGTCCGGTATTTCTTCCGGCAATTCTCTGAAGAGGTTGGTGAACTCGTATAAGAGCCCGTGTTTTTTCCGTATGTGTACCGTACCTGTAATGTCTTTATTAAGTCTGTTTTTTATAAGATGTCTATAGAATTTGTCAGCGAGTTTTTGTACAAAGTCATGTACAGTCGGTATGTCTACCACTCGAGTGTATCTATCACTCTTGGTGATAATACGAAGGACTTTGATCTGCAGCGTCTGGAGTTCCCTCATATGGTACTCAGACATGCTGCAGAACACTGGACAAGCGTATATTAAAACTGGTCTGATAAGTTGTTTATATAACTATAAGTAATTTATTTTCGAAGTTTATATGAGTTGATGGAATTTTCTCTAAAACTCAGACGATTGTCCAGTTTCACTCCCAGATATTTCACAATGGGCACGTCCGCCACCCTTACGTCTCCGACTCGCAAAGATCCATGTATAACATTATTGGTGAATTTCCTAGTGAAATTAATGACTTCGGTGTTTCCTTTGTAAACATGGATATTTGCGTCGTTGAAGTACGGTATGACTACCCTGTTAATGAATTTGAATTCGAGTTTACAGTTACATCACAGAGATATCGCAGCGATGTAACAATGTGACCTGCGATATCTCATTCTATGTCGCACAGACGTCGCTGCGATATGGCAGGGATATTATTTTGTCACACTCAAGTTTCCTCCATGCGATGTCGCTGCGATATATTTTTATGATGGAATAGCGATGCGTTTTTGCGATGAAACTGCGATGTGTTTTTGGGATGAAACTGCGATGTGATTCGATTTCGACAGCAGGGATGTGTGAACTTATGACATCGCGGGGATGTAGATATATGATATCACAGAGATGTGAATATATGACATCACAGCGATGTACAAATGTAATGCAGAGGTAAGGAGATATATAGGAAAAAATTTCAGTGAAAAAAATATCAACATACCTATATTATAAATATTTATTTCCAACAATGAACAAATACCAACACAAAAACAAAATTATTATTCCATTCCAATAAATAAAAGGTTATTCTCTTTAGCAATAAATATAGAGGTTATTATTATTTCTGGACATTCTTTGTTTTGAATGAATATTGTTTTCTTCGGAGAAGACTGATGGAATGGAAATATTAGCTTCAGTTGAATTTCTCGCATCAATATTCAATTTGCAGAAACTTCCTCATAAACACATTCTGAGAAAGTTTCCAGCATAAGCTCCCATACGTCTGCCGAAGCGATGAATCCGTAAATGATCATATCTATCCACCTTGGGTGACATCATAATCTGCTGATTCAAATACAATAAATTAATAGTTTGGACTACCATAATCTATCATGTTCCAAAACCATCAGATGTCGTCTTTTGAGTATGATGAAAAGAACGGCTTTGGCATGCTTTCAAGTGAAAACTTATTCTCACCATAGCTCAAACAAAACCTATACTCATGTTTCGTGTACCCCCACAGAGCTGTTATAACTTTTTGATTGTACAAGAACTTGAAAAACTAGCACATAGACCACAACTTAAGTGAACTGGTAAAACTGATTCCATCAATGGTTGTTCAACTGATTGGATTGAAACTCTGGACTCTGGAGTGGTTGAGAAAGTTATAACTGGTGATGATGAATCATCATTGTCAACTGTCAGGACGTGTCCACCCACAGACCACGGAAAGTATATTTGCGCGCGGGAAATTCAAATAGTGGCTATGTAACGAGATTATTATGCGATTTGTAATATTAATGGAGGACATTGCTTGGTAACGAGGCGGTAGCTGAGTCAACCGCAATGTCCGAGACGGTGTTGACTCGCTAATAATCGAGTTGCATTCAAAGCTTTATCGTATCATTCATATATTATATTATTCATAGATTCATCTACATTTCAGATGAGTTGCTATTGTTTTAAGCTCCTAATTTTTACTTCCTTACTTTCCATGATGAGCAATAACGTGAATAGAAAATCATTTCTGAGTAAATATTATAAAAGGGCCAAGATTGAAGAAAATCTATCATATAAGGATGCTTCAACAAGTTCTAGTTTTGTTGTAGCACAAGAATCTCTGGTTTTCAACGTTCCTCAAACTGTTGATTCGAATAGGCAGGTAAATTAACATGATGTTTCATCATCTTCATCAAGCAACGTTCCCACAGTAGTTGAGGATATACCGGGTGTTTCACAGTGGATAGAACATTAGAAGTATCTGGAGAACAGAGAGACAGATCATTTCGAAAATTTGTGGGCGTCGATAATCGAACTTGCTCTATCCGTCAAAAATAATTTCATCAATACAGTGTTGCCTCTTCTATCAAAAAGTAGCAACAACTTTGTTATTTCAAATGAAACACCCTGTATTTTATTTCATTTTTAGATTCTTCCTGAAGAGCTGATTTCGTCGATTTATCATACTTGGGGTATAGCGAGAAAGATTACAGAGATATAGGGTGTGAAAAATCGAGATTTTTCAAATTTAGGAATTTTTTGTGTCGAAACTATTCATTTCTGATCAAAACGGCTTACATGTCCCTATCTTAACTTTTCATTTACTATCTACTGACATTTAATATAAACGAATAGAGGGTGATGCAAAACTCAAAATTTTGAACCACCCGTATTTGTTTCAATTAAATATCAATCGATAGTAAATGGAAAGTTGAGATAGGGACATGTAAGCCGTTTTGAGCAAGACTGGATAGTTTCGGCACAAAAAATTCCTTAAGTTGAAAAATCTCGATTTTTCACACCCTATATCTCTGTAATCTTTCTCGCTATACGGCATATGATAGATCGACGAAATCAGCTCTTCAGGAAGAATCTAAAAATGAAATAAAATACAGGGTGTTTCATTTTAAATAAAAAAGTTGTTGCTACTTTTTGATAGAAGCGGCAACGCCGCAACGCTGAAAGTATTTTAGATCGATAGAACAAAACTGATTACCCACGAAACCAAATTTTCATGATAATCCTAAGTCCTGTCCTGCAGAAACGTTTAACCTACCATCGACCGTGAGTCACCCTGTATTTGATGTGAAAGATGATTATTATAACCTTTCAAGTTCTGATGGAGATACTCCTGAAGATAACCATCAAAATGATATACAATTGAATCAAGTAAACTTAGAAGCACATACCAATGTAATGGATAATACTTTTTTCCGACAGCTGGCAAAGTGGGCATCAAATCATAATATATCTCACTCTGCAGTCAACGATTTATTACATGTATTGAAACCTTTGGTTCCTAATCTACCAATTAGTTCCCGAAACCTCTTACAAACTCCAAGAAATTTATTTCTGGAAACTGTAGAACCTGGAGAGTATTTTCATTTTGGATTTGTAAATTGTCTTGAAAAATTGTTGATATTATTGATGGTTTACCATTATCCAAGAGTTCAGGAAGCCAGTTATATCTTATATTGTGCAGTCTTTTCCAGAACAATAATATTGTAGGAGTCATTGGCATATATCATGGAAATGAAAAACCAAAGGATGCAAATTCTCTTCTCAAGTCATTTGTAGATGAAGCAGTGAATAAGTTAATTCACACTGGAATAATGTTCAATGGTCGTTTATACAGTATCAAAATTAAAGCATTTATATGTGATGTTCCAGCTAAATCCTTCATGAAGTATTGTAGGGGTCATAGCGGATATATGTCTTGCTCTAAATGTGATGTTGAGGGTGCTTACATACAAAATAGAGTCTACTTTCCAGAAACAAAAAACTTTTCTTTAAGAAGTGATGAAAATTTTCGAGCACAATTACAAGAAAATCACCATACAGGAAAATCAATTCTAGAGTTGCTTCCTTGTATTGACATGGTTAGAGACTTCCCTCTAGATTACATGCATTTGTTGTGTCTTGGTGTAGTGAAGAAGATGATAGTTAATCTTTGGCTTAATGGCAAACCATCTGAAAAAATATCTTTCAAGCAAATGGAAGATATTTCTAATGTATTATTAAATCAGATACCTGAGATTCCTTCTGAATTCAATCGAAAACCTAGGTCATTGGTTGAATCAAAAAGATGGAAGGCAGTTGAGTTCAGACTGTTTCTATTTTATACTGGCCCAGTTGCTCTCAAGAATAATCTTAGTTCTGACAAATATAAACATTTTTTGAGTCTACATGTTGCCATTTCCCTTTTATCAAGATGTCAATGTGATGAAGACATAGATTATGCAGATAAATTATTACAATATTTTGTGCAAACATTTATAACTCTATATGGTTCTCATAATGTTTCCCATAACATTCACAATTAACTACACATATGTGATGATGTCAAATATTATGGTAGCGTAGAAGAATTCAGTGCATTTCCATTTGAAAATTATATGCAATATTTCAAAAAATTTGTAAGAAAAGGAGATAAACCACTCCAACAGATTGTCAAAAGAATAATGGAACAGGTTAGTATTCTCATTAATGATATTAAGGCTTATCAACCTTTTCCTGAATTGAGCTCTGAACACAATGATGGCCCATTTCTATTGAATATGAAAGTTGATAAACAATTCAAGAAAATTAATTTTGAAACTTTCATGCACACCACATCAGAACCTAATAATTGTTGTACTTTTCATGAAACTATAATTGTTATAAAAAACATTATAACTGTTGATGGTGAAATAATTCTCATTGGACAGAAATTTCTCAATGTGAATGATTTTTATGAGGTACCATGTAATTCTTCAGATCTTGGATGAATATATTCAGTTAGCAATCTAGGACCTCTTCAGTCTTGGCCATTAGATAAATTGATTCGAAAATGTATGAAGTTGAGATATTGTGATGAATTTATTGTAATACTGCGCTCTTACTACATTTATAGGTTGAATTATCATTGTTATATTATTTCATCCTGTAATTTAGTATATTATGAAGTACTTAGGTACAAAAAAATATTGAAATAAAAATCAATACATTATCAATGTTATGAACAAAATGTTTCCAAATATTTAGAAAAACTTTTTTCTCAACTATTGCTGCAGAAGTTTTTTCATTCTTAGGTATATATTTCATAAGTACATTTCATATTATTTGTTAGTTGTAGTTATTCAATAATGTGTAGGTATTATATTATGTAGTTCATTGGATTCTAACAACCCATGCATTATGTCTTGGACTGTGGTGAGATTCGTCACAGAAGCCCTAATAGCACACATTGTTCCCGGAACGTACGATTAATGTCCCATATAAGTCGCAATGTCCCGGCCTTCTATGGGATATGCACGGAACATTCCACAGAGGATGCTCCCGGAACATACACGCAGAATCATTCCGGAAACATATTTTTCTTGTCCTAGATTGTCAAGTTGATTATTCCCCAATAAATCGATTGAAGATTTTTGTATTGGGTTTATGCATAGAAATCATATACTGGGTTTATGACTCAATTCGATTATTTTCGTTACATGAAAACAGTTTGAAATTTTTTAACGAAATTCAAATTTCAACATTTTGATGAGTTGTTCAAACAAAATCCGCTGATATCGAATCGAACATAGTATCATTGCCTTTTTTTCATCATCATTTTATATCATTTATGGATCATTATTTGCATAAACACTAAGATGGCAACGCGGTGACGTCAGTTGAAAGGATTACGTTCAGAATAGGAAACTGGCCAACTTCTACAATAGTTGAATTTGAATAGTGACTGACAAAGTGACAACTGACAAGCGATTATGATCTTCACTATTTACATTCTTTATTGTTATATTATATCCAGTATTGTGAATTTTGCTCGATATATTACCATTGTTCACTTCAGATTTTTTATAATAATTATGATGGTTTAATGAACTTCATTCCAGCCTAACTCAACCAAAACCGGGTATGGCTGGAAATAAAAGTAGGTATATATTGAAGAAATCATCCAATTCACTCATGTGATATATTATTTCAGCAATGATTTTCCTGTATATTTTGAACATGGTGGAAATATTTTGAATCTGTTCTGGTACTCTTGTGGATCAGATCCATTAACCTACTTGTTGAAGCAGAAGAACAAGTTCCTGTTGTGATGTTGTGAAGCATTCTAATCTTTTTACCTGACTGAGTGGCCTTCAACTTGTAAGTATTATCCTATAACTCCTGCTAAACAGATATTGACTCAAATTCTATGAGTTGTACCTAGAAAGCATCAAGTCCTAAGTTTCAAATATTATTTTGTTCTTGTGTTTTTCAGTTGAATCTCAGAGGAATATTGAGCAAAATAACCAGCCTTTGTGAAAATCTGTGATAAAACTATGTGTGGAAGATGGAGTACCTTTAGCAACGAAGTTGCAGAGTGAATCCAGTTGAACATAAACTTTCCTCCAACCTTTGAGGAGCCACAGCAAGTTATTGTGAACAGTGAGTATTACAATTTTTGAATCTTAAATTCAGCCTGAAATATGTGTTTGTTTTTCAGTGAACTTTGAAGAATATATCATCTACATTCAGAGATAATCCAGAGGTTTGAATATGATTGAAGTTGAGAAACACCAGGGCTAGCTGAAAATTGTTTTATGTCAACACAGTTCATGCCAATTTCACTGAATTATCTGTATCATTAGTATTATTATATATCAATAAATTTGCAAATAGTAACGTCGTGTTTCACTTCTTGGAAAAGTCAGTACCTACTATGAAGTAAGCAAAAAATATATTTGTCCCAAATATGTTCCCCAATGACGTTCCGAGAATGTTCCAATGGAACATTCCTGGAGCGTACAATTTGTCCACAACGGATTTACCGGAAATGTCCCCGGAATATAATGCGACTTTACGCGACATTCCCGGAACATTTCTATTGTCGCAAGGGGACATTTCCGGAATATTTTGGGAATACATTTGTGCTATTAGGGAGATACTGTTGAGGCAATACCATCTTCATGGGTATTGGGAAACAGTTGCTACTGGCCTCCAATCACTAAAGAAAGAGTTATTGCAGCTATAAAAAGGCAGGAGGTACCCAATTCTTGTTGGCCACTGCATCTAGGATCATTTTTTCGCAATGGAACTTTTGGTAAGAATAACCATAATTATTGTAGGAAGCATTTGAGACATAGTTGTTCAATTTCATGTTGAGTTTTGGTTATTTCAGACTCCTATCTGGATGCCAGGAAGCATTGTAAAATAGCTGAGTATGAAAGTGATCTCAATGAAGAAAAACAAAGTAGAATTAGCCGTAAAAAAATTATGTCATCATCCTCTTCTGATGAAGAATCACCAAAAATTTCAGATCCCTCTAAGAGACATTCACAATCACTTTCAGGTGTCCATGAATCCACCAAAGGTTTGTGTGTTTTTTTGCAAAATTGATTCTGGATTACAATTATTTCATTATTTTAAGTCAATAAAAATGATACTCTACACATGAATACAACATCAGAAGAAATGCATGGAGGTGTTTTTTCTCTTATACCATCTATCAAAGGTATACTTATTAAAATAATTTATGATTCAATGGTTATTGATGATTTTTTTATCAGGTCATAGAAAATAAGAGGCTATACCTAACAATTGCTACTAGTGAAATGCTGAACCATGAATCTGAAATTCCATCCGTTAGTTCAAATAGTGATAACAATGATAGATATAGATGTATTTGTTGCCCTATACATAAAATTGGTAATAATCTCAAAATATATGGATAAGACCTGGATATTACAATTTTTTTTTTAGAAATGGAACAGTTGGGTACACTTATGTCAAGTTTATCACAGAATAATATTTCAGAGAATTTTAAAACACTTATCAGAAAACAGAATATTCTGACCAACATAATTACAGATGCTGTTAAGGAATTAAATGTGATCTCTGAAGGAGTACAGAAAATGAAAATGGTTGAATCTCATAATGAATATGAGTCCATAGTCAATAAATTTCCATTTCCTATAGACACAATTGAAAAATTCCAGGAGGCAGACTGTGCTGCCGCAACGCCCTTGTAAAATGTACCGCGATTCTGTGGAAAAAAGTACCCAAAAGTACTTTTTTCGTTTTGTTCACTGGCTTCACAGTATTCAACCTGTATGTCAGTCTGGAAATGATTAAATAATGTTTGATAGCGAATTCTATTGGTAAAACTGGTGCGCACCCACGTGGAAGTGCATATATTTCTCTCTTCATTATGATGTGTCAAAAAGAAGGATAGATGTATACTGTGCGGTGAGAGCATATAAACTAAAACCGTCTAAAACCGAGAGAAATGCGCTGTTGTTATTGCTCAGTTTGAATAGTAGGATCTATCGCAGCCAATCTCTATAGTTTTATTTCAAGGTCACAGCATCGCCAACGCGAAATCGACTAGGAATAAACTGGACTTAAAACCGTTGATTGATCTAAAACTACCACATAAATTATATACCGTTGATTGTTACTGGAATTGTTTTCTTCCAATAACATTCTGGCCTTAAGATTACTAGTAATAACCTTGATAGGAAAATAGTACCGAATAAAGCATATTTTAGGAAAGTAGTACTTTCGTAACAAGTGCAATGAATAGTACCCAATTCGGTACAAAAGTACCGGAACGGCAGCACTGGCAGAGCAGTTCTGGTCAGATGACCTGAATTTCAAATCATCTGTAAGTAGCAAATCATATACTGTAAACTGAATTAAAAATTGAACATTGTTCTGTCAACATTTAGACATTGTTTAGTTTTAGATGAGTAAGAAGCTGTTTTCAGATGTAGTATTCATCTATTCTATTTCTAGGTCAATGAATTTTCCAAAATCGGTGGAAATTTTATATATGAATTCATCAAAATGGATGATGGCTGTAATCATAACCAATAATTTGGCATCCAAATGCACCTGGTTTGGTACCAAAGCAAAAGAGCCACTCATGAAATCAAAACTGGCAGAACTATTATTAAGTGAGTACAGTAGTTGCATTTAAATAAGTGAGGGCACCTCTTTCCATCTATTTGAATATAATAACAATAATAGTTCTTTTGCTTTTTATTTTTATATTCAGCTAGTATAACAGTGAATACTGATCAAAGGAATATTGACCATAAATTAGGCTTCCTATCAGCAATAAAGTATTTGAAAAAACTGGATTTGTATTCCAATATCTGAAGATAAAAAATATATTCAGTTCCAATGGTGATTTTTATTTATTTGCTGGTCTATTTTCATTGATTATTTTGGTGATGTTTCAAAAATTTCAATCTGAAACTCAGTTTTCATGGATTGATTTATATTCATTCCATAGGAGCTGCTGAAATGTCTAACTTAGACTGTGATAAAAAGATGGTAGAAGAGGCAATCAGAAAAATATCTGAGAAGGGCTAAGGAGCGGAGTGTGTGGGAAAATCGTCAACAAGGACACTAAACTGGTGTTTTCCTTTCATTACTATATACCAGAGTTTATTTTAATTTACTAGAAATAACTTGCCCATGATTTCATTTGGCATAAGATTTTATTTCTTCTGTTATATTTTATTTTACCTGTATTTTTATTTGTGACTGAATATGTCGTTATTTTTGTATCTGATGGTTTTTAATTTTTTTCATTATATAATATACAGGGTCGCTGATATGTATGGAAACGGTCGATTATTTCCTAAAGTAAGATAGCTAGCGAAAAATGTTAAGATACAAAAGTTGTAGGGTTTTTCAAAATCCATTAAACTAATGAAAAATTAAGTATACAGGATGAGTCAAAAAGTCAGGACGAAACAAAGTTGCTTTTTCTCTAATGGGACGCCCTGTATATTATTCCACATTTCAATTCTGCTCGAAATTCTGAACGAAATTGATGAAGCGCTTCATTTCCTAAATTCAACCGATTTCGAGATATCGAATTTTGAAAATAACTTTTTACTACTCTCAAATTTATTAAAGAAAAAGCACGAAATGATGCATATTTATTATGAAAGTCACAAAAGGTGGAGTATGTGGATATTATGATTACAATTTAATTATAATTTTTTCACAGAAAATAAAAAAAGCATAATTGTTCAGGGTTGATTAAAATGCAATTAAAACAATAAAATGTATTTTTTAATGAATGTCCAGGATATTTAAAATTTTATGAAAACAATAGTTGAGACAGGAGGAAAAGAGAGAAAACAAGTTTTAATAAACAACAAATTTTTCTTTGAAATTCTATTTAATAAGGTGCTCAAAGTGTTTACCATTTACCTCCTGACAGTAATGAACTCGCTGAACAAAATTTTGTAGTGAATCTAAAATCATGTGAGGAGGAATGGTAGAAATTTCATGCCTCATTCTTTCTTGCAACTCTTCGATATTTGGCGGCCTATTTTTGTAGACTACATTTTTTATGTGACCCCATAGAAAAAAGTCAAGTGGGGTCATATCGGGAGACCTAGCTGGCCATTCAATTGCTCCCCTGCGTCCAATCCATTTATTAGGAAAAATTTCATCTAGATATGCCCGTACCATACGTCCAAAATGTGGAGGAGCCCCATCTTGTTGAAACCATATTTGTTCTGCCGGCAAATTGGGATTGTTATTATTCGGGAATAATCGTCTAAGCTCTGGAATAATATGCTGTTGTAAAAGTGATAAATATCGTTCAGAGTTCAAATTTCCGTTTATAAAATAGGGTCCTATGACGTGTCCACCAATAATGCCACACCAGACATTTACTTTTTGTGGCCGTTGAGTGTGAACTTCCTCCATCCAATGTGGATTTTGGTCTGACCAATACCTACAGTTGTGTCGATTCACGTGCACGTTTAAACAAAATGTAGATTCGTCAGAAAACAATATGTGGTTGACAAAGTTGACATTTTCGCTTAATTTATCCATAATAACTTCACAGAACTCGATTCTACGATCAAAATCGTCTTCACTCAATTCTTGTACCAAATGAATTTTATATGGATGGAATTTTTGCAGTTTGCAAATTTTTTGAATGGAATATCGACTCATGTTATGATTCAAAGCCCTCTGTTGTGCCGAATTTATTGGATTTTCCACCACATCTAACATGACATTCAAAGCATTTTCTTCATTTGTAACGCTTACTGGTCTTCCACTTTTTGGTCGATCTTTGACATCTCCAGTTTCATGAAAACGCTGCAATGTTTTTGAAACTGTTGATTTAGAAATTGGTTCCCGATTTGGATGCAATTCATTAAAAATATTCACTACTTGGTCACAACTTCGTCTTCTATCACCGAATCCTATGATCATTAAAATTTCAATACGCTCAGTATTAGTTAAACGTGCCATTTTTGCGCGAAACTTATTTACACTAAATGTATTTTTGACATGTGTTGTCAAGATCATCACTGTTAGACAAAAGAACGACGCGGCGTTGTTATGGAGCTGGAAACTTTCAAAGGTAACTTGATGGACTATGAACTTAATGGACTAACATTTTTGGATAATTTATTATAAGTTATTTTCAAAATTCGATATCTCGAAAACAGTTGAATTTAGGAAATGATGTGCTATATCAATTTTGTTCAGAATTTCGAGCAGAATTGAAATGTGGAATAATATACAGGGCGTCCCATTAGAGAAAAAGCAACTTTGTTTCGTCCTGACTTTTTGACTCATTCTGTATACTTAATTTTTCATTAGCTTAATGGATTTTGAAAAACCCTACAACTTTTGTATCCTAACATTTTTCGCTAGCTATCTTACTTTAGGAAATAATCGACCGTTTCCATACATATCAGCGACCCTGTATACATTTTTACATGAATTGTTTTTATTTCTGACATAGGACAAGAGGTCTAGCTCCCAGAAAAGGGCACACATTTTTCAATTCAAAGATTTTATTTCAGCAAACTATTGAATTGTAAACAATCAAGAGTTGATTGAAAAGCAATCAAATATATTATTTTTGTTTTCCCTTGAACATTTATTAGTTTTTCAAAGTTCATCATCAAAATGAAAATAAGAAATAGCTTTCTGAACAATGTTTCCATGAGTTTCATTAGATTTTCTTAATATTTCATTGATTTGAGAACATTTTGTGGATCCTATATTTGATTATTTAGGACATTCCATGAATGTACATAAGGGATATCCCTATGTACCTAATGAATATACAAAATGGTCCGAATAGGTCTTGAGGACGTTCATATGTAGTCCAATGGACACAATCTGATTGTCCAGTGTATGTCCTATAGATGTACAAAAGGTACTTCGGATGTACAAGAGGGACATCCCGTGGATGTCCGAATAGTTGGAAAGTGGATGCCTTATGGACGTCCATATGCAATCCAATGAACTCAATCTGGTTATCCAATGGATGTCCTATAGATGTCCAAAAAGAACATCCTATGCATGTACATATGGGACATCCAATGGATGTACAAAATAGACATCCATTGGATGTCCAATTTGGTGGAAAGTGGATGTCCATTGGCCGTCCATACGCAATCCAGTGAACATAATCTGGTTGTCCAATGGATGTCCAGATTGTCCCGAGTAATTCATCAACTGTATATCCATTGGACTAACTTGTGTTATTAGGGTTGGTTGGTACAGGGAAGTCAACCCCTAGAGTCGCCGGACCCACAGATATTTTTATATGGTAGAATAGCCGCTGCCACCAGGTCAGAATTTAGTTTTGTATCCGCTCTAACCAAACAGATCTTGTACAGTGGCAAAATTGGATTATCAACAACTGAAACTACCTCAAGTAAATTGCAGGGTCACTGGTTCCATTCGTCCACCAGGTTTTTTCTCTAGGAGGGTTAGGTCCGGCTACGGCTTCTCAAATGCGTAGGCTTTACAATAACTAATACAACGAGAAAACTTTTATTGATAAAATAATTAAACAAGAAGAACAAAATGATAGAAATTAGCAGCATTTAAATTATTAACATGACCAATGAATTTGGATAAAATTTTGAATAAGTATAGAATTTTGAATTGTTAACAAAAGTCGGAATTCTAGTAAATTCAAGTAAGTGCCTAAAACAACCCTCTAACAGTCAGAATTTCTAAGAGGCCCACTTAGTTATTCCTCCCTGTTTTCACTATATAAACTAACGAATCAAAATTAATACCTAACGACCAATAAATCACGTATAACAAAGGGAACCCGGTTCTCAGCAGACTGAAGGCAAGTTAAGCAGAGCCCTATATCGACGTGCCCTCCGGTATTAAATTAACCGCCAAAATTCTACTATTTCTGAAACCACTCACCCTTACTATTACTGAATTCACCGATACTCTACACTCGAAACGAAAAATCTCCAAAAATCATAAAACCCATTTTTAATTATCTCGCGCGCGACACTTCAATCCAGACATTCCGAAGTCCCAGGATCGACTCCTTCTTTTCGCGATAGTTTCCTCAGCATCCCCTAAAATGCTGATTTTGAACTTTTTGGCTCAGCGAAAATTCAATTCAACCAATCACAACGCCCCAAAATAATGAAACTTAAATGGACCGAAAAAGTCGTGACGTCACAAACTATGTTGGTATTCCTGAATGTTTCCAATAGAAAAAAAATTACATGTAAATCTCCATAAGCAAATTTTAGAAGTCTCTTCTAATATTTATCGTGAATATTTAACGTATTTCAAGATTATTTACGGAAAGAGGGAGGTTCGATGTATCTTAAAAAAATTAGAAACACGTATTAACCATTGATAGTTTTGAATAAATCTCAATCTAACTGAAGTGAGGTTAGGATTTTGCTTTATTATTGTATTTATTCTCTAATATTATTTTATTTTCTATCACAATCGTGATATGAAATAAGAATGAAAAGTGTGTAAATCAAGATATGGTTACTAGTTGGTTACTAGACATAACAAAGGTATTTTTATATCATTATTTGTTGTAGATTGAGGAAAGATATACCTACTGAGGTTGATGCTGTCGGCAGAGATTTTTCTTTTCATGATAATGTTGTCTTCTTTGGAATATGTAAAAGAATCTGAAAGCTTACCTGGGAGTTTATTAGCAGCATTATGAAATAATTATAAGTTCTCCCAGGAGATATAAGTTCATAAACAGCTTTGAGAACTGTCTCTAGGCACTATACTACATTGATATCATTATAACACTTGTCGATCGATATTCACTTTATTTTATAATTAATATTGTATAATATAATGTATAATTCTACATTTGTGTGACTGATTTCTCTTCAAATGTTGATGGTGCATTTTCTTTATTACTCCTATAGTTCAAGCTTTGAAGGTACTCGTACATTATAGTGTGCAAATATTGCTAAAGCTGCCAATGTGATGGCCAAGAAACTATCCTCTTGAACAGGGACTCACATACACTGGTAGAGTTTATCTACAACAAACATTTCAAATCATTCAATTTATCCAATATATACCCTTTAATATTATAGCTCACCTGTACTTTATATATTTTATCATGAATATTCGCTTGAATCAACCACATTAAGGTCTTGAAATCAGCATCAAATACAATGTTCTCAACATGGCTTTTCAGCCCCTAGATATCAGTTTTTCCTCATCTCTAGAGAAATGTACCATTGTTGATAGCTTCAACTGGCTTCAAGACATATTTTCCATTCACTACACTGATATATTATATAATAATAATCGAAAATACAGTCGAAATATCAGGGCCTCAAAAGTAAACACTGAAAAAATATAACCTCAATAGATTTCAATATAATCTCATTCAAATTTGTTAGCGTTTCTCACATGTTTCTATTTTTCTAATAGGAACTAGTATGTCCTATTTTCCATAAATGGTATCGAAATATGTAACTTTTTCACTATAAATGAGATAATCGATTTCAAAAAATCTCTTATGGAGATTTACATGGGAAAATAATTTGTTTGGAAGCAAATCAGTAGTACCAACATAGCTTTGACGTCACACTTTTTCGGTCCATTCTCGATATGGTACCAGTATGGCCCTCTACCGACGAAGTACCGAAACGCTTCGAATCTCTGCAGATCTCGTACCACCTGCGCTTGTAAATGGTAATTTTGTTAGTTCAAATAGTAACTTGAGATGTCGCTAGTATGCCGATTTATCGCTTCAATCCTCTGAATTTTGTTTGCGCTCGTTACTTTTGATACAATGTAATAATTTTGGCTCGAATCTCGCTCTCAGGAAGTCTTATCTCTCGAAGACGCTGACTTCGTCAACGATTATTGATTTCGAAGAAAACCTGCAAGTGTTCGAATCAACAATGCCTATATTCTTATCGAATGATGGTACGAAAATTAATATTTCTCAACGGAAATGATTTTGCCAATATAATTATAAATTTAAACTTTTCGATGTTCCCTTTGTTACTTTTTTCATGTAAAAACCAAGAATTTCAACACATAATATAGTCCTATATTAAATAGTATTCATAACACCTACAGGGTGTTACACTATAATGTACTATGAGTAACTAAGGTTTTGATACGTTTATGATGTTGATAATTATCAATAGAGATTTCATATAATAATGTCTAAATCTTCAATGATACGATAAATTTTAATAAATTGTACCAAAAAACGGAACATTCGGTTTTTGTGTAATACAAATACAATACAATAAACAACTGCACAATTAGTGAGAGATGTCATGCTGCAGATGTGTTTGATTTTTTACATCGCAGCGATGCAACGTTCGCGATATCGCAGTTTGATTTCATCGAGAGATCTCTGAGATATCATGTTGCGGATGTGTTTGCTTTTGTACATCGCAGCGATGCAACGTTCGTGATATCACTGTGTGATCTCATCGCGTCATCTCAGAGATGTTAGGTCGCAGATGTGCTCACCTTTTACATTGCAGCGATGCAACGTTTGTGATATCGCAGTTTGATCTCTTTGCGACATCTCAGAGATGTTATGTCGTAAAAATGCTTACTTTTTCACATCGCATCGATGCAACGTTCGTGATAGTAATTATGTAATTAGTAATGATGAGTAAAAAATATATACATAACGCTAATTTGGTATAATAGTGTACAGTTGTTTTTCAAATTGTTTTAAATTTGAGAAAAATACATCCACTGACAGTAGTGCACCTAGGCCGATATCAGACCAAGATGGCCGCCATGGGGCAATGACGTAATCCAAGATGGCCGCCATGGGGCAATGACGTCATCCAATATGGCCGCCATGGGGCACCTATGACATATGTCATATGTCAACTGTCATATGTCAACTGTCATATGTCAACTGTCATATGTCAACTGGCATATGTCAACTGTCATATGTCAACTGTCATATGTCAAATGTCAAATGTCAAATAGCCGCTATCTCTTGGTCACACCCTAACAATGACGCTACGGACGGTCCAATAAGAAGTAATAAAAAGCGTTGTAATAATAATCCAAATTGCACAAGATGATGCAATCTCTACATTTCGTCGATATATCAACAATTAATGGGGCCTTCCATAACTTTGCAGGTGGTCACGGTCATAATTATTCATAGATAGCGATGATGATGTCATGCTTATCTCAACATTTCGGTCAATACATTGATGTTATATGCTATAATCTGATGACATTTCAATCTCACTAGTATCAAGTTACAGAGCGATAACAATTCCTCAGAATATAAACTAAGATATTTTATATTAATCAGCATTTTTCCAGAATAACAATTTCTAATAATAGAATATTTGCTGACGCTGACATCAGCATCATATTAGTATAAATTCGTTCCAAATTATATATTTGAGTTAGTCTTGAAATAAAGCTCACATTGTAGAGGCAGAAACTCTGCCCAAAATAAATATCATTTTTTAAAAAGTTAATCTCAAAGAATACGAGATAACAAATTGGCGGAGTCGTGCGGATTTCGTGACGTTGCTAGAATACGGCAAACCCAACTAGTGACGGCGGATACCAATCCTTTACCGAAACAAAGAACCAACAACCCGAGGGAGTCATCACTCGAAGAGCTGTGGAAGGAACACCTGGTGAAGCCCCTGGCAGAATCGACGAGAACACGACGAACTCAATGATTTCAATCTTGTAAGTACCCATTGAATCGTACCGTTTTTCGAAACAATAACTGTTCAATTATCCAATCAATTCCCTTAAGTCTCTGTTCCCATTTGAAAAAAATAATATATAATGGAAAATGAAAATATACCCGTGGCACCACCACGACAACAAGGAGAAATAGAACCATACAAACTAAGTGAAATATTCTCCATCGTACCAGAATACGATGCAAATCCAATCTTTTTAACAACATTTATCCAAGCCTGTAATACTGCTTACAGAATGGCTGTAGAAGATCAAAAATTGTTAGTTATACTCCACATTAAAAATAGACTACGTGGACGTGCTGCAGAACTAGTGAATTCGAGAAATCTAACAACTTGGGAAGAAATAAGACACCTTTTAGATGCACACTTTGGCGATTCTAGAGACTTGACTTCATTGATTCAAGATCTTCAAAGAATTCGACAACTTCCAAATGAAAATGCTACGACATTTATTCAAAGATTACAAACGCATAATGCTAAAATGCATGCAGCAGTAAATAAACAAATCATGCCACCAGAACAAAAAGCCGCCCAATCCAGACTTATAGAAACTATGAGCTTAAATACTCTCTTGACTGGACTAGAACCGAAATTAGGTCAAATAATTCGAGCTAATAACCCACCAGATATGTTAACAGCAATGACCCGCATTAGACGAGAATTGCAATTGAGCTTTTTCGAAAATCAGAAATTTCCAAATTCACAAAACAACCGAAACGCGAATCAGATTCCTAATCGAAAACCAATGTCCCAACAACCGAAACAGTGCTCATATTGTGGACGTACAGGACATTTGATTAACGAATGTCGTTCGAAACAATTTTCGCAAAATAGACCAACATTCCCTCCAAGGCCAAATAACCCACAAAATTTCAATCAAGCTCAAGCAGGTCCTTCAAGACCATTTCAAAATATGAACCCAGTACAAAGACAACCTCAGTACGGAAACCAACAACCGCAAAATCAATCCCAACAAAACCGACCACAAATAATAAGACCTAATCCAAATTTTAATAATCAAAGGCAATCGACAATTCAACCGAATCCAAATTTTTATAGAACTAACAACCAACAAGCTCATCATTTGAATTACCAACAATTCGATCAATTCTATGAAAACTATCAACAAGAAGATCGCTATACAGGCGAAGTTCAGAATTTTGATCAATCAAATTACAATGATATTAGTGATAGCCAAAATCAACAATTCGACAATTATACCACTAATCAATTCGATTATGATCAATTATCCACTGCTTATCAAGACTATGACAGACATAATATTATTCAGAACTCAGACATTCAGGATTTTCAGTTAGATCTCAATCATGGAGACCCACCGAATACATCACAACCGAACGTAATGAACGAACTCCAAGCTCAAATTCAGACATTGGATTTGGACAGTTTCGACCCGAATTTGAATTTCCCAGAACAACAGTTCATTTAGAACCTCTTTTGCCAGTAAATTCCAAGAATTTATATTATATCAAAGATATCACCAATACCTTCAAAATTCTTATAGACACATGCGCAGGACTTTCAATATTCAAGCCGGAAACATGTGAAAAATATCGTAGACGTTCTCCAGAAAATATTTCTATTCAAGGCATAACCGATCAGAAGATATTAATCACCGAATCTACTTTGATTCCTTTCAAACCTGAAGACCCACACAAAGTTTACATTCATAACTTGGACATAGAATTTGACGGCCTCCTTGGTTCCGATTTTCTAGAACATTATAACTGCGTGGTAGATCTCAAAAATAAACAGCTGATAACTGATTTCAAAACCGTCCCGCTTTTTAAAGTAACCGACGAAATTGATCAACCTTCAGTTGATGTATCTCACACCAAGAAATATCAAAATATTATAAATATCGAACCGCGTACCGAACAAATTTTTAAGTTGAAATGTAAATTATCAAATACTGATGCTGTACTGATAGGTCAGGAAATCGACAAAGTTAAAATTCCAAATTCAATAGTGAAAATTAATGAACAAGGCGAATTTCTAACCTCTGTCTTGAACGTCAATGCTATGCCAAAGACAGTAGATTTTTCCGAACTCATATTAGAACCATTCCAAGATTCTCCTGTGTATAATTTCAACGTACAAAATTCAGATACTGACAACCAAATTGACCGACAATATGAAATAAAAAAACAATTGCGATTAGAACATCTCAATGACGAAGAAAACAATCTCATAACTGAACTCTGCTTAGACTTCTCAGATATTTTTTATCTGGAAGGCGACAACCTCACCTTCACGAACGAAATTAAACATCCCATCGACACCAAAGACAATAGACCTACATTTACCAAATCTTATCGGTATCCTCAGATACATAAAGAAGAGGTAAAAACTCAAATATCGAAAATGCTCGATCAAGGTATCATTCAACCGTCAGTTTCACCATGGTCATCCCCAGTTTGGGTTGTACCTAAGAAATTAGATGCTTCTGGCAAACAGAAGTGGCGAGTAGTTATAGACTACCGAAAATTGAATGAAGTAACCATCGACGACAAATATCCTCTCCCGAATATCTCCGATCTCTTGGACCAGTTAGGCAAGTGCCAATATTTTACTACACTTGATCTAGCCTCTGGTTTTCACCAAATCGAGATTGATCCGAAAGATATTCAGAAAACAGCATTCTCCGTAGAAAATGGACATTACGAATTCGTTCGAATGCCATTTGGTTTGAAAAATGCCCTTTCCACCTTTCAACGAGTAATGGATAACATCCTTATGGGAATCCAAAACGAACGATGCCTCGTCTACATGGACGATATCATTGTCTATTCCCCTACGATCCACGAACACATCGCTCGTATAACCGAAGTATTCAAACGATTACGGAAAGCTAATCTGAAAATACAACCCGACAAATGCGAATTTCTCCGCAAAGAAGTCGCATACCTAGGACACCTCATTACTCAAGATGGCGTAAAACCAAATCCATCCAAAGTCGAGTGTATACAGAATTTTCCTCAACCCAAGAATCCGAAAGACATAAAGTCATTCCTTGGTTTGTCCGGTTATTATAGACGTTTCATACCAAATTTCGCTAAGACTTCCAAACCACTGACAAGACTACTTCAAAAAGATACCCTTTTCAATTTCAATGAAGACTGTATTAATTCCTTTGAAACTCTTAAACAAGCACTAACTACATCTCCAATTTTGATATACCCCAATTTCGATGAACCCTTCCTGTTGACAACAGACGCCAGTGCATTTGCGATAGGCGCAGTTCTATCCCAAGGACCAATTGGCAGAGACCTCCCGATAGCTTATGCATCGAGAACTCTTTGTGTAGCCGAAACCAAGTACTCTACGATCGAGAGAGAACTTTTGGCGATAGTTTGGGCAGTAAAACACTTCCGCCCATACCTTTTTGGACACAAATTCAAACTGGTAACAGATCACCGTCCCCTAACTTGGCTCTTTTCAATTAAAGACCCCGGTAGCAGGCTGGCACGATGGCGATTAAAACTGGAAGAATATGACTACGAAATTGTTTTCAAACCAGGAAAAACAAATAAAAATGCCGACGCACTCTCCCGTATAAAAATCAATCATTTCGATCAATGCGTAAAATTACAGAAAAAAATCCATCATATGAATGACCCTATAGAAATCCCAGATTCAGAAGACAAAACATTAGACAACCCTGTACAAGACGAACATACTAGCGAAACACCAGACAATCCTGTTAAAACCGAAGATACTAGCGAAATGAAACTTGAACAAGTCCAACAAGAATTCGACACTTTTGCCGACCTTTATAGAACTAAATCACTCATTGATTATTCAAAAATCGAATATGTGAATTCTCAATTACTCGATAAATCACACAAAAATATAATTACCTTCTTTTGGCAAAATAAATTGAAAGATTTTCATAGTACTATTAATGATGATATTTTCGAGGAAGACGAAAATTTTCATTGCGATATTATAAACGTATTTAGTAGCAAATCTGTCAAAGATCGCAAATACTTCATAATCGTTATTCCTTACGACCCCGAAACAGTAATCGAAAAATTATTCAGTGTATTATATGAAGACAAAAACAAATTAGATCTTTCCAAAATCTACTATGTCGAAAATAACTTAGAGTTACCGATTCTAGAAATGTTCTCTTTTATATTTAGCGAAAATGACATCAAAATTAAAGTTTGTCAAAATATCACTAAAACCCCAGAAAATGACCAAATTCCAATAATATTAGATCAATTTCACTCAGGCAAAAATAATCTCCATCGTGGAATCAACGAAACCGTTAGACGGATCAAAGAAAAATATACTTGGCAAGGACTGACTAAAGACGTTGAGAATTTCATCAAGAATTGTGAAATCTGTCAGAAGACAAAAATATGCCGCAAAAATCTCAGTACACCATTCGTCATTACCGAGACACCGAAATCTCCATTCGAAAGAATAAATATTGACATCTTCGAGGCACCAACGAAAAGCTACGCTTTAACCATTAGAGACGAATTGACTAAATTCACCCAACCTTATCCTATAGAAGATAAATCTGCCAAATCAGTAGTCAATACCCTTTTGTTGTATTTCCAACATTATGGAACGCCACTGCGAATTCATTGTGACTACGGACGTGAATTCGATAACAGATTACTGAAAGACCTCTGTCTTTTATATGACATCAAACTAACATTCTCTAGTGTTAATCATCCTCAATCCAATGGTTCACTCGAAAGATTTCACGCGACATTAACAGAAATGATAAGAGCAAATTTAGCCGAAAATCCACGTGAACACCCATTCAATATACTTCCGTATGCTGTAATATGTTATAATACGACCAAAAATAAAACACATGGCTTTACTCCATACGAACTAGTATTTGGACACACCGCTTCTAGAATGCCCGATACGCTTTACAATGAAAAACAATTGATTTCAAAATATGTACGTGATCTGAATAATAGAATTTCACACTATTACAATATTGCTCGTGAAAAAACACAACAAACCAAAGAGCAAGCTAAAATTCGATTCGACAAAAGAGTAAATGAAAATCTACCCGATTATAAAGTAGGCGATAAAGTTTACGTTAGAGAATCTCAAATCAAAGATAAACTTCAAAATAAATTTAATGGCCCTTTTGAAATACTCGAAATTTATCAGAATTCAGCAATGCTTGTTAATTGGGAAACCTGACACAAAACTAAAGTGAACTTCGACAGACTTAAACCTTATTTTGACACGTAAATCTTTTTACAGGTTTTTCCTGCTGTTCTCAGCAGCGAACTCCCAACATTCGCTTAAACCAATAAATAATACAGTTGGAATATTCTATCACGAGGAATCAACAGTGAAATTTTCCAATGATAAATGGACACTAATCGTTTACAAAGACCTAGAACCCATCAAACATGCTCTCGATAAAAACAACAAAATTTTGGAAGATATGACAAGTCCTTTTGATACACCAAACCCTCGTATGATATCGTTCAAAGCCCAAATTAAAACATATAAGTCTTCTCTCACAAATCTCAGATTCACTAGAACTGAAGTATCGTGAAATATTCGCAGATACAAAAACAAGCCATAGAAAGAAAAGAGGAATTTTTAATGGCGCAGGCTCCTTTTGGAAAGCCATCACTGGAAATTTAGATGCATCAGATGGAGAATACTTCAATGATTGTATTGATAAAATTTCAAAAGACGAATATCAACTTGAAAACCTGATGAAAAATCAAATCTCTGTGACTACTTCTGTCATAAAAAGCTTCAATAATACAATTCAGAAATTGCAAATAGACGAAGCCACCTTCAACGACAATATAAAATTAATAGAAACATCGATTTACGATATTTCTAACGATTTGGCATATGCTCAAGCTCAGTTAGAAACTCTAGAACTTTGCGAATCACTAATGGAGAGCTACATGTTTCTCGAAGCCACATTAGACGATATTCTAAATTCAATTACCTTCTCTAGATTAAGAATAATTCATACTTCAATCATAACACCTAGAGACCTAATAAATTCTCTTCAAGACATATCCCAATCACTATCGAAAAATAATCTTCCATTGCCAATCTATTTATCTGCAGTAGCTCAATATCTAGATATCATAGAACTTGAAGCATATCAGACAGATTCGAAGATAGTTTTTCTTTTAAAAATCCCACTTGTCGAACCAGAAACCTATACCCTATTCCAATTGTTCCCAATACCAATATTGGATAATAGAACAGGTTTTCACCACATTTTATTCACAAATCAAAAATATATCGCGAGAGATGACGATTCAATGCTGTACGCATCATTCAAGAACTTAGACAAATGCAAAAACCTAGCAAGCCGAATCAAGATGTTCAGATGTTCTGCCATATCCGATCGATAACAACGCTATCTGCGAAGTCCAACTTCTTCGACAACGATTCGACATACCGAAGACATGCCAATCTTCAATCATATTTGCAAGAGACTACAATGTACAAGAAATTGCATTTAATATGTGGTTGATCTCCATCTCAGATCCACTACCAATAACAATCAAGTGTTCGAATAGAGAAACGATAACAAAAATTGCCAATACCAATTCGATCCTCACGTTACAACCAGAATGCGATGCATTCATAGGAAGCACGAGAGTACATGCTAAATATCTAGTAAACGTGTACAAGAATGTCACCTACAGAAACCAACCAGTCATCATTCCATACGAATGCTGTGAACATCTACCTGAGAAAAATAATGTTCCAGACCTGAAACCACTGAAACTTAGCAAATTGGACACCGAAGATTTGAATATCGCTCAGCACAAATTGAGCCAATATTCCGACGATTTAGACAGATTAATCAATCAACCCTACGTAACCAAACACATTTCTTGGTTCACGTATTTAACCATCACCCTGATCATTCTCCTGATTGTACTTTACATCTACTGTAAGTGCAGACGAAGACGACCAGCAAGAATAAGCATCATGCCCGCTGGAAGTCCACCCCCGGATCCACCTAGACCCAGAGCATCGAGGACACCACTCCGATCATCCCTCAACAGGTTCATCCCCAGAAGACGCCCGAGCGTGAATATTCAAGAACAAGAAGAAGAAGACCTCGAGCTGGCACCAACCACCTCGATAGACACTTCTTAAAAGTTGCAGCAAGAAGCACCAACTTTTTATTGTGATGGGGAGTTGTTATATGCTATAATCTGATGACATTTCAATCTCACTAGTATCAAGTTACAGAGCGATAACAATTCCTCAGAATATAAACTGAGATATTTTATATTAATCAGCATTTTTCCAGAATAACAATTTCTAATAATAGAATATTTGCTGACGCTGACATCAGCATCATATAAGTATAAATTCGTTCCAAATTATATATTTGAGTTAGTCTTGAAATAAAGCTCACATTGTAGAGGCAGAAACTCTGCCCAAAATAAATATCATTTTTTAAAAAGTTAATCTCAAAGAATACGAGATAACATTGATGAACAATGGCGTATTTCATAAGTTAGCACGTGGCCGGCGATGATATCATGAATCATGACTTTAATTGTTTACAGATTGCGATTTTGTTATATCCTTGAATAACAGCTCGATATGCAACTATGCACTTCTCGATCAACACGTCTGAATACTGCGATTTGATGGATAGAGTTTGACGTATGACAAGGTGTGGCTGCCTGAAGTTAGGTATTTGACATCTGACGTATGACGTCATCATTTCAAAATGATTGCTGATATCACAAGGTCACTAAGTATTTAGTAATTTTTATATTTAATATACTTACAGCTCACACAAGTAGAATCCGAACCACCACATTGATATCGACATGGCAGAATCCATAATCAAAATTGTCGCTAATATCACAAGATCACCAACTGTTTAGTAATTTTCGTGTTATGAAGTTAATATACCTACAGCTCACACAAGTAGAATCCGAACCACAGCATTGATATCGACGCAACATAATTCATGAACTCGTTAATATAAAGATGTCAATGACAAAATGATTCATTTTCTCTACGAATACGAAAAATATTCACTTCCGGTTTATCAAAAAGCGACATAGAGAAAAACTAATGTTTTATTCGTGATCCCCATGATGTGTAAACTTCAAAAACATCAACTTCCGGTTTCACTTCCGGTTTCCATGTTTCCTCTTAACATAGTCATGTGGGTACTCTGAGAGAAGGATTTTTCACGGACATTCCAAATATATCATTTTACCTATGTACAAAGTCTCAAGGTTAAAGAGATATCAATCAAAATAAATCGAAATAATGAAAAAAATCTATGTAAACAATTTACAATCTCTTCGTGTAATGATTTTCTGGTCGATCCAGATTTTCGACGAATTATAAAAAAATATTCACTTCCGGTTCATCATAAATCGATATAGAGAAAAACTAATGTTTTATTCGTGATCCCTATTACGTGTAGACTTCAAAAACATCAACTTCCGGTTTCACTTCCGGTTCCCATTTTTCCACTCAACATAGTCATGTGGGTACTCATCGAAAAGGATATTCCACGTACATTTCGAATACAATAACTTACCTATATGCAAAGTCCCAAGGTTTGCGAGATATCAATCAAAATTTATTGAAATAATGAAAGAATTAAATCAACACAATCTCTTCGTGTAATGATTTTCTGGTCGATCCAGCCTCCAGATATTATCACGAAATATTCACTTTCCGTTCATTAAAAAGCGATATATAGAAAAACTTATGGTATATTCGTGACCCCCATGACGTGTAGACTCCAAAAACAACAACTTCCGGTTTCACTTCCGGTTTCCATTTTGTCAGTACACAGGGTCATGTGGGTACTCATTGAAAAGGATATTTCACGTACATTCCGAATATATTATCTTACCTATATACAAAGTCCCAAGGTTTGCGAGATATCAATCAAATTATATCTGAATATTAAAAAAACAATAAAAACTGTTCACCATCTCTTTGAGTACTGCTTTTCTAACCGATCTATCCCCTTGATGAATTATCGGAATATATCCTCTTCCAATTCGTAAAAAATCGAGATATAGGAAAAAAATGAGATGTTCGTGATACCCATAACGTTCGGACATCGAAACAACAACTTCCAGTTTCACTATCGGTTGAAATTTTTTCAGTAAACAGAGCCATGTGGGTACTCTGAGAGAAGGATTTCTTACGGACATCCCGAATATATCAACTTACCTATATACAAAATCTCAAGGTTTGCGAGATATCGACGAAAATTGGTGATATAATCAAAACAACACTGTTACACGCAAGAAAGTGCTATGAAGAGTCGATTCGAGTCCACGGTTAACTCATGTTTCCATCTTATTAATCAATATTCTAGTAGGATACTATAATTTTTGTACAACTCATATCAGGAAATGCCATTTACACCATTATGAAAACCTAGTAGGTGAAATGATAAATAGAAAATCGATAATCAATTTTGGAGTAATCGATAACATATGGAATATGATCGGAACTCTCGAGGTGAATGTTTCAAAGTCATAGGGTTGATAGAGTTCAAAAAAAAAGCTCTGTTCAAGGTATGTTTATGAATTCCAAGGCTATATAACTATTAAGATCACATTATATTGGAACCAGGTACTTCAATAATTGATCTTCTCAAAAAATATGTCTCGAAACAGATATAATTTTCTATATTTAGGCTTGCACTTCCAGCATCGGCAATACATGGAATATTATCGGAAATCTCGAGGTGAATGTTTCAAGGACTAAGAATTATCGAAATTTCAAAAACGGAGCTCTGATCAAGGTATGGTTATAAATTCCAAAGCTGTATAACTATTCAGATCACATTATATTGAAGCCAGATACTTCAATCATTATTCACCTCGAAAAATATGATACGAAACATATATACTTTTCTATATTTGGGATAGCACTTTCAGCAAAGAGAATATGTGTCAACGTCTACAGAAATCAATACTTTCATTCAAAATATTTTCGATAGGTCTAACGATGGAACCAACAGGCTGATAAAATACAGGGATGTAAAAACTATCTAGTCTGGAAGAAATATACGGGGTGTGTAAGAAATTACACTTAATATTTTCAATAGGTGTACCGTTCGAAAAATACAAATGTACTGACTGGTACAGGATGTATCAAGAATTAATGATGACGTTTAACGTTTGATAGGTATAATTTGATAGTTGACGCTCAACGACTGGAACTTGAGAGTCTTGGTCACGTGAGGGTGGATATGGTTGTATTATGATCAGTGACGAAAACAATTTTATATTGATGAATTATTGAAAAAGTGTTCCTATATTTTCGTGAAAACGCGACATAGGATAAAACAAATGATACATTTATGATCCCCATGATGAAAAGAGCTCAAACTTTCTGTTTTTCTAGTGAACAGGGATTATATGGGTACTCCAGAAGAATGATTTTTCACGGACATTTCGAAAATTCAACTTGTATATATTTTGAGACTCAAGACCAAAATTGATATTAATTGAAAAACATTCATAACAATGACAAACCTTACGAATACAACGCACATATGTCGCGCAATTACAAAAAACGCGCAGACATCGCACCCTTATCAAAAAAACTATCAAAAATGATAAATAGCACGACGAAAAGTCAAGCATGCGTCTTACATATATCACGCTAACGTCGTGTATCCGTCAAAGATCTATCAGACAATGTCGTCTGAAATTTTTGAATACGATGATTCGCATGACAACGCATTCATTAAACAAGTAGAAAACATCAAAATTCATCATGCATACATCACCCATACGTCGCACATGCGTCGAACATACGTCATGCAAACGTCACACATTCATCGAGAATCTATCAAACAGCAACATAAAAACGATTAATAACGTACTGACATTGCAAATCCAAAATGGTAGCTATTAAAGTTTAGCATCTGGCATCTGACATCCGGTGTCCGACATTTGACGCTTGGCGTACTAAGGTTTCTGTTGTTCACCAACATAAAGTTGTAGATATAAAAATAAACATAGGGCAATCATTGAAGAACATTAAAAACGTTAAAAAAACATGACGCATGCGTTGTGCATACGTTGCGCATACGTCATACATACGTCGTGCAAACGTAGCGCCTATATCGAAAATCCATAAAACAACGTGTTTAAAACCTTGAAATGAGAAAAAGCATGACATGATATCCATCACGCATTCAATTTATGACGTTGAAAATTTTGAAAATAAAAACTCCACGCATTCGTCGTACGTACACCACGCTGACGTCGTGCCTTCGTCGGAAATCTACCAAGCAACGTATAAGAACTTCAAAAACAATAAATAGCATGACGAAACGTCAGACATGAGTTATACATATATTGCATCGACGTCGTGTACTTGTGAAAAATCAATCAAACAACGTATGATAATGTTCAAAACGATTTATAAATTTAATAACCATCACTTCTTCATTGAATAATATCAAAAACTTTGAAAAACACTACACGAAAATTGTAGGGATGTCATTGAAAAATTCAACGACAGACGACAAAGAGTACTAGAAGCAAGAGAAGTGAGTAATTGAAAGATTCGACGATAGGGTCGATAGGAGTGAGTGAGTCATAGACGAATGACCCGGTGTTGAAATTATTATGATACAGGGTGACACAAAATTCTCAATGAATCATCACATGGAATATTCACTTCCGGATGGCGGAAGATCTACGTGACCGAATAGCTATGTTTAAAACTTCAATTATAATCATTAACATTAGTTTTGAATTCGTTAAATTATGGTTACATGAAAATAGGACAGTATATGACATAATACATCAAGAGTATATTCATTTCATTATTGCTTCTAAATTCAAGTTGATCTATGTAATGAAATATGTATAATGAATCATTAATTACCACCACTTTTACAATTATTCACCAACAGATGTCAACCTCGATGAAAAACCCATACACTTAGTTGAAAAACCTCGATATCAATATAATGATGGATTCAGGAATGCTAGTAAATGGAATAATATCAAACTAACGTCATACATGACGTAGAACCTGACATCATACGCGACGTCTGAGACGTGCGTAAGACGTTAGACTCAGGTTTTCGATCGAGTAAGCTTCATGAATGTGGAAGAGGATCGTTTGGTAGGTCACACTTTTCTTTTCAAGTTCTCAAGAAATTCGCAAATTCATTGAATGGATCTGGTGGTAACAATAATCATTTTATAAAAAATAGAAAAATAATCCACTTGCATCTTTCAAATTTGGTAAATGTTATACATAATAATTCCTAGAGGAAAAATAAAAACGAAGAATTATAGATTTTTATATATATTTCTCACACATTATTCAAATCTCTCAATACATTCATTTTATGAGGGAACAAATATTCCCTGAGTGCATTACTTACTAAACTATCATTTGATATTTCACAAAATGAATACAGAGCTTCAAAATAATCAATATAACCAGCATCTTTATTGAAAATCGATTTAATCAAATTCAAAATATTATTATAAAATATACAGAAGTTCATGTTTTCCAGTAAAACCACCCGATGGCCCACTAAACTTCGATGAACTTGAAGGATCTGCGTAGCATCCTCGACACCGATAGGGAACTCAACATCATGTTTTTTGACGAGTAGACATTTGATCCCATCAAACACCAATTGTGATACTTTGCAGAAATCTCCACATGGAAACGTTACTGGCTCATATTCATCTTGGTGGGTTGGTAACTTCTCGTAGAAAAAATTGTCCAATGCTCGTTTCAGTAAATCAGTGAAAGTTTTCCATTCCGTTGTACAAAAAGATTGTTTATTTGGTTTGTATGGTTCTGATAAAATTATAGATGGATTGAATTTTCTGTTTGGAATATGACGGCTTCTGATTGGTCGAGCTAGTAGTCTATGACGCGTTGCGTTTCCATACTGGCGTCATCAGCAGCATCATGGAACACTTTCCGATTGACTTGAATCAGCATTATTCTCATATTTGATATGTCAAAATTCATCTCGCAATAATGATTTCAACTCTATTGTTCTCGAATGTAGAGGGGGACTATAAATAGATACATGAAATTGATCTCAGTCTGAAAATATTTTAACTTAGTCTATTATGTCAACATCAAGTCGAGATAGTTGTTATGTGAGTGTATCAGAAGACGATATCGATTCATATTTCACCGAATCATCTTTCAATAGTGCGAAATATCATCAAGAATTAGATGAAGTGTTGGAGATGTACGAAAATGCAGCCCGAGCCGAGAAACATTACCTACTCTACACATTATTCCAGTTGAGAGCCTTCCAGGTAGGAGTGGGTTTAAGTCCAGCAAGAAAATTCAATCCATCTATAATTTTATCACAACCTTACAAACCAAATAAACACTCTTTTTGTACAACGGAATGGAAAACTTTCACTGATTTACTGAAACGAGCATTGGACAATTTTTTCTACGAGAAGTTACCAACCCACCAAGATGAATATGAGCCAGTAACGTTTCCATGTGGAGATTTCTGCAAAATATCACAATTGGTGTTTGATGGGATCAAATGTCTACTCGTCAAAAAACATGATGTCGAGTTCCCTATCGGTGTCGAGGATGCTACGCAGATCCTTCAAGTTCATCGAAGTTTAGTGGGCCATCGGGTGGTTTTACTGGAAAACATGAACTTCTGTATATTTTATAATAATATTTTGAATTTGATTAAATCGATTTTCAATAAAGATGCTGGTTATATTGATTATTTTGAAGCTCTGTATTCATTTTGTGAAATATCAAATGATAGTTTAGTAAGTAATGCACTCAGGGAATATTTGTTCCCTCATAAAATGAATGTATTGAGAGATTTGAATAATGTGTGAGAAATATATATAAAAATCTATAATTCTTCGTTTTTATTTTTCCTCTAGGAATTATTATGTATAACATTTACCAAATTTGAAAGATGAAAGTGGATTATTTTTCTATTTTTTATAAAATGATTATTGTTACCACCAGATCCATTCAATGAATTTGCGAATTTCTTGAGAACGTGAAAAAGAAAAGTGTGACCAAGCAAACGATCCTCTTCCACATTCATGAAGCTTACTCGATCGAAAACCTGAGTCTAACGTCTTACGCACGTCTCAGACGTCGCGTATGATGTCAGGTTCTACGTCATGTATGACGTTAGGTTTGATATTATTCCATTTACTAGCATTCCTGAATCCATCATTATATTGATATCGACATGGATATCATGTCATGCTTTTTCTCATTTCAAGGTTTTAAACACGTTGTGTTATGGATTTTCGATATAGGCGCTACGTTTGCACGACGTATGTATGACGTATGCGCAACGTATGCACAACGCATGCGTCATGTTTTTTTAACGTTTTTAATGTTCTTCAATGATTGCCCTATGTTTATTTTCATATCTACAACTTTATGTTGGTGAACAACAGAAATCTTAGTACGACAAGCGTCAAATGTCGGACACCGAATGTCAGATGCCAGATGCCAAACTTTAATAGCTACCATTTTGGATTTGCAATGTCAGTACGTTATTAATCGTTTTTATGTTGCTGTTTGATAGATTCTCGATGAATGTGTGACGTTTGCATGACGTATGTTCGACGCATGTGCGACGTATGGGTGATGTATGCATGATGAATTTTGATGTTTTCTACTTGTTTAATGAATGCGTGACGCTTTGTCATGCGAATCATCGTATTCAAAAATTTCAGACGACGTTGTCTGATAGATCTTTGACGGATACACGACGTTAGCGTGATATATGTAAAACGCATGCTTGACTTTTCGTCGTGCTATTTATTATTTTTGATAGTTTTTTGATAAGGGTGCGATGTCTGCGCGTTTTTTGTATTTGCGCGACATATGTGCGTTGTATTCGTAAGGTTTGTCATTGTTATGAATGTTTATCAATTAATATCAATTTTGGTCTTAAGTCTCAAAATATATACAAGTTGAATTTTCGAAATGTCCGTGAAAAATCATTCTTCTGGAGTACCCATATAATCCCTGTTCACTAGAAAAACAAAAAGTTTGAGCTCTTTTCATCATGGGGATCATAAATGTATCATTTGTTTTCTCCTATGTCGCGTTTTCACGAAAATATAGGAACACTTTTTCAATAATTCATCAATATAAAATTGTTTTCGTCACTGATCATAATACAACCATATCCACCCTTACGTGACCAAGACTCTCAAGTTCCAGTCGTTGAGCGTCAACTATCAAATTATACTTATCAAACGTTAAACGTCATTACTAATTGTTGATACATCCTGTACCAGTCAGTACATTTGTATTTTTCGAACGGTACACCTATTGAAAATATTAAGTGTAATTTCTTACACACCCCGTATATTTCTTCCAGACTAGATAGTTTTTACATCCCTGTATTTTATCAGCCTGTTGGTTCCATCGTTAGACCTATCGAAAATATTTTGAATGAAAGCATTGATTTCTGTAGACGTTGACACATATTCTCTTTGCTGAAAGTGCGATCCCAAATATAGAAAAGTATATATGTTTCGTATCATATTTTTCGAGGTGAAAAATGATTGAAGTATCTGGCTTCAATATAATGTGATCTGAATAGTTATACAGCTTGCTTTGGAATTTATAACCATACCTTGATCAGAGCTCCGTTTTTGAAATTTCGATAATTCTTAGTCCTTGAAACATTCACCTCGAGATTTCCGATAATATTCCATGTATTGCCGATGCTGGAAGTGCAAGCCTAAATATAGAAAATCATATCTGTTTCGAGACATATTTTTTGAGAAGATCAATTATTGAAGTACCTGGTTCCAATATAATGTGATCTTAATAGTTATATAGCCTTGGAATTCATAAACATACCTTGAACAGAGCTTTTTTTTAACTTTATTAACCCTATGACTTTGAAATATTCACCTCGAGAGTTCCGATCATATTCCATATGTTATCGATAACTCCAAAATTGATTATCGATTTTCTATTTATCATTTCACCTACTAGGTTTTCATAATGGTGTAAATGGCATTTCCTGATATGAGTTGTACAAAAATTATAGTATCCTACTAGAATATTGATTAATAAGATGGAAACATGAGTTAACCGTGGACTCGAATCGACTCTTCATAGCACTTTCTTGCGTGTAACAGTGTTGTTTTGATTATTTCACCAATTTTCGTCGATATCTCGCAAACCTTGAGATTTTGTATATAGGTAAGTTGATATATTCGGGATGTCCGTAAGAAATCCTTCTCTCAGAGTACCCACATGGCTCTGTTTACTGAAAACTTTTTTCCGAAAGTGAAACTGGAAGTTGTTGTTTCGATGTCCGAACGTTATGGGTATCACGAACATCTCATTTTTTCCTATATCTCGATTTTTTACGAATTGGAAGAGGATTTATTCCGATAATTCATCAAGGGGATAGATCGGTTAGAGAAGCAGTACTCAAAGAGATGGTGAACAGGTTTTATTGTTTTTTTTTAATATTCAGATATAATTTGATTGATATCTCGCAAACCTTGGGACTTTGTATATAGGTAAGTTAATATATTCGGAATGTACGTGAAATATCCTTTTCAATGAGTACCCACATGACCCTGTGTACTGACAAAATGGAAACCGGAAGTGAAACCGGAAAATGTTGTTTTTGGAGTCTACACGTCATGGGGGTCACGAATATACCATAAGTTTTTTCTATATATCGCTTTTTAATGAACGGAAAGTGAATATTTCGTGATAATATCTGGAAGCTGGATCGACCAGAAAATCATTACACGAAGAGTTTGTGTTGATTTAATTCTTTCATTATTTCAATCAATCTTGATTGATATCTCGCAAACTTTGGGACTTTGCATATAGGTAAGTTATTATATTCGAAATGTACGTGGAATATCCTTTTCGATGAGTACCCACATGACTATGTTGAGTGGAAAAATGGGAACCGGAAGTGAAACCGGAAGTTGATGTTTTTGAAGTCTACACGTAATAGGGATCACGAATAAAACATTAGTTTTTCTCTATATCGATTTATGATGAACCGGAAGTGAATATTTTTTTATAATTCGTCGAAAAGCTGGATCGACCAGAAAATCATTACACAAAGAGATTGTGAATTGTTTACATAGATTTTTTTCATTATTTCGATTTATTTTGATTGATATCTCTTTAACCTTGAGACTTTGTACATAGGTAAAATGATATATTTGGAATGTCCGTGAAAAATTCTTCTCTCAGAGTACCCACATGACTATGTTAAGAGGAAACATGGAAACCGGAAGTGAAACCGGAAGTTGATGTTTTTGAAGTTTACACATCATGGGGATCACGAATAAAACATTAGTTTTTCTCTATGTCGCTTTTTGATAAACCGGAAGTGAATATTTTTCGTATTCGTAGAGAAAATGAATCATTTTGTCATTGACATCTTTATATTAACGAGTTCATGAATTATGTTGCGTCGATATCAATGCTGTGGTTCGGATTCTACTTGTGTGAGCTGTAGGTATATTAACTTCATAACACGAAAATTACTAAACAGTTGGTGACCTTGTGATATTAGCGACAATTTTGATTATGGATTCTGCCATGTCGATATCAATGTGGTGGTTCGGATTCTACTTGTGTGAGCTGTAAGTATATTAAATATGAAAATTACTAAATACTTAGTGACCTTGTGATATCAGCAATCATTTTGAAATGATGACATCATACGTCAGATGTCAAATACCTTACTTCAGGCAGCCACACCTTGTCATACGTCAAACTCTATCCATCAAATCGCAGTATTCAGACGTGGTGATCGAGAAGTGCATAGTTGCATATCGAGCTGTTATTCAAGGATATAACAAAATCGCAATCTGTACACAATTAAAGTCATGATTCATGATATCATCGCCGGCCACGTGCTAACTTATGAAATACGCCATTGTTCATCAATGTATTGACCGAAATGTTGAGATAAGCATGACATCATCATCGCTATCTATGAATAATTATGACCGTGACCACCTGCAAAGTTATGGAAGGCCCCATTAATTGTTGATATATCGACGAAATGTAGAGATTGCATAATCTTGTGCAATTTGGATTATTATTACAACGCTTTTTATTACTTCTTATTGGACCGTCCGTAGCGTCATTGTTAGGGTGTGACCAAGAGATAGCGGCTATTTGACATTTGACATTTGACAGTTGATATATGACAGTTGACATATGACAGCTGACATATAACAGTTGACATATGACAGTTGACATATGACAGTTGACATATGACAGTTGACATATGACAGTTGACATATGACAGTTGACATATGACAGTTGACATATGACAGTTGACATATGACAGTTGACATATGACAGTTGACATATGACAGTTGACATATGACAGTTGACATATGACAGTCGACATATGACAGTTGACATATGACAGTTGACATATGACAGTTGACATATGGCAGTTGACATATGACAGTTGACATATGTCATAGGTGTCCATGGCGGCCATCTTGGATGACGTCATTGCCCCATGGCGGCCATCTTGGTCTGATATCGGCCTAGGTGCACTACTACTGACGAAACATCATTTAAGCTTCTACACATAGATAATATTGGACTATTGAAGAGATGTAGTGAATTTGGAACATCGATTCGAAAAATCAGGTTAGACCTTGACGAGGTACGGGGTACATTGAAGTTGAGTTTAGACAGAATGGAGGTCGAATCTATATGATTATTGTTGATATCCGCAATTTCTCTTCGTTTTTTTAAGCTGACGAATGCAAACTCTTCAAGTATTGATAACTACAGTGCCGTACAGGATACATATTGTGTTTTTTGAAGAATAAAAATTTTAGTGCTGTTATGTGAATGAATTGACTTGGGTTCCAAACTGCACTGCAGGATTCTAACTTGCTACGCACTAAACAGTAGAAAACGGATTGAATTGCTTTGAGATTTTTGAACTCTTTACAATTACGTAGGTATAACGAATCCCAAAGCTCTGTTGGCATTGGTAATGACTTCGTCAATGTGCTGATTAAATGTTAATTTGCTATCAAATACAACTCCCAAATCCATGCAATCGCTCACCCGACGGAGATTACCATTTCCAATCACATAATCAAACATAATTGTAGATATATTTTTAGAATAGCTCATGACTTTGCCTTTCTCGACATTCAAAGGCAACTTATTTTTGGTACACCATTCAGAAAAATTATTCAAATCATCTTGTAAACAAAGACAACCTTCAATATTTCAAATTTCTGCAAAGATTTTCATATCATCATAAAATAAGTCTGCTTGAGGACTTGAATGGAGTGCAAATATCGTTGATGAAAAGAAGAAACAGAAGTGGCCCTAGATTTGATCCTTGGGGTACTCCTGAGTGAGCTATAAAGTTGAAAGATCGCACACCTTTATAGTCGACAAACAAACTTCTGTCACTGAGGTAGGATTTCAATAAAAATTGGATATTAGGTGGTATACCGAAACTACAATTTTTTTTCAAGTTGAATATGTGAAACTTTGTCGAAGGCTTTACTGAAATCAGTATATACGACATCCACTTGGTCACGATTGTCAAGTGAATTCGAAATATACTGAGTGAATGTACATAGGTTGGATACTGTGCTTCTAGATTTCATAAAGCCATGTTGAAATTCGGATAAGGAGTTACCAACATGAGAGTAGATGAGATCAACAGGAATAATTTCGAATAGCTTGGAAAATACTGATATAAGCGCTATAGGTTTGTTGTTACGAATGTCTGCAATTTTACGAGATTCAAATACCGGACAAATTCGGGATATTTTCCAAATATCAGCAAATGTTTCAGTTTTCAGAATAAAATTGAAAATTGATTGGAGGGGACGGCAGAAAACTTTTATGTGGGATTTAACTAATTTGTTGCTCATATACGAGTCTATGATGTTGATAATGAAGACCGCCATCAAGACCTAAAGTTCTTTCGAATAGATTCACAGATACGGAATATATCTACAGCTAGCTGTTTAAAGTCGATCGAAATTTTCTGGTGTCCCGTTTCTATTACTGAATACTGAGTATATAAATATTATAGACATGAAAAATATCAAGAGTAGAACATTCAGTGTATTTTAAATTGATTTTACCTTATTATTTTATTGATATTCATTAATATTGAACATCACGTGCTAAATAAGGAAGCCTTGCAGAAAAGTGATCACACGAACTTGTATTTCTTATAAATAGTAAATGAGATAGTTATGAAGAATGAAGTTAATCTAGTCTGGGGCTACTCGTGACACAAAATCACCATAATGTGAGTTATTATATTTAGGATCAAATTCATTTTGTATATTCATAACCATATTTTACTCTTTGTTATTCATATAATTAAATAAATGTCATTATGTTTTAATCACGACTACCATGAAACTATTAGTACCAATCTGAATAAAATACCTCGCTACCCTCTGATCACGACATAAGGGAGGCTTTAATAACCCAAACCATCCAGCTACTTCTGCGACAATATGATAGGATGGATCGTCGACAACATATAATAACTGATAGTAACTTATTTCTTACCATTCGTATCATAGAGGTTCCAAGTTCCGTCTCTGGAAACACTAGCCATGTGAGATGAGTTAACATCAAAACCTACATCATATATCCCTGAACTATGACCTCTCAAAGTCAACTGTTTGATTTGTTTCACTTCTTGAAACTCTCCAGACGCATTGAATATTACTTCCCATACTTTGGCTTCTGGACTGAAACCTGAAAATGTAATTACGTGTAAAGTCGTAATTATATGTCTGGCTTTGATTGTTCGATTGAAACTAAGATTTCCACTCATTGATGTAGGTAAACGGAGTATATCGCGACAACTTATTTATTACTACATAGAGTTCGCGGCAAAAGTATCGAATACATTAGATATTTCATATATTATTTTTAAAAGGCGAGTTTTATACACCATTCAAATACGAAGATCTTGACATCAATCGAAAGTGTTTTTAACCGCCCTTTCGCTGCGGAAAACATATAAAAACGAAATTTGAAGCGGTGCCCTCACCGCGGAAGTCAACTTTATTGTAAATCATTGTTTGGGGGTTTAATGAGATAATTGATGATATTTATACCGAATGTAGGCAACTGGTTTTGAAAAGAAGTGTTTGATCAATTGAGATGAGCAGATGTGTAGGATTGTGTCACCATACATGCGGGAACCACAAATAGTTGTGACTTGTTGCCCGTTGCGCTCTTCATTTCATGTTCATACTTCTTCGTATCATTGAAATTTCAGATTCATTGACAACTCTGCATCGTTGTTTTGCAGTTGGCTGCGGGAAGCGAATATATTCACATGCGCGAGTTATGTCGTTGAACCAGCCGGCATCAGCCGTCGGCATGTCATCGAACCAGCCGTTCACACTGAGGAGATGCGGACGCAGCATTTCACCTGACACGGCAGAAATTATGGATAATGCATTGCTTTGTACTATGAACTTTTTATAACATTCATATATATCATTCTATTTGTAAGACTCGGACGAATCGGTCGTATCAATAAAAGTATTTCTTGAGTTTTTAAAAACGTTTGTCGTTCATTGAAAAACTCAAGTGGCGCAGTCGGTAGGATACTCGAAGGCATCTATCGTAGATATCCTTGGGTATCAATCCTTCATCGAGAAGAACCAGTGAAAGAAAAAACCAGAGAAGCTATCCATCGCGGATCCAAAGAAGAATGAAAACATGGAAGTCAATGTAAGTCACTTATTGTTTCCTTATAATTTTATCCATACGTATCTGATATTTCCTATGTCATTGATTTCCTCTGATCCAGAATCTGAACCAGAAATTGCAGAAATTACTAGTGGTATCGGTGTAGAAAATTATTATTTTAAGTAGATCATTGCAATCACTGAATCTGAACAATCAATCTCAAATAGAATCAGTAGAAATTGATACATAAAACATTTCTGAACCTAAAACTTTTGATATGAAACTATTAGTAATAGTTCCCGAATTCGACGGTAACCCTTCCAGACTTTATAGATATCTCGAAACAGTCACTGATTTATTGAATGAATACTACGATGCAATACCAGCATATGCAAATAGTACTTCAAATAAAGCCTTACTACGTAGGTAGTGTACTTTCAAAGCTCACTGGGCCAGCCGAAGAGGTCTTTTCTCTCAGTGGCAGCAATGATTGGCATACTATCAAAAATTTATTGATAACTCATTTTGGCGATCAGAGAAACGAAAGAAGCTTGATTTCAGATTTAGGCTCATTGAGACAAAATCCTAACGAAAATTCTTTGCAATTTTATTCTAGAATACAGTCGACTCTGAACTCACTACATAATTTTATAAATTTACACGAAGTTAACGAAGCGATAAAAATAAGCAAGAAAGCTTTGTACGATTCACATACATTGCATATTTTGCTCGTTGGTTTAAAAGAACCTCAAAGTTCAATGATCAGATCTATGAAACCGAATAATCTCGCCGAAGCTCAAAAATATATTATAGAAGATAATAATATCAGATATTTGCAAAAAGCGAGTACTAGTTTTGCTCCAAGACCTCAAATGGGTAAACCACGAAATCAAGCACCAATACAAAACTATTTCCCAATCTCATCTCCGAACTATCCACATAATAATTTCCAAAATAATTATGTCAATGCTACTCGACCGCAATTTTTGCCTCAACAAAATTTCAAACAATCACAATTTCCTTTTCGACAAAATTTCAGTCAACCCCAATTTCCGAGAGGCCCAATCTCAATTCAACCTAGACAAAATGTACCATCCCAAAAATATTTTACGAATAGCCAAGTATTCGGAAAATCACGTAATGTTTGGAAAAAATCCGCCAGCAGGCAACTAGTCCAACCCTAAACCTACCCCAAAATGAGTGGCTAATCAGAAACTGAATTTCATTGCAGTTGTAACCAACATTATTACGAGGAACAATTACTATATTCATCGGACGAGATTCCTCGGTTCGAATATAATGATGGAAGTGATCAAAATTTTCACGAAGTGGCCCACGAACAAGAGGAGACATAATTGAATTGAATACGATATACGACAAAAAAGAACTCCCATTTATTCGAATTTCTGACCCACCAATAAAATTACTAAGAGACACCGGAGCTACAAAATCATTTTTGAAACCAGAAGTTGCCGAAAGATATTATAAAAATACAATATTCAACGAACCTTTTATAGTTAAATCAGTTTTTCAACAATCTCAACGTGACTTATGTGCTAAAGTACCAGCTTTCAATGAGTTTAACTTCAACAAACAACTAAAATTTCATTTATTCAAATTTCACCAATAATTTGATGGACTGATAGGTCTCGATATACAAAAATCAGAATTCCCGTTAATCAGTCGTCGGGAGATGTAATCGTACCCCCAATCAAAATCAATGTTTGCCTCATAAGAGAAACCTTAACCACTGCTGAAAACGGTTACGCTTGGGTAGAACTCGAAAATCCAAATGAAAATAATTGTCAAATTCACTTATTCGAACCAATAAAAACCAACCCATTTCTTGACGAATATTACGAACTTTATCATGCTGACATTGAGGAAACAGACAAAATACTGACAATGAATAATCCTGATATTCGCGATCTTATTCGAACTGAACATATGAATACTGAGGAAAAGAAACATATAGAAAAACTTTGTCAATCATACTCCAATATTTTTCATTACGAAGGACACGAACTGACATTCACAAATCAAGTGAAACATTAAATAAATACGAAAGACGAAATACCAGTGTACACCAAATCATATAGGTACCCGTTCATACATAAAGAAGAAGTCCAATCGCAAATAAATACAATGCTTGAACAAAACATAATTCGTCAGAGCAATTCCCCATGGTCATCTCCGATATGGATAGTACCAAAAAAAGCAGACGCTAGTGGGAAGAAGAAATGGAGGATCAGTAGTTAAACAACAGGGCTAGTACCATAGGTATAGGAAAAACCATGTGTTAGAGAGAGAACATGGGGATATCCATGTGTTAGATAGAGAAGGTATCAAATATGATGCGTTAGAGAGAGAGAGTACTAGAGGGAGATGGCACGTGATTTGATGTGTCAGACACAGATAATGTCGGAACTCGAATATGATGGAAAATGACGTAATCAACGTCAGCGCTTGCTGAATTTGATTAATTAAAAAAAGTATAATCAGACTGGGAATAGAACCGTGGACCTGTCGTTTTTGGATCGCGCATCTTGTGCACTACGCCACCGTGCCCACAAGTATTTGCATTGATGTTATTGATAGGAGTGCGTACATTGTGATCAACAAATGAGCACTTATGTCTCAGTTTCGATACAAAATCCATGTCTATGGTTGTAGAAGTATATGAACAAGAATCGACTCAATAATATACATATTTTCTACATGCTTTCAGAAATGATAAACAATAAAAGTTAACCGACGTAGATTCTGCTCTGCCATCGAATGAATAACGGTCCACGGTCTAGTTTTGTTGGTAAACGTATTCTATTCAGTGGAAGCTTATAATTATTATAACATGGGATCATTTTGCTTTCATAGGAAACTACTAGAATGAGATTATAAACATAGAATAAAAACTAAGCAGAAAATTATATGAACAATGAGGAGATTCCTTATTGTTATTTCGCAAGACGTTACAAAGATAAGAGACGACAAAGCGACTGGCACTGTTGCCAGACGTTTGAAAAAATAAGGCATTGATGCCAGACTTTCAAAAATATCTGGAAATATACCATAATGCACCTACAGCTTACCCAAGTGGAATCCGAACCATAGATGGATAACGTCTGAAGTATTCCAGGGTGTGGCTGCCTGAAATTAGGCGTCTGATATCTGACGTATGACGTCATCGTTTCAAAATATCGAAAGGTCACCAACTGTTTAGTTATTTCCATCTGAACCACAACGTGTGATTATTCAAAATTGATGGATAACGTTTGACGTATCACAGGGTGTCAACCTGAAGTCAGGCGTCTGACATCTGACGTATGACGTCATCATTTCAAAATGGCCGCTGAAATCGGGAGATCACTAACTGTTTAGTAATTTCCGTATTATAAAGGTAATATACATACAGCTTACACAAGTAGAATCGGAATCACCACGTCTGAATACTCAAAATTGATGAATAAAGTTTGACGTATGACAAGGTGTGGCTGCCTGAAGTTATTTATTATTTAGTAATTTTCGTATTAAATATACCTACAGCTCACACAAGTAGAATCCGAACCACAGCATTGATATCGACGCAACAGAATTCATGAACTCGTTAATATAAAGATGTCAATGACAAAATGATTGATTTTCTCTACGAATTATCAAAAAATATTCACTTCCGGTTTATTAAAAATCGACATAGAGAAAAACTGATGTTTTATTCGTGATCCCCATGACGTGTAAACTTCAAAAACATCAACTTCCGGTTTCACTTCCGGTTTCCATTTTTCCACTTAACATAGTCATGTGGGTACTCTGAGAGAAGGATTTTTCACGGACATTCCAAATATATCATTTTACCTATGTACAAAGTCTCAAGGTTAAAGAGATATCAATCAAAATAAATCGAAATAATGAAAAAAATTTATGTAAACAATTCATAATCTCTTCGTGTAATGATTTCTTGGCCGATCCAGCTTCTCGACAAATTATCACAAAATATCCACTTCCGGTTCATTAAAAAGCTATATAGAGAAAAACTAATGGAATATTCGTGACCCCCATGACGTATAGACTTCAAAAGCATCAACTTCCGGTTTTACTTCCGGTTTCTATTTCTCCACTCAACATAGTCATGTGGGTACTCTGAGAGAAGGATTTTTCACGGACATTCCAAATATATCATTTTACCTATGTACAAAGTCTCAAGGATAAAGAGATATCAATCAAAATAAATCGAAATAATGAAAAAAATCTATGTAAACAATTCACAAACTCTTCGTGTAATGATTTTCTGGTCGATCCAGCTTTTCGACAAGTTATCAAAAAATATCCACTTCCGGTTCATCAAAAATCGATATAGAGAAAAAATAATGTTTTATTCGTGATCCCCATGACGTGTAGACTTCAAAAACAACAACTTCCGGTTTCACTTCCGGTTTCCATTTTGTTAGTAAACAGGGTCATGTGGGTACTCATTGAAAAGGTTATTTCACGTACATTCCTAATATATTAACTTACCTACATACAAAGTCCCAAGGTTTGCGAGATATCAATCAAAATTTCTCGAAATATTGATAAAACAATAAAAACTGTTCACCATCTCTTCGTGTAATGATTTCCTGGCCGATCCAGCTTCTCGACAAATTATCACAAAATATCCACTTCCGGTTCATTAAAAAGCTATATAGAGAAAAACTAATGGAATATTCGTGACCCCCATGACGTGTAGACTTCAAAAACAACAACTTCCGGTTTCACTTCCGGTTTCCATTTTGTTAGTAAACAGGGTCATGTGGGTACTCATTGAAAAGGTTATTTCACGTACATTCCTAATATATTAACTTACCTACATACAAAGTCCCAAGGTTTGCGAGATATCAATCAAAATTTCTCGAAATATTGATAAAACAATAAAAACTGTTCACCATCTCTTTGAGTACTGCTTTTCTAACCGATCTATCTCCTTGATGAATTATCGAAAAATATCCTCTTCCAATTCGTAAAAAATCGAGATAGAGGAAAAATGATGAGATGTTAGTGAACCCATAACGTTCGGACATCGAAACAACAACTTCCGGTTTCATTTCCGGTTACAATTTTTTCAGTAAACAGAGCCATGTGGGTACTCTGAGAGAAGGATATCTCATGGACATCCCGAATATATCAACTTACCAATGTACAAAATCTCAAGGTTTGCGAGATATTGACGAAAATTGGTGAAATAATCAAAACAACACTGTTACACGCAAGAGAGTGCTATGGAGAGTCGATTTGAGTCCACGGTTAACTCATGTTTCTATCTTATTAATCAATTTTCTAGTAGGAGACTATAATTTTTGTACAACTCATATCAGGAAATGCCATTTACACCATAATGAAAACCAAGTAGGTGAAATGATAAATAGGAAATCGATAATCAATTTTGAAGTAATCGATAACACATAGGGTTAATAAAGTTTCAAAAAGAGCTCTGTTCAAGGTATGTTTATAAATTCCAAGGCTATATAACTATTAAGATCACATTATATTGGAACCAGGTACTTCAATCATTGATCTACTCAAAAAATATGTCTCGAAACAGATATAATTTTCTATATTTAGGATTGCACTTCCAGCATCGGCAATACATGGAATATTATCGGAAATCTCGAGGTGAATGTTTCAAGGACTAGGAATTATCGAAATTTCAAAAACGGAGCTCTGATCAAGGTATGGTTATAAATTCCAAAGCTGTATAACTATTCACATCACATTATATTGAAGCCAGATACTTCAATCATTATTCACCTCGAAAAATATGATACGAAACATATATACTTTTCTATATTTGGGATGGCACTTTCAGCAAAGAGAATATGTGTCAACGTCTACAGAAATCAATGCTTTCATTCAAAATGTTTTCGATAGGTCTAACGATGGAACCAACAGGCTGATAAAATACAGGGATGTAAAAACTATCTAGTCTGGAAGAAATATACTGGGTGTGTAAGAAATTACACTTAATATTTTCAATAGGTGTACCGTTCGAAAAATACAAATGTACTGACTGGTACAGGATGTATCAAGAATTAATGATGATTTTTAACGTTTGATAGGTATAATTTGATAGTTGACGCTCAACGACTGGAACTTGAGAGCCTTGGTCACGTGAGGGTGGATATGGTTGTATTATGATCAGTGACGAAAACAATTTTATATTGATGAATTATTGAAAAAGTGTTCCTATATTTTCGTGAAAACGCGACATAGGAGAAAACAAATGATACATTTATGATCCCCATGATGAAAAGAGCTCAAACTTTTTGTTTTTCTAGTGAACAGGGATTATATGGGTACTCCGGAAAAATGATTTTTCACGGACATTTCGAGAATTCAACTTGTATATATTCTGAGACTTAAGACCAAAATTGATATTAATTGATAAACATTCATAACAATGACAAACCTTACGAATACAACGCACATATGTCGCGCAAATACAAAAAACGCGCAGACATCGCACCCTTATCAAAAAACTATCAAAAATGATAAATAGCACGACGAAAAGTCGAACATGCGTCTTACATATATCATGCTAACGTCGTTATCCGTCAAAGATCTATCAGACAACGTCGTCTAAAATTTTTGAATACGATGATTCGCATGACAAAGCGTCACGCATTCATTAAACAAGTAGAAAACATCAAAATTCACACTTTTATTTTCAAGTTCTCAAGAAATTCGCAAATTCATTGAATGAATCTGGTGGTAACAATAATCATTTTATAAAAAATAGAAAAATAATCCACTTTCATCTTTCAAATTTGGTAAATGTTATACATCATAATTCCTAGGGGAGAAATAAAAACGAAAAATTATAGATTTCTATATATATTTCTCACACATTATTCAAATCTCTCAATACATTCATTTCATGAAGGAACAAATATTCCCTGAGTGCATTACTTACTAAACTATCATTTGATATTTCACAAAATGAATACAGAGCTTCAAAATAATCAATATAACCAGCATCTTTATTGAAAATCGATTTAATCAAATTCAAAATATTATTATAAAATGTACAGAAGTTCATTTTTTCCAGTAAAACCACCCGATGGCCCACTAAACTTCGATGAACTTGAAGGATCTGCGTAACATCCTCGACACCGATAAGGAACTCGACATCATGTTTTTTGACGAGTAGACATTTGATCCCATCAAACACCAATTGTGATATTTTGCAGAAATCTCCACATGGAAACGATACTGGCTCATATTCATCTTGGTGGGTTGGTAACTTCTCGTAGAAAAAATTGTCCAATGCTCGTTTCAGTAAATCAGTGAAAGTTTTCCATTCCGTTGTACAAAAAGATTGTTTATTTGGTTTGTATGGTTGTGATAAAATTATAGATGGATTGAATTTTCTCGCTGGACTCAAACCCACTCCTACCTGGAAGGCTCTCAACTGGAATAATGTGTAGAGTAGGTAATGTTTCTCGGCTCGGGCTGCATTTTCGTACATCTCCAACACTTCATCTAATTCTTGATGATATTTCGCATTATTGAAAGATGATTCGGTGAAATATGAATCAATATCGTCTTCTGACACACTCACATAACCACTATCTCGACTTGATGTTGACATGATAGACTAAGTTAAAATATTTTCAGACTGAGATCAATTTCATGTATCTATTTATAGTCTCCCTCCACATTCGAGAACAATAGAGTTGAAATCATTATTTCGAGATGAATCTTGACATATCAAATATGAGAATAATGCTGATTCAAGTAGAATAGCAGAAAAACAGAGGTATTAAATGAATGCGTTGCTTATCTCCCCACATGATGCCCTGAGGAATGCAAAGTTGCATATCGAATATGAGATGTAATAAACATGATGATTCAGGGAGATAACATCAACATCATCACAATCTTTGAATTATGGTCGTGATTTATGATATCATCATCGACCACCTGCGAACTTATCAAAGATCTCTTCTATATTGTCGATTCATCTGATGAAATACAGAGAATAAGCATGACATTATTATTGCCAAATGAAATCCGAACCACCACATGTGAAAACCCCAAATTGATGGATAATATTTGACGTATGACAGAGGCGTACTAGGGCTGCTGGAGTTTGGCGTCTGACATCTGACAGTTAACGTTTGACGATACGTCATGCATACGAAGTCTTTTTTCTATAGAAAATCTATCAATCAACGCACAAAAACTTCAAAAACAATGGAAAGCATGACGAAACGTCAAGCATGCGTCATACATACATCGCGCAGACATCGTGTATTTCTTAAAAATCTATCAAACAATATATTGAAACTATAAAAACGAGTAATAGCATGACTAGATATAATGCATTCATCAAATAACATCGAAAACGATAAAACAACATCACGAATACGTCATGCAACTTATGTCAACTGTCAAGTATTCCATGGCGCTGTGTCATATGTCAATCGGAAAGTGTTCCATGATGCTGCTGATGACGCCAGAGTATGGAAACGCAACGCGTCATAGACTACTAGCTCGACCAATCAGAAGCCGTCATATTCCAAACCACTTCTTTTTTGGCGGGAAATTAAAGTTATTTTTATGATATCACCCCTTAGCCCCCCCAGGTCACCGCTGTGCCTCCTTTATGCGCAACACGTTACACTCTGAGTTTAGGTGGGGCTTCGTGACGTTAGATTCAGAGGTTAGGTTAGGTTGGGTCTCGAGACGTTAGACTCAAAGGTTATGTTAGGACCCCGTGACGTTCGATTCTAACGTTAGGTTAGGTTGGATCCCGAGACGTTAGGTCGTTAGGTTAGGTTAGGTCGGATACCTAACCTATCTTCTGAGGCTAACGTCTCGGGATCCAACCTAACCTAACGTTAGAATCGAACGTCACGGGGTCCTAACATAACCTTTGAGTCTAACGTCTCGAGACCCAACCTAACCTAACCTCTGAATCTAACGTCACGAAGCCCCACCTAAACTCAGAGTCTAACGTGTTGCGCATAAAGGGGGCACAGCGGTGACCTGGGAGGGCTAAGGGGTGATATCATAAAAATAACTTTAATTTCCCGCCAAAAAAGAAGTGGTTTGGAATATGACGGCTTCTGATTGGTCGAGCTAGTAGTCTATGACGCGTTGCGTTTCCATACTCTGGCGTCATCAGCAGCATCATGGAACACTTTCCGATTGACATATGACACAGCGCCATGGAATACTTGACAGTTGACATAAGTTGCATGACGTATTCGTGATGTTTTTTATCGTTTTCGATGTTATTTGATGAATGCATTATATCTAGTCATGCTATTACTCGTTTTTATAGTTTCAATATATTGTTTGATAGATTTTTAAGAAATACACGATGTCTGCGCGATGTATGTATGACGCATGCTTGACGTTTCGTCATGCTTTCCATTGTTTTTGAAGTTTTTGTGCGTTGATTGATAGATTTACTATAGAAAAAAGACTTCGTATGCATGACGTATCGTCAAACGTTAACTGTCAGATGTCAGACGCCAAACTCCAGCAGCCCTAGTACGCCTCTGTCATACGTCAAATATTATCCATCAATTTGGGGTTTTCACATGTGGTGGTTCGGATTTCATTTGGCAATAATAATGTCATGCTTATTCTCTGTATTTCATCAGATGAATCGACAATATAGAAGAGATCTTTGATAAGTTCGCAGGTGGTCGATGATGATATCATAAATCACGTCCATAATTCAAAGATTGTGATGATGTTGATGTTATCTCCCTGAATCATCATGTTTATTACATCTCATATTCGATATGCAACTTTGCATTCCTCAAGGCATCATGTGGGGAGATAAGCAACGCATTCATGTAATACCTCTGTGTTTCTGCTATTCTACTTGAATCAGCATTATTCTCATATTTGATATGTCAAGATTTATCTCGCAATAATGATTTCAACTCTATTGTTCTCGAATGTGGAGGGAGACTATAAATAGATACATGAAATTGATCTCAGTCTGAAAATATTTTAACTTAGTCTATCATGTCAACATCAAGTCGAGATAGTGGTTATGTGAGTGTGTCAGAAGACGATATTGATTCATATTTCACCGAATCATCTTTCAATAATGCGAAATATCATCAAGAATTAGATGAAGTGTTGGAGATGTACGAAAATGCAGCCCGAGCCGAGAAACATTACCTACTCTACACATTATTCCAGTTGAGAGCCTTCCAGGTAGGAGTGGGTTTGAGTCCAGCGAGAAAATTCAATTTATCTATAATTTTATCACAACCATACAAACCAAATAAACAATCTTTTTGTACAACGGAATGGAAAACTTTCACTGATTTACTGAAACGAGCATTGGACAATTTTTTCTACGAGAAGTTACCAACCCACCAAGATGAATATGAGCCAGTATCGTTTCCATGTGGAGATTTCTGCAAAATATCACAATTGGTGTTTGATGGGATCAAATGTCTACTCGTCAAAAAACATGATGTCGAGTTCCTTATCGGTGTCGAGGATGCTACGCAGATCCTTCAAGTTCATCGAAGTTTAGTGGGCCATCGGGTGGTTTTACTGGAAAAAATGAACTTCTGTACATTTTATAATAATATTTTGAATTTGATTAAATCGATTTTCAATAAAGATGCTGGTTATATTGATTATTTTGAAGCTCTGTATTCATTTTGTGAAATATCAAATGATAGTTTAGTAAGTAATGCACTCAGGGAATATTTGTTCCTTCATGAAATGAATGTATTGAGAGATTTGAATAATGTGTGAGAAATATATATAAAAATCTATAATTTTTCGTTTTTATTTCTCCCCAAGGAATTATGATGTATAACATTTACCAAATTTGAAAGATAAAAGTGGATTATTTTTCTATTTTTTATAAAATGATTATTGTTACCACCAGATTCATTCAATGAATTTGCGAATTTCTTGAGAACTTGAAAAGAAAAGTGTGACCTACCAAACGATCCTCTTCCACATTCATGAAGCTTACTTGATCGAAAACCTGAGTCTAACGTCTTACGCACGTCTCAGACGTCGCGTGTGATGTCAGGTTCTACGTCATGTATGACGTTAGGTTTGATATTATTCCATTTACTAGCATTCCTGAATCCATCATTATATTGATATCGAGGTTTTTCAACTAAGTGTATGGGTTTTTCATCGAAGTTGACATCTGTTGGTGAATAATTGTAAAAGTGGTGGTAAATAATGATTCATTATTCATATTTCATTACATAGATCAACTTGAAATTGAAAGCAATAATGAAATGAATATACTCTTGATGTATTTTGTCATATACTGTCCTATTTTCATGTAACCATAATTTAACGAATTCAAAACTAATGTTAATAATTATAATTGAAGTTTTGAACATAGCTATTCGGTCACGTAGATCTTCCGCCATCCGGAAGTGAATATTCCATATGATGATTCATTGAGAATTATGTGTCACCCTGTATCATAATAATTTCAACACCGGGTCATTCGTCTATGACTCACTCACTCCTATCGACCCTATCGTCGAATCTTTCAATTACTCACTTCTCTTGCTTCTAGTACTCTTTGTCGTCTGTCGTTGAATTTTTCAATGACATCTCTACAATTTTCGTGTAGTGTTTTTCAAAGTTTTTAATATTGTTTAATGAATAAGTGATGGTTATTAGATTTATAAATCGTTTTGAACATTTTCATTTTCACAAGGACACGACGTCGATGCAATATATGTATAACTCATGTCTGACGTTTCGTTATGCTATTTATTGTTATTGAAGTTCTTATACGTTGCTTGGTAGATTTCCGACGAAGGCACGACGTCAGCGTGGTGTACGTACGACGCATGCGTGGAGTTTTTATTTTCAAAATTTTCAACGTCATAAAATGAATGTGTGATGGATATCATGTCATGCTATTTCTCATTTCAAGGTTTTAAACACGTTGTATAATGGATTTTCGATGTAGGCGCTACGTTTGCACGACGTATGTATGACGTATGCGCAACGTATGCACAACGCATGCGTCATGTTTTTTTTAACATATTCAATGTTCTTCAATGATTGCCCTATGTTTATTTTTATATCTACAACTTTATGTTGGTGAATAACAGAAATCTTAGTACGCCAAGCGTCAAATGTCGGACACCGAATGTCAGATGCCAGATGCTAAACTTTAATAGCTACCATTTTGGATTTGCAATGTCAGTACGTTATTAATCGTTTTTATGTTGCTGTTTGATAGATTCTCGATGAATGTGTGACGTTTGCATGACGTATGTTCGACGCATGTGCGACGTATGGGTGATGTATGCGTGATGAATTTTGATGTTTTCTACTTGTTTAATGAATGCGTGACGCTTTGTCATGCGAATCATCGTATTCAAAAATTTTAGACGACGTTGTCTGATAGATCTTTGACGGATAACGACGTTAGCATGATATATGTAAGACGCATGTTCGACTTTTCGTCGTGCTATTTATCATTTTTGATAGTTTTTTGATAAGGGTGCGATGTCTGCGCGTTTTTTGTATTTGCGCGACATATGTGCGTTGTATTCGTAAGGTTTGTCATTGTTATGAATGTTTATCAATTAATATCAATTTTGGTCTTAAGTCTCAGAATATATACAAGTTGAATTCTCGAAATGTCCGTGAAAAATCATTTTTCCGGAGTACCCATATAATCCCTGTTCACTAGAAAAACAAAAAGTTTGAGCTCTTTTCATCATGGGGATCATAAATGTATCATTTGTTTTCTCCTATGTCGCGTTTTCACGAAAATATAGGAACACTTTTTCAATAATTCATCAATATAAAATTGTTTTCGTCACTGATCATAATACAACCATATCCACCCTCACGTGACCAAGGCTCTCAAGTTCCAGTCGTTGAGCGTCAACTATCAAATTATACCTATCAAACGTTAAAAATCATCATTAATTCTTGATACATCCTGTACCAGTCAGTACATTTGTATTTTTCGAACGGTACACCTATTGAAAATATTAAGTGTAATTTCTTACACACCCAGTATATTTCTTCCAGACTAGATAGTTTTTACATCCCTGTATTTTATCAGCCTGTTGGTTCCATCGTTAGACCTATCGAAAACATTTTGAATGAAAGCATTGATTTCTGTAGACGTTGACACATATTCTCTTTGCTGAAAGTGCGATCCCAAATATAGAAAAGTATATATGTTTCGTATCATATTTTTCGAGGTGAATAATGATTGAAGTATCTGGCTTCAATATAATGTGATGTGAATAGTTATACAGCTTTGGAATTTATAACCATACCTTGATCAGAGCTCCGTTTTTGAAATTTCGATAATTCTTAGTCCTTGAAACATTCACCTCGAGATTTCCGATAATATTCCATGTATTGCCGATGCTGGAAGTGCAATCCTAAATATAGAAAATTATATCTGTTTCGAGACATATTTTTTGAGTAGATCAATGATTGAAGTACCTGGTTCCAATATAATGTGATCTTAATAGTTATATAGCCTTGGAATTTATAAACATACCTTGAACAGAGCTTTTTTTGAAACTTTATTAACCCTATGTGTTATCGATTACTTCAAAATTGATTATCGATTTCCTATTTATCATTTCACCTACTTGGTTTTCATTATGGTGTAAATGGCATTTCCTGATATGAGTTGTACAAAAATTATAGTCTCCTACTAAAATATTGATTAATAAGATAGAAACATGAGTTAACCGTGGACTCAAATCGACTCTCCATAGCACTCTCTTGCGTGTAACAGTGTTGTTTTGATTATTTCACCAATTTTCGTCAATATCTCGCAAACCTTGAGATTTTGTATATTGGTAAGTTGATATATTCGGGATGTCCGTGAGATATCCTTCTCTCAGAGTACCCACATGGCTCTGTTTACTGAGAAAATTGTAACCGGAAGTGAAACCGGAAGTTGTTGTTTCGATGTCCGAACGTTATGGGTTCACTAACATATCATCATTTTTCCTCTATCTCGATTTTTTACGAATTGGAAGAGGATATTTTTCGATAATTCATCGAGGAGATAGATCGGTTAGAAAAGCAGTACTCAAAGAGATGGTGAACAGTTTTTATTGTTTTATCAATATTTCGAGAAATTTTGATTGATATCTCGCAAACCTTGGGACTTTGTATGTAGGTAAGTTAATATATTAGGAATGTACGTGAAATAACCTTTTCAATGAGTACCCATATGACCCTGTTTACTAACAAAATGGAAACCGGAAGTGAAACCGGAAGTTGTTGTTTTTGAAGTCTACACGTCATGGGGGTCACGAATATTCCATTAGTTTTTCTCTATATAGCTTTTTAATGAACCGGAAGTGGATATTTTGTGATAATTTGTCGAGAAGCTGGATCGGCCAGGAAATCATTACACGAAGAGATGGTGAACAGTTTTCATTGTTTTATCAATATTTCGAGAAATTTTGATTGATATCTCGCAAACCTTGGGACTTTGTATGTAGGTAAGTTAATATATTAGGAATGTACGTGAAATAACCTTTTCAATGAGTACCCACATGACCCTGTTTACTTACAAAATGGAAACCGGAAGTTAATGTTTTTGAAGTCTACACGTCATGGGGATCACGAATAAAACATTAGTTTTTCTCAATATCGATTTTTGATGAACCGGAAGTGGATATTTTTTGATAACTTGTCGAAAAGCTGGATCGACCAGAAAATCATTACACGAAGAGTTTGTGAATTGTTTACATAGATTTTTTTCATTATTTCGATTTATTTTGATTGATATCTCTTTATCCTTGAGACTTTGTACATAGGTAAAATGATATATTTGGAATGTCCGTGAAAAATCCTTCTCTCAGAGTACCCACATGACTATGTTAAGTGGAAAAATGGAAACCGGAAGTGAAACCGGAAGTTGATGTTTTTGAAGTTTACACGTCATGGGGATCACGAATAAAACATTAGTTTTTGTCTATGTCGCTTTTTAATAAACCGGAAGTGAATATTTTTTGATAATTCGTAGAGAAAATCAATCATTTTGTCATTGACATCTTTATATTAACGAGTTCATGAATTCTGTTGCGTCGATATCAATGCTGTGGTTCGGATTCTACTTGTGTGAGCTGTAGGTATATTTAATACGAAAATTACTAAATAATAAATAACTTCAGGCAGCCACACCTTGTCATACGTCAAACTTTATTCATCAATTTTGAGTATTCAGACGTGGTGATTCCGATTCTACTTGTGTAAGCTGTATGTATATTACCTTTATAATACGGAAATTACTAAACAGTTAGTGATCTCCCGATTTCAGCGGCCATTTTGAAATGATGACGTCAAACGTCAGATGTCAGACGCCTGACTTCAGGTTGACACCCTGTGATACGTCAAACGTTATCCATCAATTTTGAATAATCACACGTTGTGGTTCAGATGGAAATAACTAAACAGTTGGTGACCTTTCGATATTTTGAAACGATGACGTCATACGTCAGATATCAGACGCCTAATTTCAGGCAGCCACACCCTGTAATACTTCAGACGTTATCCATCTATGGTTCGGATTCCACTTGGGTAAGCTGTAGGTGCATTATGGTATATTTCCAGATATTTTTGAAAGTCTGGCATCAATGCCTTATTTTTTCAAACGTCTGGCAACAGTGCCAGTCGCTTTGTCGTCTCTTATCTTTGTAACGTCTTGCGAAATAACAATAAGGAATCTCCTCATTGTTCATATAATTTTCTGCTTAGTTTTTATTCTATGTTTATAATCTCATTCTAGTAGTTTCCTATGAAAGCAAAATGATCCCATGTTATAATAATTATAAGCTTCCACTGAATAGAATACGTTTACCAACAAAACTAGACCGTGGACCGTTATTCATTCGATGGCAGAGCAGAATCTACGTCGGTTAACTTTTATTGTTTATCATTTCTGAAAGCATGTAGAAAATATGTATATTATTGAGTCGATTCTTGTTCATATACTTCTACAACCATAGACATGGATTTTGTATCGAAACTGAGACATAAGTGCTCATTTGTTGATCACAATGTACGCACTCCTATCAATAACATCAATGCAAATACTTGTGGGAACGGTGGCGTAGTGCACAAGATGCGCGATCCAAAAACGACAGGTCCACGGTTCTATTCCCAGTCTGATTATACTTTTTTTAATTAATCAAATTCAGCAAGCGCTGACGTTGATTACGTCATTTTCCATCATATTCGAGTTCCGACATTATCTGTGTCTGACACATCAAATCACGTGCCATCTCCCTCTAGTACTCTCTCTCTCTAACGCATCATATTTGATACCTTCTCTCTCTAACACATGGATATCCCCATGTTCTCTCTCTAACACATGGTTTTTCCTATACCTATGGTACTAGCCCTGTTGTTTAACTACTAGGATCGTAGTTGACTACTAAGTCAATGAAAAGACCATAGACGATAGGTACCCAATTCCCAACATTAGTGACGTACTAGACAAACTAGGAAGATGTCTGTATTTTTCTACGTTAGATCTGGCAAGCGGATTTCATCAAATTGAAATAGCCCCAGAAGACGTTCCAAAAACCACTTTCAACGTTGAAAATGGCCATTATGAGTACGTCAGAATGCCTCTCGGGCTGAAAAATGCGCCAGCAACTTTTCAGCGAGTAATGGATAACGTACTCAAGGGTCTTCAGAATAAAATATGTTTGGTGTACATGGACGACATAATATTTTCTACATCACTCCAGGAACACTTAATAAACTTAAAAAACGTATTTCAACGACTGAGAGAAACTAACTTAAAAGTCCAGCTAGATAAATCAGAATTTTTGAAAAAGGTAGTCGCTATATGGACTATCCAATTCCGAAAACAACACGAGAAATTAAAGGGTTCCTAGGACTGATCGGCTACTATCGAAAATTTATCAAAGACTAAGATTACAAAACCGTTCACAGCGTGCTCGAAGAAAGGCACAAAAATCAAACTCGACGAAAAATTCATCGGATTATTCAATAATTGCAAGACTTTACTCACCAACGACCCAATACTACAATACCTAGACTTTGATAAACCTTTCAATTTGACTACAGACGCCAGTAATGTTGCCATTGGAGCAATACTCTCCCAAGGACCTATTGGATCAGACAAACCAATTGCGTACGCTTCTCGTACACTTAATAATTCGGAACAGAACTACAGTACTACCGAAAAGGAACTTTTGGCGATAGTTTGGGGCGTAAAAGAAAAGTCAGAAGATTCTCATCAAGCTACAGCAGTGAAAATGAGAATTCACAGCTTAAACGTCCACCACCTATAAAAGGCAAAAAAATCAATAAAAGTCAAAGTTAGTCCCATTACATCATCAAATACATGCTTATAACTATATGTTCATTTGCAGGTAAATGTACATCTGTTCAATCAAATGAACAAACTGCTACAGCAAGAGAAGAATACACCAAGTAACAATCAGGAAACATTAACATCATCAAAAACTCCTAAACCTCACCAGGAAATAACAACTCCATCTATAAGCAAAACCATCCAAATAGATGCCAAAGGTAGATTGATGAATATGATGATCATTTTCTTGATTCACACATATGTTTTCAGCCTATCAGACATTATTGCAGAATGTTACAAGTATTCAGCAGCAGAATACTCAAATTTTAGCCCTTTTGAAGAATGAAAATACTTGTGGAAGTAGTGCCAAAATACCAGATTTTCCAGTTCCAATTCCTCTTCAATCTGAGGAAGATTTTAAAATATACTTGAGAAGTAATGGAAATATTGTGGTAATTTTCTAAGACACTACTGATTGTGCATCATATAACCTCAAATTTGCAGGTTTTATTTTTATCGAGAATTGGTGGAGATAATGTAGTCACTGTTATGACACCCTGCTCTATTCAAGTTGGCCTATACATGGTAGTAACAATATTACTTCTTTAACTGGGTTCGTGTATATTTAAGCAGGAGAAAGAATGGTGGATGTAGACATAAACACACTTATCTCAGAGTACAAATATCTATTTAGCATTTGAATCAATTAGACAGGCAAAGTCGGCGATATAAATAAGATTTCTTATATGTTTGGTGGTTGATCACAATCATAGTAACTTTCGAGATGTTTTCCTGAACTATAGAACTTACGTGAATTGAACTGAATACCGGCACAACAAGATGACTTTTATTTAATTGGACCAAAACCGAATTGTCTGATGGAAATCCATCTTTCACTGGTCTGCTAATTGACGTTCACTTGTAACACATTTCACGAGGGCGGCACTAAGATTACGAACTGAGGAACATTGTCTGGAGTCGAGAGCTTAACTGTTGGATCTTGGAACTGCTCTAACTTCTGATTCTAGTTTCAGAGAATTTATAGGAACTTTTCATGAGGAAATTATTGGAACCTCCCATCCCCACTGATTACCCTAAGTCGTGGTTCATGTCAATTTTGCCTAATGTAAACTACTCTAAAAGAGTGGTCATGTTAGGAATATTTAATATAAACTATTTCAGCTAAAAATATCATATTTCCTCGCTTCTGAGTTCAAGATAATGTAAATATAAGTTGGTTGAAGGTTACTGGAGTAATTAGTTTTCAGAATTTGTGCCTCATGCCCATAAATTATACACGAGCGAATTTGAAGTGTAAATAAAACTAACGTTCCTATTGGTGCCCTAATTTCCTCTCCTCGAAAGATCCTTCCTTCAATGACTTCGAGAGATTTTATTCAGAGTGTTTTGCTCAGTTCAGATGTGTATCACTACTGGTAAGTTCAGATTCAGATTTATTCAGAAATTTTGGTAAAGTACATTTTACAATGGTTTTACAGATTTCATCTCATAGGATATGAGTGAAGGATACCTAGACACTGAGTGCCTGTTCTGTTTCTGTTCACTCATATCTTTGGAGTATTGCGGTTGAAGTACAAAACAATGTTATTATATGTACAAGACAGCAATTTTTTTTGTTCTTCTGTAGTGGAAGGAGGGCGAAAGGAATTCCAGGAGAAAGACGAGTTTGATATGTATATTTTGCATGATTTATTAAAAAATCTCAAACATACGCGGGTTTTGAAACATTAAATGTCTGAGAGCGGTTTTGAATTTTTTTAATTTTCGTAAGTTCCTCAGAGATGGTGGTAGCATGTTGTATAATTTTTGACCGAAAAATAACAGAAATCTCTGGGTGTGGCTCTTTCTATATAGTGGAGTTTGAAGTGATGAGTTTTCACTGGATCTAGTTCTACTAGTTCTATGGGCGATGAATTTATCATTGTTTGAGTACATCCATAATAACGTTCGGTGTGTAGGTATATAGTTGTCTGATATTAAATAATCCTATTTCGTCATATAGTGTCTCTGTTGAAAATAGTTTACTTTTCCGCAGTATTATTTTCAATATCGTATTTTGTGTGGTAGATAAGGAAGAGTGAAGGTCCAAAACTGTTCCCTGTGGTACACCAACAGTAATATGTGCACTGGGACTTTGTTTTTCCCCGATTTTAACACTTCGTTTTCTGAGTGTTAGGTAATCTCTCAATAAACTCAATGCCATACCTCTCATGCCACATCCATATAGTTTGTTCAATAAGGTTTCAGCTGACCGTGATCCCCTGCCTTGAAAATAGGTGTTACTAAAGATATTTTCCAGTGAAGGGGAATTTTTATAATATGTGCGAGTGGTTTAGTGCCAGGAGCACAATTATTTTTAAGGTTGGATATTAATATAATAACTTCATTTTCACCAATGGGTTTCAAGAACAAGGATGAATTATTTACTGATTGGTCATTCAAAAAATTTCTCGGTGGGTTGCACTTTTCAATGTTAAGGTGGATTTATGCAGCAACATTTAACAATTATCAAGTAAGATTTATCAATTAACAATTATCGATTAAGAAGTGGTGAAAATATTGGCATTTATGCATGCCAAATTAACAATTCATGAAGAAATAGTACGCAGGCGTACTTGGCACAACTGTCCCTGCCATAACCTCATATTTTATGTTTGTTGATCTTTCGGAAGGTAAATACAAAAATAACTTGATTATATTTCCTGATCTAGAAGAAACTGAGTCACTTTTTATCATAATGATGTTATTGACTGCGAATTTTTTTATGTTAAAACAGAAAAGGCATAGGAGATCGTCTATCAAGCCTGTGAATAGACAGAGGAAAGAAAAGGGGCTTTTCAATAACTTGATCAAATCAATGTACTTGCAAGATTTGGAACCTTACCTTCTGCTACCATATGTCAAAACAAAGTTGGGGCCAATCTTATGCTCTCTCCTATGAATCATGGAACCAATCAGCGATCATCTGCGTACTATTTGCGCAGTAGAAGGAAATTCGGTTCAATTAAAGTAACAAAGTTAAAAGTTGGCCATCTTCTTACTTGTTACTTCTAAATTGATAATTGTTAATTGTCTGCATAAACACATTCATTGAAAACAGGGAGTTCAACTTATGATTGCTAATTGTTAATTGATAAATCTTACTCGATAATTGTTAAATGTAGCTGCATAAATCCACCTTTATTTGCCGATATTTACAAAATATTCATTGAAAATTTTAGCTTTTTCTGAATTATTCATTATTGATTCGCCATTTTCAAGTATGATTGGAGTATTTTCTATTTGATTTCTTTTGTGAGTATTTGTGGTAATGTCATTTATTATTTCCCAAGTTTTTTTGCATGATTCTGTTTCGATACTGCTTGTATTGCTTCTCTGATGCATCCGTGTGTTTATTCGACAGTTTTTTCCATGTTATCTCTTGTTTTGATTGAGTTTATCAGTCATATGGTTATCCATGGTTTCAACTTACGATATCTATTTTTTTTTGCATGAGATATTTTCTGTGGATTCTGAGATGTATTTTTGTAATTTTTCAATAAATAGATTATAGCATTGTGGTGGATCATTTAGTTCCAATATATTTTCCCAGTTCTCATTTTCCAACAATGAATTCAGTTTTTTTTTCATTAATTTTTGAATAATTACACAAGGCATTGTTTTCACATATTTTATTTTCAGGTGGTATAGTTATATATGCTAGAATAGCGAAATGGTCCGTCATTGCCGTTTGAATAATCATTGGGTCTATTTGAATTTTTTCATTTATGTATTTATTTCTTGTTATGAAAATATTATCAATGGCTGATGATGTTTCGTTTGTTACTCTTGTGGGTTCATTAATATATGATACAAAACCGTTCCCGTTTGATATATTGAGGTATTGGTTTACATCGTTTTAGTGATTATCTAATAGGTTTATATTTATATCACCTATGAATATCTCAATGTTTTTTTTTGTCAACTTTGAGTAATAAAGGTCTAAGTCATTCGCGTTTGTTTGAAAGTTTATTGAACGAAGTCTATAAGAGGCAGTGATGCCAAATGTATAGTTTTCTGAACTGTTTGTGTGAAATGTTATTCGTAGTAGTTTAGTTTCTGTTAGTGGAAATGTCTCGATATTTGCTGATATATTGTTTTTTATGTATATTATAACACCGTCGCATTGAAGTGAATTATACCGAAGTCTTCCCCCCTCTCCTTTTCCCCTTCCCTCAAAAGACTCCTTCAAATCACTATAAGTTACAGTTTCAATTTCTTCATGTTTATCTAGTATTTTCAAAAAATCTAACATGTTTGGAATATGGTACAGTAAAAAAAAGGGCTGACAGGTACTTCTTTCGTTGTCCGCATTGAACCTACCCACTGTGCAAAAACTCGTACTAATAACGTTACTTGAAGGTAACCAGGTTACGTTGTTAAGCCGCGTTTAGATTGCGCGAAATTGTTTCGCGCAAAAGTTTCGCGAAAATGTTTTGCGTCGTGTATACCTGGTACTCACCCCGAAACTTGTTTCGTTCGTACTCGCGAGTATGTTTCGTGGTGAGCCACTCGTCAGTCGGTTTTGAAACGCGCATCAAAGAGCCTCGCGTCTCGTGTTTCGTCTAGTGTAAACCGATTCTACTGTTTCGCGCCAAAAATGAACCAGGAGGATAGCATCCGCCTCATTGAACTTTATGCAAAGTACCGATTTTTATGGGATGCCAAAGATAAGGTGCACCATAACCGCATGAAGAGAGAGGATGCTTGGACGGAAATGGGTGCAAAATTGCAGTACCCTGTTGCTACCTTAAAGGCAAAAATGAAAACATTGATGGGTTCCTATAGGAGTCTGTTTCCACATTGGAATCTCCGACGAAATATGTCTTTCGACCACCATCGGCGTGTTCTTTTATTTCTTTTTCTTTTCTGTCTCAATTTCACATGCTGCACTCGAAGCTACAACCGGCATGCTTGTCTCGCGCAAACTGGCGGCTCACCTTGTTTTCGCTTGTCACCCGAAACGTTTCGCCCCGTGTAAACAGTCAAGGCCGAGACAGCGACTCGCGAAACATCTTCGCGAAACTGTTGCGCGAAACAATTTCGCGCAATCTAAACGCACCTTTACGTTATGATTCTTGTGCCCATAATGTCTCAAAGACTATCTTAGAGTCGTTATATGTCCACCAACGTAACAAAATCGCAGATACGTTAAATGATGGTCGAACCGGCTACGTTTCATGAAACTGCCCTGTTACATTGAAAATACATTCTGAAGTAGTATTTGAAACGAAGCTTTCATGTCATAAGCCTTTATTTTGTGACATTAAAAGTTCATCTCCCGAATGTACTCGACTTGTGAGTATACTACTCGCTTATAACGTTATTATTCCGAAGATCTGATTATACAGGGTAATTCCATATACAGGGTGACCCAAAAGTACGTGTTTGCTCCATATATCGATAATGCTGATATATATGAAAGACCGTCTCCTATAAAAGTTAAAAGGTACCAGAAATAATACCACGTTATGAAAATTATTACAGATGCACTGGGTATTGCATTTTTCCGTAATAGCAAAAAATAGAATTTGATAGATTGATGAACTCCAGGAAGAACCTAAATTGCAATAAAATACAGGTTGTTCCATTCGAAAAAATACGGAAAAATGCAACTGTATGCATCTGTAACTATTTTACAAATGTGGTCTATCTGGTGCCTTATAACTTTTATATAAGACTCTTTTCCATTTATATCGGCATTATCGATACATGGAGCAAACACGCACTGTTAGGTCATACCCTGCTCTTCATCAAGACGACAGCTTCAACAAATTCCATCATCACAAAAAGAAATACCTACCTTCGAATGCTCAAATTGCACCTGGTTTCTCCTGAATCATAAAAAAATTTTATCATGTTGAACAAACAATTTGAGAAAAAATAATTCATTATTTTGTGACAGTTCAGAAAGTCCTTAAATTTATCCATTGAGAATCTTTATATATGGTGTGCAGTCAGTATAATTTACAAATTATGTTCACCAGCTTCGTTCCAGATAACATGAAAATTAAAAAAAAATATATATAAATATATGCGATGAGCTTTGTTTTTATTATCTATACTATTTGATTTATAGTTACACATATCAAATTATTCAATGCGAATTCGGGGTGCACCTATTACTATAGAATAAACAGCTCATTAAAAATTCAACTGAAACTATTAATTGTAAAATAAAACATATTTGATTCTTCAGCATCTTCATCACTTCATTTTGGTAAGAAGCAAATAAACCAATTTATTGGGTGATTCATGATGATTCACCTGAAATACCAAACAAAATATCAATAATTCATCTTAGAATTAGATAAATTTCACACTACCTCATTTTTCTGATGTTTTCGATTTTTTCACCTCATACTTTGACAAATGGTGGCTCATTAGAGTTTTTCCTTCGATATTATTTATTGCTCTATAGGTAGGTACCTACCTAATGAAAAAGGTATGGTCCCAATAACACTTATGTTTTAGTTAATGTTATTCAATAGGTATAGTTTTTTTTCCATATCCATCTGCATATTTCCTTTGTATTAATATACTGTGGGCACTTTCCAGATTTCATAAAACATTCATGACCTGTAAACAAAAATGAATCTATCAAAAGTGACCATCGATTTGCTTTTCATGATTTTAATCAAAAAATCACATTATACACAAGATTCAAGAATGAACTAACCTACAAATTTCCATTAACTTAAAAGACTTGATGTTTCACTATATGAGACATACAACAGAAATTACCATCATAGAGACAATCAACCTTAAATTTTGATATGCAGTCTGTCAGAAAATGATTATATAATTGATAAAAATGAAAAACTCACCTCACTACACAGTCACAGCAAACTTTTATATGTAGGTAACTGGTTTCTTACACTACGGACACAAAACATATTCCTCAGATGAACTACTATCACAACAAAATATAAAAACCTAAAACTATATCAAGTTAAAATGTAAACCAAATTCAGGCAGCGTCACAACAAACAAAGAAATCAACCAAAATGGCGGAATGGGGAGTCAACAGCTCGAATGAGATTTGTAATAACGTATATGTCATGAACAAAGTTCGCGATAAGATTATCACAAACAACGATCAAAATAACGTTATGTAAAAACCTCCTGGGGATGAAACAAAAAAGCATTGAAGTAAACGTGCAAATATTGATATCACATTGACGTTTTTGGTACATTTAGCTATAATGTGGCAGCGATGTTTTCTTGGAGATGTAACAAATATGGCCCAAATAAGGAGTGAACGATAACGTCACATATACATGTTATTATAGCTAATTAGAGATGTTTTCTCAAAAATGTAAGCATGGGTGCAAGGTTGCATGGTTGCATGGTTGCAAATTATCCCTGTGATGTTTCTTTCTTAGTGGGTCGATAGTTTTACGTAGTCTTCTTTGCACTTTAGAATGTTTATCTTGTTTTCTATGGTGACGTAGATTTTTTCAGATACGGTCCAAACATTTCTTAGGCCAACTTTTTCTACACATTTGGAGAGTAGTGTTACTCGCTGACTTGTGAGATCTTCTCTGATTACCAATCCAGGTCCCTTTTAACAGTTTCTTCTGGGTAAATATTGCTCGTTTGGCTTCGGAACTATTTAGCTTCATGAAAATCCCTCTTGCCTTGTTTTCGTTTTTTTATCCCACGCGGTATCATATTTCAATATCTTTACTCGAGAGTTTGGTGTTCATTTTTGAGTTGAATAGTTGGATGAGCTGTTCCCTGAGATGATCATTCGTGTTCACCTTGTAGTTAAATATTCTTAGATTCATTCTTCTTGTTTCTTGATCCATAAGTTCGAACTTTTTTCCAGGAGACATTTGTCATTGTTCGTTATTTCAATATTACTTTGCAGTTTATTTATTTCCGTGTCGGATTCCTTCTTCATCTTCGAAAAAGCATCTTGTAACTCTTCCAAGTATTTTTCTAATTTCGATAACTTTTTGTCAATCGTTTTTATTACAGCTGCTGATATATCATTCACGATGGTATTCACAAACGTATCTGATTTTAGTGATTTATTTACTGCTATGTTAACTGCACTTTCGATGATTTCCCTTGTGAGAACCATCATTTTTTATCACTTCACTATTGATCGTAAGTTTAGATTAATTTGTTTTTTTTTGTACTCATTACTGAACTGAAAATGTATTTTATTTTGCTTTAAAGAGGAGCACCGGTTTAACGTGTCTACACGTTGCTGTCCATAGACATAGTTTAATCTGTAGTCATCTTATTGTGCTTTGTATTCACAAAATTTCTATTATGAACGTTCATACATGATATTCATTCTTGTAATAATATAACTAGACTTGTTCTTAAAATAATCATCAAACCTTGGTAGACGAGATTGCCATTCTAAATGCATCTAATTCGAGTCTCCCTCCATGAAATATTATTACAAGAATTCTTCCTCATAAGTATAAATATAGCTTGGTACTTATAGGAAGAGAATATCGCCGGAGAACATAAAATCTGTTTATATTTCGAGCCGACCGACCTAGCGACCCATATAAATATTAAAAACAGGTGGCCACCGAATATGGCTGGTACCTGATATCGAACTCGTTACAATTCATTCATTAGTTTTTCTGGACGATAAAATATATTGACAAAATTTGGCATCATTACAGTCACCAAAACCAACCGAATTCTTAAATATTTGCTGACTGATGAATTGGCAGCCCAGTTTAGTTTTTTTGGAAATAGAGAAAAAAATTGGTTTGGGAAACTGAGGTTGTTTGGAATTATAATAACTATTCCTTGGGTAACTATGGTTCTATTTTCTAATTGAATGTCAATATTTGAAACGGCGATTTCTGTGTCCATTTGAAAAAACTTCATATGAAAATATGATATAGGATTGACAAAAATCAAGAGATAAAATTTGATCAGAAATGAATGAGGATTTCAGGAATAATTTTTAATATTGAGAGAAACCAGTGGCGCACCATAAATGCCAGAAGAGGCAGGTGAACTTCTGTACGAACGCCACTGGCGGAAATGGAAAAAAATATTATACACTAAAAATGCCTCTTGATATGATATACAAGTGTGCCAAATTCGATTGAAATATCTATAGTGGTTCCACACATATTGATAAAAAACTATTTTTGAAAAACTGCCACCCTATATCTCAAAAGTAAGGATGTTTAGGCTCTTTTTCAGTTCATACATTTATATGAAGTTTTCTTCAAAAAATGGGCTCAAAAATCGCCCCCTCAAATTTTGAAATTCAATTAGAAAACTGTATACTTATTACCATGAAGTGAATTTTTTTTAAATTCCATAGAATATCATTTTCCATTAAGATTTTTTTCTCTAGATTCTGTTTAGAGAGGTATTGGGAACTGTACCAACTATGAGATAGAGAAGGTGGTGAAAGTGTGGTTAAAGCATGCCCTACAGAGAATGAAGAAAGCCGAAATTAAGGCTGGGAAAGGCCAGACACTTTGTCCAAATCCGGGACAGGGGGGGTTTGGAGGAAACAGCAGTGGGCGGTTACCAAATCGTCATAAATCAACGGTTATCCTTGTTCAACGAACGATCTTCTCATCTAGTACGGGTGATATCGCGACTGACGTTTTTATTCGCATTGCTCGATAATCTAATATGCGAGTAATACTGGGATGCTGTCTCTCAGTTTTCGAGAAAACAAAACTGGCGTAGATTCAAATCAGACTTGCTGCGGATCTTCAACTTGATGATTGTGTATACCAAATCAATTTTTACGACATTTTCTCTAGGCCAAGAACTTTTTTATTCTGAAAAAACACAAAAAGTACGATTTTTCTGTAAAACACGTTTTTTATCGTTCCTACCGTTATATTTCTGGAAATAATTGAGCGATCGGACTGATTTTTTTTTCAAATTGAAGTATACATGATAGCGCTTCTTGCCATATACAATATTGGTGAAAAATTCATGTTCATCAATTTCTAGAACTGTAGCAAATTTCAACTTGTTATTTTCGGAATGACAATTTTGAGTAATCGAGAAAAAATTTTATTTATGAAAATTTTTGTATACATGCTGCGAACAAAATTGAGCCAATAGATGAAATAAGTTTCCAGAATGAAAATTTTTCATGTAGCAGATATCTACATGTACTTATTTAATGAGACAATACTACATTATCGCGCGCTCGGCGCTCGGCTCTCTCCTCACACAGTCAGCCAACTGGTCTTTGTGTTCATAATGTGTAGTCGAGCTTTCATCAGTATATCAAATGAGAGGAAAATATACATTATTGGTATGAATGAAGTATCTACCTATTTAATGAGTTGGTATTAAATAACTCCATTCATTTTTTTATGTTGACAAAATAATAGTTGAACACATTGCTGCCTCATGATGGCATATTATGCCTTCTTCCAGTCCAATTCTGGCATCGTATAGGTTAGATAATTCTCCTTCGGTTAGGTATGCCATCATGTGAAATCTGTATAACTTCATAAAACATTGTGTATACTAAACGTTTGTGGTATACTTATCCGATTTATCATGAAAGTTTCATGGTATAATATAATGGAAATTGCATTGTAATTAAAAAATCAGACAAATGTTGATTGAAAAGAAAAAAACACGTAAGTTGCGATATAAAATTTTAAAGAATCAAGCATTGTCTTATATCACTCACTGAATATCGAATTTTTTCGTAAAACTGACAGATGCCACTCGGTAAACATTCAGAGGACAACTATTATGCTTCCGTGGAACAAACAAATCTCTCCGAAATATTCGACGAAAGTAGAAAAATGGCGTCTATACCTATTTGGAACTATGTCTAGTTGGGCAGTATCCCCTACCATCATTTTTTCAAAAAGTTCAAAAGGAGGTACCCATTAAAAATGAACTTATGAATTTCGTGATTTTATTTTCAATTTCTGAAAATTGAGATTCTGAAAATATTTTCCCGACTTCTTTAGGTTGGATTTCAAAAATGACATTGTTTAGATTTCGGGAATTCAATAATATTCCATTTCTGGTATTACCGAAGTTTACACGAAACGGAAATTATTATGGTTGAAACGAGCAATTTGGAAAATCCATGTTAACGAGTTTTCAAAAAATACACGTTCAATGTATTACTGACACCCCTTCAATTGTTTATATTTTCAAACCATTTGTCGTCATTTAAATGCTACAAAGGATATTCAACAATTTATTTTTAATAAGCATTTTGCATGTTTGAAAAAAACCTGTGACTCCACACAGTCCAAAACAATGAGTGAGAGTAGATGCGATACATTCGCCTGCATGTGTGCGGAACGAGGATCGAACACTTTATCTGATAATCGACGGTATATTCACCAGTAGGTAGGTACCTATGATGAATATTTGTATTCTATAAACATTATGAAAAACCAGGGTTGCGACGTTTTGAATCGAATAATGAAAATATAAGTAATTGATTTGTGCATTATTTCCATATTTGAAAAATTATGAAAAATCAATATGAATAGAAAAAATCAATCTTCAAATCGAAAAATCTTATTTTGTTGATTTGAAAAAAATCATGATGCTTCGCAACTCTTACAAAATTTGGATAATTCTGTATCTATTCATATGAACAGCTTTTCAAGAGTCATATAAATTACGAGGTATAACATTAAAATAGCCATACGAAGTGATTGGGAGATTGAGAGCTACTTTCAATAACGTTGATAAGTTATATTCTCGGTTATTATCAAAGACATTCAAATACAGGTTATTATGAATATTATTTATTTACGAATAATAATGAATAATGACTATATTTTCCTAAGGCCTTCATTCTTCTACTTTTTATTTCTTTGATTTTTGAGGACTGCTTTCACTACATATTTTGTATTTTGGATATTCATCTCCCGTTGGTCCCAATATATGTACCATTTTCAAAATCATATACATTCCACATGAGAATACGATATCATTTTCTTCTACATTTGGATTTTTAGATCTCATTACACCTTTGAATTTCAAAATTTCAAGCTTTTCCTATGCAAATCCGCAAATTCATCATTAGTTGCACCAATAATTTCATAATACTTATTATGGTTCCAATCTATGATATTGTGTTGACTGACTCGTTTTTTCATCTTCATATTTTGGAGTATCACCAGAGGGCGCAAATATCATCGGACAATTCGCGCTCTGGACTTCTTGTGAAAACACCAGTCCATATTTCGATGTGATTTTTTTCTGTAGGAACATGGGGATTCAAACTAGGTCCGATACTATTTGAAAAGTGTTTTTTTTTATTATTCGCCAAATTCGATATGTTCAGGAATATTTGTATACCTTTTGTATTTCATATTTTTGAAAATAAAATAGTATTTCCATTAGCTGGATCACTTATCTACTTGATGAAGTCAATAAGTCATGAAAATATTGATTACTTTACTTTATGACAAGTCTATAGAGAAAGAGTGCTATTCGTTATTGCTCACTTCTTCAGCACCCTCTACTTCAAAATTTAGACCTTTAGGATATTACATACAGTATGGTGGAAATGTATGGAATAAATTCATTATCTCTAACGTTTATGAATTTTAAGGATAATCCCGAGACAGGTCGATTTTTATTTTCAAATTGACATCTCTTAATATACATACCCACTGAGCAATGTAATATTTGTTCAATATTACAGCAACCCAACAATGCAAGGTTGTAATGTTTGTCGCTACCTTACTGCAAGATTGCAGCAACCGCTGAAACGGACCTTCCCTAATATAACAAATTCAATATTTCTTGATAACACATTCTAGCAAGGTTCCTGCAACATTACATATAAATTGAATGAAATTTATTTTTTTTATATTTTGAATGTAATGTTTTCAGTAAGGTTACTGCAATATAACATGTGATGTATATGAAAATTACATATTGAATATTCCTACTACCACCTTGTTGCAATATGGCAGTGACTACTCAATAGAAAAGTATGTGTGAAGCATATTGAAATCTTGAGAATAAAAACACAAATTTCAAACATAAAACATATAATTCACAAAATGAACGCAAAATACACAAAAAATAAAATAAGTGATAAACTAAAATTAACATCCACAAAATACTTCTTGAAGTGGCAGCCCAATATTCAGTAGGAAAACTGAAACAAAAAACTACAGATGAAATATGGTGATAATAATAAAATCAGTAACTTGATCTAATCATTATTGACCTCTGAGTATATGGCGATCACCTTTTCTTTTCTATTCTTTGATTTTATCAAAACGACTATACAACTTCACGTAAACATTTTATTGACATTTGCGAAAATTTCTTACGATGATTCTGTTTCTAAAAACCTCACATTCAATATCACGATAAAAAAATGCATCTTACCTTGGAACTATATCCATGTGATGAGAGTGCACTTTATCACTTACTCCAATATATCAGTTGAAAGGAAACCTGTGCAATAGTCCTGTGAATTGCAAACCGATACACAAAGAACAAAGAACTTGACGAAACAACAATGGCTGACTGTCGATGAGACTGATGCGAGATCTCTGATGAGTCTGATGCGATGATGCAATGATCCTCCGATGATCGAACCGATTCCACCCGATACAACACGAGTGAAAATGTAATGAAGTTACAAGGTTTAGGCAATATTACAAATGAAATTGAATAAAAAATTAAATTCATAACTTGCTATAAAATTGTTTATAGATTGTTCATAGAATGTTGCGAATATATTGAACTTTTATAGTTGAGACAATATTGCAATTGAAACTTGATCAAAAGTTACTTTTGTAACTTGCAATGCATTTGTTGATGGATGGTTCATGTAATGTTACAAATGTAATGAAGTTACAAGGTTTAGGCAATATTACAAATGATATGAAATCAAATATTGAATTTATAACTTTCTATAAAATTGTTCATAGATTTTTCATAGAATGTTGCTAATGTAACGAACTTCTATAGTTGAGACAATATTGCAATTGAAACTCGATCAAAAGTTACTTTTGTAATTTGCAGATCATTTGATAGTAGGTTTTTCTGTTATGATTGGGAATATAACATCACAAGAAGCGTTATGCAATATTGTCATGCTATATTATGGGAGCAAGCCGCAAATAATATTGAACCAATATTTTGTAACATTGCATGTTCAGTGGGTACGGAGTATGTGACGTCATCCGCGTAGTTGTGGTGACGTCATCGATTATTTTTTTGAATTAGAACATACCCCGTCCATTTTTTTTTCGGAAGGTATATTCATTATCTATCTGACGGTATACTAATATTAGGAAAATAAAGTAATACAGGGTGAGAAAAAAATTATTTTATTCAATATTTACAACGGAAATCGTTACAATAAATAATCAAATTCGTGACGATCTGCAAGAATACAATGTGATAGACAGATAACAAATCATTGTCGAACTTCGCTATCGTTTCTGAATATATTTGTGAAATATTCACTCGTATTCGTTCTTTCAAATTATCTGATCTTTCCGGCTTCTTACATAAACTTTGCTCTTCAGATAACCTCAAAGGAAAAAATCGAGAGGAGTTGAATCAGGAGATCTAGTTGGCCATTCGATTTACCCTCTCCGACCTATTTAGGTAATTGTGCACATTGATAGCATAATGAGGTTGTAAATATAAAATAAATTTTTCCCACCCTGTTTAGAAAATGGATATACCTTCCAGAAAAAAAATTTAACAGGGTGTCTTTCTATTTAAAAAATAATCGATGACGTCACCACAACTACGCGGATGACGTCACAAACTCCGTATGTATATCAAGAGATGTCAATTTGAAAATGAAAATCGACCTGTCTCAGGATTTCCCTTAAAATTCATATGCGTTAGAGATAATGAATTTATTCCATACATTTCCACCATACTGTATATATTTTTTGAATAGATTTAAGAATTCCTATATCAAAATGCCATTAGGTAGCATCCTGTATATATAGTGTCAATACCCGATTGCAAATTATCATTCAGTTATACAATGTTAAATACAACACGGTTTCATATTTATACTGTTCCCTCTCTACTTTTACGTATTGAGATCTGTTCAACATTCAAATCATCGCAATGATAAATCCTAAATCGATCCCCGGTAAATAGAAGCGACCTTTGTCGATAGGTTTCTATTCATTCATATTGTATACCTTTTGGGTGTATATATAAATATTCTTATTTAAATATCATACATACCTATTCCTCATTATGTATGAGAATTTTTTCATTGTGAACAATTCAGAATATTTTTATTTTCCACGCAATGTATAATTATTTTATACATATAATATACCATATTTACTAGCAAACCTAGCAAACTGATTCATATAAATTTCTATTTCCTATTCTAATTTCATAATATCACCCGTACTATCGATTGTATCGTGTTTATAATCTACTTCGTTGAGTTTCACCAGGGGGCGCAAATATCATCGGATAAATCGTGCGTATTTCTGACGTTGTAGAGCCTCGGCTCTTGACTTTCTGTGACGATACTAATCCATATTTTGATCTGATTTTTTTTGTGTAGAAAGATGAAGGTTCGACCGAGGGAGGATGCTATCTCAAAATTGATTATTTGATGTAGAAATATTTTTTTTTGATTCGCCAAATTGGCTAAAAATTTGCTATGTTCAGATATATTTTTATATCTTTTCTTTTCGAAATTTCGAAAAAAGAGATAGTATCCTCCCTAGCTTGATCCTTTATCTACATGATGGGATCAAAAAATCATGAAAATATTGATTGGTTTTCAAATGAGAAGTCAAGAGCGGGAGTGCTGCATTCGGTATTCTGCGCGTCCCATTGCCCACTCTTAACAGTAACAAGACTAGCGTATGGATATTGTGAGGGTACATATTTTGTCTCCAATGATGTTTTTTGATTTTTTTTATTCATATATAGTTTATGGATAGATATATATCTAGAATATTGATTTTTTTGGATTACACATTTTCTGTTTTCTTGAGTTATTTGATGCACCTCTGGGTGAAAATTTTCAAGAAAATCAATTTGAAAAAAAAAGTTTGAAAGAGAGTATTATTTTTCATATTAATTTCAGTATTAATTTTCAGAAATCAATACAATATCTGATAGAATTGATGAGACAGTTAGTTGTGAAACATTAGAAATTGATTCTGACCACTCTGATGAGCTACCTTTTGAAATTTTTGAAAATAATGAATTTTTGTCGTCATCTGGTTAGCTGGGTAGAAGCCTTAGCAAGGATATTTCAGTATCTGATCGATCCAACTATTCAGAGGTTAGGTCAGCCGATTCACCAATCTCACGGATAAAATTCGCATTTTTAACTATTGCAGCCTATCTCAAACATGCTGGATGAAAGAGCTCAGAGCAATGTTTACACTGAACTCTTTTTTTTTCACACATTTATTGCAATGAATACATAACTTTTCAACTTTGTTTTGACTGTTAAGATCAGGACGTGTATCGCCCGCCATGTTGCCATACGCCATTATAGTCTACAAGACAGGGAAAATGTTATATATTGGACGATGACGATAGGTATCTGCTCCTTAATTGATAAACCTTTTTAAGGGTATTTAAAATGGTTTAATTTTTTTACTTTCCCTTTGCCCTAATAAGAAGGACAAGTAGGAATCAGAATCTTCAATATATTGTAAGCCGCTATTTAGGAAGATAATAGGTCTATGGTCTTATCCTTAGTTTAGTTGTTCATCCATTCTAACCTATTAGGAAAACATGGGAAGAAATCTGACCTCACTTGACATTTGGATGTCTATGATCATAGAACACGAAACTCACATTTGCTGATACCACCTACAGACTATCCAAGTCCCAGAAAAATTATCTAAATGTAATTTTTTATAATTATTCACCCGATGATCACAAGTTGCTCAATATCTGCTCATTCAAAATGAAAATTAAATCATTATTTTTGAAAGTTTTGTTTCTATAGTACTGAGAAATATATGAATACAATATAATTTCCTAATGTTATGTATTATGCATCTTTTGATAACTATAGTTTGATTACCGTATATATATACAGGGTGTTTCATAGTGGGTGGAACATTAGAAGTACCTGGAGAACAGAAAAACCGATCATTTCGATAATTTGTGGGCGTGGATAATCAGACTTGCTCTATCCGTCTAAAATATTTTCATCAACTCAGTGTTGCCGCTTGTATCAGAAAGTAGTAGCTACTTTGTTATTTCAAATAGAACACCCTGTATTTTGTTAGATTTTTGAATTCTTCCTGAAAATCTGATTTTGTCGACCTATTATACTTGGGGTATAGCGAAAAAGATTACAGAGATATAGGGTGTGAAAAATCGAGATTTTTTAACTTTAGGAATTTTTTGTGTCGAAACTAATCATTTCTGCTGAAAACGGCTTACATGTCCCTATCTTATCTTTCCATTTACTATCTACTGACATTCAATAGAAACAAATAGAGGGTGATGCAAAACTCAAAATTCTGAACCACCCGTATTCGTTTCAATTAAATATCAATCGACAGTAAATGAAAAGTTGAGATAGGGACATGTGAGCCGTTTTGAGCAGAAATGAATAGTTTCGACACAAAAAATTCCTAAAGTTGAAAAATCTCGATTTTTCACACTCTATATCTCTGTTATCATTCACCCTAGACCACAAGTATGAGGCATTGACGAAATCAGCTCTTCAGGGAGAATTCATAAATCTAACAAAATACAGGGTGTTCCATTTGAAATAACAAAGTAGCTACTACTTTCTGATACAAGCGGCAACACTGTATTTATGAAAATATTTCAGGCGGATAGAGCAAGTTTGATTACCCACGTCCACAAATTTTCGAAATGATCTGTCTTTCTGTTCTCCAGATACTTCTAATGTTCCATCCACTGTGAAACACCCTGTATATCAAGCTGTAACTCCCTGTTCAATCGCAGTTTTCAGATATTTCACATATTTCTGTTGTATTGTAATGTATTGTCTTCATACATTTTTGAATGATATATTGTATTGTCTTCACTACTTTTTTTATCGATATTGTACCCTCCACTTGACTTGCAACTAACATAATGTAGTCAAATAAATATTAACTATCTATACATTTCTTCATTCTATAGATGATTTTTTACTACTATGGAAAAAAGAAAATTGAGGGACTCATGAAAAACCAATGTAAATTTTACGCGATAACATAAAATCTGTGAAGTTGGTCTATGACTGCATCGCTTTGGTTGAATGACGTTTCACATTATTCGCCATATTGAATTAAATTTGCAAAAAATGCATAATAAAATGGTTGAAAAATCGTAGAATGTTTGTTCCTTCTATACGGAATTTGAGTGTATTATTACGTACTTGGTGAACAACAACAAGAATCTAAAAGGCATGAGCAATATTCTTCGTGGAAATATACCATATTTCACCCATAAATACAGTATTGATAAGAACAGAATCATATCGATGTATTACTTTCATTTCATGAAACATATACATTTATTGATGATAACCCACAGCTCCTTACTTTATGCGACATTGACGAAAACATAAATGTAAAATAAATCTCAAAAACACTTGTTATCAATGATAAATAACATTTTTTGAAATGAAAATAAATATTTCTCGAAAATAATCTACGCTCCTGTTATTCTGGCATCTGCCAGCTGTCAAGAGCCAAGGAAATTATCATTTAGGGTATGGTCCGTAAGCTAACCAGGTTAACCATGACTCAACAACTCCGGTTAGTGATCGGTTGCCTGAAAACTGGTTTCATTACGGACCACACGGACAACAGTGACAACACGGATTGACACAAGGACTCAAATATTTGCCCGCCAGTTTGTTGGAATATTCACAAAAATTACGTTTTTACACTTTTTATCATTGTATAAGTATAATGGAAAAAAGAAGTAACTTTGTAATGAATGAGATTCTCCTTACTAGCAGAAGTAGTGAAAGTGAAGATGATAATATCAGAGGACTTTTGGGCTTTGGGTGAGGGACGTATTCAAATTTCTGAGGAACGAATCAAAATTAATTATTTTCCATAGTTCTCAGACCAAGAATAATGACTTTTGTAGTGGATGTGATAGACTCAAGAACATAATATCGGATGTACTGAGGTGGTAGCAGCTTATGGGACATCATTCTGAGCCGACTGTTTGAATATTCCTTTTGAGATATTACTCCCACAATCGAAATGCCTTCTTATTATCTGCTTCTAATATTGTTTTCAAGGGTGTTCAAGTCAAGGTACCTTTATTTCCAGGCGACAATGGAAACAGGTACATAATGCAATCAAATTGATATCCTATGAAATGAAATATATATATACAATAAACTGATGAAATTATTTTTTCTATCTAGATTACCTCCATTACAACTCAATTACTGAAAAGTGCTTAACGAACTTTTTTCGAATATTATGCGCCAGGTGTGCTGTCAGTTGTATAATAACTTGACAAAATAACCGGAATAACCGACCTCCCAAGAACGGTTTCTCTGGTTGTATATTCTGACCACTTTTTTCAGGAACCGTGTCCCGTAAGTCACGGTAAGTTCAACCCTTCGGTTTTTTCAGAGTTAACCATAACATTGGTCACGTTCGGTAAGCTTACGGACCATACCCTTATTAATTTTGCACTAATGTTTTCGGAAAATTAAGGTTGTCGTCATAGCAACCTGTCAAATCAAGGCATCTGATTGGCTTGAAACAACAGGAACAACATTTTCAGTTATAATTTCAAGGAAATTCTTGAGATAAACGTCAATATTTGATATAAATGAGAATAATATGTAAATAACTAGCATAGTGTCGTTAACATAAACAAATATTTCATCATCAATCTCTATAAGTTTCTTATAAAACTCTAGTAGGAATATAATATAGATCGTTCGCCGCAGGAGAGTTTTCATGAGAATAAATTTCATGCAATGATAAATTGATGATCAATCATGAAGAATTCACTCACCTGATGCTACAATATATCTTCCACAAGGTGATATCTTCGCACATACAGTGTTCATGAGATAGGTATCGAGCTTAGCTAGTAATTGTCCTTTCAGATCCCAAATGGCCATGTCACACTTATTGGAACATGTCATGATGAACTTTCCATTGCTTGCGATACCCATACCAATGATATCTGTTTCATGGAACTGAAAACCAAATTCACATTAATTTAGTATCAACTGAATCTATTATTTGATATATGAAAATCTTATATTTTAGAGAGCGGTTTAGTTTCAGAAATTGGAGGGAGAATTTTATGTTAAAAACATCTCTTGGACCTCTCCTTGAAAAGTTACAAGGAAATTAGAAAAACATTTTTTTATTTGGAATTTTAGAAATAAAAAATTCGCGTATTTTGAATCTTCAATATCTAAAATAATCACACTAACGTTGAAATGGCTAATATACATTTTATGTATGGTCGTGTCAATGAAAATTCTTCGGAAGCTAGGCGGCTCTATTATGCGTAATACCTTTTTTACACATTTTTTCACGTCTTCACTATTCACCAACGTTTCTATGAAATGGTTACTTCTCTTTTGAGAAACGAATAACTGCTAAAAAGAATGGTGGCATTGAAAGAAGCAGAGGTTTTTAATACACTGATGAGAAAACTCCCAGAAAAGAGTTCTTTGCTGATTTTTTTAAACCTGTTATAGCCAAAAAATGGCAAATAATGAATGTTCTTACAGAAAAAATTACATTACGAAAATCATTTCATTTCAACAGTAAATAAACATTCTGTTAAAGATGCAGTCTGCTGTAAAAGCAGAAATGAAATTCTATAACAAGTGTAGAAAGTGACATAATTCGCACGAGTAGTCGTTTGGTTCGAGCCGCATACACACATAAAAAGAGTATGGCTTGTTTATATATACTGGAATAAACGTCTGCTCATATTCAAGACTATTATGTTTCCAACTAAATACACTCATACCAACGTTATAAATTTCTTGAATCGTAAATGAATGGAGTTCCTCGTGAGAATAATACAATATTTCAGATTGATAACACAATATATTCAAATCAAGACAATCATAATCTCTCAATGACTCGCATTTTTAAGTTTTAGCTGTAGATTGTTTTGTATCAAGCATTTTATCAAATTAGAGGAATTATATCGATTTCTTGAAATGAGAATCATCTTCAACTTCCGTTCTCTTATTGGGGCTCTCATCAATCACATCATCACTAGCAGACCTTCTTCTTGACAACCTTTCCCCCTATTCGTAGAGATTATTTCTGAACTTGTCCACCAGTTTACCTCGCAATAAACTTGTATCCCTCTGGTTTCAAACTACTGAAAAATATAAAATATATCATTCACAACTCCATGTAGGTACAATGTGAGAGATAATCTGACTCAGCACAATGTATGGTCATTATATTTCTTCAAATCTGGGTTCACATTCTTAATACTGAATTCATTTTCCTTGGATCGAAATTTGGTAAAAAAATGTAAAAATATGTTAGGTATAATATGCTATATCAAAATACCTAGGATGTCTACAAGTTCAAGAAGCTCTGTTCCGCACTGTTCAATCCCAACCAATTTTCACTCACTATGCCGATCCTGGTTATTCAAGTTTTTCACGAATTATCAGTTTTCGAGATGATATAGCTACGTTAATTGATTGGATATACATTATACCTACCCAACAATGAACGTCGATAAGATATAGGCATGTAACTTACCCCTAAAAGTGGTAATTATATCCTCAGATATCTCCTAAGACCTTAGTTTTTCTTTCATGGCAAGCCAATATTTCTATGCCAATAAAATAGGTTGAACTGGTTGAACAATGATGGATGCACGACAAGAGCACCGAAACAACACACTCACACCGTTTGGCAACATTCTCGGCTCGAAGGGATCGCAATTATATTCAAGAAAATGTTATGGTCAATCCAAAGAAACTTTCTCAGAGATTTACTTATTCAGAGATTAAATGTTGAATGTTATTTTGAAAGAAGACATTCCGTGTTATATTTTTCAAGAACTTAATTATTTTTTCTGGATACGTTGAATTTCTTGAATTGAACATTTTGTTATACCAAATGAATATTCCAGTGAAATAATTTTCTACAATTGACATATTCAATAAATGCATTTCAAATAAATTATTTCAGAAGAAGAATGCGCTTTTTCAAAACAAGAATTGGACGTTGAACAAATATATCGTTTTCATTTGAGAATTTGTTTTTATGTGTGTAGCAGCACACATTTTTCGTAAATGAAATCATACATTTGTGTGTGCCGTCGTCGCCCTGCTGAAGTATTCAATTGGTCGAAGTCTACTGTCGGTTATCTTCTGTAGGAGGATGTCTGAAATAACCAATTTGCTAGCATCAGTGTGCAACTCAATTTCTGCCTGACTATCGCATGTCGCCAACATAGAGGTCGATCCGCCAAACGGTTCTTCAGTACTTCGAACACCTCCTGCTGTTCGCTTGACCAACGCCAGGGTTCATCATACTGCAAAATCATACATGAATTTTCTGAAATACGACGCTGATTCTAGGAACTGCCGTACGAATGAACATCCTCGGGTTCAGGAAAATTCAAAACCGCCTGTACTACTCGCCTACTAGGTCGAATACTATCTGCATTTAACTCATTGCCCAAATATTTTCTAAGCCTTTGTAAGAACGAGCATTTCGTCAACTCGAGTTTAACACCTGCCTTTTTTATATGATCCAATAGTAGATACAACAACTCCATATTCTCTACCTCGCCTGCCGAATGTAGCAACAAGTCATTCATATACGCCAAAAAGGGACTCGCAAATAATCTAATGTCCATCTGGAGTGATAAACGTCGTTTTAATTCTTATCCAAAACCGCACAAGATACGACGTTCTTCATTTTCGATGGTGAGCCCCAAACGTTCAACCATCGCCAGAGCCATCAAATTTTGTTCACTTTCCAGTTTCAATATTCTCCTCATATTCTCGCCATTAACCCTCACAATTCCCCGAAAACAACTATCCGAAGAATCTACCAAAGTCTCACCGAACGCTGTGAACTGCTCGCATTATTATTATGACTGCGTGGATCACTATGTACTGATCCAGAAAATGCATCTTTATGGGGTTCGGGAAGTTGCCCAAGATTGGATGAGGTCCTATCTAGAGAACAGGTCACAAAGAGTGATAATCCAAGGTGTTCACAGTCAGTCCTTGGCCTGTAAACAAGGGGTTCCACAGGGATCTATACTCGGACCACTGCTTTTTCTTATTTATGCGAATGACTTGATAAAATACCTAAATAGTCTATCGAAGGTACATACAGTTGCATATGCGGATGATACAAATGTTCTGGTCACTGATCATAATACATTAGCACTTGCAGAAACAACAGAATCCATATATGAGAAAATAATGAAATAGGCTGATAAAAATCATTTAGCACTAAATATCAGCAAAACATCATTAGTAAAATTTTCATTGCATAACACCACTGAAACTCTCAAAATATATGAAGATAACCAACTAGAGGTGACATTCATCACAGAAACGAAAATGCTAGGTCTAATTCTAGATCATAAACTCAATTGGAGTCCTCATATAGATTCATTATGTGATAAACTACGAAAGAACTGTTATGCACTGAGATTTATGTCGAATCATTGCGGAATTGAGGTTCTGCTAAATCTGTATTATGCCACTATTAGCTGTCACTTGCGGTATGGAATCTTGAATTGGGGTAGGAGCTCTTCGGCTGAAAGAGTATTTATTTTACAAAAGCGCGCGGTCAGAATAATTGCTAATTTAGGATGGCGACAATCATGCAGAAACTCATTCAGAGAGCTGGAAATTCTCACAGTTGCTGGTCTGTATATATATGAGATGTGTCTTTACGTTTATGAAAATAAAGAAAAATTTAGGGCAAACCAAAACGATCACCCATACGCAACTAGAGCTAGAGGTATGCTAATAGCGAACCCTCACCGAACTTCTCTCTATCAGAAGAGTCACCTATACCTCGGACCCAAACTATTTAACAAGCTAGATGTTTCTATTAAAGACTCAATGAATATCTCCATATTCAAAAGAAAATTAAAAAAATATCTTATAGAAAAAAACTGCTACACCGTTGATGAGTTGTAATAACTACTCCCTATAAATAATTATCAATTACTTTTATAAATGTCCATTTTAATATCTGTCATGTTTTGTTATTTTATATAATTTTTGTTTTTATCTATACATAGACGTATTCCTTGTTACTGTATGCAAATGTTTATTTTAATGCTTTCATACTGTTCAACAAGTGAAATAAATATTATTATTATTATTATTATCATCTTCGGAAGGTTGTCGCCTAAAACATTCCGCCAAATGATGCCCTGACAGACCACAAGATATGCACCTTTCCGCAGTCAGTAAGGGGCAATCCTTGCTTATCTAGCACAGGAATGGTCAATCTTGACGCTTCGCTTCGCCCGCCAGAATGGAATTGTAGGGTATCTCCGGGGAATCGCAATTAGTAGCATTAAGCATCAGCCCTCAAATTCTTCGGCAAACCTCGAATGACACCAAATTTTTGTCTTTGATGCCTATTCTGATGCCACACAATGTCAGCTTTGCACTTTGCATGATAGTACGTTGTCATACTTTCCGACAAAAGCTTCCGTCGTTAAACCATCTCCTCCACCATCAATGCAAAATCCCTACCCCATGGAAATGCCGCCTGCAACTTTGCCTTCCATTAATCCCATGACAGATCATAATTGTCCAGTTGATGGAACCACCTCTTTACTGCACCCTCCAGTTTTGACTGCGCCAAAGTCGATTCGACGTAACTTGATCAGCCATGGATTACGCTTAGCTGATCAACCTTCTGGAGCCACCTTTCTATATTATTATCCACATCATCAGGATCAAAACTACCTCCGAACCTAGTAGAGGCTACCGCTTATCACCTCCTTCCGCCAAGTCTTCTCTATGCTTTGCATGAGACCGCCTTCTGAAAGTTGCTTCACCCCTTCGCCTACTGGTGAACCAGAGAGATTTGCCTCGTCACTTCGCTGCGAAGAATTAGGATGTCACTGCCCTTCCCCACGCCTTGTGGCTTTAGTAGATTCCAAATCCATCTCTTCATGTAACACCAAATGACCATCACCCGATTTCTCCATGAACTATATAAATACACAATGATTCAACCTGCGATGATCAATATTAAAGTAATGTTTCAACAGTCTGTACTATATACGCCGAAATAAATCAGATAATGGTCACAACAAAAATAAAATTATTTTGTTGTTCATAACAATTCGCCAAATTCAATAAAATTATCCCAACACCTTTTAAATATATATCATAACTATTTTCAATGCTCGCCTTTGGAAACGCCCTGTATCCGGTAAATATTCCTCCTATCACCTAACACTAGTTTTGAAAGTCAGTTGCAAATCAATTTCAACAAATGGATATCTAAAAAAACCAATCATACAGCCAATGAATCTACGAACTGTAGTGTATACATGAACGCCAACTATATCGCCGATCGGAACAAAATTTTTTTGTTGTAGGCGCCACTACACCGCGGAAAATTACCTTGGGTTATACAAGCACAATAATCTTGTCAGTCGGATCGCCTGGAAATATCGTTCAACCAAATAATGGAATAATTTCGTACAGTTTTGTAGAACCCCAATACGACTCGAATATTCGCCGGATATGAGAAGTAGAGTACGCCTAAATACTTCATCTCCAGTTGGATTGCCAATAGCCACTTGTTGAGAAGCCGCCTGCTTTCTCACACCAAGGAACTGTCCCAAAAATCACCTTTTCACACTTCACCAGAGCACACAGTACTTCATCCACACTTCTGAATTGTATATAATTGCTCGTTTCAAACTTTATTGCCGTTTATTAAATACCCGAATTACCCTTTCAAAATGAAAATTATTAATCCAGACATGCTATCAATCATTGATCATTTTCTGTCTGTCCGACTGTCCCTCGATTCGCCAGTCTGTCTCACTCTCCGTTCCGCTGCTAGGAGATTTCCAGGGTCTGCCTGATCCATCAAACGTGGTATCGTATCCTCACTGCTATCTTCTCAAAAGAGTGCATTCCTACTCGTTTGGGTTGTAAAAATTTACGATATACTGCTATTATATTTATTTCGAATATTTCGAGAATATACAGAATCGTATCAAAATATGTTTTATTTATTTTTTGAAGCAATGCGGAACATGTTTTCCCTGAATCGATACCCAAAAAGAAGTAGAAAACTTTGCTAAAAAGAAAAAAGGAAGATAATTTGTATATATAGAATCGAATCCTGTCCTGCCAAATGTGGCGTGGTTCGAATTGTTTCATGAGCTGTAAGTATCTCTTGTCTCTTATCAACCACACACAAATGTCGACTCATCCTGTCAGAATCCACTATTCCAAAGAGGTTCGGATTTCCATGTTAGCTGTTGGTTTTGATGTCAGCAAAATGGTCGACTGAATGTTGGAGTACCGATATCAAAAAACCACTGTCCTATTCTCCATCATCGGACAAAAATATATCAACATGTATAAGATGAAAAATATGCCGAATTGACAGCCAGGAACTCTTAGTCAAATATTATAAATCGTTGAAGATCATTGTTTTTCAAATATTGAACTATCACTATTGATCAATAAGAGGACAGCAGCCACCAGACAATGCAGAAGAATGAAAGATTTGATCGGCTGTGTCAGCTGTGTGCATGTATCAATGTAATTCAAACAACTCAGATTTGTATTTCCATGCGAATTATATTTTCTAAAATCATAGCAAAGCGCTTTCGACTGTTACGTCATCATCAGTGCATACTTGTCAGGTATTACAAGAATTCCATAAAATCATAAAAGTATTCATTTGCTACAAAATGCTTCACATCAATAAAATTCAAAAAATTTTAAATTTGAAAATTGTCAACGAATATTACAAGTTGACTAATCAAAAGTCCACAGAGACTGTGGACTTTATTTTATATATTTTATTGATGTAAAGCATTTTGTAGCAAATGAATACTTTTATGATTTTATGGAATTCTTGTAATACCTGACAAGTATGCACTGATGATGACGTAAAAGTCGAAAGCGCTTTGCTATGATTTTAGAAAATATAATTTGCATGGAAATACAAATCTGAGTTGTTTGAATGCTGAAGAAGGTTCACCCCAAGGAGAATAAGAGTGTAAACAAAGCACCAGAACTCGATGAGGTTGATGTCATAGTCTTATTATCTGGTTTAAATGACACTTTCAGGTTTTTTATTTGCAGATCTCAATTCAATACACCTCAGACCATGCCCGCAATTGTTTTTCACTCCTTCGGAAGGGGCGAAATGAGTTTCTTAAACAAATCAAAGAAGGCACAAATGGCTTTGTACACTTTTCTGCTTCAGATATGTTATGGAAAATGTTGTTCTCTCCATTCCTGATAGCAAGTAGAATTTTGCCAAGCCGTCCGAGGAGGTGAAATTTGGGTTATTTTCCTTAAAAAAATCATAGAAGGCACAAATGGATTTGTTCACTTTTCTGCTTCAGATATGTTATGGTAAATGTTGTTCTCTTCATTCCTGATACCAAGTAGAATTTTGCCAAGCCATCCGAAATGGGTGAAATTGGAGTTATAGTTTCCTTAAAAAAATCATAGAAGGCACAAATGGCTTTGTACACTTTTCTGCTTCAGATATGTTATGGAAAATGTTGTTCTCTTCATTCCTGATCCCGAGTAGTAGTTTGGCAAGCCGTCCGAGGGGGTGAAATTGGGGTTAGTTTCCGAAAAATAATCATAGAATTCACAAATGGCTTTGTATACTTTTCTGCTCGAAATATGTTATGGAAAATATTGTTTTCTTTATTCCTGATATCTTGTAAAAGTGGGTGAAATTGGGGTTAGTTTCCGTAAAATTATTATTGAAGTCACAAATGGCTTTGTACACTTTTCTGCTTGAGAAATGTTATGGAAAATGTTGTTCTCTTCATTCCTGAACCGAGTTGTAGTTTTCCAAGCTGTCCAAGGGGGTTAAATAGGGGTTAGTTTTCGAAAAAAAAACATAGAAGGCCCAAATGGCTTTGAGGGGGTTAAACAGGGGTTAGTATCCAGATTGTGATAGAAAAATTTTGAGATGTATTATGTATATCGAAATGAAAAATAAATAACACAAATGAAACCCGCACTATACCCACATATTTATATACATGAAACACATGCAAAATATGAATCGAAATATACTACCTTACATGAAATATAAATAATTCACAATCATTTGAAATCGTTTTGAGATATAAAAATAATATGACAGTCCTGAAGCATATAAATAACATGTAAATAATAATAAATATAAAAGGATGTTGAGAATTCAGAATTCTGAACCACCCTCCATTTGTTTTAATTGAGTGTCAGTAGATAGTGAATAAAAAGTTCAGATTGGGACATGTAAGCCTTTTTGATCAATATAGTATAATAGTGTTAACACAAAAAATTCCTAAGATTGAAAAATCTCGATTTTTTATATCTTACTATTAGATTAATCATAGACCGACAAAATCAGCTCTTCAGAAAGAAGTTAAAAATGTAATAAAACATAATATGGTGTCGCATTTGAAATAAGAACGTTGTTATTTACCACTGTTACATGACACACCCTCTATAAAAAGTTGTTGTTGATAAAATTGAGCTTCCTCAAAGTCTTATCGACGTGTTTGAGTGTTTTTAAAACACGAATAATCGATATTATTTTTTTCAGGAAACTATATAACCATCGTTTCACCTCTTCGGAAGGTTTGGCAAAATCCTACTTGGTATCAGGAATAGAGAGAACAACATTTTCCTCGACATTTTCCACAACATATCTCAAGTAAAAAAGATTACAAAGCCATTTGTGCCTTCAATGAATTTTTTTCGTAAACTAACCACAATTTCACCCCCTCGGACGGCTTGGCAAACTACTACTCGGTATCAGGAATGGAGGGAACAACATTTTCCATAACATATCTCAAGCAGAAAAATGTAGAAAGTCATGTGTGCCTTCCATGACTTTTTTCTTGAAATTCACCCTCCTTTCACCCCTTCCGAAGAGGTGGAAAACAATTGCAGGTATGGTTTGGTTGATATTGGAATCAAGTGAAAGATTTGAATTTGGTTTGAATTAAGATCTGCAAATAAAAAACCTGTACACGTCATTTAAACCAGATGATAAGACTATGAGGATGGAGTAACTTTTTTTTCAGTGTATATTTGTGGATGTGGCTAACTTCACACCCATTTAAAAACTTGCCCCAGAAAACGGTTGTGCATTACTTAATAAATGCGGTAATTAAAAACCAATATTACCCTCGGGCTTGTTGTTTCAATCCCGAAACAGGGAAAAAAACCTCAGTGATCCGGGGAGCTACGCTCCATATTACCCCTTCTCAGTGTCATGGCCAAAGTGGTCGATGAGGGCCTCCTACCAATTATTCAACACTATACAGAAGAACTTGAAATCATACCGGATGAGCAATTCAGGTTTCGAAAGGGACATAGTACCACATCCCATGTAGCCCGAATTGCTCACGATATAAAGGAAAATTTTGATGAAAACAAGAGCACAGTCATGATCCTGATGGATGTCCAAAAGGGTTTCGACTCTGTCTGGTAGGAGAGACTAGTGTCAAACGCCGACGATACGGCGGTGTGTGCTAGCTTGTTCTCCTCGGATGTAGCCAAGACGCAGGTACATGTTAACAGAGAAATAAAACCATATCTTCAAACAGCAAAAATCAAAATCAATGAAAATAAAACTGAGATTATCAACTTCACGAGGAAACGTACCAACAATCAAATAACTGAACCACTGCTAGTTAACAAAGCAAAGGCGAGAGATGTGCCCTTTGTGGGATACCTGGGAGTAAAACTGGATAGGCATCTGAATTTCTATGAGATTTCAAAATTTTTAATAAGAAAAACACAATCAGTAGTTAGAAACACCTATTCTAACACGACCCAGGGCTTGGGTGGCTACTGGGTGCGTCGGCAGGTGACGGATAGCCAGACGGCCTGTGACGCCGGTTGTGTGACCTACGATCACGTTGCAGGTTACCACCGAATAACAAATAAGGTGGCGCGGAGCAACCAATCGATACCAGGAACCACAGTGTGGAGAGGGGAAACTGTTCTCCGAGGGGTGACTGGATGTCATGTCCAGAGCATCCCTGGCGCCCCGGGTAGCTGATACTCTCTGTGGAAACCTGTCTGGTATAGACCGCGCTATTAATGCGTGGGGGCTTGCCTTCACCAGCTGGCCAAGTAGAAGTAAAAATCTCCCCAAGACAAGGTGGAATAAGCATAAGCCAAAGTCTGCATGGCTAGTGGGCGGACTAGTCGCGATTATGCGAACTCCGGGGTACCTGGCGCCCTCTGGTTTCATTTGCCTTCCTACGGCATGCGGGGCTCTGTCGCAGGTGACCGTTTTTTCTCTAGCTTCTGGTGGGAACATTCATGGACGAAATTCTAATGGAAACGGCAGCATCACACAGGACGCCAAACGTCCTGAACTCGAGGCTGACATTTCCAGAAAATCTGGTAGTGACAGGGAGACTAATAAGACGCCCTCTCGAAAGGGAAGGATAGAATCAGGATCAGCGGTGCTGCCAGAAAAAGGTTTGAATAACTCGTCAAACAAGGCCTCCCATTAGAAGAGGCCATGACGAAAGCGGTTGAACCGGTGAAGGGGTCAACTTCTGACAAAGGACTGAAAAGGGTCCGGTCAGAGGAAAAGACTCCCGACTTTCAATTGAATGAGAGATCAACAGCGGCAGACAGAGGCAGCAGTGCCTCAGTGCCTACCAAACCTACCTTCAGTCATGTGACGGAAGGCGTGAGGGTTATCACAGAAGGGGAACTCACTCGATTTTGGTCTCTATGCTACTCCTGCTGACGGTTCATCTGGATAAACGATGAAATAACTCCTACACTGCCCAGCAAACACATCTGTTACATTCACGTAAATATTATATAAAATCAATGGAATATTTTTATGTAAAATAGTTATGTGAATATAACATCTCATTTCTGAGATTCGTAAACTTCGATTTTACGTAAATAGTTGACATAAATATGACATGGCTGATACAATAAAACTTGATGTCAATATTATAAGCACATTATTAAGTAACCACTATGTAAAAATGTGAACTTCATCTTTATGTAAATAGTTGACATAATTATGACATGGTTGAAACATAAAATCTTGCTGTCAATATTAAAAGCACAGTTATCAAGTAACTATTATGTAAAAATGTGAACTTCATGTTTATGTAAATATTTGACATGAATATGACATATTCAATACATAAAAACTTGCTGTCAATATCATGAACATATTATCAGGTAAATACTATGTAAAAATGTGAACTTCATGTTTATGAAAATAGTTGACGTAAATATGACATGGTTGATACATGAAGAATTGCTGTCAATATTAAAAGCACATTTTCAATCAACTACTATGAAAAATCGTGAACTTTATCTTTATGTAAATAAATGACATGAATATGACATATTCAATACATAAAAACTTGCTGTCAATATTATAAACACAGTATTAAGTAACTACTATGTAAAAATGTAAACCTCATCTTTATATGTGAATATTTGACATCACTATGATATATTTGATTCATAAAAACTTGCTGCCAATAGTATTAATGTAAGTGGCTAAGTGGATCAGTAACACTTATCTGCTGTCTTAGCTTCTGCATTCGTTCGATTATAATATTATAAGCTGTATATGGTGACCCGCATATCTATATTCCTTTACTCAAAATGCAAAATAGTGATATATTCTATTTGTGTTATATAAAACTTGTGAAATTGTAAAGGGGCCTGGTAGCTCAGTGGTAGAAGCGTCAGTATTTTAATTTCTAACCGCTGCGACCCGTGTTCGAATCCTGTCGGCGGCAGAAAATTTTCCAAGGCAAGAAGTTATCTCGGATACCACTATAATAGGTAAGGTTATCGCTATCCTAACTCGTACAAGTTCACCCAGGAAATTTCTACGATAAAGGTTAAAAAAAATGGAATTTCTACGTAATATACAGTATTTTATATTTTATATAAGTGTGACGTAACTTATACATAAACATTTTGTTGAAATAGTTATATAAATGCTACGTAACGAAGTGGTGGTATTTGAGGCCAACATTTTTACGTAACACTGGTGTAAATTTTATGTAACTATTTAACATGTATTATGTTGTGGCGGACATAAAAAAATAATAAAAAATATATATAAAGTAGTTACATTAATGTTATGTAAAAATGAGGTTGTATCTGAGGCGGACATTTCGCCGTATAAGTGATGTAAATTCTACGAAACATTGTTACATAACATGTATCATCAGTTATGTAACATTTATGTCAATTTCACATATTTGTGTTTGCTGGGTGGTTATATGATGACTGCTAATTTTCCACTAGTGACACATGCGTACTTTACGGTTTCACTAGACTGTAATTAGTAGTTGAAAAGATCTTTGTTTTGTTTTTATAACCATTAATTGTGGAGCACAATTTGTCGTGCCTATGACTACGACGTAGGACAAGAATTGATGATAACTCGCATGTACCTGCTGAGTGTAAACGCACCGAAGAGAATTTCGTTGAGGTAGGATTCAGCAATAAAATCACAGAATGTGCATCACACCACTGTGGTATCAAATCACACTTTCGGAAATACATCAACAACTCCACCCAAGTGTTCATTCTGCTAAATTCAGCAAAAACAATAATGTTACTAAAAACTGAGTTTAATTATTGAAAACACCTATGGGACAGGTCACATAACACCTACAGTGATGCATAATGATAATAAATGACACTGAAACAATCAAGACCTCAGGGGACACCAGACGGTGTTAGCTGGTGTGACCTGGTGTAATTTCTTTTCACTGTGTACGTAAGAAAATGCATAAGAGACAGTTTCTACTTTTCTATAAGTTGAAAATATCTGATACAGGGAGGATCCCAAAATACAATATTCTCAATTTCGTCCTGTATTTCGAAATAGAAGCGGGCTATGGTAGTTTTGTTTGCGGTATCGTGACTTTCACAAATGAGTAGCCAACGATCGTGAAGATCGCAAATATCTATCTTTGCAAATATGCAATATATCCCGCAAGGACATCGAAAATGGGACCCCCTGAACTCTCACTATCTATTCAGTTATATTGTGAAATTATTTCGAATTTTGTTTTGTGTCCAAAAAACATCTCATGAAATTGGATTTTATTTTGCACAACCAATCAAACCAACAATATACTGAAACAGATCCCACGGGCTGTTCTCACTCAATCATGTTGCTATAATGGATACCTACAATTCGATTTTGACATTTTAAATATTCAATACTTCGAAATGTCACCATTTTTTTGTAATACAGAAATTATCGAATCAAATATACCAAAGAATAGTGTTTACAGTAAAAAATTTGTATGGAAAGCGTTTATGTACTTTCGCAATTGGAAAATATAAATCAGCAAACAAATTTCTATCTGAATACCCAACCCACAAACATCGATAAATGCTCAAAAATGTTACCTACCTAATACAATTTTCTCAAGCTTGTTGCTGATAGGCAACAGACCTTCGCACACGGCGTCAGTCTGTTTCCAAGCAACAAGCTTTCGAAATATGTTTCGAAAAGTTTTTCTTATCAATGTCCTATGGTGATTTCTACTGATAATTGATTCAACAATTATTTGACGAAGCCGCATTCTCAAATAATGGTACTTACCTTAGGAAACGTGAGAGCCTTAGATGCCTGCAGCCACCCATCTCTTTTTTTCTCTACCTTATATACTTCCACTGTATTTTCGTTGGATTTCTGAATTATGAATGCCTTCGAATCGGGACTCCATTTGACAAAAGTAGCATGGTCAAATTCTATATTGACTCTTAATGATTTCCTGTCTTTCTGATTCAAATCCTTCATATCCCATAGAAAGACAGCTCTCTCTGGAATATATTGAATAACATATGTCAATAATTCAGATCAGCATTACTGGTCTAAAGAAATTAATGAAAATGAAACATATTTGAAGAATCTTATCACGAGCAGCGTCCTAATTCTACTTGATTATACAAAAGCTTTCGAAATGATGAACCATAAAACCCTTTAATATAACATGTTTCTTGGTTTCTCAAATAAGGCGGAAATCTTTTTGAAATCGATGCGTTATTGCGATTACCATTTTTATGCTGATAGATAGTAGATTCTCTGGCTTTGGGATGCACTAGGATTCCTTTTGGAGTCCATGGGCAGCCCAAAGGTGCTTACGGGTAGAACAACAGAGCGGGTCGCAGGTGGCGGATAGCGATCTCAAGGACAGCAAGGCTGCTGTCCTTGAAGTTCTCCTGCCAAGGCAGGGGACCCGGACCATTACCCATACACACACACACACACACCCACACATAACACAATTACACACACCTACACGAAACATTATACACACCCCAGGTCAAGGTGTTTACCGTGCCGAGGACCACTGGCACTAGGGGTAGTTAGTGTCGCACACGGTTGATCCGAGAAACCAGGTCACCTCTCGGATTACACAAATGACCTTACACATGTATGGGGCTCTGCATGTGCGGACAGCTTTTTTCCCCTTTACTCGTGGGATTCAGAATGAAATCCAAAAAAAAAACAAAAAAAAAAAATAATAGACCTGAGGAAAACACCTCACCTAATGTTGCAGGAGGCTCCTCCACAGAGCCCTCTACAACTGCTACCACTCAGAAGGGAACCGACCTGGTGCCCTCCACTGATACCTCTCCGGGAATCACTTTGATGCCCGAAGAAATCCCTACCCCTTCAGGGGAGACCTTAACGGTAACCCCTGAAGGTAACCTATCCCCGAGAGATACATCTGTATCCCTCAATCCTACCCTTTCTGGGGGAACTGAATCAGTGCCCCCAACTGACCTCACTCACCCACCTCAGGCACTCAATGAAGACTCGAACGAGGAACACTCACAGCGGACCTCGATCGAGTTAGACCAACTAACCGAGTCTTTCGACAAGGTTAAGATGAAAAAACCTAATGTCTGCGGTGCAGAAAGGAAACGCAGGAAGAAGGAGCGCCTAGTGAGGGAACAGGGGGCCGCTGCTGGGAGTGCCGCTAACGCGATCTCCCAAGGGGCGACAACTGGAACCTCCAAGGAACTCCCTTCCAAAAATGAAAAGGCTGAAGGCTCCCGAGGTGCCTCGGCCCCAGTAAAAGGATCCGTCAAAAGACAGCGGACTCCAGGATCTACCCCCACGGACCGCACGGCTAAGCGCCCGAGGACTGGAGCACCTGTTGTTCGCGGTCCCCGTGGCCCTGGCTACGCGCAAGTGGTATCGGAAGACAGGAGTCTGCAGCTGGTCATCAGCCGAGAAGGTCAAACTGAATTAGGTTTCAGTGATGACCAGCTGTTAGACTTCCTGGATTCCGTAGGGGAGACCATCGCCAGGCTACCAGCAGGGACGGTCGGTCCGCTGTTTAGATCAACCAGACTGTGGCGACGACAACTGCTGGTGACCGCGGCAGATGAATACTCGAGGGACTGGCTCCGCACCAATCTGTCTGATATCAGACCCTGAGGAGGAGTCACCCTCGTAGCCGTAGATCCCGCAAGGCTCAGGCTTCGCCGTGCCATGATCTGGTTCCCCGGCGCAGACACCTGCCAAACCAGGACATCCTCGGATTACTGGAGAGGCAACATAGAGGACTCTCTTGTGCTCATTGGCGCATCTGGGAGAGAAAGGAGGAGAGCCAGGGCCTTCGCCTTGTTGTAGGGATGGACGAAGAGTCCCTTGCACTGTTGCAGGGAATCGGGCTCCGACCCTGCTACAGCGCGACACAGGCCAAGGTCACCCTCCTGGATACCCGGAAGCGACCTGAAAAAGGTACCACCGCCGCAGAAGGAACCCCAGAGGGTACCTCTTCGACGGAGGTACAAACAACGAACGAGAGCAGAGGAACCGTAGCTGGGACATCTGGAATAACAACGGGGAGCGACAGTAGAGGAACTGACAATAGGACCTCGATGAATAATCCTCTGAATACGGAATCGCAGACCAGGGAACCCCTAGAGGAGCCCACTGCAATTCCTATGGAAGCTGGAGCGTCTGCATCAGAAGACGAAGAAGATGCAGATGGGGTGAATGCGCTACTCGAGGATACCCTGCTCGGATCCTCGGATAGCGAATAATTAAGGAAGGAAAAAAAATGAATTTCTTACAAGCAAACTTGCAACATGAAAAGGCTCCAACAGCCCTCCTCTGTCGACGGCTCCAGGAGCGGGACATTCAGATAGCCCTAATCCAAGAGCCGTGGGTTTACCAGGGAAAGGTCAGGGGCCTAGGAATGGCTGGAGGAACGGCACATTACTGCACCTCTACTTCAATCCCCCGGGCGTGCATTTATGTTAGAGGTTTAGATGTCTTTCCGATGCCAAATTTCTACTCAAGAGACATGGTAGCGGTTAGAACAACTGTAACCGATGAAGACGATAGCTGGGAGTTGGTGATTTGTTCAGCCTACTTCCACAGCAATCGAGAAAACCCCCCAACAGAGGTAGAATCATTGGTCAAGCACTGCGAGGACTTGGGCATTCCTCTTCTCCTGGGATGTGATGCCAATTCCCATCATACATTATGGGGGAATCGTGGGGCCAGTCCGAGGGGAACAGCACTGCTTGAGTTCCTCAGCTCCAGCAACCTGGAGATCCTCAACAAAGGATCAGTGCCGACCTTCTTCACGCCCATAGCGAAAACAGTGATTGACCTAACGATATGTTCAAGAGAACTAATCCGCAAGGTTGATTCGTGGATGGTGTCAACGGAGGAAACTTTATCAGACCACCGACACATCTTCTTCAAGCTGAAAAGAAATTACGCAGCTGAAGAGAAGAGCTACAGGAACCCTAGAGCCACCAAATGGGACCTCTTCCGAGAGGAACTTCAAGGAAGGCTCATTGGGTTTCCTACAAGTTACGAAGGGAATGCTGAAATTGACACCGCAGTGATGCGACTAAACGAAGCCATTCTAGAATCATACGAAGCCAGTTGTCCTCTCAAGAAGAGGACAAACAGTGGCAGTACACCTTGGTGGAACTCGAAAATTCAGTTACACCGCAAAACGGTCAGAAGGCTCCTAAACAGAGCCAAACGCACACACCTGGCATCCCACTGGGAAGAATATAAATCAGCCCAAAGGGATTACAAGAAAGCCATACGTGACTCTCAGAGGGACTCGTGGAGATCCTATTGCGAGGACATCAATACGATGTCCTCTGCGGCTAGGCTCTGTCGAGTACTATCAAAAGACCCGGGAATGAAGGCAGGACCAATGCATTTACCTGGAGGGGGCTATACGTCCTCACCCCAGGAGACTTTGGAGTTCCTGCTTTCGACCCACTTTCCGGGCTCTATACCAGCGAATGACTTACCGCAGATGCGGCCTGGCAGACCGAAGGCGGACTTCAGGACGGCATCCAAGGTAGTCACTTTCGAGAAAGTTAGATGGTCTATACAGACCTTTTTACCATTCAAATCACCAGGAGAGGACGGGATTTACCCGGCCTTCCTACAAGAGGGCATTGATATGCTAGCCCTTCACCTTCTAAGGATATTCCGATCCTGTCTGGCTCTAGGATACATACCTGTTGCCTGGAGATCAGTCAGGATCGCGTTTATCCCTAAACCAGGTAGAAATGACTACACACAGGTAAAAGCATTTAGACCCATCAGTCTGACATCCTTTCTCTTGAAAGCACTGGAAAGACTGGTGGATCGACATGTGAGGGACGGGCCATTAATGGAATTTCCATTACATAACCTACAATATGCCTATCAGCCCGAAAAATCTACCGATTCGGCTCTCCACCATCTTGTATCAAAGATCGACGGGGTGCTGGAACGCAGACAATCCGCATTAGGAGTATTCATTGACATAGAAGGTGCGTTCGACAACACGTCCTTCGGGTCCATTTGTCAAGCAGCAGAGAGACACGGCATCGAGTCATCATTGATACGATGGATCAAGACAATGCTCTCCTGCCGACAGGTTAAAGCTGAACTGAGTGGTAGCGAGGCTAGCGCTCTGGTATCACGGGGATGTCCACAGGGGGGAGTGCTCTCCCCGCTCCTGTGGTGCCTAGTGGTGAACAGTATTATATCAGAGATGAACGAGTCTGGCATCTATGCTCAGGCGTATGCCGATGACATAGTCATCTTGGCCCAAGGTCCAAAACTGTGCCAATTGAGGGAATCTATGGAGGAAGCCCTTGAAATGGTAGAAAGTTGGTGTTTCACCGAAGGACTAAAAGTGAATCCACAAAAAGCTGAAATGGTGCTTTTCACCAGAAAGCGGAAACTGGGAGCTTTACCTGACATACATCTGTCTGGACAGGTTTTGCAATATAAAGGGTCAACAAAGTATCTAGGAATTATCTTGGACTCTAAATTGACCTGGAACGAGCAAATTGCGAAGTGCACAACGAAGGCTACCAACGCCTTTTGGGGCTGTAGGAGAGCCTTCGGGAGCACATGGGGAGTTACACCGAAAATCCTACTCTGGATCTATAAGGCAGTAATTCGCCCAATCATCACATACGGGGCCGTGGTATGGTGGCCAGGTGTGAATAAGTGCAAGTCCAAGCTCCTTCTCGACAAAATACAACGACTTGCATGCATAGGGATAACAGGGGCAATGAGGACATCGCCCTCCAGAGCTCTTGAGGTTCTGATAGGACTTTCGCCTTTACACCTTGTTATTGAACATGAAGCCATGAGAACAGCCCTAAGGCTTTATGGCTTAGGCCAATGGGCAAACGAGAATGACAACTACGGTCATTCTAGCATATGGAATCGAGCTGTAGAAGACTGCCCCATAATCTCCATGAGACGGGACGACTTTCTACCAATTCTGAATTTCAAAAAAGCTCCCGAAATCATGATCCCATCAAGGGAAGATTGGGTGAGTAAAGGTGAACGCCTGTTCCCGAATAATGCGACCGTCTGGTACACTGACGGATCCAAAGTCGGAAACAAAACAGGTGCAGGAGTCTATGGTGGCAGCAGGAGAGGAAACTACTCGTTCCCTCTCGGCACTTTCGCTACGGTGTTTCAGGCTGAAGTCTACGCGATTTTAGCCTGTACACAAGAGAACCTGAAAAGGGCCCACCAAGGAGGTCACGTCGTAATATGCTCGGACAGTAGGGCGGCACTATTGGCCATAGGGTCCAATAGAATCTCCTCGAAACTGGTGCTCGAGTGCCGCGAAGCTCTAGAGAAATTAGGGACTAAAAACCGCGTCAGCCTCGCGTGGGTCCCAGGTCACTCGGGAGTGCCCGGGAACGAAGAAGCTGACAAATTGGCCAAAGCAGGGTCAACATCAACCCCAATTGGACCTGAACCCATCCTAGGAATTTCATATAGGATGGCGATAACACATATGAAAGACCGTCTCAACAGACAGTCTTTTCACGCCTGGATGGAAACACCTGGCATGAGGCAAGCGAAGATTCACATGGATGGACCTTCACCCAGACTCACTAGAGAACTTCTTTCTCTGAAAAGGAAGGATCTTAAAGTAATTGTTGGACTCCTAACAGGGCACAATCAACTAAACAGACACCTTAATCTCATCGGAATAACAGAAGATCCCGACTGCAGATTCTGTCTGGAGGATGAGGAAACCTCGACGCATATCCTTACGGAATGCCCTGCATTGGCAAGCCTAAGAGAGACACACTTTGGGAGCTGTATACTGAACCCAGAGGAAATTAAAGGGATTCACCCTCGAAAAATAATGGCCTTCTCAAAGGCCACTGGTATTTCTGCTTGAATCCTAGTAAATGTGGGTGCACAATGGGCCCGATTAAGAGGCCTACGTGCAGGGGTTCTTAACCCGCCCACAGTAAGAAATAAGAAATAAGAATAAGATAGTAGATTGTAGGGGGGGTCGTTGAGGCTCCTCAAGCACCTCGACCTATAAGATCTTTTGTGCTTTGTGCTGATAAAACTCAAATTGAGTCGGCCCAAAAGCTAACTATGATCTGAATTATCTAGAATCTAGACGATATATCTAATACATATAATAAATACAAGTAAATCATATGCAAAACTTTTCAGCAAAGATAGTGTTCTGTTATTGATTTGGGGTGGGGTGTATCGAATAACGATCGGCTCTAATGACTATTCATTCACTTAATAATCCTACTAACATCGAGACTATAGTGAGACAAAACACACTGCTTCACGACAGTCGGCCATCATCTTACTGTCACACCTTGAGCGACGTTGCCGCGTATACAACATATATACAAGTAACAGAACATCTCCCTCTTACATAATTTTTCACGAGAGGAAGTAGTCCTTTAAATATACAGGTTTTTTTGTATCCCTAACAGGCCGCCTATTGATAGACATGGGACAAACATGGGAACCGGGAGTAGGAGATTTCAGACTATCACTTTTAGTAACACTTTCTGCAATAATGTCAGCTGGGCACTCAATTTCATAATCATTCTGATCCTCACTTTGATTATAACAATTTTCCCTATTAGTTGGACTTTGTAGTCTCTGAGATCCTACATGTGACTGTGCCTTTTCTTCACTAGCTATTTAGTGGGGGTTGTTGTGTTGGGGTTATACTTAACTGCTTATAATAAGGTGCAGGAATCAGGTGCCAACTATTCCTTCTATATTTACCATAAGTTTCAACCATGTATGACCTATTTTTCCATAGGGTCGCAAATCGATCACCGAAACACTTTCCCCCACTAAAAGTTTGGATAATTCTCTAGATTTATGTCTAACGTCGTATCTTTGAGCTAAATTCTCGTTTGCATCATTCTGAGAAACTACAATGTGATCAGTATCAACTTTTTTATTCAAGATACTAGGTAGAACTGGCAAATGAGATCTTAGCTTACGATTCATCAATAGTTCTGAGGGGCTTAGTCCACATTCAACGATATGCAAGCAATGCTAGGTCCAAATCTTTATTTTTTTTCAATATCTGTTTAGCAACTTTTACAGCAGCTTCTATGCATCCATTGGATTGTGAAAAATATGGACTACTTGTAATATGACAGAAATCGTACTCTTTAGCAAATTCCTTGAATAAATACTGAAATTGCGGCCCATTGTCAGATCGAACAACTTCCGGTATACCATAGCGACTGAATAATTGCTTCAGCTTGGCAATGATGATAGTCTCTGTCATTTTATTTAAATGAAAAATCTCGAAAAATCTTGAGAAATAGTCAGTGACTATAAGATGAAAGGAATCACTTTTGAATAAATCGGTAGCAATTCTTTGCCATGGGCGATCTGGGAATCGTTCTCTCATAAAGGGTTCTTTGGGATTGATTCTCTGTTCTACACATTCGGGGCAGTTTTTCACTACATTCTCGATCTGAGTGGAAAGACCTAGCCACCAAACAGACGCTTTAGCTCGAGTTCTACATTTTACCACCCCTTGATGTCCTTGATGAAGGAACTCCATACATCGCATCTGCAAAGATTGGGGAATTATAATTCTCGAATTTCTTATCAAGAGACCTTCTTGGAAAATTATCTCAAAACGGTAAGTATAATAAGGTGAAACTTCTTCATCAAGTTTATATTTTTCAGGCCATTCAGATTAGTTTTAAACAAATCGGATCTAGACTTTGCTCACGTTTGATTTCTTCTAGAAAATATTTTTTTATTTGTAAAGACTGAATAATAGCGTGAGCCTCAGTCTCAGCAGTTAGCTCACTATCCTCTGGTTTAGATACATTTCTGGAGAAATTTCATGACATAGCATCCGCCACGGTTAAATTTTTTCCAGGAACATTATTTACCATGTAGTCATAGCGCATCAACCTGATCCTGAACCTTTGAAGCCGAGGTGATAACTCATCTATTGGTTTTGATTGTAAAATTTGTACCAGCGGCTTATGGTCGGTTTCGAATATGATGGATATACCAGTGATGTATTCTTTGAAATGATCAGCTGCCCATGCAAGAGCAAGAGCTTCGCGTTCAATTAGCGCAATCCGATTTTCTGTCTCTGAGAGTAGCCTAGAAGCGTATGCGACTATCTCTTTTTGTCCATCCTGTGAAACTTGATATAGACATGAGCCTATACCGAACGAAAAAGCATCTGAAGAAACTACAATTTGTTTTGTTGGGTTGAAGTATGCTAGGCATGGACTATTTTGCAATCGAATTTTAATTTTTTCAAATGATTCTTTCTGAGCTGAATCCCAAGTGAATTGCATATGTTTTTTTAATAATGAGGTTAGTGGTTATAGAATATGCGACCTATTTGGCAAAAATCGACCCGAAAAGTTTATTAAGCCTAGAAATTGCATTAATTCATTTTTGTTACTTGGCTCTGGAAATTCTTTTACGGTCACTATTCTTTGGGGATCAACGGAAATGCCTTTGTTTGATATATAATGGCCTAAAAACTGTAAAGTCTGAACTCCAACCACACATTTTTCTTTGTTTAGAGTTATTCCTTCTTCCTTGATGCGATATAATACTTGATTCCAAATTTCGTTCTGCTGTTCAAGTGTTGGTGCATGGATAAGAATATCATCGATATGGCTGATTACACCATCTATTCCAGACAGTATTTTACTCAATAAAATGGAGAAATATTCCGGAGCGCTCGTTATACCAAATGGGACCCTTTTGAAGTAGAAACGGCCAAAGGGAGTTATAAAGGTGGTTAAAAGTTGTAACTCTTCACTCAATTTGATTTGGTAAAACCCAGAGTTGGTGTCTAATTTGGAAAAATAATTAGATCCTTGCACCCTAGCCAATATTGTTTCGACTTTTCCTATAGGCAAGTAAGAACGCAAAACTGCTTTATTCAGCTGAGTGTAGTCAATATACACAATCTAATTTTAGAGTTTTTATTGACTACTACAATTGGGCTAACCCAACGTGTATATTCATCAATAGGTTGTATAATGCCTAGCTTTTGCAATCCTTCTATCTCCTGTTTCAAGGAGGAGGAGAATACGACAGGTATTTTGAAATAAAATAAATCTGCTCAGTTTTGAAAATCATAAGTTTTCTTCAGTGGTCTTTTCAAATCGGTTTTAATTTTGTGACTGAATGGATTGAGTGATTGTATGCCAATATAGCGTATGTCATTTTGATTTTTATCGGTGTTCTTAAAAATCCGCGGGTATTCAAAAGTCTGATGTGTTCCGTTGAAGTGGAATGAAATCTTTCGATTTGGCCATTGGACTGGGGGTGATTTGGCGAACAAAAATGTACTTTTATTTTGTGAAGTGCTAATAATTCAGTAATTACGGTGTTTTTAAATTCGGTTCCATTATCTACGATGATTTGATTGGGAACTCCATGATGAGAGAAAAATGAGATTAGGTGATTTACTATTTGTGTTGAATCTAAGGGTGTTAGGGAATACGCTTGTGCGTACTTTGAAAAACTATCAATTAATGTCAAGAATTCATTTTGTTCTAATGTAAAAGTATCCATATGTATAATTTCGAAAGGTTTAGTTGCTGTCGGAGTTATATTCATTTGGGATTTTATCGGGTGTCTTTCATATTTACTCTGTTGGCATATTTCACAATCATTTATGACAGTCTGTACAGAGTTTTTCAGATTAGGCCAGTAATATCTTTGTTTAATGCGATGTTCTGTTTCTTCTATTCCGCGATGGTTTGTTTTACCCTCGTGATAGGCTTGAATTATTTCGGGAATATCATTTTTATTCGTAACGTCGATTAACTTCATTTTACATCTTTTGAATTTTAGTGAAGGTCATCTGAAATTTTTTCTGACTACTTCACAGAACGGTTCGTAAATTTCAGGATGTTCGAAAAACTGGTACTGTACGTTTGGAGCTATATATTCTTTTATTTTTTTTGATTCTTTTCGAACAGTATGGTGATTTTTGGTCTCGCAGGTGAATGTAAGACAAAATTAATGATTATTTGATTTTGACCATAGTTTACAGGTTGGTCTGAAATAGGAATTTCTACAATATGATTCTCTTCAGCGTTCGTGTGAACGGTAACGTCGTCATTTTAATTATGGAGTTCATTATCTGCGATGTTATTCTCATTTGTGTTCAATAAGTCATCGTCTGGTTGTACTTGAGTAGAAATGTTGTCGTTCTTTTGTGAATTCGAAAGATTTTGATTTAATTTTTCTATATAATCGAAAATGTTATCAGTTTCTTCAACATGAAGTTCTATGCGTGATAAACAATCAGCATTAGTGTTTGATTTACCTTTTTTGTATCTTATTGAATTATTATTGAATAATTATTGAATAATTATTGAATAATTATTGAATAATTATTGAATAATTATTGAATAATTATTGAATAATTATTGAATAATTATTGAATAATTATTGAATAATTATTGAATAATTATTGAATTCATATTCCTCATATTTCATTCTCCAGCGCATTGATTTGGAACTTGGATCTTTCCAAGAGAATACCCACTGAAGGGGTTTGTGGTCTGTCAGGATGTTGAACTTTCTACCAAACAGGTAGGGCCTAAAATATTTAGTAGCCCCAACCACCGCCAAAAGTTCCTTCTCAATAGTGCTGTAGTGTCTTTCGGAGTAATTGAGGGTACCAGACGCGTACGCCACTGGGAGATCTTTTCCAATGGGTCCTTGACTCAATATAGCACCAATAGCGACATTGCTCGCATCTGTAGTGAGATTGAATGGTTTTGAAAAGTCTGGATATTGGAGGATGGGTTCATTGATTAACAGATTTTTACAATTTTCGAAACAAGATTTGAACTCTTCATCATGAATGATTTTTGCACCTTTCTTCAAATACTTTGTTAAGGGTTTGGTGATCTTGGCGAAGTTATTAATAAATCTCCTGTAATAACCTAATAGCCGTAAGAATCCTTTTATTTGTTTGGTCGTAGTAGGAATTGGAAAATTTTTTATTGCTCCAATTTTGTCTGAGTCAGGTTTTACACCATCGTTCTATATTTTCCTGAAGGGAAGAGGAAAATATGATTATATCATCTAGGTATACTGTGGGATTGTGGAAATAATCTAATAATAAAAGTATATATCAAACCAAAGTTGTGTGTGTCTTAGTAAATACATAACAATTATTCTGGCGACGAGTAAAATCGTGTCTCACGTGCCAATTTAGTGGAAGCTAGAAGTGTGTTGATGAGTGGTCAAATCAAAGGAGATCGTCAATTTTGATTGTAACGTATGTGTCAGCAATAAGTTCAATTCGTCTCCTCAAAGTCCTGTTGTATAGTCAAAAGGTCAAATATGGATTTGATCGGTTCAATTGAACAGTTCAATCCTAAAGTCTCTGATATTGCTGCGTACATGGAGAGGTTAGAACAGCTTTTCATATGCTCATATGCAATGCCGTCAGGGAAGAAAAAAAAGTTCCTCTGTTGTTAACGCTAATGGGAGGTGAGGCATACAACGTCCTGAAGGATATATTAGCTCCGGTTTTGCCAAGCACCAAATCCTATGACGAACTGAAGCAAGCTTTGCAGAGTCACTACAGTCCAAAGAGGTTAGTCATAGCAGAACGCTACAAATTTCACATGGCAGTGCAAGAACAACAAGAAGACATCAAAATGTTTTATGCCAAGTTGAAAAATCTATCTCAATTCTGCGATTTTTGGGCCTTTAGAGATAGATTTGTCTGTGGTGTTCGATCTTTTGTGATTAAAAGAAAACTGTTGTCTGAAGATAAGTTGACCTATGAAAGAGCTTATGAGTTAGCTGCAACTATGGAACTAGCAGAAGGTCAGGTAAAGTCAATGAATTTTGAAAATTCAGTAGCATCAATGTCAGAAAATCTAGACAAACTGTCAGTCAAGAAAAGTAAGTCGTCTGGTGAACATACTAAGGATGTGTCCAAAAGTTATTCATCAAGTCCAGGACATAATAGTCAAAAAAGGTCATGGAAACAATGTTTCCGCGGCTCACGAAAACATGACCCAGATAAGTGTCCTGCAAAAGACTGGGAGTGTTTTAATTGCAAAAAGAAGTGCCAGTGTCAACATAGTTGAAGAATCACATACATCAACTGAAGAAGATGACAACTCTCTCCTAGGATTCTCGTCGTGTCTACAATCAAAAAAGGAAAAACCAGTTCAGGTACAAGTGGAAGTGGAAGGAAAGCAAATTTCTTTTGATATTGATAGTGGTGCATATCATTCTGTCATTCACGTGAAAGATTTTAACACTTATTTGTCAGAGTTGAATCTTTATCCAGTAAAATATGATTTGAGAGTACTAACTGGTCAGGGTGTAAAAATACTAGGTGAAACCGATGTTTTCGTAAAACATAAAAATCAAATTGTCAATTTACCCATAGTGGTTTTGGACAGTTGTCACAAGTTTACACCTTTATTAGGCCGAAATTGGCTCAATATACTAAACCCAGGTTGGAGAAAAAAAATATGATAAATATGTTGGCAGATGTCAAAACTAATCCAGTTGTAAAAAGATATCACACATTTCAGTCCATGTCTGAAGGTGAATCCAGTAATATGGATCAGTTGAAGTCGGATTTTCCAGGGAACAATGTCAGTTTTTGTCGAAATCCACTAAACGAGTCTAATTTAGTTGAAAATGAATCATTTACGATTTCAGAATATGTATCAAAAATTAAAAGTCAGTTTGAAAATGTTTTTGATCAGTCTGATTCATATATAAAAAAATTTCAAGTTGAGTTGAAGCTCAAGGAGGGAGCACAACCAATATTTCATCGCGCTTATGATATGCCTTTTGCTTTAAAGGACAAGGTAGAGTCAGAATTGCAAAAAATGGTCAATTCAGGAATATTAAGAAAAATAAGCTTTAGTAATTGGGCCAGTCCTATAGTGATAGTCCCTAAGAAGAATACTTCAGAAATTCGTATTTGTGTTGATTTCAAAAAGACCTTGAACCAGGCTTTAGATGTAGATCATTGTGTGCTACCACTTCCTGAAGACATTTTTGCATGCTTGAGTGGAAACCACTTTTTCACAGTCATAGATTTGAAAGGGGCATACCAGCAACTAAAGTTGAGCGAAAAATCCCAAGAGTCAGCAGTCATAAATACACATTTGGGCCTATTTACCTTCACCAGAATGACTTATGGAATAAGCTCAGCCCCGGGAATATTCCAAACTGTAATGGATACCATTCTAGCAGGTTTAAAGAATACGAAATGCTACCTAGATGACATATTAATATTTGGTACCTCTTTACAAGAATGTTATAACAATGTTGTCAATGTCTTCAAAAAACTTATTGAATTTAATGTCAAGGTAAATAAAAAAAATGTAAGTTTTTTCAAAATTCTGTAGAGTTCTTAGGTCATAAAATTGATGTGAATGGAATTCATCCAACAGATGAAAAAATCATGGCAATCAAACCTGCCCCATTACCAAAAAATGTAACAGAACTCAAATCGTATCTTGGACTTAAAAATTACTACACCAAATTCATTCCAATGCTTTCTTCAAAATTGAAGCATTTATACAAACTTTGTGAATCAGATATCAACTTTAATGAAAATTGGTCTGAAGAGTGTGCAGAGACTTTCAGTAAATAATTATTAGCTTCAGACAGTGTCCTTACATATTATAATCCAAAAATACCAATATATGTAACCTGTGATGCTAGTAGCTATGGGGTCGGTGCTGTCCTCAGTCATGTTATTGATGGTAAGGAAAGACCTGTATTATTTGCCTCCAGTACCCTGCCTTCTACTGAGCAGAAATACTCTAATCTTGAACGGGAAGCATTAGCAATTATTTTCGCTTCAAAAAAGTTCCATAAATACCTGTATGGTCATAAATTCCATGTTATTACAGACGATGAACCCTTACAATTTATTTTTGAATAAAATAAGGGAATACCGACTTCAGCTGCATCTAGGATAACAAGATCATTTTATCAGGTTATAGGTATGACATTCAATACAAAAAAGGAAAATCTATAAGTAATGCAGATGGTTTATCAAGAATGCCTCTGAAAACTAAAACAGAAGTAAAAACGGAAAATAAATATCTCAAAGTCATCTCCACAACATTATTAGAATAATCTAACATGACAAGTTAGAAAACGAGCAGAAAACAACTATGTTCCTGGCAAATACCACGCAAAATATTGAATTATATCCACTCGTAGTCATATAAATTAATAAAAATACAAATATTTCTTTCTTCGAACATGCGTTTATGCTCCCAACGGGACAAACACGCCTGACAACCTGTAGACCGGTTTCGGGCTTATTAGCCCTCATCAGTAAAGGGTAGTCAACCGTGTAGAGATCCTGAGATCTCCACACGAGGCGAGGTCTGAATCGATGGAAGCATCCACGCATATTTGATAGCAGTGAGCCGATCCCCAAGAAGAGTATGAAGACGGCGACACCAAGCGGCGAAGAAAGAAACACTCATTGATAAATTTTCCATATAGAAATATGAGAGTGGCTGGGTTGCTCGACTAGCCGATTGAATCAAAGGGAATAGCCAAAAACTCTAAGTGGAGTGGTGGTGTAAAAACGGAAAATAAATATCTCAAAGTCATCTCCACAACATTATTAGAATAATCTAACATAACAAGGTAGAAAACGAGCAGAAAACAACTACGTTCCTGGCAAATACCACGCAAAATATTGAATTATATCCACTCGTAGTCTATGCATCAATTCATATAAATGAATTAAAATACAAATATTTCTTTCTTCGAACATGCGTTTATGCTCCCAACGAGACAAACACGCCTGACAACCTGTAGACCGGTTTCGGGCTTATTGGCCCTCATCAGTACAGGGTAGTCAACCGTGTAGAGATCCTGAGATCTCCACACGAGGCGAGGTCTGAATCGATGGAAGCATCCACGCATATTTCAAATATGCGTGATGCATATTCATTTATATGAATTGATGCATAGACCACGAGTGGATATAATTCAATATTTTGCGTGGTATTTGCCAGGAACGTAGTTGTTTTCTGCTCGTTTTCTACCTTGTTATGTTAGATTATTCTAATAATGTTGTGGAGATGACTTTGAGATATTTATTTTCCGTTTTTACACCACCACTCCACTTAGAGTTTTTGGCTATTCCCTTTGAATAAAACAGAAGTGCCTGAGTTTCTCTATTCATTCAATCTTGTTAATGAAATTCCATTGAACTCTGATCATATCAGAAAAGAAGTGAATAAAGATTCAACTTTATTAAAAATAAAAGACTTTATTTTGTCTGGTTGGCCAGGTTCTGTGGAGGATGAAAACATCAAACCTTATTTCAAGAGGCGAAATGAGTTATCTGTGGAACAGGGAACAAAATCATTATTCCAAAATCATTGCATTTAGAAGTCCTCAAGCTTTTTCATGAACAACATACAGGAATTGTGCGTACTAAGATGCTCATTAGATCGTACTGCTGGTGGCCAGGTATAAATAATGATATTGAAAAATTCATATCATCTTGTGAGATTTGTCAACAATGTCAAAATGTCTCCAATTTTAATCCTCTGTCTTCTTGGCCTACAGCACCCCAAAGTTTTTATAGATTTCTATCAGAAGTATGATCATGTGTTTTTGCTCCTAGTAGATCAAAAATCAAAATGGATTGATGTTAAATTAATGCATAGAGGTACTAATGCCTTAGAAACCATCAATACACTAAAAGAAATATTTTCAATATTTGGTCTCCCAGTAGAACTTGTTTCCGATAATGGACCACCATTTGTCAGGCGAATGGTATAAATCCTGTCGAGTCACCGCCATACCATCCACAGAGCAATGGTTCAGCAGAAAGAGGTGTTCAAACTATAAAAAAGGCCTTCGAAAAGCTCTATTTGAACAAAACAAGGGGGATATTACAGAAAAATAAATCTCTCAACAATTAACTAGTTTTCTATTCACATATAGAAATACACCTTCTACCATTACTGGTATTTCACCTGCTGAATGTTTGTTTAAAATAAGACCAAGAACCAGATTTACATACATAACATATACATACATAACATATACAAGGCACTTTTCGTTCTGTATACCACGAAGGATATTATTGATTATCCTCTGGAACGTAGCTGGCGCGTTCTTCAAGCCGAATGGCATCCTTAGATATTCATAATGTCCATTTTCAGTATTTAAAGCGGTCTTCTGAATATCTTCGTCATTCATTTCGACCTGATGGAAGCCACTAGCAAGCTCTAGGGTCGAAAAATATTGGCATTTTTCCAGTTTGTCAAGCAGGTCGGTAATGCTGGGCAATGGATATTTATCGTCAATTGTCTTCTTATTCAGTTTCCGATAATCCACTACAACACGCCATTTTTGCTGACCTGAAGCATCCGCTTTTTTGGGTATTACCCAAATGGGGGACGACCATGGAGAACAACTGAGTCGAATTATTTTTTGGTCAAGCATACTATTTATTTGTTTTTCGACCTCCTGCTTGTGAATGAATGTATGTCTTGGTGTAAACTGCAGTCTCGTCTGTCATTTTAATATAATGTTTCATTTTATTAGTGAAAGTTAACGGTGTATTTTCTCGATAAAAAATGTCCGAATATTCCTTACATAGATTCTCGATCATGCATTTGATCTTAGATCTTCTTATCTTAGATAAGTCGAGTCTCGGTTTTTCCGTGTCATCAAAGTTATTCAAACTGAACTCTTTTATTCCTTCTCTTTTATTCCTTCTCTGTTTCTCGCGACGCTGAGGCTTTCGGGAATCTCGCAGTTATGTATTTTTTGATGAGGAATGATAATTTCGCCGTCATGAATGTTCGTTCTAATTTTTATCACTTGTTCGGAACGCGGTGAAACAGATATTGGATTAAGTTGGTTATAAGTATTATTATACTGTAATTTAATCCTTGCATGTGGTGTTATCAACATAGCTTTATTAAAATCTGAACCGGCTTGTTACAATTTGAGATTATCAAGACCAATTAGTCCATCAAAGATATTGTGGAACTTGAACAAATAAAATTGCAAATTTCCAGATATTCTAAATATGTTCGAAGTTGGGATTAACGCACTGAACTTATGAGCAGATTTCTGGAATACTCTCGAAACTATGATTGGGTCATTTTTAATGGTATTTGGGTATATTTTTAATGCTAAATTTGGATCAATAAATGATTTGGTCTGAGTCTATCAGAAATTTTAGGTTATGTTCTGGCCAAATGATATATGGTAGTTCACTAGAACTTACATTATTAATTGATATAATTTCGGGTGTTATGTTTGTTCGGAATTCTGAGGATCTTCCTGAAAATTTTCCTCTCCTTCATAAAAATCGCAATTATTTCCATAGTACGACGGTTCGGGTTCGACTTCTTGCTGATTTGAAGTAATTGGTATCGATTGATCAGTCTCCTCTGATTGAACATTATACAGTTCTTCAGATATGAAATTTCTTGGACCACCTTGGTTTTGGAAATAATTTTGTTGTTGGGGACGAGAAACCGTATTTCTAGTGGAAATACTCATAGGAGTTGGATTTGTGAGGTTTCTGTTGGGATTTGGTTTAAAAACGTTTTGATTTGGACGAGGATTCGAATTTGGTTGTCTAAATACTTGGGAATTACGGAAAAATGTTTGTGGTGGGCCATTCATTCTAGGTTGGATATTAATTGGCTGTGATGGAAATCTATTTTGAGATGTTTGTGGTAGTTAAAATTGATTAAATCGTGTAGTGATATTGAAACTACTGAAATTGGGCGTTCTCTGAATTGTATCTGGATTTCTTTGTTGTGGACTTTGCGTACTACGTGAATGAACCGGATTTTGTCTATTAGTGATTCTATTCGTTTGATTTTGGTAATAATATACATTTTCTTCTTGTTTTATGAATTGGAGTGCCTGATGCAAATTATCAGGACGCATACTTCGGATGGTTGTTCCTAATGGTTCTCGTAAACCAGATAAAAATGTTTTGAGGGTTAATTTGTTGTATAAATCCCTTTTGAGGGTGCGCGCTTCGATTGTAGGGTCATGCGCATCTATATCAAGATTCAAGTCTGAATTGAAAAACAAAATACAAGAAGGTATGATATCAATATAGGCAACTTTGAGATATGTCGCACCAAAGTAGATGTATAACATAAACCTAACACTCTCTCTTGCGTCGTCGTCACCCAATGTTTTCACTCGTTTCATCCTATATAGATATAATTATTACTTCAAAACTTTAATGTAAAAAAAAACACTTCTTACTTTTGTTGTGAATTGAGCACAATTATAGAATATTTTTTATTTAGTTTCAGGGTTGAATGGAAGAGCAGCCTCTCATATTCATTGAATATGTGATGGCTGAATTCCGCCCCTTTGTATCAATTCTTGATATGAATAAAGACATATTATTATTATTATTATTATATATGAACAAAGTAAATTAAGAATTTGCAGACACCTTTCGAAGAATTGTTGTGGTTTTTCATTCGGGAATTGTCTAAGCATGCAAAATTTCTATACAGAGTTTCTTCCAATTCAATCCACGTTGAAACGCTTTGTATATTCGTGACTAACTTAGCATTGCCACTGAGCTTTCCAATTAATGGGTTTTATAGAAATGTATTTTGGAAATCATCTGGTCTGTTTGCATCATAGAATGTTTTGATGAGGGATTCACATGTACTTAAAAATCTATTTAATTCGTTTGGGTTGCCATCAAAGTTAGGCACACAACTGAAATATTCTGGTTTGAAATGGGGTGCCATACCCGGTTGAGGTGGTGGAACCATATTTGAACTTGTATTAGATAAATTGTATGAAATATTCGAAACTAAATTAGTTGTGTTAACAATTGGTTCTGGAATTGACTTAATATCGTCTGAGTCAGTTAAAGACATTTGGTTTAACCTTTCGAAAATATTCTCTAGCGACATAAAAAAATTAAAATGCACTAACAGAAAAAGCAAGCCTTTGGTCATCGCCTTTACCACTATAGGAAGTCTGTATCAGAAAAGCTATGTTTGTCTTCTCCAACTACTTCTTTCCTGCAGAAGAGAACGATGTGTGGTTCCTCTTCTCGAAAAATAGGGCTGAATTGGTCTTCGGCAGGTCAACGATTGACTGGGTGTCCTGAAGTTCGAGGAGCCGCTCTGCTTATTACTTCTTCCAGCACTGATTTTTCCGATGTTAAGTTCGATTTTCGATTACCGATTAATCGTATAAACGAAAATCATTTCGATCGATTCGCGGTGATTTCGGCAATCCTACCGACTGCGCCAAATAAGTTCGGCAACGACGGATTGCTTTTTTAAAAATAATTTTTATTACAAACTTGCAAACTAACATGAACAATGGGGTTTACTTGAATAAATCTGACTGACGCTTTCTGTGGAAACTGGAATTAAGAAACCTCGGTGCTTGCTCGACATCTCGGAAATCAGGGGTGTTGAGTTCTTACGGAGTCAGCAGAATACTCGGCTAGGTGGTGAGATAATACCTGTCTTGATAGTGTGGATACAAAACGCATACAAAAATTACAAAACACGTGTCTCCGTCTTATATATGGCGTAAATCGTTATCAAAGGATTTCTCAAAAATCAACTGATTAATGTCGTTGGTTTGATATGTTCAACCGCCGGAAATTACATTTTGCGTACCTACTTCTGCTTCAAATTATTAAAATTTTAGTGCCCTCCGTACTCACAAGAAAAATTTAGTTATCGTACCCTCTCACTATAAAGAAGTATTCAAGAATCTGTTTGCTACAAAAGCGCTATAGCCGTAAATGAACTGACTTAACTCAACTTTTTCCATTTCAATATGACTCCAAATGTTTTCAAACACAAATAAAAACAATATCTACTTGGCACGCATAATGAAAAAAATTCTATCACCTAAGGTTTATTTCCCTCTAAATTTTGTTTTCTCTTCATCTCTCTCCTCTTTCTTCCTATTATTTCCTAATTTCGATTATGATGTGAATGTATATTGTAATTTCACTAGTGTACATCATCTTAATATTCTCATTGGAAATTGCTGGCTTTGGTGGGAGAACAGACTCAGAGGTTCCTCCTCAGGCACCCATGTGAGTATATAATATAAATGTATTTATCATTATTATTATTATCATATATGTTGGTAACCTACTGATATCAAACAAAATTATTGGCTCAACTGCTCAGTTCAATTGAAAATAGTGAATAATGAATTATTCTAAAAAAAATCATATACTTGAATATATAAAAAAGTTTACTTGGCTCTATAGATGACTCACTTGTGGGCAGTTGATTGTGTCTTACCTTGAACACACCAAACTCAAGTGAATACCATTTTTATTCAGTATATAAATAAGTTACTTACCTAAATAGCCAAACAAATATCATTATTATTATTGGGTAGGTGGGTAGGTTGGTAGGTTGGTAGGTTGGTAGGTTGGTAGGTTGGTAGGTTGGTAGGTTGGTAGGTTGGTAGGTTGGTAGGTTGGTAGGTTGGTAGGTTGGTAGGTTGGTAGGTTGGTAGGTTGGTAGGTTGGTAGGTTGGTAGGTTGGTAGGTTGGTAGGTTGGTAGGTTGGTAGGTACATGCATTTCATTTCAATATTTTCTGCAGTGTCATAGTGAAATTTATACACCTAACGTTTTCGACCAAACTAAAGTCTATATTTTGTATCGTAACCATAGCAACTAGAACGATTTCCAAAAAATTTTCTCTCTTCCTTGGAGGTATTACACTGAAAATTTCATACCTGTTGTTCTAAGCCAATCAGATGCGTTTATTTTGACGACAACCTAAATTATCCGAAAATATTTGCGGTCACGTGACCATATCATAGGTGCAAAATTAATAAGTGATCTTGGGAGAGAGTCTCTCACAGCAACGACCCAGCTTAGCAAAGCATATTATTTCATTCAATAGTACGAACGCGAGTGAACTGCCTTATATAATATTACCCGAATATAACATAAAAGTTTTACTTGATTCTGGTTCGACGAAATCATTCATAGACCCCGAAATTGCAAGTTTTTTCCTCATCTAATAAGAAATGACCCATTTGTCGTTTCTTCAGTTTTTCAAAAATCAGCACATAAATTCAGTGCATGTATCCCAGCTTCAAAACTATTCAATTCTGCGAAAAACCAATCATTGAAATTTTTCTTATTCAAATTCCATAATATCTTCAGGGGATTGATTGGATTAGATGGCTTGAAAGCACTACGAGCTTCTATTGATTTCGATAAAGGATACCTAGTTACGCCAAATGCAAAAATAAAATTACTTTTCCAAAAAACTCAGACAGATCTAAATTTAATTAAAATCAATGCCAGATCGGAACAAGTTGTTGACATCAAAACATCCATAACTGAAGGTGAAATCATTATCCCACACCAAAAATTACACAATTGTGAAATACCGGAATGCCTCACAATTGCAAGAAATGGACATGCTTTAACAACAATTCTTAACAACAGCACGAACGATATAACATTAAATTTTTCTGAACCTATAACTGTAGAAAAGTTTGACCGCGAACATATTCAAGAAATAGAACTTCATAATTATGACCAGTTTTCAAGAAAATACTTAGACTCATCAAAAATCAGAATAGATCATCTGAACCAGGAAGAAAGCAGTGAAATACTGAAATTGTGTAGGGAATTTGCAGACATCTTTTATAATGAAGAAGATTCCTTAACCTTCACCAATCGTATTAAACATCAAATTAAAACCGTAGACGAATTGCCAGTGTATACAAAATCCTATCATTACCCATTCATCCACAAACAAGAGGTAGGAAGTCAAATCAAGAAAATGTTAGATCAAAATATTATAAGACCGAGCAATTCTCCGTGGTCATCGCCTATATGGGTGGTACCAAAAAAATCTGACGCATCGGGTAAACAAAAATGGAGAGTGGTGGTAGATTATCGTAAGCTCAACGAAAAAACCCCAATATAACCGACCTTCTCGACAAACTGGGAAAGTGTCAGTATTTTACAACTCTTGATTTGGCTAGCGGCTTTCACCAAATTGAAATGGATGAAAAAGACATAGAAAAAACAGCTTTCAACACAGAGAACGGGCATTACGAGTATCTAAGAATGCCTTTTGGGCTCAAAAACGCCCCCGCTACATTTCAAAGAATCATGGACAACATCTTACGTGGAATCCAAAATGAAAAATGTCTGGTGTACTTGGACGATATAATCGTTTATTCAACATCATTACAAGAACACCTAGAGAGACTCAGATGCGTTTTTCGAAGACTTCGAGATTCCAACTTCAAGATACAATTGGATAAGTCCGAGTTTCTGCGAAAAGAAGTCGCGTATTTAGGCCACATAGTTACTCCTCAAGGTGTAAAACCAAATCCCGAGAAAATAAAGGCAATTAAGCAATTTCCAATACCAAAGAACACCAAACAGATAAAAGGTTTTTTGGGATTATTAGGATACTACCGTAGGTTTATAAACGATTTTGCTAAGGTAACAAAACCACTTACCAAGTGTCTCAAAAAAGGAGCCAAAATTGAGCATAATCAAGAATTTTTAGACTGTTTTAATACGTGTAAAAATCTTTTAATTAATGAACCAATACTACAGTATCCAGATTTTTCAAAACCCTTTGTTCTGACGACCGATGCCAGTAATTTCGCTTTAGGCGCTGTCCTATCCCAAGGACCGATAGGTAGAGATCTGCCTATTGCTTATGCTTCTCGAACCTTGAATGATTCAGAACAGAACTATTCGACAATTGAGAAGGAGCTGTTGGCAATAGTATGGGCCACAAAATATTTCCCTCCATATTTGTTTGGCAGAAAATTTGATATTGTCACCGACCACAAACCTCTAGAATGGCTTTTTTCTCTCAAAGATCCCAACTCGAAATTAACGAGATGGCGTATAAAATTAGAGGAGTATGACTATAACATCAAGTACAAGAAAGGGAAACTAAATTCGAACGCCGACGCACTTTCGCGCATAGAAATTCACACCAAGACAGTTTTCGACGAAATTGAAGACTTAGTAAGAGACATGACAATTAAACCTAGGAACCCCGAGAATGAAAAAATCATTCGAGAAATTTTTGGATCACAAAGTATGAATAAACGGCGCGATTTGGACGACATTTCCATGCAAGTACAGATGGACGAGTCAATGAAAGACTTTGAAAATGACAACGAGAACGAAGAACTAGACGATGACACCATGCATTCCAACGCAGACCAACATCCCGTAGTAGGTATTCCAACTACAGATTCACCAGTTAATTTCGGTCAGAATCAAATAATCATTTCAACAGTCTTACATTCTCTCGCGAAGCCGAAAATCATTATTCTATTCGAGAAAAAACAGCGCATTAAACTTCAAATTTCTGAACATAATTTCGAAAACGACATTATAAATTTCATCAAGGATTATATTGCACCAAATATTCAATATCACCTTTACTTCGAGAACCCTAAGATTTATGAAAGATTTTCAGTAGTTCTGCAAACTCATTTTAAATGGCCTTCTATAAAATTCAAAAATTGCACAAAACTACTAATAGACATAACAAACAAAAACGACATCGAAGAGTTAATCACAAATTATCATGAAAGCAAGTCAAACCACCGTGGAATCGACGAGACTGTGAACCGAATTAAAGAAAAATACTATTGGCCTCACATCAAAGAATCAGTCCAAACTTTCATCAATAACTGTGATATTTGCCAACAAAGTAAATACGAACGACACCCTATACGAATGGAAATGAATATCACCCCAACAGCCTCCAAACCATTTGAGATAATTCATTTGGATACATTTACACTGGAACAGTCGAAATTCTTAACTATTGTAGATAGCTTCTCAAAATATGCGCAAGCATATCATTTGAATTCGTCCTGCGGGACCGAAATTGTTGATAATTTGATAAAATTCTTTTCTCATCATGGTACCCCTAAACAAATAGTGGTAGACAATGACACCGAATTTAAAAATTCTGTTGTAACCGAATTGCTGAAACTACACAAAATTGACACTCACTTTTATAGTCCGAACCATCCACAATCCAATGGAATTGTTGAGAGATTCCATTCAACGATAATTGAACATATTCGAATATTGAATACAAAAGGATTCCTAAAAACTCCGATAAATAAAAAAATAACCTATGCGATTTTGGCCTATAATCATTCCTTACATTCTACAACGAAGTTCAAACCAGTTGACGTTGTAAATGGACATATAACTGATAATAACCCTTTCAATATGGATATTGATCAGATATTGGTTAATGACTATATCAACGATCATAGGGAAAAATCGAAATTATTGTATTCCAAAATCAATTCGGATCTCATTGCACTCAAATCAAAGAACATACAAAAGATCAATTTCAACCGAGACAAACCCGAAATATTTCAACCAGGACAAAAGACCTTCGTGAAAAAACACATCAGACAGAAACAAGCTAACAAATTCAATAAACCCACTCAATTGACAACAGTGTACAATGAATCTAAAACAGTTTCGACCCCATCACAAGAGAAAATACATATGGACAATTTGAAACGCCCACTCAAGCAAACATATACGAAAAAATAAAACGTCCGTCTCTGTTATTTCAGAATCCCGGGGATCCTCGGCCTTCAGGAAAAAATTCTTCTTCAAAAACTAGAAAATAATCCAGGCATCATTCCAGTGAAACTTGGCACAGCCAAAGTCGAACAATACACACATACACTCATACACTACTATGATATGAATCCCATAATTTCAGAAATGGAGAAATTGAATTCGAAATCTCACAATATTACAAGCCTAATATTAACAAATAAAGACTATTCCTTTGATACATCAAACTATCTAAAAATCTTACAAATCACTGGAGAGAAAGTGGAGTTAAAGCTGAGAAACATACTTCCACATCATAAAATACGCAAAAGGGGACTAATTGACGGTTTAGGTTCAATTTTCAAGTCCGTCACTGGTAATTTAGATGCCTATGATGGTCAACGCTATGAAAAATTGATTTCTCAACTAGAATCAAATCAAAAACAAATAGTCTCTAATATGGGCAGACAATACTCTCTATCTCTGAATGTAATAGAAAAATTCAACAAAACGATCCGAAGAATAAATCATAATGAACAATTAATCACAACAAAATTGAATCAGATCGCATTGATAGTCGAAAGCCATACATACAGAGAGAATGCAATGTTAATATAAGATATTCTCAATCAATTATAAATATGTACGAAATAATTAATTCCATCCTTCAAGACATTGAAAACTCGATCACTTTCTCGAAATTACAAGTTATGCACCCGAGTATCATTTCAATAAATGAATTATACATCGAACTGAATAAACTAAGTGAACAAACCGAATCAAAACAACTGCCTTTCGCAGTAACTTTCAATAATACCGAATACTTCGAGAAATTGATAAAAATCGATAGCTATATATTGAACAATAAAATCACGTACATTCTTCAAATACCAATAACGTTTCCTTTCGATTTCGAGCTATACCACTTTTATACCACTTTTATTCAGTTTAAGGCAATCATTCCTAAGTATGAGTTCTTGATAAAAGACCTAATGTATTTTGCATTCCTGAGCAATGCTTGTAAAGAAATCCTTCCTCAATGGTACATTTGCGATAAACAAGAACTACGTGAAGTAGAAGATGGACCTTGCGAAATCCAGCTACTCTACATCAAAAACACCTCCATATGCCGTCAAACTCGAGTCCACTTGACCAAACCAATGATGAACCACCTGGACGCATCTAACCAATGGATCGGATTATTTCCATCCGAAACAACCACAAAACTCGAATGTTACAAGCAAGAAGAAATTCGGAAAGTGATTGGCACATACCTCATCGAAATTCCAATGGGTTGCCAATTTACAATCGATCAGTTAACCATAACAAACGAACAACAATATACAAACCCGAACCAGCCGGTCCTGTTTCCTGACATAGACGTTGCCGTCACAATGTCTCCAAAAGCCAACATCGACATCGAATTAGACGATCTCAGATTAGACGAATTACAAGAAATCCGAACTCAGATGGTAGAAAATCAACCCGATTTTCATTTCTCCAATCCACCCTATGTACCTAGTGCCTGGACAGTAATCTTATACGTACTTCTGATTGCTGTCGCTTGCTACCTGATATACAAGAAGATCGCCAGCAGGGTGCGAAACCCAACATTCCCAGAAGTTGACCACTGCGATGTTCGTCTTCCTTTCTAACCCTCGGAAGCCGAAACTATGGGGGAAGGAATTATGTCATCACTCTACGACGGTTCCCACAAGATGCTGACATTGCTGATCCCACAGTACGGATTCCATGAATCTACCGTTTCCGTAAAATCAGCAAGATGGTCGAACTACCAGAAGGAAGCCGTTCTCAGTTCAGTTCTCAACTCAACTTCATATGTAAAACATCAATATATTCGTTCCTCATTTTTTGTTGTCAGACAAATATAATAAAGTTTTTAAAAAGAGACTTCGAGCTATCGGAATTCATGTTTGGTGGTTGATCACTTTCATAGTAACTTTTCGGATGATTTCGTGAACTAAACAAATAACGAGTATTGAAATGAATACCGACACAACAAGATGACTTTTATTCAATTGACGAAAACCGAACTGTCTCATGGTAATCCATTTTTCACTGTTCTGCAAATTCACGTTCACTTCAAACACACTTTTACGAGGGTGGCACTGAGATTACGAACTGAGGAACATTGTCTGGAGTTGGGAGCTTAACTGTTGGATGTTGCTCTGCTCTAACTTCTGATTATAGTTTCAGAGAATTAATAGGAACTTTTCATGAGAAAATTGTAGGAACCTCCCATCCCCGCTAATTACTCTAAGTAGTGGTTCATGTCGATTTTGCCAAATGTAAATCATTTTTAAAAGTATTGTCATGTTAAAACATTCAATATAAACTATTTCCGATTTAAATCTCATATTTTTGCGCTTTTTCCATTACTCTTCGATCAAGTTAGTATAAACATAATTTAGTTGAAGGTTACTGGGATAATTAGTTTTTACGGCTGCAGATCTCATGCCCATAAATTACACACGAGCTAATTTGAAATGTAAACAAAACTAACGTTCCTATTGGTTCCCTAATTTCCTCTTCTCGAATGATCCTCCCTTCAATTATACTATAGTCATCGTATTGTGCTTCGTATTCACAAAATCTTTATATCCTATGACCTATATCATACTTTATTCTCGTTATAATATAATATATGATTCTTTCATAAAACAAAACTTTTCTTGAGTATAAACATTGCTTGGTACCTATAGGAAATATCGGCCGGAGAACATCAAATTTCTTTATATTTCGAGCCGAGACGACCTAGAGACCCATATAAATATTAAAAACAGGTGGCCACCCAAACGAATATTTGCTGGTACCTGATATCGAACTCGCTACGATTCATTCATTAGTTTTTCTGGACGATAAAATATATTGACAAAATTGGGCATCATTACATGGTTACCATTCGCTACAATGGCTTACAGGAATCATGTACGCGAATCAACCAAGAAAACACCATTTTTTCTGATGTATGGCCGAGATATGGAAATGCCGTTGCATTTGATAACGAAACATAATCCTGTTCGTTGGCTTGGACGAAAATCAGGCATCTGCAATGGTTCAACGAATTCTGCAGCAGTAAAAAAGAATTATCCCAGTAACCTTCAACCAACTTATATTTATATTAACTTGATCGAAGAGTAATGGAAAGAGCGCAAAAATATCAGATTTATATCTGAAATAGTTTATATTAAATACTCTCAACATGACTATACTTTTAGAATAATTTACATTTGAAAAAATGAACCACGACTTAGAGTAATTAGCGGAGATAGGAGGTTCCAACAATTTTCTCATGAAAAGATCCCATAAAAGCTCCGAAACTAGAATCAGAATTCAGAGCAGATCCAAGATCCGAAAGTTGTTTCTCGACTCCAGGCAATGTTTCTCAGTTCGTAATCTCAGAGTCGGCATCGTAAAGTGTGTTACAAGTGAACGTGAATTTGCAGAACAGTGAAAGATGGATTACCATCAGATAGTTCACAGCCAGATCTTGGTGGCGTTCCACGGAGAAAATCCTAGGACTGAAAGAGGCTCAGAATGATAGCCTCAAAGCAACCACCTGGAGGGCACTGAGGAGAACATCAGAAGGCCCTCTAGAACTTCTCACCGTTTCGGTTGATATCCAATCGGCCGAAAAGTTAAAAGAAAAAAGAAGTTTGTGATCAATTATGAGTTTGGTCACACAACCCTGGAGTGGCAAACCTAAATCGGCCACACTTGAATCCTCAGAACCTGGTACCTCACGTACCAATCCAAGTGCAGCCAGCACCAAGAAGCAGACCGAGAAGGCTGCAAAAAGTGCTGCAGACAAAGGAAAGAAGGTGGCCAAAGGCAAAACTGTGCCTCGGAAACTGGACAGATCCCACGCCGACGGAGTTAAGAGAAAGAAAAAGTCGAAAGCCCCACTAAAACCTCCAATATGAGTGAAAAGCTCAATTGTCTTCAAATAAACCTCAAACATTCAAAAGCTGCCACGAGTGTGCTTAGAAGGAGGTTTATTGAAGACAACATACAAATAGGGCTACTCCAAGAGCCCTGGATAAACAGAGGACGTATACAAGGACTCAGCATTAAGTCGTGTAAGTTACTCAACTGTTCTTCTCACGAAAAACCACGAGCAGCCATATTGCTCGCACCTAATATTACATTTTTACCTGTTTTAGAGTTAATCACTGGAGATTTGGAGGCAGGTGGTTATTGCCTCGGCCTACTTCCCAGGGGTCTCCGAAACGCACCCTCCACCAAAGGAAGTCCGAAGCCTCATCGAATAGTGCAAAAAAGGTAACAGGCACTTTATTCTGTGATGCGATGCAAACGCCCACCACTTAAGATGGGAAAGCACAGACACAAATGTACGGGGTGAGTATCTTCTAGAATATTTTTTGGCCAACAATATCGACATTAACAAGAGGAAATAAATCAATCTCCATAAATGCGATTAGAAAAGAGTTTCTTGATTTAACTCTCGCGGATCCATTTAGGACAAATTATATTCACAACTGGCATGTCTCTGATGATTCTTCAATGTCAGACCATCAGCACATAAGTTTCGACCTGAAGAAGTCAGAGACACGCTTCGATGGATACAAGGTGCCAAAGTTGACCAACTGGGATGCTAATAAAGAGCATCTCGGAAGGCAGACGGAAGACCAACTAATATCCATCGAATCAATAGAGGAACTTGACACAGCCTCAAGACAACTTCAAAATGCTATAATGAAAGCATATGAACTTAGCTGTCCTGAAAAACAAAAGGCTACCACCAGAGATGTGCCTTGGTGGAATAAAGAATTAGCAAAACATAGGAAAAAAGTCAAAAGACTTTTAAATAGAGCTAAGAGTATGGGATACCGGAAAGACTACAAAACAGCTCTTTCTGAGTATAACAAAGAACTCAGAAAATCGAAAAGAAGAACATGGAGGAAAATGTGTGAGGGGATCACCGAATCAGCCCCAGCACAACGCCTTCAAAAAGTTCTCTCAACTCAAGTTCTCCAACGGCATCCGTCTAATCAAAAAGCCGAACGGGGGATATACTGATAACCCTAAAAAAAGCTTGAGTGTTCTCCTGCAGATACACTTTCCTGGTTCCGAAACAGTTGTGGAGAACGAACAGCAAAGCGCTCACCGGGAAGGGGTTATCCACAACCCCAACAGATCCAGCAGAAGCCCAGCTGGAAAGATCTTCACAACTGAAAGGATCAAATGGGCTATCAAAAACTTTGAACCTTTCAAGTCGCCAGGAAAGGACGAAATGTTTCCCGCCTTACTGCAACATGGCCTCGAAATAATTGAGCCTTCTTTGAAAAGGCTATTCAAGGCCTGCTTGATCTCCGGTTATAAACCACAAGCCTGAAGAGAGGCCGTTGTGGCGTTTATACCAAAGGCTGGAAGGCGTCCAATGGACGAACCAAAGTCTTACCGCCCCATCAGTCTCACCTCTTTTCTCCTAAAAGCAATGGAGAAATTAATAGACTGTTATATCAGAAGCGAACTCCTTGAGTTAAGACCGCTCCACAAGAAACAGTTAGTGGAAAAAGAAATGGCTCTTTGTGCCTTCATCGACATAGAGGGTGCTCTTGATAACACCTCGCATGCAACCATATCTAGATTACTAGAGGAAAGGAGTATAAACGCCTCACTGATTAGATGAATACAATCAATGCTGAAAAGCAGATTCATTGTGGCGACTCTCGGGGAAGAGACGGTCAGGATGACAGTAAAAAAAATGTTCCCAAGGGGGTCTTCTATCGCCTTTGCTGTGGTCATTGGTCGTCGAAAACCTGATAGTCAAGCTACCTGATTCTGGTTTCACGACTCAAGGTTACGCCGATGACCTGGTCGTCACGATTAGGGGCAAACATGACGGGATTATTTCCAATCGCATGCAAGTAGCCCTCAACGCTGTGACAGCTCTTTCTGGTCAAAAAGAGTGGCAAATGTCTGCCCTTCGTTTCCAAAGGGATACGGCTCGCGACTGAGCTAGACAGTGGAGACGGAGTGGGTTCAGTTCACTCCTTGAGTGTATGTTAATAGGGCGCCAGATGAATGAAAAACTATATATCCCCTATACAGATAGTGTATCAACTCCATTCATCAGAGTTGATTACTATTTTCAAGATATATTGAAGAAAAACAATTGACAAAAATCTACCCACAAAATCTTTATTCTTTATATGATATTTCCAATACGTCAGAATCAGTCCCTTTGCTTGCTCTGCTAGATTATTACACAAAAATATTAAAATATGAAACTTATAACAAAGTTTGACACATAGCAAATGTTTCATGATTTTTGTTTGAAGGTGGCTGACAATGTCTCGAGTTGTGAAGAAAAGTTTCGGACTTCCATTGTCTAAAGGTATGAAGATTTGAATCCTGAGAAAAGAAAAGATGAGTTATGCTGAAAAAACGAAATAAGTGATGAATAAAAATTAACTATTTTATCGAATCAAGAAGATTCGAGTATCAAAAAAAAAAATCAGGTTAGTATCAGTGTTAGTATATAAGAAGTCGAAAAATGTAGATTTAAATGGGAGTTTAACTAGTCGATGAGCCTGAAAATAAGAAAAAAAAATTGAATTAGAAATCAATAGCCTGAAAAAAGAAAAGTTGAATTAGAAATCAATAGCCTGAAAAAAGAAAAGAAAAGTTGAATTGGAAATCAATAGCCTGAAAAAAGAAAAGTTGAATTAAAAATTAAAATAAAATGAATGAATAAAGAATTAAAATTATGAGAAAGATTCAAATCGAGTTTGTCACGACGTTTCGATTGTGTGTATCTACAATCGTCTTCAGTGAGTTCTCACCTGAAGACGATTGTAGATACACACAATCGAAACGTCGTGACAAACTCGATTTGAATCTTTCTCATAATTTTAATTCTTTATTCATTCATTTTATTTTAATTTTTAATTCAACTTTTCTTTTTTCAGGCTATTGATTTCCAATTCAACTTTTCTTTTCTTTTTTCAGGCTATTGATTTCTAATTCAACTTTTCTTTTTTCAGGCTATTGATTTCTAATTCAATTTTTTTTCTTATTTTCAGGCTCATCGACTAGTTAAACTCCCATTTAAATCTACATTTTTCGACTTCATATATACTAACACTGATACTAACCTGATTTTTTTTTGATACTCGAATCTTCTTGATTCGATAAAATAGTTAATTTTTATTCATCACTTATTTCGTTTTTTCAGCATAACTCATCTTTTCTTTTCTCAGGATTCAAATCTTCATACCTTTAGACAATGGAAGTCCGAAACTTTTCTTCACAAATCAGTTCATGATGATTAACTCACGCCAGAAAACAATCAATGAAATTAACTTGTCTGATAATTCGTAATGCGCAAGGTTGCAACCAAGTCTGTTACGTTAACAGGAATAATAATCATAAATCATCAACATTATTTCCGCATTTCATCGCAAAGACTTGCGTGACATCCATGGGGTATAGTAGCTCTTGCAGCGGTCCTGGTTCGTGACAGGCAATAGATCTTGGTAACACAATTGATGTTGTCCTGCAACTCCAACTCAAATTCCTTCACGTACAACGGCCAAACTAATTGTACATCAACTCCAATGTACAGCCGGTCAGTAACAATTGGTACAGCAAAATCCGTACCGAAAATCCGTCCAGAAAAATCCGTCCAGAAAAATCCGTCCAGAAAAACCCCTTCAGAAAAACCCTAAAATAGGAGGTCTGCGAAAATCCTCAGTACCCACTGGCACTGATTTTCTGGAAATTCATACCTTTTTCGAGGAATCCACAGGCACTAATCACCTCCTCGATATGGCCTCCACCAATGTCCCAAGGGGGCCCAATCAGTAAAATTATATACTAGAGTATATTGTCCCAAAAATCTTCACAATACCAAGAAACATTGCTATTAAGCATGCGGATATGCTTACTCGTCCATTTCTCTGACTTTACCTCTGGATAAGGGTTTCAAGACATGTGCTCCTAACCTCTTATCAGCTGTCTAAGTCTTTGGCTTCTAATCCCAAATAAATGGACAGTTTCCGAAAATATATATCTAACGATACCTCAAAAATTCTCCAATGGAAACTGGTAGGCGAGTGTGACTTTTAATCCCTCTATTCGAGGATGAATCAAACATTCCAAAATTTTTGCCGATAGCCAAATTGTTGCCATAATGACTTTTCAGTGACAGCCCTTGGTTGATAGTCCCGAGCTGATACCGAGCAAAAAGGAAGTCGATCACAGCACAAGCTCAATCCACTGAAATATAACCAATAACTGGAACGCTAATATAGGTGAATGCGCAGGGAACTTATGATCCCACCTATGCGAACTGAGATTTCAGATTATGCGCCGACGCAGTAAAAGTAAAGGTACGAAAATCATGTCTTTGATCACTACAACTGTATACATTTGATGACGTACGTCTGTGATAAGATGAACTAAATCAGACGCGGCTTGGCACTTTTTGTTTCGTGTTAATTCTCAGTTCTCACTGGTCAAGTGGTATATGGTCATTCGCCAAATCCAAATCAAAGAGAAGTTGTTCCATGTCGTCAATTTGCCCTGTTTGATAACATTTTCATAAACAAAAAAGGTTGAAGGTGCATTGCTGCAATGCAAAAACTGCAGTACTAGTTCTAGTTTAACCTTTTTTTGGTGAGTTGAGATTGATACTTATACTTGAGCTGTATTATTTTATCTTAAAATCATCCATTTTCAGTTTAACTAAGAATAGACATTGCTCATGAATGAAAGCTAGATATTGGTAGATGGGGTTAGATGGTAGAGCAGATGTATGTTAATTGCCAAATATATATTCCATACTGTACATTAATTATAATTGCATACAAACTGAATCTCGCCCTAAAACTATATGAACAATTTGTAATTTTCTTTTTTAGTTTGGTAATAAAGACATTTATTATTATTATTATATCCAAATATCGAGACTTTGAGCTATGGAAATGTGATTTGTGAAGAACATATCATCATTGATGACATCATATAACTTCTGGTGATAAAAAACGACTGAAACGTGATTTAGTTTCCAGGCTGAATCTTCGTCATCAAAAGCCTCTGTCAACTATCCAGTGAACAGTGCAAACAGAATTAAAATTGTTCAAAGCAGATTTCAACAGGGGCGAAATTTCGAGGTGCGACGTGATTAGTGCTGTGTAGTTTAGAATAAATACATATATTATAATATAGTGTGCTTTATTCTATATGGAAATTGTTTTTTTTTTGACTGTTTACTTACCATATTGTGTCACAGGAACTAAAATTATTATTACAAAGATTGGTTGATCACAAACTTATTTACTGTAGGACAAGGATTATAGAATATAATTTATTCGTCGCTGAAGAATTTTACATACACATAAAACGATACATACATAGAAACTTGGAATAGTTGAAGAACGTTAAGAAATATACAATGAATACAATAAATCCAAAAAAATACAAACATTTGATTGATTAAAAATATGAAAAAATCCTACAACCAGTTTCGATTTAATTCGTTTGTATAATGATTTCCATAATTTGCTCCAAAAACTTTGGTTTCACCCTGGAATTGCTAATTTAGATAATATTTTATGTAATGTTTCTTCAGAGATGTTAATGTTGATAATTGATCCCAAAGCACAGTCCAGGTGGTCTGTGTACCAAAGGCTAGACCGGACCTGGTTACAGTAATAGTGCGCATGCTCTCGGCCTGATTTATTTTCAGTCTGCGCGAGATTCAAAAGGGTCTATGCTTGAGAAGTTCCTTTGGCATTCCAGTTATTTATTATATTTCAGTGGCTTAATCAGAAAATACCAAAGGCATGGACCTCATTGATAACATGGAATAATAACAACCTTCATTCTACCCCTGACTATGATTCGATTGGATCGATAGTTATTGATCCATCTATATTCCTATGACGTCGTCCGGAGTCCTAATCGTGCGTGAAACAAGAGAACATCTCAGTCGGTCTCGAGGTTTATGAATCTGAGCGTATCTGAGTCGATCCGTCAACCTCAATTCCGAACAGCTGATTGACTATGATAATCTGACATCACCAAAACAAAACAATGCGGCTAATTATACACTTTTTCCCTACCTGATACCTTTACCAAAATGTAAGTACAAAATTATGGAATGAAACATCCTCCCATGCGTAAATATCTAAATCGAAGGCTCAGGTGTACCTGAAGTCCCGTAGGATAAGGTATCAGGCAAGAATGTATATTAGCCATAAAATATCGAACAATTTCATTTGTTTTGGTAGTTGATTTGTTCTAAAAACTACACAGGAATACAGAATAAGGTGGTATCTGATGATTGAGAATGATAATTAACTTCCTAGTCTGCTGATTTCCGTTGGTTAGAATGCAATAGGATGATTGTCAAATAATGAATGTCACAACGCAATCAAAAGCTGGTGCGCAGAGGAAGGACTCAATATCAATCCTACCAAAACAGTGCTGGTTCCATTTACCAAGAGGCGAAAGTATGAACTTAAAGCCCCAACTCTGAATGGAATCCAGCTCACTTTTTCCAAAGAAGAATATTTGGGCGTGATAATCGACCAAAAACAGACATGGAACAGCCAACTCAACCACATTCTTTCCAGAGCTATAGCGGCAAGTTGGACGTGCCGCAGAGTATTTGGCAAGATATGGGGTCTGAAACCAAAAATGATCTATTGGTCATACCAAATGATCATGAAACCCATGAAACCATTGATATGGTGGCCAAAAATGCAACAAATTTCGGCACAAGTCAAGCTGCAGAAAGTGCAGCGGCTAGCTTGTCTGGGAATCACAGGGGCAATATTCACGTGCGCCACTGCAGCCTCAGAGGTAATGCTGAACCTTCCACCATTGCACCTGTGTGTATTGAAAGAAGCAGCAATCAGTGCCTTCAGACTGAGCCAGACAAAAAATCTCAAGTCAGGAAATCGGATTGGACAGTTGAAGATTTTGGAAAAAATGTCCCTAGAATCCATGTCGAAACCGATAGATATTATGCCAGTTAGGTACGACTTCGAAATGCAGTTTGAAGTGGTCATAAACAACCACCAAATTTGCATAGAGAACGGACCTCAACTGGGAAGGGATGCATCAGTATGGTATACTGATGGATCCAAGATGGATGAAAGGGCTGGAGTGGGAGTAACAGGTCCTAATTTCAGGCTCTCAAAACCCCTTGATAACACCCCAACCATCTTTCAAGCAGAAGTATATGCTATAGAGATATGTGCCCAGGAGTGCCTCGAAAGGGACACTCGAAGGGCAAAATATATATTCTATCAGATAGCCAAGCAGCACTAAAAGCTCTGAAGTCATACACTTGTGAGTCTAAGCTGACTTGGGACTGTAAATAATCCCTGAGACAACTGGCAGCGAACAACCAGGTCACTTTGATGTGGGTGCCAGGTCATAAGGGAGTTGAAGACAACGAAGAACACCCCAATAAACCTAGCAGAACCATTTTCGAATTTCAAAATCGTAATAGTGTAGTAATTTATTACCACATTCGCGAATTTATTACCCTTCATTAAGGCAAAAAAAAACCAACGGTTCTGCTAGCTTTATATAAACCTAGCAGATCCACCCCTTCAAAAAAATTTTTTTTCAAAGTTGACATAGGGCATAATTTGTTACTCTTTTATTACTTATTTATTACCATATTCCCGAATTTTTTACTTTCCATTTCAAGGAAAAAATCATCAATTCCGATATTTCGATCTCAACCTAGCAGAACCAGAAATCAGTGAATAGAAATTTCATACAGTCCATAGTTTATTACTAATTTATTACCGAATTTTCGGGAATATAATGATAAATTAGTAATAAAAACGTAACAAATTATGATCTTTGTCGAGTATGGAAAAAAAAAAAGAATTTTGAAGGTGTGGTTTCACTAGGTTGATGTACAAGGCGGTACAAGGGTGCAGTAATGCGCTTTTATCTGGAGATCCGTTCGAAATAGATCTTTATATAATCGAGACGAAATGATCGCTACAAAGTTCCGCAGTCTTTGATATAAAGATTTTTTATCGATTATTGATCAAATAAGCAACTTATTGGGTGTTGGAGCGAACGGAAAAGTGTTAATACTATTTTGATTTTTTCCCTTATTCCAAAAGTCATACAAAATATATTGTAAGCGGTTGAAATTCTCCGAGGCCACGGTATACTGGAGAAACAAGCTCAGTTGGCGAGGGAGATGAAAAAAAGAATGCAGGCAGGGTAGTTACGGCGTATCCATGACAGAATAATAAATAATCAGAGATATAAAGGCGAAAGGACTATTCTTGTTTGGATTTGTTTAAATAAATTATATTCGGGTTGTACTGGCGTGTTTTTAAAAATTATACCTAACCATATTTCTATACAGATATAAAGCCAAATAATTGCTTTATAAAATGGAGAAAACCCCGTGACTCTATCATATATAGCAATTGAAATATATAAACTTTATTGGAGAAAACTGAAAATCCCAGTTTTTTCACATTAATCTCAATATTATTTCTCTCGACCACTGGAGTGTCGTAATTCTTCATAACACGTGTAAAAATGATCAATATAACGTTATTTCATGGTCTCATCAAGTTATACTCCATGATTTTGGGTTACTCGATAAATAGAAGGCTTTTCGCAATAAGGGATCTGCTGCTAGACTATAATGTAGATGAAAACAGGAGAAAACTCAACCGGCGAATATCCGCAGAATATCGAATTATATCTACTCGGATCGACCCGTCAAATATATACTCAATTGGAAAAAAACTTCTGGGGCATATTGAGGAACCATAGACAAGCAATTTGAGATAAGAGACTGATGTCCGGAAGTGCATGGTTTTCAAAATACAGGGTGTCAAAGTTTTTTCAAATAACTTTTTTTTATTAATATTTCAAAGACACGTTAACCGATTTTCTTAAAATTTGCTAGTGATGTAAGCTTTAATAAGACGCTCAGTTAGCACTAATTAAATGTTAATTATGACTTCCAGTGGCGCCCCGGGGGACAGTGTCACGAATAAAAATGACAAAAAATGTACGCTGCTGACTTTAATTAAAAATTTTATATATTTTTTAGAAAGCTCAGTTAAAAATACAACTTTTTTGTCACTTGATATTTTTTCGTATCTCTCTCCGTTTTCGAGAAAAAATTTTTATTAAAAACTTTATTGAAAGGTTCATTATTATTAGAAAGAAAAACAAGGAGGCTTTTTTACAAATAATTTATTATTAATTAGTGGATCAAATGCTCAAAGTGTCCACCATGCATTTCGATGCATTTTCTGCACCTGTCGAGCCAGGATTCGCGCACCCGAGCAAACACGCCTGGATTGTTCGCGATAAATTCCGCTGCCACCACAACTCTAGCAACTAGGTCCTCCATGGTCGGCACAGGAGTTGCATAGATCAACCGTTCCATTTCGCCCCAAAGAAAAAAGTCCAGGGGGGCCAAGTCCGGCGACCTTGCTGGCCAAGGGACGGGACCACCTCTACCAATCCACCTGTTGTTGTAGGTTTGGTCGAGGTAACCTCTCACGGTGCGCGCAAAATGCGCTGGACAACCATCGTGTTGGAACCAGGCCTCTCTACGCAACTGAGCGTCTTATTAAAGCTTACATCACTAGCAAATTTCAAGAAAATCGGTTAACGTGTCTTTGAAATATTAATAAAAAAAAGTTTTTTGAAAAAAACTTTGACACCCTGTATTTTGAAAACCATGCACTTCCGGACATCAGTCTCTTATCTCAAACTGCTTGTCTATGGTTCCTCAATATGCCCCAGAAGTTTTTTCCAATTGAGAGGGGACACCCTGTATTGTTCGATTTGAAAAACAAAAGTTGGTGTTGATTTTTGGAAAATGGAAAAAACACCTGTAAATCAAAAAAATTTCTAACTAATTTATTTAACATTTTTTCATATATTCAAAAACAAAAAAGATTCCATTTGAAGAGGTATACCCTGTACCTATAGGTGTCACATTTACCTCCTAAAATTATGACATGCGCTCAGGCGCTGGTCTATGGCCCAGAGGGTCCGCGGTTCGAATCCCGGCGGCTATTGTAAATATTTATTTATTTCTATATCGTTTAGAGGAAGGAAATAGGTGACCAACCGAATATTCTTGGTACCTAATTATCAATCCTTCGGACTCTCCACGGTAACCAGCCGAGTAGTGCTCCTAACTCATACAAGTCCTAGACTTAGGGGTGTTGTTTAGCAACTATAAGTTGGCGGTTGAAAACACTTTTCAAACACACTTTTGCCGGTTAGTCTAAATGTAAATTTCCGATGTAAAATACGACATTTATGCATGGGTGCAATTTTCATGAAATGAAGCAATCATCAATATTTTTTTGTATAAATTGGAAAAATGAACAACGTTTGCTTCCACTTTTGTTTTCAGCAATATTTGCATGTGCGTGGTTGACTTTTGGTAATTACTAGCAAGTCTAAGAAAGCAGTTTCAACTAAACGATAGCAGTGCTTACAAAAAAATTCACATTTACCCGCATGTCACAATATGCCGAGTTCAATGTAATAGATTTTTAAAAGATGCGGCACTAATTTCATTTTCTTGAAGTAGAAAATGCACAGCACGACAATATTTTACATGCGATATCTTCACAAACAATCACAAACCCAACAGACGTTTTCCACAAAAAATTAATTTTCTTTTTTGTTTTCAGAACAAATTACGGCCGTATTTTCGCAGAAATGATTGTTTTCAAAAAAAATATCACACATAATCCAAAAGTAGACGGTTCGAGACATCAATATACACGTGAGATCGCATCGCTTAGCAGTTGGCGATTCTCCACTTTTTCTATTTCCAGAACGATTCGACCTGGTGAGGGCTCGAAAAGTTTCATACAATTCTGAGGTGTATATCCTTATAAACAAAAAGCACCATCGAATCTCGAGGTAGGGCGTTTATGATATATTGTGAAGCACAGCCGAAAATGCAGGAAAGTTATTCCGATACGTTGTTTAGCCTGGAACCGGAATCAACAGCGTATTTGCGTGATGCTTAACTACGTAGTGTTCGTATAGTAAAAATGCTCCACAATGACCGTTTATATATACAGTGCTTGAATTCTCACTGAAATTACGTATGTTTTCAACTTCAAATACTTATAATAGGTTACAAATGTTGGTTACTTTTTGGGGTGCAACGGGTGAAAGCCAAGTTTACTGAGTTCTATTCTTATCACCCTTGGTCATTTTACTTATAAACTTGTTTATTCGCTTTTTTAAAACAGGTAGATGAGCCCCCTACCCCCACTTCGCCCCGGAAATCATCTGTCCAGAATCTCTGGACCATCGTCTATACATCCATAATACAAGTTTCGTGATCGATGTGTGCAAATTTATCACACCCTCCATAAGTGACACGACTTCTTAGTCTATATTGACTTTATTCATAATTTAAGGAAAGTTCAAATCAATTAATATCTGGGCAGGAATCATTGCCAGTTTTTCTATTGGGCCATTCATATTACGAATGGGATTTGATTAAGCACTTACCACTTGAAACCCGCCGAAACATATACTTTATGCACGATGGAGCACAAACGCACTTCAGCGTTGCTGTGCTGGAGCACATAAATAAAGTCTACCCAAACCATTCGAAACGTATAGGAGGACCTATTGAATAGCCTTCTCGATATCCCGACCTAACGCCATTGGGATTTTTCCTGTGGGGACATATCAAAGCCATGGTGTATTCGATTCCGGTCGTAATTCTACGGAGAATAACGTTTCGTTGTGATGTGATAAGGAACAATGCGGATCATTGTGGCCGATGCAGCAATCCTATATCAGTTGTGTCCGCGAGTGTATCAGACCTTACGGTGCCCAAGTTGAACTCTCTTATGAAGTTTTCAATTGTTTGATTTTTATTGAAAATGAACATTTTTCTCTGAAACGGTTCTCTTCATCGACAATGAACAGCAGTACATTTTTTAGTATAAGGTTCAAGCTACCCAAATTCATATTTTTAGGCAGGGTATTGACAATTTGAGCATTGCATTATAAAACTTTTAGTATACCCCTCATAAACTTCGAGCCTCCTCAAGGAGGGGCCTTAAGGAAAACAATTTGAAGGAATTTGTCCTCTAATTCTTTCAGGTTTCATCTGAATCCGAGAGATTTTCCCAGACACTCAATGTTATTTTTAGAAACAAAAAACTAACGGTGAATTAACATAAAAATTATCACTCAAGTATATGTTTTCAACATTTACAATATCTCTTGTTGCATAAAATGAAAGTCTGGTACATATTTTTGAAATCTAACATTTCTTATGTCTATGTCAAGTTTCGAGCCTAGAAGTTACTGATCTGAAATATTTTTGAGTGAGGTCCCAAAGTTTCAAACAGTTTATTCATTGGATACACTCCAACAACTCGTTTTCGCTATTCTGGGCTCCTAGGTACAATTTCACTACAAGAGTCCATGAGCGCAATGATATTTGAACGCTTTTATAGAGGTAAATGATTCAAATGATAACTCAAAAACTGTTCATTGTATCGAACATATAGAACAGGATTTTAGGGGAAGGTTAATTCTATGCCCGTGCTGTAATGAAAATTTGAATTTCAATCCACTTTTTCACAAAAAAATCTCAAAGTGCACTAATTTTGGCCATTTTTTATTTAAGCGAATAAATTTAAAAAACCATTACACCAGGAGTATAGATCAATGTTTTATCATTCATTTGATACGAAGTTCATTCCGATTGGACAAGAGATGCTCGAAATTCTAAGGGAAAAGAAATACCCCTGCAGCTATCTCATTCATCTCCAAAGTGAATCGTAAGGTGCTGCCGCTGACGGTGAATTCAGTAAATGTTTCCCCACTACGGCAAAAATCACACCCACCTTGTCGAATTCGTTGTCGAATGTATCGGGAATGAATTTAGTAATCCAGTCAATGAGTGTTCAAAACATATAGGTGTAGAGTGCATGAAATATGCGATAATTTTTGTCTTCGGGACTTTTTTAGGACGTAAACATACTAAAAATCCCCATCCTTGGGAAATGGGAGGTGAGCTAAGGGTGGGAGGGGGTGTGAATGCTCAATTTTTTGTTTTTTTCGCTTATATTCAAAAAACCGTTCATTATAGAAAAAATGTATAAGATGAAAATGAAAGTTAATTCAATTTCCTATGCTGTTAGCTGTTTTCGGATATTTTTCTCCAATTCCGAACGGTTATAAGTAATTATCGAAAAAATCAGGGAAGTTGTAGATCATTGAATTTCATTCAATTTGATACTGCCACTTCATCTCCTACCATTCAAAAGATATAGCATTTTTAACATGTAAGCGTTAGAGGGATGGAAATGTCGAATTTTTTGTTCTTCTGCTTATATCTCGAAGAGAATGCACTGTAGAAGAAAATGTTCCTGATAAAAATAAAAGGTAATTGTGTCTTTTATGAAATTGTTATTCAATATATTTGTAAAATTCCTAACGGTTTTTGAGATATACGTTATTGAAAATCGGTAATCTTCGAAACATCATTTATACTCTTTTTAGAAAAATATAGGTGATGAAGTTGTAGATCGTTCAATTTTGTTGGATTTGATGTAAAAATTGACTACATTGGAATTTCTAACATGTACGCGTTAGGAAGGTGGAAATATCTCATTTTTTGTTTCTCTGCTCAGATCTCCTGAACCGCGCATTACAGAAAATAAAATTTGATTTATAAATGGTAGTTAATTGAATTTCCTCGAAAATATTCGTAAAATTCAATTCAAATCGCAGAAGATTGAATGATCTACAACTTTCTTTCAAATAGGTTTTCTGAGAAACGAACGTGGGATGGACTATAAGCAAATGTTTGGAAAAAAGAGTGAGGTAAAATTGATTTGTTCGAAAATTAACGATTTTCAATAACATATATCTCGAAAACCGTTTGGAATCTAAAAAATATTTTGTGGAAAAATTCAATAGGAAATTGGATTAACTTCAATTTTTATCTGAAACATTTTTTCTCCAGTGCACGGTTTTTGAGATATAAAGAAAAAAGTACAAATTGAACATTTCCACCCCCTCCCCCCTCAAGGTCACCTCCCAAGGGCGAGGACTTTTAGTATGTTTTCTTCCTAACTATTCTTAACAAAGTACTGAAGTCAAAAATTCTCGCAAATTCCATGCACTCTACAAATCAATTATTGACTGGAGTGTAGTAATCGTTTTGGGCATTATTAATCAATCAATCAATAATGAATAGAATTTGACAAAAATCAGAATTATTATTATCATGGTCTAGAAATATAATATGTCATTGACATAATTTTATTTAAGGTTCATTTAAATCCATAAAAAAATTAACGGCACGTTCAAATATTCTGAAAGAAATCAGTTATTTGAGCTTTCAAATATAATGATTCTTGGGATTTTGGAGAAGATCTGTCAAACAGTTTTTGAGAAGAAAAAAAAAAGTCATTTTTAGGCTATTTTTCAAGTTTTCTCAATAACTATTCGACAGTTTTCATTCAAACTTTCAAGGTATCTCAATGTTGTAATAAGAGACAATCATAATTTTTTTAGTAATTTTTGAACGTACAGTTTGTCGACAATTTTGAGAAAATCAGAAAAATCATTACAAAAACAACTTCAATCCAGATCGCTTCTCAAAGTGAAATTTGTAAGAATAAACATCTAGGAACAATTCATACTAGTTTTCAATTCTGAAATTGCATTATTTCTATTTTTAATAATGATTTCAAAATACTTCGTCATGAAATCTCCTCGAACGCTCTGTACCATCGGAATTGGCCCGGCACGTGCTGCCTCTGCTGAATAAGAATGAAAAGACAAAGTGAAGTTCGGTGTCTATCCACAAGGTATCGCATGGTTTGTTATTTACTGTACAACGTTGCCAATAGTTCTAGACAGAGATAACCGATGTATATTATCAGAATTTTTCCGTAAAAAATGTATATCATGATTCCTTTTCACTCCTATTTTTAACGCCATATTGATATGAAGTGTACGACATAATGTTTGCAATATACACTGTGTCCAAGATAAGAATGAACAGCATGGGGATATCGGAAACGGTAAGTGATACAGGGTCGATTAAATTAGAGAAAAGTAGCGCATTTATGTGCCTAATAATATGCCATTTAGAAAGTTTCAATATTCCGAGTAGTTTCGGAGATATCCGGGAAAAACCGAAATTTAAGAATTTCGTTTTTATTTTCTCCTAGCTTTATTTTCGAAGGAAATGTAAAACAAATAGCACTTCGTCATGGCTACTTTTCGAGGACTACACGATAACATAAGCAGAATTTTCGTGCGACGTTTCGTCTTTTAGAAAACATCATCAACTTTGTATTTTTATATGGGCCGAAACTAAAGTATACCCTGTATACGACTCCATTTTTCATTGTGAATACAGCAACGTATCACACAATATGGTTTCGGAACATTTTCTCGCGCAAAATGTAATTTAGTGATTACTTAATTATTTTTTCTTCAATTTTAGATAGAAGGCGCTGGAAAAAATGACAACATAATGTTCTGTTGTCATAATAATAGTGTAGTTTGGTAGAATATTTGACATATTACTGTTCCTACTTTCACATCTCTTTACCTACCTAATTTGTGTCAAAATGGAAAACGGCAGCTTTTCGAATACTGAAAAATTTGATATGTTGTCATGTTACATTTTGTGCCATAGAAATTGTATTGATGCTGAACGTGCGTACTTTAATAAGTATCCAGAGAGGCGACAACCTGGTGAATCACTATTTAGACGGCTAGTTTTCAATTTAAAAGAATACGGATCATTTAAAAAACCTGTGGTTTCCCGACAAAAGCAATCTAATGAAGAAAGTCAGCGTGATGTGTTACAGGCCGTTGTTGAAAATCCTGAGATATCCACTCGCACCATTGAAGATAATACCGGAGTAGCCAGATCCACCGCTCACTAATTTTTAAGAAAAAATAAATATCATCCATATAAATTTAGGATTTGTCATGAACTCAGACCAGGTGACGATGCAAGACGAAGAACCTTTTGTGAATGGTACACTAGAAAATGCCAAGACGATGAAAATTTTCCTTTCAAAATAATTTGGTCTGATGAAAGCATGATCACCAACAATGGCATTTTTAATAGGCGAAATGTTCATTATTGGTCACAACAAAATCCGCGTGTACACAAAGTGTCCAGACATCAACATTGTTTCGGTTTCAATATGTGGGTTGGGATTCTCGGTACGAATATAATTGGGCCTTTTATCTACCGAAACAATTTAACAAGAGAGCGGTACATGAATTTGTTAGTGAATGATTTGGAAGACGCTCTAGATAACTTGCCTTTAGCGGTTACTCACAGCTGCTGGTTTCAACAAGATGGTGCTCCAGCACATAACGCTAGAATTGTTCGTGATTATTTGAACCGTCGATTCCCAGGACAGTGGATTGGTACTCATAGTGATACAGCCTGGCCTGCAAGATCCCCCGACTTAACCCCACTAGACTTTTTCCTTTGGGGATATATCAAGAATCAAGTGGACTCTAATCATGATTTTCAGAATGAAGAAGATTTGCTAAGATTGGTTACTGAATCCTTTAACAATATTTTTCCGGATATGTTAAATCAAGTTTCAAATTCGTCTGTGAGACGAGCGTACTCGTGCTTAGAAAATAATGGCGGGTTATTTGAACACTTGTTATAAGTTTCTGTTCATTTCCTGTAATACATATTAGCTCCTTGTTATTTATTACATTACAATTACATTTATAAACTAAACTTTTGATATTGCGACTCATCTTTGTATTCAACAACGCAATAATTCCGGCAAGTGGTTAGTTTAAATTTATACTTTTATAAATAGGACTATTCAATTCACTACATGTATCAAAATATGACATTTTTTCCAGCGCCTACTATCTAAAATTGAAGAAAAACAGATTAAGTAATCACTAAATTACATTTTGCGCGAGAAAAGGTTCCGAAACCATATTGTGTGATACGTTGCTGTATTCACAATGAAAAATGGAGTCGTATACAGGGTATACTTTAGTTTCGGCCCATATAAAAATACAAAGTTGATGATGTTTTCTAAAAGACGAAACGTCGCACGAAAATTCTGCTTATGTTATCGTGTAGTCCTCGAAAAGTGGCCATGACGAAGTGCTATTTGTTTTACATTTCCTTCGAAAATAAAGCTAAGAGAAAATAAACACGAAATTCTCAAATTTCGGTTTTTCCCGGATATCTCCGAAACTACTCGGAATATCGAAACTTTCTAAATGGCATATTATTAGGCACATAAATGCGCTACTTTTCTCTAATTTAATCGACCCTGTATCACCCACCGTTTCCGATATCCCCATGCTGTTCATTCTTATCTTGGACACAGTGTATATGTAATTTTTCTGCTATCAGTGTTTGAAAAAACTTCATAGTTCTCATGACTTTTTGAACTCAAAGAGTGGAAACTTGAGATTTTCCACTTTAGCTACCTAAAAGTACTCAATTTTCATATCCACAGAAAAAATCGGTCTATTGTGAATCATCGAATTCGATAAGTTATAAAAGTGCACAAAAATGTGAGATATGACGATGAATACAGCTAGAGTGGTAGTCGAGGTGGTGGTTTTAAGAAAAGTTTAATTCCATTGATCAAATAAGTTTACGATCATTTCCACAAAAAAAGATATTTAATTTTTGATAAAAAATAGGTAGGTACATTCAGAACAAGTTATGTAAATAAAAAATATTTCGAATTTCGCCTATTATCGAATTCAAAAAACAACTTTTTCAGATAACTTTCGAAAATAATACCACTTTTTGTCCATTCGTAATGAATTTTTCGAAATTGCCGCCATTTTTCAAAACGGAAATCGATGATTCCCGATAAATGCATATGAAAAAAATATGTATTTTGTGTCGAAGTATTTCTCTCAACTGCGAAAACGTAAATTTTTCCCATATAGGATGTTGCAAACATTATAGCATGGACTCTTAATTGAAATGCATTTCTTCGAATATAACAGAAATCGAGAATATTTATCTTGATGAGAAAAAAGTTTGAAACATAACACATATATTGTAAATCATTAGTATACAGGGTTCCATGTTTTCAAACTACACCATGAGATCCCAGCTATTGGGAGAAACGCTTATTTTTTATAGTGTAAATCATTAATATACAGGGTTCCCGATTTTCAAACTACACCATAAGATCCCAGCTATTGGGAGAAACGCTTATTTTTCATAGTGTAAATCATTAATATATAGGGTTCCCGATTTTCAAACTACACCATGAGATACCAGCTATTGGGAGAAACGCTTATTTTTTCAATCGGAAGTTTTCGACTAGGTTTCTGAGGCACTTATTTACAAGGAATACGAATCTGTTATCGTTTTTTCGAAAGCCTTCTTGATGCCAAAGATACAACACACAACTTTGGTTTTCTTATGGGCGCCATATTGGAGTTTTGAATTTTTTCAAAGTCTGATTTTTCTTGAATACATTGATGTATCACACGATGTTTTAATTCCGCATGATGGTCAAAATTGAGAAAAAAATTGTTATAGCGTGCGTTGAAAAGTACAATTTTGTTTTGTAAAATTGTGAAAGTGAATGTTAGAGACTTGAATCCCAATAATAAAAACTGAAGACTTCAACCTGCTGCATAAATCCACCGTTGATTATAGATGAATTCGAATTATTTAATAAAAGAAAATAAAATACTTTAATGTGATCAGACATCATACATACTGAAATATCACAATAATCAACTCTGAATCAATTGATTAAAATTTAAATAAAAAAATCTGTAAAATGACACCTCATACAGTTTTAATAGAATGAAAGTTCATGTTTAAGTAAAGTCACATTATGAAATAATGAAGATGGTTAAATGAGTTTATGAAAGCGAATCAATAAATAAAGCAAAATGATATTCAACTTGATAACAAAACGTTATGGTTGCAAAACTTTAGTTCTTCGTAAGTCTTTTCTTACTTTCCATAACATAAGTTCCATGCAAGCACTGGCATCTTCATAACTATTATGTCCATTTCTCCTACACTGTATCTCACGTTTAAGATAAGTTGACGTTAAATTTTTCAATGACCTACGAAATGGAAGTCCCTTGTAATGCGGAAATGATGAAGCTGTATCAACTATTTTATAGTGAACTAATTTCAGAACACGTAGGTCATTTTCTAACCCATGTCCGATCAAAATTGTGTTGGCATTAATGAAACCCATCAAGTCATTTTGTACTTCACGTAATGTTTTAGTTGCACTTCTTTTCATGTCTCGAGCAGTTATTCCAGAGAAGCGAGTGTTATAATCCACAATTTCGAAGTCTGGTTTAACAATACTATCATATACAAGCCGCCCATCCATTCCAACAACTGTTATTTTTGTCAACTCGAGTCCATTCACTGTATAACACATTTCACAATCTAATGCATACACTCCATTATTACCATCTAGTGGCAGATTTCTTCTTAGTCTGGTACACACATAATCATCATAACCTCCATTCATTCCATTGTGTAATCCATTACACACATGACGGTAACCCTCAGTACATCCCCGTGAACCAACATTACCACGACAACAGCTGTAATGAGTTTGCCCACTTTTTTTATCTACTAAAGAATTGTTGAGTTGTACTCGACCCCAATGATAAATACATTTCTCTTTAGTAATGTATTCATCAGAGGATGTATAGTAAATGCGGTCGCACCTGTCACAGGTCCTCACATTATATTCCCCACTGGAAGGTGGCTCTGCTGTATGATTCTGTTCAGAATAAGTTGTGCCATCTTGTTCCAAGCTACTGCTGCTGCTTGATTCCTCACCATCAAAGTTATCACCACTATCACTGGAACTTCCAGAACCTTGACCACTATCATTTGAATTCCATTCTGTTTTAGGTACAAATTCACTTGCATTCACATCAAACCCAGTACTTTGTCTCATGAACATAGGGCAGTGTGTACTTCTATAAATGAATACTAGATTTTGTTCCAGAGTTGACTCCAATGGGTATCCCATCACTATCATTTGTTCATATGTAAGCAAGTAGTTGTGCAGTAGTCCAATAAATATTCTCTCAGTTTCATTGAACTTGAGGTACTGCTTTAATGGTACAACTATCTTATTTTGTTTCTTACTCAAAGTAGAACCTGGCTCAGCCGATTTCTTTGGCTTCTGCTTCATGTGTTTCTGATTCCCCAGGAGCTGCAAATCTCTCCTGCGGTTTTTTCTTTGTCTTCTTGACAGTCTGGTACTGGGCTCTATATAAGGGCTCCTGCTGTTTCTCTTATTACATTCACTGGAACTGCTACTTTCTGTTGTCAGGCCACCATCAGGATCTGGATCTTCTGTACACAAAAATAATATTTCAACACTTTTTGTAACACAATTTTAGCGTTAGTGTTTTGTATTCACTACACATATACACCCATCCCATTTATTCTCAGGATGAATTTTGTTTTACATTAACTCAGCCCCAATGATCCATTATATATCAACTTCCCAACTAACACTAAACATCGCGATGTCTCGAATTGTACATTGAAGATATACTCATTGTGACACATAATTATTCAAAACATAGTAATATTGAGACATTGCTTTGTTAACAAGAATTCGAAGAAGCAGTGATAATAATTCGAAAATATTGATTGATAATCACAATGCCACTTCCACAGATAGTGACACAATTCTAGTTAGAAAGTTTTGTCATCGAGCAAATTCGCAACGAAGTCTATTCGGGATCATCACAATGTTTACATGAATTGGATGATATTTCAATTAGTGCGTCTCTTCATGTTCCCAATGTGAATGTGGGTGGTTATTCTTGTAAATGTAAGTTTTATTAATTAGCATATTCACACATTATTATTATTTTTCAAGGTGACCATTTGAATTGACAATTATTGCCACTTTCATAAACACACTTAACGAAATTACGAATACAACTTTCAGATTTAAACATTTCGTTTTCTGGGGGCTAATTGAAGCAATTATAAATTTATTATTATTTTCAAATACCGACCTTCATCAGTAACCAATTCATTTAAATATTTTTCATTTTCTATCAGGGGTTTTTTCTTGGTGCTATTCTATCACAAACCTCACACACCTCAAATCCAAGCAGTGTTTTCCCTTATATAATGCTGCAACTGTACCTAACCAATATGTTTTTGGTACTGCTAAACATTGTGTATCTACTGCTAAATTTGATGTATTTCTGAAGTATATGAGGACTCCCCCTGTCCACTATTACTATTAACCTCGCTATTAACCGAGCTGAAAAATTAATTTCTGAATCGAATATGAGATCAGTTACATGCGTCTCAGATAGGCAAACAAAGAGGATTTATGTCATGAATCAAATTATAAATATCATCATAGTGTGCAGGAAGATTTTGAGCATAAAAACACTACAAACAGTTTTAAAAAGGAAAAATACTCTGATTCATCTCCATTACATTTAATCCATAAAGATCAGTTCAGGGACATGTTTCGGATGTATATACGTCCATCTACAGCCTGATAAAAGGTTCCACAAAAAAAGGGGGGACATTTGATATATATGTTACACAAAGCTATACAACTGCTGCTAGATGAATAAATTCTGTGTTCACAACAAATTATATTATAAAAATGAAAAAGTTAAGGTAAATCAGGTTATTTATGAGGGCCCTGTGCCCTATTATTAGTCCATCAGGACGAGAATTTGGCAAACCAAAAGAACATGTGGTAAATAATCTCAAATCAATATCAAGTTTCATGTTCCATTTATTTCCGTTTTACTTTGTCAATCCGTAAATTTTGATGCCAAGAACATATTAATTCATACATTTCTGTTACCAAAATGTCGGTGGATGTAAAGATTGTTGACCACATGTTCTGTTGGTTTGCCAAATTACCGTCACAGGGCACAGGGCCCTCATAAATAACCTGTTTTACACTAACTTTTTCATTTTTATAATATTATATATTGTGAACATAAAAATTTTTCATCTACATCTGAGTAGATGTATAGCTTTGTATAACATATACATCTAATGTCCCCCCTTTTCTTACTTTTACTCAGGCTGAAGATAAATATATGTCCCTGAACTGACCTTTATGGATTAAATGTAGTGGAAATGAGTATTTTTCTACTTTAAAACTACATCACTCCACTATGAGCAATTATGGACTTCTACCTGAGATTCCAAACAGTTATACACTCCACATTTATTGGCTCTTCAAAAAAAAACTATACAATATTAACATCAAAAAAGTTTTTGAAAACAATACGATAGCTATTTGTGTATTTAGAGCGCAAAGTATTAGATTGCCGCTCGACAAATACACTTTGCGTTCGAAATACACAGGACAAAGAGCCCATAAAGCACGATCTGTTTAGTGCATTAGTAGGTACCGATAATCTGTATACCTCACTGTTGAAGACTACATTGTGGTGTTCAAATAGTGATAATTCACTGATGTGGCTTGGTATACATCAAGCAAGTAAATCCTCAGGTAAATCCATGCACGATTGGTGTTCTACATTGAAAATACACATGTGGTAAAAGAAAGCTCTTTGTGACTTCATCGATATTTTGATAACACTTCACATTCCTACATAACCAGATGACTAGAATAAAGGAATATAAAGGCCTCACTGATCAGATGGATAAAATCAATGCTGAAAAGCAGGATCATTGTGGCGACTCAGGGGAACTCAAACCCACTTTAAGACTAAGATTTATCACATAACATTTAATAATTATCACTTATGACAGATGAATCATTGAAATATCATTGATTGTGTTATAAAACCATTCAAGACTCATGATTTGTCACCTAAGACTTATAGTTAAGAAGATGACCAACTTTCAACTGAAGAATGTGGATGGTAAATGATCATAAATGAAAATAGGAGATGCGCATATGTTCGAGCAACGAAAAGTGACAACATGTTTTCCGCGATATTTGAATTTTGGGTTATATTTTCGAATATTATTTGTTGGTGTGGATAGTCTGTAATTATTTGGTTCCATTTATTTATATTTTTTATATTAGTAATAAGACCATGATCATTCACTTTATGTAGTTAGCTCATGATTTCTGGGCTTGGTGTTTACTTGAGATGCATGAGAAAGAAAGGCCGGAATTGTAAATACAAAGTTAAACCCATACAAAGGAAGAGGAATACCCATTCCAACTCTATTTTTATTTGAGCATGATGGATATTGAACAGTTTTTTATTTTTAAATCGATGAATAATAACTCCAAATTCTAGCTATTTATCAAATCAGAGGGCAGCAAATTGCTTATGTAGGACTGGACTGACTACTATGTATGTACCTACTGTGGAAAATTAACTGAAAAAATCGATTGGCATGGAATTTCAAGGATATTTTATGAAAAATGGAATATGTCAAACTGTATTGGTGCCATTGATGGAAAGCATATTCAGATACAAAATCCAAAACATTCTGGAATAGACTACCTCTCCTACAAGAAGACTTTCAAGCATAGTATTGATAGCTATATCTGCGTGATGCATCTCATAAATTCATCTTCATTGATGTAGGCTGTCCAAGATCGAATCATGATAGAAATATATTCCGTAATTCAATTTTCCATTTTTATCTTCGGTTTCCAAGATATTAGGCCACCGTTTTCCAGGCAGTTTATTTTATCATAAATGTTATGTATCAATGTATTTAGATACTTATAATAATTCAATTTCCTTTTTTTAAGCTATTAGGAATTAACCTTGAATTAGGTGAGAGCATCTCGGACGTAAATATCCTTATCGTATAGGAAACAATAGTCAATTTAGTGTATTAATGATCCGATGATGATTCAGGTGTTTATGTAAGACATGGAGATGAATGATTAGAACTAAAAGGTGGTCAGTCAATATACGATAACCGAGCGTTACACATTGAACACGTGTTTTATTTAATACCAGAAGAGTGTACCCGAAAATTATACAGTGGCGACGAGGATAATAAGTGTTAGTGAAAAGAAGATGTAAGTACTTCTTGCATATAAACCGGAAAAAATGTGAAATACATTTTTACCTTTTGATATTTTTTCTGCTTTAACATGTGTTGGGGTAAATAAACAGAAAGATACAGTAGGAGATTAACAAGACCAACATATTTAAGTTTACTTAACTTGATGTAATGGAAATAGGAGATCGAATGCAATACAAATTATTGTGAAATTGATCTAGAGGGACTTAAGGTCTAGAATAAACAAGAATAAATCGGATACAAGGGACACTGGGTCCAAAATTAAAAAAAAAATTATTGTGATATTGATCTCTAGGGACTCAAGGTCTAGAATAAACAAGAATAAATCGGATACAAGGGACACTGGGTCCAGAATATACATGATCATATCCAATTCGAGGGAAACTGGGTCCAAAATCTAAAAAAAAATTATTGTGATATTGATCTTGAGGGACTTAAGGTCTAGTATAGACAAGAATATATGTTATACAAGGGACACTGGGTCCAGAATATACATGACATAATCCAAAACAAGGGACACTGGGTCCAGAAAGAGAAAAAATATTATGTATTCTCTATTCTGGTTAGAATAGACACGACCCGTTCACATCGTTACCATTTCAAATTTTCATTGGGTTGTAACCGAGGTAGGTACGTATTGTAACCACACATACCTATCAACAGTTGAGATTTGATGCTTAGAGATCATACGGTTGTTTCTATACTAACCAGAAACCTTTAAGTACGGAAAGTATAGTGTTTATTTACCCAAATACATGCTATTATAACGACTGACGGAAGAATCACTTGTAGATAAGACCAGTTACTAGTCTCTCTATCTCTCTCTCTATCCTTTTACAGATAGAAATAAAATAATTGCTGAATTCATGCGAAATGAATCTCAATTCTGCGGGCATTGTTACTTTAGAGCACTTCGACTGTGAAGGCGATGTGTCCTCAGTAGGTGCAAGATGGCAAAGATGGAAACGAGCAATCGATATATACTTGGAAGCGTCAAACATCGAAAACCCATCCAGAAGGCGAGCAAACTTGCTACACACGGGAGGAATCGGTCTTCAAGATATTTATTACAATATTCCCGGAGCTCGGAGCTAACGTCGATCCATCGCCTGATGTAGATGTTTACCAAATAGCAGTACAAAAACTTGATGAATACTTTACACCAAAGCAAAGTAAAGTCTACGAACGGCACTTGTTTCGACTAACGAAACAGGAGCCAGGAGAAAAATTCGAGAAATTTCTTGTTCGGCTCAGAAATCAAGCTCAAAAATGCCAATTTCAAAATATGGAGGAGAATCTCATCGACCAAATAGTCAAAAAAGGAAGTTCAGTGGAGCTGAAGAAGAAAATCCTAGCAGCAGGAGACCAAATGTCTTTGAATATGATCATAACGAAAGCCAATTCACTAGAAACAGTCAACAGACAACTTGAGAAATTTATCTCGAAACCTGGACCTTCAAATGAGGTTAACCTCATACAGAAAAAAAAGATCCTTCCAGCGGGAAACAAATAAATTCTGCAACCGATGCGGACGACACGACCACCAGCCATCTTGTGAGACGTGCCCTGCAAAAGACAAAGTCATAAATGCGGATTCAAAGGACATTTCATGACACAATGCAAAACTGCAGCTTATAAGAGGAAGTTGCCTTCAACTCAACACAAGCAGGAAAACGAAAATCCAAAAAGACACAAGGCCTCGAGGGTGAGATTCATAGAAGAAGACGATAATCACTACCAGGAATCGAATAACCAAGATTACATATTCCATATCGACCAGAATGAAACTATCGAATGTAATTTGGGAGGAGTCATAATAGATATGTTAATGGACTCTGGTAGCAGAAGCAACCTTGTGTCTGATAAGGCCTGGGAATATCTGAAGAAACAGAAAGTACAAATATTCAACCAAGAAAAAAATCCGAATAAGACGTTTATGGCATATGGTAGTACGAAACCATTGAATATATTGGGGTCATTTGAATGACTGATAACAATAGGCGACAAAAAAACATCCGCAACTTTTTATGTGATTGAAGGTGGGACTAAGAATTTATTGGGAAAGGAAACTGCCATCATTTCATTGGGAGTTTTAAAGATTGGCCTCAGTATCAATGCTATCACAACATTCCCGAAATTCAAAGATATTGTAGTGGATATTTCTATCGATGAGACTGTGAAACCAATATGTCAACCTTATAGGAGGATTCCAATACCATTAGAATCCAAAGTTAACGAGGAAATCGATGAATTGGTTCAACTTGACATCATTGAAGAAGTGAAGGGACCTTCGAGATGGGTATCTCCTATTGTACCCATTCTTAAAGAAAATGGAGATGTACGAATATGTATCGATATGAGGCGAGCAAATTCGGCGATCCTAAGGGAAAACCATCCACTCCCCACTATGGACCAATTACTACCGGTTGGACATTCAAAACGCATTTCATCAAGTGGAAATCTCTCCCAAATCTCGACACATCACAACTTTTATAAGTAGCAAAGGTCTATTTAGATATAAAAGATGATGTTTGGGATTTCTTGCGCACCGGAAATATTAGAACGCATCCTTTTGAAATGTGAAGGAAGTATAAATTTCATTGATGATATTCTCATATTCGGATCCGATTTAGAAGAACACAATAGACGATTAAAAAAAGTCATTTCCACCCTCGAGGAGAATAATATATTATTGAATAGAGGAAAATGTGAAAAAATGGATTAGCCATAAATTGGAAAAAATTTTTGAGAGAAAAATAGTCTATCCAATTAAAAATATCAAACATAGTTTGAAATGAATGTCTGGTAGACTACGAGCAGAAAACAACTACTTTCCTGGTAAATACCACGCAGAACATTGAATTATATCTGTTCGTAGTCCATGCAACGATTCACACTGTGAATGCAGATCGCAAATGTTTCTTTCTTCCTAAGACGTGACAAATTCACATCGAGACAGGCACGCCTAACAACCTACAGACCGGTTTCGGGCTTATTGGCCCTCATCAGTGCAGGGTAGTTATCCGAGTAGAGACCGTGAGATCTCAACTCGAAGCGTTGCCTGTCCCAATGCATTTTCGTCGCGTCTATTTGACCGCACCGAGCCGCGTTCCAACAGACAATTGAAAGTGGCGACATCATGCGGCAGAAGAAAGAAACACTCCAGAACCGAATCTCCCAAGTTTTACAGAACTTGGAAGTGGCTGAGAGCTCGACTAAGCTCAATAAATGAAAAAATGGATTAGCCATAAATTGGAAAAAATTTTTGAGAGAACAATAGTCTATCCAATTAAAAATATCAAACATAGTTTGAAATGAATGTCTGGTAGACTACGAGCAGAAAACAACTACTTTCCTGGTAAATACCACGCAGAACATTGAATTATATCTGTTCGTAGTCCATGCAACGATTCACACTGTGAATGCAGATCGCAAATGTTTCTTTCTTCCTAAGACGTGACAAATTCACATCGAGACAGGCACGCCTAACAACCTACAGACCGGTTTCGGGCTTATTGGCCCTCATCAGTGCAGGGTAGTTATCCGAGTAGAGACCGTGAGATCTCAACTCGAAGCGTTGCCTGTCCCAATGCATTTTCGTCGCGTCTATTTGACCGCACCGAGCCGCGTTCCAACAGACAATTGAAAGTGGCGACATCATGCGGCAGAAGAAAGAAACACTCCAGAACCGAATCTCCCAAGTTTTACAGAACTTGGAAGTGGCTGAGAGCTCGACTAAGCTCAATAAATGAAAAAATGGATTAGCCATAAATTGGAAAAAATTTTTGAGAGAAAAATAGTCTATCCAATTAAAAATATCAAACATAGTTTGAAATGAATGTCTGGTAGACTACGAGCAGAAAACAACTACTTTCCTGGTAAATACCACGCAGAACATTGAATTATATCTGTTCGTAGTCCATGCAACGATTCACACTGTGAATGCAGATCGCAAATGTTTCTTTCTTCCTAAGACGTGACAAATTCACATCGAGACAGGCACGCCTAACAACCTACAGACCGGTTTCGGGCTTATTGGCCCTCATCAGTGCAGGGTAGTTATCCGAGTAGAGACCGTGAGATCTCAACTCGAAGCGTTGCCTGTCCCAATGCATTTTCGTCGCGTCTATTTGACCGCACCGAGCCGCGTTCCAACAGACAATTGAAAGTGGCGACATCATGCGGCATCATGCGACATCATTCCAAGTTCTGTAAAACTTGGGAGATTCGGTTCTGGAGTGTTTCTTTCTTCTGCCGCATGATGTCGCCACTTTCAATTGTCTGTTGGAACGCGGCTCGGTGCGGTCAAATAGACGCGACGAAAATGCATTGGGACAGGCAACGCTTCGAGTTGAGATCTCACGGTCTCTACTCGGATAACTACCCTGCACTGATGAGGGCCAATAAGCCCGAAACCGGTCTGTAGGTTGTTAGGCGTGCCTGTCTCGATGTGAATTTGTCACGTCTTAGGAAGAAAGAAACATTTGCGATCTGCATTCACAGTGTGAATCGTTGCATGGACTACGAACAGATATAATTCAATGTTCTGCGTGGTATTTACCAGGAAAGTAGTTGTTTTCTGCTCGTAGTCTACCAGACATTCATTTCAAACTATGTTTGATATTTTTAATTGGACAGACTATTTTTCTCTCAAAAATTTTTTCCAATTTATGGCTAATCCATTTTTTCATTTATTGAGCTTAGTCGAGCTCTCAGCCACTTCCAAGTTCTGTAAAACTTGGGAGATTCGGTTCTGGAGTGTTTCTTTCTTCTGCCGCATGATGTCGCCACTTTCAATTGTCTGTTGGAACGCGGCTCGGTGCGGTCAAATAGACGCGACGAAAATGCATTGGGACAGGCAACGCTTCGAGTTGAGATCTCACGGTCTCTACTCGGATAACTACCCTGCACTGATGAGGGCCAATAAGCCCGAAACCGGTCTGTAGGTTGTTAGGCGTGCCTGTCTCGATGTGAATTTGTCACGTCTTAGGAAGAAAGAAACATTTGCGATCTGCATTCACAGTGTGAATCGTTGCATGGACTACGAACAGATATAATTCAATGTTCTGCGTGGTATTTACCAGGAAAGTAGTTGTTTTCTGCTCGTAGTCTACCAGACATTCATTTCAAACTATGTTTGATATTTTTAATTGGATAGACTATTTTTCTCTCAGAGGAAAATGTGTTTTTGGCATAAGATCAGTGGAATTTTTGGGCCACCAATTATCACCGAATGGAGTTAGACCCTTAGATAGCTACTTAAGAGTTATCGAATCGTTCAGAGCCCCGAAGAATATTGAGGAACTTCAAAGTTTCTTAGCTCTTATAAATTACATCGGTAAATGGATTCCAAATCTAGCAACCTTGACAGAACCATTTAGGGAGATATTGAGATTCAAGATTGGAAAGCAAACGGATATACTTAAATTTTGGCAGAAAGAACAAAATATAGCTTTCCAAATAATAAAACAGGCCCTGTATAATATAAAAACACTGGGCTATTATGATGTATCTCATAGAACCCAAGTCATCGCTGACGCTAGCCCTGATGTGTTTTAGTCCAATTTAATCAATCAAATCCAAGAGTGATCGCGTATGGAAATAAAAGCCTCACCGACTGCGAGAAGAGGTACTGTCAAACAGAGAAGGAGGCGCTCGCATTAGTCTGGGCAGTGGAACATTTTAAGATGTACCTTTATGGAAAGAAAGACTTTGAATTGGTTACTGATCACAAACCATTGGAAATAATATTCGGTCCAAAATCGAGGAATTGTGCTCGCATTGAACGTTGGGAACTAAGACTGCAATCTTTCAATTTCAGAGTTGTCTACCGTCCTGGTAAATGTAACATTGCAGACTCAATATCCCGTTTATGTCCAATTGCAGAATTTCCAAAGAAATTTGAGACCGAGTCTATCAACCAAATGATTGATTATTCACGACCTATAGCCATTACACTAGCTGAATTGAAGAAATACTCCAGTTCTGATAATGACTTCTCAAAGGTAAAGGAAGGAATCTTCTTTGACAAATGGGATAAATCAGTTGACAATTATAGAGTATTTCAAAACGAACTATGTTTTCATGAGGATATCTTACTCAGAGGGACCAAAATCGTCATTCCATTTGAACTGAGGAAACGAGTATTGGAGGCCGCCCATCAGGGTCACCCAGGGATTGTGGCCATGAAACATCGACTACGTACAAAAGTTTGGTGGCCAAAAATAGATGCTGATGCTGAGAAAACGGTGAAGAACTGCAAAGGTTGTACTTTGGTGGCAGCACCAAATCCTCCAAATCCGATAAAAAGACGTGAGCTACCGTCGGAGCCATGGGTTGCAGTGGCAGTAGATTACCTTAGTCCTCTACCGAGTGGGGATTATGTATTTGTAATAATCGATTACTATAGCAGGTACAAGGAGGTAAAAATAACTCGAGATATCTCGGGTAGTAAGACCATAGACATGCTTCAAGAGATATTCTCGAGACTTGGATATCCATCAACTATTACTGCCGATAATGGTCGACAGTTTGTGAGTGAAGATCTAAAAAAATTTTGCTTTGAAGCTGGCATAAAACTCCATCATTCGATACCGTACTGGCCACAACAAAATGGAGAGGTCGAACGCAAAAATCGAAATTTATTGAAGAGAATAAGAATAAGTCACTCTCTCAAAACGAATTGGAAGAAGGACCTTCTCGATTATTTGATGATGTACAATAGTACACCACATTCAGTTACGAGCAAGACCCCTTCAGAACTTTTTTTTGGGAGACAGTTCAGGGATAAACTACCAAATTTCACAGATATAGAAAACGATAATATGAATGACGGTGAAGTGAGAGATCAAGATAAAACGAATAAGGAAAAAGGAAACCAATAATGTGACAAAAAGCGTGGAGCGCAAACAGACGACTTAAAACCAGGGGATAAAGTTTACCTGAAAAATCTGGTTAAGGAAAATAAAACATGTCCCAATTTCAGTCCAAGCACTCACACAATTGTGAAGAAAGATGGAGGTGATGTACAAATTCGAAATGATGAAACAGGCAGAGAGTACAGACGAAATGTGGTTCACTTAAAGAAGATCGAGGGGGAGTGGAAGGTATGCGATAATGAGGGATATAACGATACATCAGATGATGATCCAAATGCAACAAACTAATGTGACGACTGTGACATTTATTTATAAATATTAAGTAGGTATAAGGCATTTCTGGGTTATTTGTATTTAACTGATTTATATAAGCTTAGTATACGATACAATATGTTATCTCGTATTCTTTGAGATTAACTTTTTAAAAAATGATATTTATTTTGGGCAGAGTTTCTGCCTCTACAATGTGAGCTTTATTTCAAGACTAACTCAAATATACAATTTGGAACGAATTTATACTAATATGATGCTGATGTCAGCGTCAGCAAGTATTCTATTATTAGAAATTGTTATTCTGGAAAAATGCTGATTAATATAAAATATCTTAGTTTATATTCTGAGGAATTGTTATCGCTCTGTAACTTGATACTAGTGAGATTGAAATATCATCAGATTATAGCATATAACAACTCCCCATCACAATAAAAAGTTGGTGCTTCTTGCTGCAACTTTTAAGAAGTATCTATCGAGGTGGTTGGTGCCAGCTCGAGGTCTTCTTCTTCTTGTTCTTGAATATTCACGCTCGGGCGTCTTCTGGGGATGAACCTGTTGAGGGATGATCGGAGTGGTGTCCTCGATGCTCTGGGTCTAGGTGGATCCGGAGGTGGACTTCCAGCGGGCATGATGCTTATTCTTGCTGGTCGTCTTCGTCTGCACTTACAGTAGATGTAAAGTACAATCAGGAGAATGATCAGGGTGATAGTTAAATACGTGAACCAAGAAATGTGTTTGGTTACGTAGGGTTGATTGATTAATCTGTCTAAATCGTCGGAATATTGACTCAATTTGTGCTGAGCGATATTCAAATCTTCGGTGTCCAATTTGCTAAGTTTCAGTGGTTTCAGGTCTGGAACATTATTTTTCTCAGGTAGATGTTCACAGCATTCGTATGGAATGATGACTGGTTGGTTTCTGTAGGTGACATTCTTGTACACGTTTACTAGATATTTAGCATGTACTCTCGTGCTTCCTATGAATGCATTGCATTCTGGTTGTAACGTGAGGATCGAATTGGTATTGGCAATTTTTGTTATCGTTTCTCTATTCGAACACTTGATTGTTATCGGTAGTGGATCTGAGATGGAGATCAACCACATATTAAATGCAATTTCTTGTACATTGTAGTCTCTTGCAAATATGACTGAAGATTGGCATGTCTTCGGTATGTCGAATCGTTGTCGAAGAAGTTGGGCTTCGCAGATAGCGTTGTTATCGATCGGATATGGCAGAACATCTGAACATATCTTGATTCGGCTTGCTAGGTTTTTGCATTTGTCTAAGTTCTTGAATGATGCGTACAGCATTGAATCGTCATCTCTCGCGATATATTTTTGATTTGTGAATAAAATGTGGTGAAAACCTGTTCTATTATCCAATATTGGTATTGGGAACAATTGGAATAGGGTATAGGTTTCTGGTTCGACAAGTGGGATTTTTAAAAGAAAAACTATCTTCGAATCTGTCTGATATGCTTCAAGTTCTATGATATCTAGATATTGAGCTACTGCAGATAAATAGATTGGCAATGGAAGATTATTTTTCGATAGTGATTGGGATATGTCTTGAAGAGAATTTATTAGGTCTCTAGGTGTTATGATTGAAGTATGAATTATTCTTAATCTAGAGAAGGTAATTGAATTTAGAATATCGTCTAATGTGGCTTCAAGAAACATGTAGCTCTCCATTAGTGATTCGCAAAGTTCTAGAGTTTCTAACTGAGCTTGAGCATATGCCAAATCGTTAGAAATATCGTAAATCGATGTTTCTATTAATTTTATATTGTCGTTGAAGGTGGCTTCGTCTATTTGCAATTTCTGAATTGTATTATTGAAGCTTTTTATGACAGAAGTAGTCACAGAGATTTGATTTTTCATCAGGTTTTCAAGTTGATATTCGTCTTTTGAAATTTTATCAATACAATCATTGAAGTATTCTCCATCTGATGCATCTAAATTTCCAGTGATGGCTTTCCAAAAGGAGCCTGCGCCATTAAAAATTCCTCTTTTCTTTCTATGGCTTGTTTTTGTATCTGCGAATATTTCACGATACTTCAGTTCTAGTGAATCTGAGATTTGTGAGAGAAGACTTATATGAGTTTTAATTTGGGCTTTGAACGATATCATACGAGGGTTTGGTGTATCAAAAAGACTTGTCATATCTTCCAAAATTTTGTTGTTTTTATCGAGAGCATGTTTGATGGGTTCTAGGTCTTTGTAAACGATTAGTGTCCATTTATCATTGGAAAATTTCACTGTTGATTCCTCGTGATAGAATATTCCAACTGTATTATTTATTGGTTTAAGCGAATGTTGGGAGTTCGTTGCTGAGAACAGCAGGAAAAACCTGTAAAAAGATTTACGTGTCAAAATAGGGTTTAAGTCTGTCGAAGTTCACTTTAGTTTTGTGTCTGGTTTCCCAATTAACAAGCATTGCTGAATTCTGATAAATTTCGAGTATTTCAAAAGGGCCATTAAATTTATTTTGAAGTTTATCTTTGATTTGAGATTCTCTAACGTAAACTTTATCGCCTACTTTATAATCGGGTAGATTTTCATTTACTCTTTTGTCGAATCGAATTTTAGCTTGCTCTTTGGTTTGTTGTGTTTTTTCACGAGCAATATTGTAATAGTGTGAAATTCTATTATTCAGATCACGTACATATTTTGAAATCAATTGTTTTTCATTGTAAAGCGTATCGGGCATTCTAGAAGCGGTGTGTCCAAATACTAGTTCGTATGGAGTAAAGCCATGTGTTTTATTTTTTGTCGTATTATAACATATTACTGCATACGGAAGTATATTGAATGGGTGTTCACGTGGATTTTCGGCTAAGTTTGCTCTTATCATTTCTGTTAATGTCGCGTGAAATCTTTCGAGTGAACCATTGGATTGAGGATGATTAACACTAGAGAATGTTAGTTTGATGTCATATAAAAGACAGAGGTCTTTCAGTAATCTGTTATCGAATTCACGTCCGTAGTCACAATGAATTCGCAGTGGCGTTCCATAATGTTGGAAATACAACAAAAGGGTATTGACTACTGATTTGGCAGATTTATCTTCTATAGGATAAGCTTGGGTGAATTTAGTCAATTCGTCTCTAATGGTTAAAGCGTAGCTTTTCGTTGGTGCCTCGAAGATGTCAATATTTATTCTTTCGAATGGGGATTTTGGTGTCTCGGTGATGACGAATGGTGTACTGAGATTTTTGCGGCATATTTTTGTCTTCTGACAGATTTCACAATTCTTGATGAAATTCTCAACGTCTTTAGTCAGTCCTTGCCAAGTATATTTTTCTTTTATCCGTCTAACGGTTTCGTTGATTCCACGATGGAGATTATTTTTGCCTGAGTGAAATTGATCTAATATTATTGGAATTTGGTCATTTTCTGGGGTTTTAGTGATATTTTGACAAACTTTAATTTTGATGTCATTTTCACTAAATATAAAAGAGAACATTTCTAGAATTGGTAACTCTAAGTTATTTTCGACATAGTAGGTTTTGGAAAGATCTAATTTGTTTTTGTCTTCATATAATACACTGAATAATTTTTCGATTACTGTTTCGGGGTCGTAAGGAATAACGATTATGAAGTATTTGCGATCTTTGACAGATTTGCTACTAAATACGTTTATAATATCGCAATGAAAATTTTCGTCTTCCTCGAAAATATCATCATTAATAGTACCATGAAAATCTTTCAATTTATTTTGCCAAAAGAAGGTAATTATATTTTTGTGTGATTTATCGAGTAATTGAGAATTCACATATTCGATTTTTGAATAATCAATGAGTGATTTAGTTCTATAAAGGTCGGCAAAAGTGTCGAATTCTTGTTGGACTTGTTCAAGTTTCGTTTCGCTAGTATCTTCGGTTTTAACAGGATTGTCTGGTGTTTCGCTAGTATGTTCGTCTTGTACAGGGTTGTCTAATGTTTTGTCTTCTGAATCTGGGATTTCTATAGGGTCATTCATATGATGGATTTTTTTCTGTAATTTTACGCATTGATCGAAATGATTGATTTTTATTCGGGAGAGTGCGTCGGCATTTTTATTTGTTTTTCCTGGTTTGAAAACAATTTCGTAGTCATATTCTTCCAGTTTTAATCGCCATCGTGCCAGCCTACTACCGGGGTCTTTAATTGAAAAGAGCCAAGTTAGGGGACGGTGATCTGTTACCAGTTTGAATTTGTGTCCAAAAAGGTATGGGCGGAAGTGTTTTACTGCCCAAACTATCGCCAAAAGTTCTCTCTCGATTGTAGAGTACTTGGTTTCGGCTACACAAAGAGTTCTCGATGCATAAGCTATCGGGAGGTCTCTACCAATTGGTCCTTGGGATAGAACTGCGCCTATCGCAAATGCACTGGCGTCTGTTGTCAACAGGAAGGGTTCATCGAAATTGGGGTATATCAAAATTGGAGATGTAGTTAGTGCTTGTTTAAGAGTTTCGAAGGAATTAATACAGTCTTCATTGAAATTGAAAGGGGTATCTTTTTGAAGTAGTCTTGTCAGTGGTTTGGAAGTCTTAGCGAAATTTGGTATGAAACGTCTATAATAACCGGACAAACCAAGGAATGACTTTATGTCTTTCGGATTCTTGGGTTGAGGAAAATTCTGTATACACTCGACTTTGGATGGATTTGGTTTTACGCCATCTTGAGTAATGAGGTGTCCTAGGTATGCGACTTCTTTGCGGAGAAATTCGCATTTGTCGGGTTGTATTTTCAGATTAGCTTTCCGTAATCGTTTGAATACTTCGGTTATACGAGCGATGTGTTCGTGGATCGTAGGGGAATAGACAATGATATCGTCCATGTAGACGAGGCATCGTTCGTTTTGGATTCCCATAAGGATGTTATCCATTACTCGTTGAAAGGTGGAGGGGGCATTTTTCAAACCAAATGGCATTCGAACGAATTCGTAATGTCCATTTTCTACGGAGAATGCTGTTTTCTGAATATCTTTCGGATCAATCTCGATTTGATGAAAACCAGAGGCTAAATCAAGTGTAGTAAAATATTGGCACTTGCCTAACTGGTCCAAGAGATCGGAGATATTCGGGAGAGGATATTTGTCGTCGATGGTCACTTCATTCAATTTTCGGTAGTCTATAACTACTCGCCACTTCTGTTTGCCAGAAGCATCTAATTTCTTAGGTACAACCCAAACTGGGGATGACCATGGTGAAACAGACGGTTGAATGATACCTTGATCGAGCATTTTCGATATTTGAGTTTTTACCTCTTCTTTATGTATCTGAGGATACCGATAAGATTTGGTAAATGTAGGTCTATTGTCTTTGGTGTCGATGGGATGTTTAATTTCGTTCGTGAAGGTGAGGTTGTCACCTTCCAGATAAAAAATATCCGAGAAGTCTAAGCAGAGTTCAGTTATGAGATTGTTTTCTTCGTCATTGAGATGTTCTAATCGCAATTGTTTTTTTATTTCATATTGTCGGTCAATTTGGTTGTCAGTATCTGAATTTTGTACGTTGAAATTATACACAGGAGAATCTTGGAATGGTTCTAATATGAGTTCGGAAAAATCTACTGTCTTTGGCATAGCATTGACGTTCAAGACAGAGGTTAGAAATTCGCCTTGCTTATTAATTTTCACTATTGAATTTGGAATTTTAACTTTGTCGATTTCCTGACCTATCAGTACAGCATCAGTATTTGATAATTTACATTTCAACTTGAAAATTTGTTCGGTACGCGGTTCAATATTTATAATATTTTGATATTTCTTGGTGTGAGATACATCAACTGAAGGTTGATCAATTTCGTCGGTTACTTTAAAAAGCGGGACGGTTTTGAAATCAGTTATCAGCTGTTTATTTTTGAGATCTACCACGCAGTTATAATGTTCTAGAAAATCGGAACCAAGGAGGCCGTCAAATTCTATGTCCAAGTTATGAATGTAAACTTTGTGTGGGTCTTCAGGTTTGAAAGGAATCAAAGTAGATTCGGTGATTAATATCTTCTGATCGGTTATGCCTTGAATAGAAATATTTTCTGGAGAACGTCTACGATATTTTTCACATGTTTCCGGCTTGAATATTGAAAGTCCTGCGCCTGTGTCTATAAGAATTTTGAAGGTATTGGTGATATCTTTGATATAATATAAATTTTTGGAATTTACTGGCAAAAGAGGTTCTAAATGAACTGTTGTTCTGGGAAATTCAAATTCGGGTCGAAACTGTCCAAATTCAATGTCTGAATTTGAGCTTGGAGTTCGTTCATTACGTTCGGTTGTGATGTATTCGGTGGGTCTCCATGATTGAGGTCTAACTGAAAATCCTGGATGTCTGAGTTCTGGGTAATATTATGTCTGTCATAGTCTTGATAAGGAGTGGAGAATTGATCATAATCGAATTGATTAGTGGTATAATTATCGAATTGTTGATTTTGGCTATCACTAATATCATTGTAATTTGATTGATCAAAATTTTGAACTTCGCCTGTATAGCGATCTTCTTGTTGATAGTTTTCATAGAATTGATCGAATTGTTGGTAATTCAAATGATGAGCTTGTTGGTTGTTAGTTCTATAAAAATTTGGATTCGGTTGAATTGTCGATTGCCTTTGATTATTAAAATTTGGATTAGGTCTTATTATTTGTGGTCGGTTTTGTTGGGATTGATTTTGTGGTTGTTGGTTTCCGTACTGAGGTTGTCTTTGTACTGGGTTCATATTTTGGAATGGTCTTGAAGGACCTGCTTGAGCTTGATTGAAATTTTGTGGGTTATTTGGCCTTGGAGGGAATGTTGGTCTATTTTGCGAAAATTGTTTCGAACGACATTCGTTAATCAAATGTCCTGTACGTCCACAATATGAGCACTGTTTCGGCTGTTGGGACATTGGTTTTCGATTAGGAATCTGATTCGCGTTTCGGTTGTTTTGTGAATTTGGAAATTTCTGATTTTCGAAATAGCTTAATTGCAATTCTCGTCTAATGCGGGTCATTGCTGTTAACATATCTGGTGGGTTATTAGCTCGAATTATTTGACCTAATTTCGGTTCTAGTCCAGTCAAGAGAGTATTTAAACTCATAGTTTCTATAAGTCTGGATTGAGCGGCTTTTTGTTCTGGTGGCATGATTTGTTTATTTACAGCTGCATGCATTTTAGCATTATGCGTTTGTAATCTTTGAATAAATGTCGTAGCATTTTCATTTGGAAGTTGTCGAATTCTTTGAAGATCTTGAATTAATGAAGTCAAGTCTCTAGAATCGCCAAAGTGTGCATCTAAAAGGTGTCTTATTTCTTCCCAAGTTGTTGGATTTCTCGAATTCACTAGTTCTGCAGCACGTCCACGTAGTCTATTTTTAATGTGGAGTATAACTAACAATTTTTGATCTTCTACAGCCATTCTGTAAGCAGTATTACAGGCTTGGATAAATGTTGTTAAAAAGATTGGGTTTGCATCGTATTCTGGTACGATGGAGAATATTTCACTTAGTTTGTATGGTTCTATTTCTCCTTGTTGTCGTGGTGGTGCCACGGGTATATTTTCATTTTCCATTATGAATTATTTTTTCAAATGGGAACAGAGACTTAAGGGAATTGATTGGATAATTGAACAGTTATTGTTTTGAAAAACGGTACGATTCAATGGGTACTTACAAGATTGAAATCATTGAGTTCGTCGTGTTCTCGTCGATTCTGCCAGGGGCTTCACCAGGTGTTCCTTCCACAGCTCTTCAAGTGATGACTCCCTCGGGTTGTTGGTTCTTTGTTTCGGTAAAGGATTGGTATCCGCCGTCACTAGTTGGGTTTGCCGTATTCTAGCAACGTCACGAAATCCGCACGACTGCGCCAATTTGTTATCTCGTATTCTTTGAGATTAACTTTTTAAAAAATGATATTTATTTTGGGCAGAGTTTCTGCCTCTACAATGTGAGCTTTATTTCAAGACTAACTCAAATATACAATTTGGAACGAATTTATACTAATATGATGCTGATGTCAGCGTCAGCAAGTATTCTATTATTAGAAATTGTTATTCTGGAAAAATGCTGATTAATATAAAATATCTTAGTTTATATTCTGAGGAATTGTTATCGCTCTGTAACTTGATACTAGTGAGATTGAAATATCATCAGATTATAGCATATAACAAATATTTATATCAGAATATTTTCTATTATATTTCCATATCAAATTATTATATAGATTGAATAAGGCTATATATTCAAATGTTTGTATTGTTGTTCTTTTCACAAGAAATGATCCGATGATGATTCAGGTGTTTATGTAAGACATGGAGATGAATGATTAGAACTAAAAGGTGGTCCGTCAATATACGATAACCGAGCGTTACACATTGAACACGTTTTTTATTTAATACCAGAAGAGTGTACCCGAAGATTATACAGTCAATTTTAACGCCTTATGCGATATTTTTTGATGTGATAAACATAATTAATTCTCTTTCGAATAGCAAGTATACAACATCAATTACGAGAAGCTCTCGGAAGAAATTCATCATATGTCTCTAAGGTTGTAATCAAGGTTGAAATAAAATAGAACTTTTTTAAAACGACCAATTGCATCCCCAAGACATGAATAAATATGTCTGAATTCTTCAACTTCTTGAATTAATAGAGAGGATCGTCGATGACACAAATAATATTGAAATAAAATTGATGAAAATTCAAACAAAAACAAGCAAAAGTGGACAAAAACAATAATTCTTCTCTTTTCGTTAGTTTTGGCCTGTTTCCATGTGGACATTGGCCAGCTAATTAATTTGGTAGTCTTCCAATGATCAAAATTATGTGAGTCTGTCGAAATGCTCATACCCTTGTTCTCATACAACAACTGATAGAGGCAGAGTTGAATACAAAAACAATAATTATAGATATAGGTTAGAACTCCGTGTCAAATATTCCTAAATCTCAAGTTTTTTTATAACAGAATCAACTAATCTGGTCTTGAATCTTAAATGTTAGGTGATAAATTAGAGCTCTTTCACACGGGGATACCGTATGCGAGATACGCGTAACCAAGATACTAAATCGCGGTCGAAAACTTGGGCTGCTGTATCGGATTCACGAATTTCTTCAATCAGTCGCAGTGCAATGCATTATTTTTCTTCGCTTGTCTTCCTTCATAATTGTACTCAGTAGTAGTCGTAAATCTACATCTATCGACACTAGTTTAACGGATATTGGAATAAATCACCATCTCGCCACCTGTTATCGGCCTATATGATTCACTTCGTAATTTGTATCTATCGAGTAAAGAACGAAGTGTAAAACATCGCGAAAAAATGAGTGAAATTAGAAGAAAATGACATAGAAACCGAAGTCCTACAATGAGACACAATAAGAGGAGAAAATACGATGAACTCTTGAAAGAAATACGACGTTTTGAGGAAAACATTTGCCCAAAGCTTTCCACTGGATTCTGCTCTCATATCAGGTGAGTAAACAACGATATGGTTTTATATAATTGAAACCCCAGAAACAAATCGTTGCTCTATCAACAAATTGAAAGTGAGGGTTCAAATCAGAAGAAAAAAGAAAAAATATACCAGGATGAGTGGTTCGTAATTCGACCTTTCTACAGATTGAACTGAATTTATATAACTGAAACCAATAAACAAATCGTTGCTCTATCAACAAATTGAAAGTAAGGGTTCAAATCAGAAGAAAAAAGGCAAAATATACCAGGATGATGAGTGGTTCGTAGTTCTTTTCTACAGATCGAACTGAATTTATATAATTGAAACCAAAAACAAATCGTTGCTCTATCAACCAAAATGAAAGTAGAGGCTCAAATCAGAAAAAAAAATGCAAAATATACAAGGATGAGTGTTTCGTAGTCCGACCTTTCTACAGATCGAACTGGATTTATATAATTGAAACCAAAAACAAATTGTTGCTCTATCAACGAATTGAAAGAGAAAATTCAAATCAGAAGAAAAAAGGAAAAATATACAAGGATGAGTGGTTCGTAGTTCGACCTCTTCTACAGATCGAACTGGACTTATATAATTGAAACCATATATCAACAAATTGAAAGTACGGTTCAAATCAGAACAGAAGAGGCAAAATATACAAGGATGATTTGTTCGTAGTTCGATCTTTCGACAAATCAAACTGGATTTGATTGCACAATGTTTATAATGCATATAATTCTGATTCAACAACCTTCGATCTCTCCATAGATCACATCTATGGGGGTATTTGTATGGGTATTAGACTTGTCCGAAGAAAATACAGTCATGGATCAAATCATACAAAAAAAAACTCGATGCCTTAACTGCAAAAGGCTCTTCGACTCGACCAATTATCTGAAAAGCTGGCCCATTCGGTTTCGAGGTTGTAGGTGAAGAGGATGTTCGCTGATGAAGCAGTCAAAGGAACATTGAATTGTCAAACAGTAAGAAATATCATATTTCATATCACCCCAATTACCACACGCGAACATTCACACACCAACAGATTTTCTTTTCATTCTTCGACTACCCGATGGGAAAACCTGAAATGTTCATGGTGGAACATCGTGCAAGCCAGTAGAAGGATACTGGGATAGAAAATAGCTGTTAGAATTCTTTGGGGGAACCTAGAAAATCTCACTAGGAAATGAGTTCCATAATTCCGCCATTCGATGAAGAAAATTATTTCCATATAGCAGTTATGCAGGTGTCAAGCCTGACAAATGAAAGGGTGGCTATTATGGATCCCTGGATGGCTGGTCTGGCTGCTCGAAATCGCTAGCTGTGAAATGACATGATTTTCGATAAGCATCAACCATGGAAATATCTATATCCTCCTTGGCAAAGATTTGGTTGAGTTTTTTCAAATCGAAAGAGGCCTCGAAGAAAAGTACATAAGACCTTAATATAATTGAATAAACCACAGTAACCAGCCGAGTAGTGGTTTGGATGACACTTAGAAAGCTGAGGTCCTCGTTTTCCTAACTGTAATGGGTTATAGGAAAACTTACGACGGTTGCTTTGAGTTGGTGGTTAAAAAACACACTTTTTTGATAAGTACCAAACAAAACAAATGGATACCCCGGACACTTAAAGGCGAAATTGAATAATGCCACAAAAAAAAACTGAAAAATTATAACTGATGCGTATTCAGACTATCGGTTGCTGATAGTCCTTTCATTGAAAAAAACTGAAAAATACCTAACCGCTCATGGGACAGCACACGCAGATAAGGCATGGTTTCTTGATTTGTTTACAGGACCATGGAAAATTATAACTAAGAATCACTACTTCACTGGGAAGTCTGACCCAAGGTTTCTATACCTCGGTCACAAAAAAAAACATTACGATAAGATGATTGAAGAACTTTTGAATGAATGAACTACAATATTAAACAGGTAAAGATCAATTCTTGTTAAGTTATTTCCTCAGTCTAAAACCTGATGGCGAATACAGGTTCATCCTCAACTTCAAACATCTCAACATTGAGTAACCTCTGTTCAAACTCAAGGACTAACAAGCAAATGTTATTTTTGCCAATATTGACATGAAATGTGCTTTACTATATATGTTACCAATTCATCTTATACAAAGCAATTATAATTTGAAGTGGAACAAAATTTGATGGAAAACAACAATCCTATCTTATCTATCAATAATCACCGAAGAAATAAAGCAGGTATATTCAAAATCAGTTGCATATAATATAATATCAGAATGATCGATGAATGAATTTGTTTTTGTAAATAAATGGAGATAAAATTCATCTTATATACCCACATAAGAACAGAGAAATATCGTTCCTGGTTTTTTATATAGGTAATACTGTATGCACTGTGCTGTACACCTCACTAGTTGATAAGATGTTAAATTATTTTTGGATAGGCCGAGCGGATTTGTCCTATATGTGAGGTGATAAAGCTACAGATGTTTTTAGGGTAAGGCCTTACAGGTGAGTAAAACAACGGCGTCAAGTTAACTAATCTAATTAAAAATATACTTTATCTAACTGTGGTGAACTACTGACACAAGTACACGTATATTCAAAAATTAAATACATCTCCTGAAAGAACCATGTTAATTCACAATCATCTATATGGCTTAAACACAAACAAGTATACTATCAAATTCAATATACAACACTATAATCAAAATCCCTTCTTTGTAATCAGAAATCCTACGTCCAAATGCTTTATAGTTTCAAGTACGACCCTGGCTACTACCTGCTGTAAACGACACCCTCTTAGATAAACAATAAATTTACTACCACGCGTCGCTTAAATATCTTTGACGTCAATGAACTGGGCTTTTTGGGCTTTATAGACTGTGAATTTTAGTGACATAGGCTTTTGAACTACTTACACATCTCAATTAGGTTTCACTTTTCACTTCGATTATTATATTAGCAATTTCTCGGCACTCGAACTGGATTTTATATGAACTGAGAAAACTTTCAACTGAACAAGTCACTTTAATGAGTGGTATCACTTCAGCTTTTGAAGACTAACTTTTTTAACCTGTCTTACGACAACTTTGTTAAACTGAACAGAAAAGCACGATTTATCTATCGACAAAGAACTCGAGACTTAAAGTTCTCGTTAGCTTCTAAACCGAGTGTCCACGGACATTACGGATGTTTAACTTGATCGAATCATACTAGTGTTACTAGTGACTCTCTGTGACTGATTACTGATTTCCGATTCAGACTGCTTTTATATCAAAATCTAACCCCTTTGTCTCTTTGATTGCGGGAATCTATATAAGAAACACGTGCATAACATTTTGTCATTAATTTCCAAATTTATGGCTTTGTTTTTCTCTGTGATATCAAATTTTAAGCTATTTACTTCTTTTATCAGTGCCCTTTGTCTCTTTGATTGTGGGAATCTATAAAGGAAACAAGTGCACATTTTGTCATCAAGTTCCAAATTAATGGCTTTGTTTTTCTCTGTGATATCAAATCTTAAGCTATTTACTTATTTTATCAATGCCCTTTTGGGTCATTTGTATACATAACTCATGACTTCATTTTATCCTCATTGATAACAGTTTGGCCATCAATTAATATTGTCGACTCTTTTGTGCCTCAATTTGATTATGACTTCATATATTCTTCTTAGGTCTTGTTTAAATTATTTCTACTTGACATTAGATTTCTGATTACTTATCAAAATTGATACATTATTTTCGTGCCCAGCACATCCCTCCCTCACCCCTTTTGAAATTAATACTTACAAAAGTATTGATTTCATAAATGAACAATATACATATATCAAGAACAAAATGAAAAATGTTTATATATTCTTTTTCTTTTCAATAAAGATTTTATATATAAGCAAGAATAAATCTAGATGTACATGTGTGGAATTTGTTTCAACAATTTAAATCTAATTAAACACTTTGAAATTTCCTATCAAGGGTTTCCATTAACAAACAAAAAAAACACAACACCACTAGGTACCTGTCACATCACATGAGGTGGATAACTCAAAAAATTTGGTGATTACCAGGCCTGTCTCGGTGATACGTCGGCGTCCACAGGGGGGGACTCAGGTGAGTCCGGAAGGGCCGCTTCAGGGTTTTCTCGGGGGGTGGATGTTTCCACTTCCCACCTCTCTGCAGGAATCAGCTTCAGGGCGGCCGTAGTGTGGGCTGGGAACCCATCGTCCCAGTCGCTTTCGGGAGAATTCGGTGCCGGAACCGGGGGTGTGAAACTCACCGAAGTCGTTTCAGTGGCAGGGCTGGAGTCATCTATGGGCGGTGGCGGTCCGTCGTCGTGGATGTTTTGGCACCAGTGGCACTCACAGGGTACCCCTCTGACTCGTGGAGGCGGCTGTCGGTTTTCCGGAATGCACCAATTGCAGGTGCACGTCCAAAAACCCATATTTTCTGATGTCCTCAGGTGCTCGGCGTGGAACATGAGAAGGTAGAGCAAATTGTAGCACCTCTCACCGGTCAATTGTTGGCTGGGGTACCTCCTCTGCTCCATCCGGTCAATTAATGTGAGGTGTTCACCCACCAAATTGTTCACTATCGTAATTAATAAATTCTTCTTAACCATGTTGTCCGGCATCTCTCGAACCCATTTGAGTAGAGATTCCATGGTTTTCTTCTCTTTGGTTGTTATGGTCGTTTCTGATTAGCACTTCAGTTGAGAGTGAAGAAGTTCAACTCGAATTTTTACTTAAATAGTCCTTATGCCCATAAACCAAAATGTCTTTCACGCCCATAAACTACAATGTCTATACGCCCTTATCTGAATTTACTCCGACAATATCGCTTAGTTTATATATAACATGTTTTCGTCACAACATTAAAATTATCATCTCTATATGTAGCTCTGCTATCCATTAATTTTTGCCATTTTATTACTTTCTTTTCAACTCATTTTCCTTGAATCATACAATAACTAATTCCTTATCTACTACCTAGTGTCAATGGTTCCTATCTTATATCATATGGTTAAAATTAATAGTTCTTTCAGGGTGAGTTTATTATCGCATATTCCAGCCTCCTAAAAATTTTACTGATTATCAGTAGTTCTGCCAAAATTCCATTTTACAGTTTCAAAAGGATTCGACACGCTAGATTGATCCTCTCCTATCGCTTCTTATAGTATAGTGTGTTTATTTTCATTCTTTTCCTTCATCGAATCCCCTTTTTTTTTTACGTATTAATCTAATCTTATTCAATATTTCACTTTCTTAATCTCTTATGCGCTTGAGGGTCGACAGCTATATTTCCATATGTATATGAGTATAGGGTTTCGTCAACCCTAAATCGTTATCATATTGACCGTGGTGAAATCCACTCTCGCTATGTTACTTGCTTTTAAAAAAAAATTAAATTCGACGACGCAACACCCAATCGTGATCTTCTACAGGCCCTCTTGACCGGGTTTGGTGATTATGTACTATTTCAGGTTCCGAATTTGACTCGCTGGCAGATTCGTATTGTTCTTCCTCGCTAATGCTTTCTTCTTCGTTATCATTACTTGTATTTCCTTCTTCGTTGCTCTCCGAGTCTGAGTTTGTAGAGTCCGTTTCGTTATCTGATTCACCAGATGTTCTCGGATTCTGAATTTGACCTAGTTCTATTCTAGGTATCCCAATATCGTAAAGGGACGGGTCATCGTCCTCTGGCCCGTTATTTATTTGTACCTCGTTTTCGACTGAATGTTCCTCACTGTCAGCTGATTCTACACCCTTAACTAATTTCAGTCTATTTGCATGAACTATCTGTACTTCTTTTCTATTTCCGATCTTTTGAATTTTATAAGTCACTGGTCCAAGTTTTTCTATTATTCTAAATGGCCCGCTAAAATTTGGATAGAATTTGCTTGCTAATTTTCTGCCTTTTGTTACAACTGGAGTATGTAAATATACACGGTCACTTATTTTCAGTTCTCTGGTCTTTGCTTTTTTATTAAATCTTTCTCGTCTATTTTCTGAACTTTTTTCAAGAGATTCTCTAGCTATCTCATGTGCGACTTGCATTCTATGAGTGAGTTCGGCGGCGTAATTACTATCAATGTCATAACTTATTCGGGTTTTCTGATTAATCAATTGTTGTGGTAGTATGAAATCTCGTCCAAACATCAAATAAAAAGGGCTTTCATTAGTCGACCCATGAATCTGATTTCTATAGGCTAGCATCGCAAACGGTAGGTATTCGTCCCATCCATCATTTTCATCAGTTACGTAATGAGATATCATTTGTTTCATTTGAAGATGCATTCTTTCAATAATTCCATTGCATTGTGGATGATACGGGGTTGTTAATAATCTCTTAATATCAAGTATTTTACAAACTTCTTTGAACATTCTTGACATAAATTGACTTCCTCTATCGGTTAATAATGCCATTGGCGTTCCGAATCGACAAATTATATTTACAACAAATGCTTTTGCTACGATTTCAGCTGTAATATCAGGAAGTGCGACCGCTTCTGGGTATCTAGTGAGATGATCAATTATTGTTAAAATATATTTATTTCCGTTTTTTGTTCTATTCAGAGGTCCTACAATATCCATAGATATTCGGTCAAACGGGGCTTCAGGTGCATAAAGATTTTGTAACTCTGCTGGGGGTTGGTAATTTGCTTTTCTAAGATTACAGCTATGACATTTCCTGCAAAAATTTTCAATGTCTTTTCTCATATTTTTCCAATAAAAATCTCTTTGAATCGTCTTCAAAGTTTGCTTTTGGCCTGGGTGCATTGACGTAACTGCACTATGGTATAATTTAATTATGTCCTTTATCATAGTCGCTGGTGCGCATATCTTATCTTTTCTCTCATTATTGTCTCTCCTTTTGTACAATATTCCTTCTAAATTCAAATAGAAATCGTCACTTGTCTCATCTAAGGAATTGATCAAATCTCTCAATTGATTATCCGCATTCTGTTGGCGTTTAATATTTGCGTTGCTCCATACCATATCAATAATAGGTGAACTTTCGATTTCTTCTTCACGAGGTATGTTAGTTATTAATTTTATCGAGTTTTTTGTTTCTTCGGTGCTTCTCAATCTTGTCAAGGCATCAGCATTTGTATTCTTGGATCCCGGACGATAAAGAATACTGAAGCTATATTCTGCTAAGGATAACGCCCATTTTGCTAATCTTGAACTAGGATCCTTTATAGTTAGCAAATAAATAAGAGGCCTATGATCAGTATAGACTGTGAAATGATTTCCTACTAGGTAAATCCTATGTTTCTTGATCATCCATATAACGGCCAGACACTCACGCTCAATAGTTGAATACCGTCTTTCAGCTGAGTTCAAAGTTCTACTAGAATAACAAACAGGTAATTCTGATCCTTCAAATTCTTGACTTAGTACACCCGCTATTGCAGTAGCAGAAGCATCGGTACTTAATATAAAAGTTTTCTTCACGTCTGGAAATCTCAAAATCGGTGGTTTAATAAGAGCGTTTTTTAGTGTTTCAAATGATTCTTTCTGTCTGTCCGTCCATATGTATGGCACATTTTTCTTAGTTAATTCTACCAGAGGCAACGCTACTTCGGAGAATTTTGGTACAAATTTTCGATAAAATCCACATAGGCCTAAAAATGCGCGAATTTCTTTCACACTCTGTGGTCGAGGATAATGTTTAATAACTTCCGTTTTTTCTGGATCAGCAGTACAGCCTCCTTTTGAAATTATATGACCAAGATACTTCGTCTCTGTTTGTAAAAAGTGACACTTTGTAGGTTTCAATTTCAAATTACTTTCTCTCAATCTTTCAAATACATGTCTTAGTCTTTCTAAATGCTCGTCAACATTGTCTGGGCTGAAAATTATAATATCATCTAAATAAACTAAACACTCATTTCCAGTTAATTTTGACAAAACTGCGTACATCAATCTTTGCCAGCTAGCAGGTGCATTAACTAATCCCATAGGTAGTCTATTAAATTGATAATGTCCATAAGGTGTACTAAAAGCCGTTTTATCTTTGGAATTTTCGTCAACTTCTACTTGATAATATCCGCTAGCTAAATCTCTGATAAGGTACTCGATACGGTCGCTTTGCTATCGGTGGTACATTTTCAGTAATAATATGATGTTTTACTCTGGAAGTACATGTCAATTTCTTATTCGGCGCACGGAATATATCTATATATTCTTTCACTAGCTTGACTAATTTTTCTTGATCTCTATTTACAGGGTTATTCAACTTCATCTGCTCCAATAATTTCTCTGTTTCATTCTTAACTTCAACAGAATATATTCCATTTTTATTCACCTCTTTTCCTTTTATATCTAAGTCTGTCTCATACGCATACGCCACCACTGTTTTCTTTCGTAAAACTCTTTCTTTATCCAATAAATTCACTAATCGAATCGGTACTCTCTTTTGTCGTTCACAAAGAGTTCTAGCAAACATTAAACCATGAACTCCGTCATTTCCTTCTAAAACTACATTTTCAGAAGTAATTCTCTTGAAATATCTCATATTTCCTGAACAAATAACCATCGTTTTCGGAGGTAGTGTAATATCCTCAGATAAGTACACAGCTGAACTGCAAGGTAGTACTTGATTTCGAAGTTCTTCCTTGGAAGAATTTTCCGAATTTTTCCTATTTTCCATTGCATTCCCTCTCGTAACGATATTCGTATTCGTTGCGGATTTTGATATTCGCTCATTACAACGATTAGTTGCCTCAAATGTTTCTTGACCCCTTCTCGTCTCACTTTTTTCTTCTGAATTTTCATTTCTTACTCGTTTCAACTTATCGTTCAATACTTTCTCAACTCTCCTACTCTTCTTCTCGCTATCTTCCTCGAAATTTCTCATTTCCAACACATTTTCCGAAATCCCTACGGTTCGTTCATTTTCTCTCGAAATACCCTTTTTCTTCTTATTCATATTTCTCATCACTTTAACCTCATCTCTCGAAACTTTTTCGATCTGCTTCCGTCCTTCCAAACTCAGCTTACTTTTTCTATCTCGAGTCTCAGCTTCCTTCTCAAGCTGATTTCGCCTACCTGTACTACGTTCCGTTTTTATCGGACACGCCTGTACACACTTATTTCTCCTACGATTTTCGTGAATTCTGTCAGGAGATTTCTTGTTATCAGAATACTCAATTCTGATATCATTCACCCTTTTTGTACCTGATCGGCTCTTTGTCCTCGCAGGTTGTAACCTTTTTGTTTCCTCTTTAGGGACCTTTACGTTGTTAACATTCTCTGTAAAACGATTGGCCGTCGTTTTAACAGAGGAACCTTTTGTCGCGGCCAACGATGAAAGATTCTCGTCCTCTTCTGATTTACTCAAGGCTACTTTATTCAGGTTCATCAAAATACTCCTGATTTCTCTCAGTTGTGATTCCACGTTCCTTAATCGCGCATTTGTATCTTTATTATACTGTCCTAATTCATTTATTCCCTTTTCTTCCATCAATTCTATCTCTATTTCTCCTATAAACATTTTTCCTAATCCCCAATCAATTTTCACTTCATACTTTTTGAGAAAATCTAACCCTAGAAGCAGATTTGTTTGAAAATTTCCGTCTTCTATGATAATAAACTCATGATTCAATTCAATATCTTCATTCAACCTAATCGGTACTATTACCTTACCTATACTAGGTATCCTATTACCTTGGATATCCACTAAATAGCTATCTACATTACGTTTTTCAATTATTTTCCTATACCCCTTAGCTAAAGTCATTTTAATTAGAGAAACGGAAGCTCCGCTATCAATCAATGCCGTGTGCCAATGACCTTCTATATCTAATATTGCAGTATTCCGGGGTTGGTCATTGTCACAGGTATAGATCTTTATTTCTTCTTTCTTTACTTTTATTGAGGTTGACCTACATTTTGAGCAGTGAATCGACGGGGTGAATGACTCACTGCCTGTTCGTTTAAAGCGCCCTGTCTTGTGTCTCTGAATCTTCTATTTCCTGGACAGGCTCGAGCCAAATGGCCCTTCATATTGCAATTATAGCAGACCACATTATTAACATCTCTATTACTTCTGCAATCCCTTTGAACATGACCTTCTTTTCTGCACTTGTAGCATACTATTCTGGCATTTGAAGGTTGATTTGTTTTACATTCATTCGCGTAATGTCCTGTTTTTTGACATTTGTAACAGGTTTTTTCCTTTTTTGTCAATCTTACTTCGGGTGTAGCACGTTCCGTCCCTTTTGTAATCATTTCAATTGTTTCTTCCCTCTCTGCTATTTTTAGTGCCTCTTCGATAGCCGTAGGTTGCGCGGATAATACACGTTTACGTACTGGATTTAATAAACCCATCACAAATTGAGTAGTTATATCTCTGTCCAATTTTTGTCGTAAAACCGTATCTACTGCATGATCTCCAGTCGTAGTGAGTGTTTTGAAAGCTAGCAATTTCAACCTTGCCAAAAATTGTCTACATGTTTCTCCATGTCTTTGTTTACATTCCATGAAATTTCGAAGCGCTTGTCCTGGTATCTGACTAACTGCAAAATGATCTCTTAACTGAGTCTTTAAGAGATCCCAGTCTTCAGTGATTTTTAAACTATCTTCTGAATCAAGAAATTGTTTTGCCAGTCCCCTAAATTTTATTCGCGCAATAGCTACTTTTTGTTTTTCTGTCCAATGCGCAATAATAGCCGTTTCATCGATGGATTGGATAAAGTCGTTGATATTTGATTGTCCCGCATAAAAGGGTATAGAATCTAAATTTACAGATACCGGTAGCAATATTTCACGAACTCTTTCATTTTCCCCTTGGTTTTCTACTATTGGAAGTGTTGGCGGAGTTTGTGGCATGATGACTTATGACTTTTGACTTATTTAACACAAATTTTATCTCAATTTTGAACCTTTTTTTTTTTTTTTTTTTTGAAATCTAACTTTGTTCTATGCCTGTTATTTTACTCAGCGGTATAGGGATCGCCTATATTTACCATAAGACTTTGTAATACCCCACACCTGACACCAATTGTGCTGTACACCTCACTAGTTGATAAGATGTTAAATTATTTTTGGATAGGCCGAGCGGATTTGTCCTATATGTGAGGTGATAAAGCTACAGATGTTTTTAGGGTAAGGCCTTACAGGTGAGTAAAACAACGGCGTCAAGTTAACTAATCTAATTAAAAATATACTTTATCTAACTGTGGTGAACTACTGACACAAGTACACGTATATTCAAAAATTAAATACATCTCCTGAAAGAACCATGTTAATTCACAATCATCTATATGGCTTAAACACAAACAAGTATACTATCAAATTCAATATACAACACTATAATCAAAATCCCTTCTTTGTAATCAGAAATCCTACGTCCAAATGCTTTATAGTTTCAAGTACGACCCTGGCTACTACCTGCTGTAAACGACACCCTCTTAGATAAACAATAAATTTACTACCACGCGTCGCTTAAATATCTTTGACGTCAATGAACTGGGCTTTTTGGGCTTTATAGACTGTGAATTTTAGTGACATAGGCTTTTGAACTACTTACACATCTCAATTAGGTTTCACTTTTCACTTCGATTATTATATTAGCAATTTCTCGGCACTCGAACTGGATTTTATATGAACTGAGAAAACTTTCAACTGAACAAGTCACTTTAATGAGTGGTATCACTTCAGCTTTTGAAGACTAACTTTTTCAACCTGTCTTACGACAACTTTGTTAAACTGAACAGAAAAGCACGATTTATCTATCGACAAAGAACTCGAGACTTAAAGTTCTCGTTAGCTTCTAAACCGAGTGTCCACGGACATTACGGATGTTTAACTTGATCGAATCATACTAGTGTTACTAGTGACTCTCTGTGACTGATTACTGATTTCCGATTCAGACTGCTTTTATATCAAAATCTAACCCCTTTGTCTCTTTGATTGCGGGAATCTATATAAGAAACACGTGCATAACATTTTGTCATTAATTTCCAAATTTATGGCTTTGTTTTTCTCTGTGATATCAAATTTTAAGCTATTTACTTCTTTTATCAGTGCCCTTTGTCTCTTTGATTGTGGGAATCTATAAAGGAAACAAGTGCACATTTTGTCATCAAGTTCCAAATTAATGGCTTTGTTTTTCTCTGTGATATCAAATCTTAAGCTATTTACTTATTTTATCAATGCCCTTTTGGGTCATTTGTATACATAACTCATGACTTCATTTTATCCTCATTGATAACAGTTTGGCCATCAATTAATATTGTCGACTCTTTTGTGCCTCAATTTGATTATGACTTCATATATTCTTCTTAGGTCTTGTTTAAATTATTTCTACTTGACATTAGATTTCTGATTACTTATCAAAATTGATACATTATTTTCGTGCCCAGCACAGCACGACTCTGATTTCCATTGAAAAAAAAACAGTGCGCACTCAGTGTATACCTTCCTCAGACAGAAATATACTGAGTGCATAAAAGCTCGGCAGTTCATGATCAATGAAAATTGCTATGGACAACATGAAGTTAACAAATTATGATTGTATAGTATACCCTGCTAGTACACTTGAAAACGATCACCAATTGTATGATTCGTCATTCGAAAATAATTGGGTTATATCAAAACGTTGAAATGGGCCAAATATGTGGTCCTCAACGTGAAATCATCTAGATTACAATAATCAAATGCACACTTAGACCATCTGAATCGAATCTTTGCGATGGCAGGAATTTTGAAAGACTTCAAAAGGAAGGAAGGTTTAGGATCCTACTATAATAGGTGAGGTCCCCGCTATCCTAACTCGTACAAGTTTTCAATAAAACTTCTGAGGGTTAGTTAGAGAACTAAGATAGCGGTTGAAAATACGAAATCATTCGTGATATATTAAAAAAAAATACTATCCACCACATCATAATGCTATCGCTCAAGCTCTCAACAGATAGTGTTAGAAAAAAAAGGTGAATTTTATAATGAACTTCTTGGGAATATTCAGATGAATAGCAAGAGCAGTATATGGTAATAATAATAATAATAATAATAATAATGGTTTTGTACCTATCATCTATTATGAGAAAATAATGATTTGGATTCATAATATTCAATAGTTTAATACAATATGTACTACTATGTTTCTCATTCATAGGTTATTGACTATAAAATGAGACTATACAAAAATCGATATGAAGATGTTGTACAATAAAAACCTTTTCAGATCATATAAGATTACTTTAAACATCTACTGAGTGTAATTATGAAGGAAGACAAGCGAAGAAAAATTATAAGATTGATTGACTTACCTGGTAAGGAAGATCAATCGAAATTTTTCGAGCTTGTCTTCCGAAATAATTACATCCCTCCCTCCCTATAAACCCAATATATGATCTGAAGAATTACTACCAATAACGAAGTAAATCATATAGGCCAATAACAGGTGGCGAGATGGTGATTCATTTCAATATCCGTTAAACGAGTATCGATAGATGTAGATTTACGACTACTACTGAGTGTAATTATTTCGGAAGACAATCTCGAAAAATTTCGATTGATCTTCCTTACCAGGTAAGTCAATCAATCTTATAATTAGTTCGAAATATGGGTGTTGAAGAGTCTGAGGTATAGAAGAAGAAGAAAAAGTCTTTATTGTACTAAAAACATAAAGTTTTTGTTGACAAAGTATGCGATATGTGTATACTAATATTTAGACCATAAAATCATGTAAAATAACATAAAACATTGTATAGAACATGTACTGGTGAAAATTCTAAAATGAACGAATGAAACAATTTGAAAACGTACTGTAACAAATAACATAGGTATTTACTGAAATATGTCTGCATAAAATTCATGTAAGTTGTAATATGCTTTATACAATAGTAAATCTTTGACTGCCTTTCTGAACTTGATATGTATTACCAATGAACGAATATGTGTAGGCAGGTGATTAAACATTTTCTTGGCATTGTAAATAAAAGATTTTTTGCAACTGTACTTCTGGAAATTGGTAGGGAAACCGTAAAGTTGTCATTCTTTGTATTGAATACCGACACCGAATGGATGTTGGTACTATATTTTTTGTGGATCACACATATACTCTCCAGAATGAAGATGCAAGTCAATGTCAGTATTTTCTGCTCGATACATAAGGGTTGACACGATTCTCTAGGTTTAGCTTTACTAAGGTATCTCACAGCCCTCTTTTGTAAAATGAACACAGAGTTCAATAGAAATTGAGAACTATTACCCCAAAAACAAACTCCATATCTCAATAGTGAATCAATCAGAGCAAAATAGCTGCTCTTGCTGCAGATTCATTCAGTTTTGCTGAAATGACTCTTACTGCGAAACAACCTGATGATAATTTTTTGCACAAATTAGTGATATGCGTGTTGAACGAAAGATTATTATCTACATGAAGTCCTGAAAACTTAGCTGATGATTCAGTACTTATTCTCGAGTTTCCCAAAAATATATCATCAAGAGAGCATCTGAATGTCATAATACAGGTTTTTGAAATATTAAATGATAATTTGTTCGCATCGCATTTTTTACTACCAATATGTCCTCAGCGACATAGTTACTCAGTTCATCATTGTTGTTGCTATGCCACAGTATTGTGGTGTCATCTGCGAACATAGTAAACTTTCTTCTGATTCATTAGGTCATCAATGTATAATAAGAATAAAAGTGGTCCCAGCACCGATCCTTGTGGTACCCCACACATCACTAATTGAGACCTTGACTTTTCCTTGTTGAGCGAGACTATTTGGGTACGCTCTGATAGGTATGATTTGAACCATCTAAGTGTTACATCCCTGAAGCCATAAATCTCTAGTTTTTTGAGCAAAATACTATGATCAACGCAGTCAAAGGCCTCCGTAAGGTCGCAAAAGACTGCTGCAACTGCATCACCATAATTAATATTCGTATATATATTCTCCAATAAAGCAAACATAGCATCATTTGTATTTTTAGCTGTTTGAAAACCGAACTGGTAGGTGCTAAGAGCGTGGTTATGACGCAGAAATGAAAACATTCTTTTTTCTAATCTTTTAGACTATAGCCATCGTTTTCGTAGTTGCTGCGCCTTATTATATTGTTGCATTCAAGTACTTTATAGTTCCTCATTTTCTTGAGGTTTAATTGTTGCAAATTGCAAATTTCTTTCGTATATGATTTGGTTGATGTTGATGTCGTACCGGTACGGTTCTGATATGATGATAACATTAGCGTTCTTTGTTCTTAAAGTGAGAGTTTCTAGTAAATTTGTTCCTGCCTTGTTTGGCCAAAATATCAGTATGTCATTTTTATTCAATTCTTGAGCATTGGTGATAGCTGTTTGAGACAATTCCTCATCATTTGCACCTGGTTTATGTATAGATTGACAATCGTATTGCCCAATATTTTCCATTAGTTTTGGTATTATGTCCTTTCCATGATATCCTGACACAAATAGTATTTTTGACCTTGGTGATGAAGTTTTCCTATATATTATGAAATTCGTGTTTTTCAGGACCAACAAAAATTTTCATCAAAATACAGATCGAATGATAAGTGCAAAATTACCAAATTTTGGAATATTCAAAACGATCCCAAGGGAAGAAAAAAATTTTTTTTTTCAACTTCGACAGCAGAGGCATGAAGATCATCTCATTAATTCGAGACATTTAACGAATATTTTTCTTATCTCTATTTACTCTCAAAAAAATTACTTTTGATTCGGGTCACCTTTAAGAAAACTCTTGATCTTTAAAGGTCGTCTTGAGTTAATTCTGATCTTCATATATCTTCCTTCAAGTTTCAGTTTCCAAATGAGCCTGAGATTTCGGTTGACGAGGAAAAAAGTTATGAGTGCAAAACCTAAAAGTTAATTTTTTGAGATCACTCAGTAAATAAAAGAGATAAGAAGACAATTCGCGAAATGTCTCAAGGTAATGAGATCATCTTCATGCCTCTGCTGTCAAAGTTGAAGACACATTTTTCTCTATTTGTGGGATGTTTTGAAAATTCCGAAATTTTGCACAGTTTCAGGTAACACTCTGTAGCGATTTTATGTGAAGAACCTTATGCTCCAGAGAAGTACGAGATTATAGCTGAAGGACTGGGCTAGCGGACATTGTGAACAGAATTTGAATTGTTCAAAGCAGGAAAAAGTTATTCAGATTTTAACAGGAGCTAAATTTTTGGAGTGCGACGAAATTAGTTTCGCGAAGTTTATTTGATTTTTCCTAATCAATGGGGGATAATTCGAATCATCCTTATCTAATACTTATTTCAAATATTCAATAGATATTTGATGTTTTCTGTAAAATATGACAATCATTTTGAATATTTCAATGTTGCTTCAGGGTCGAGTTCAGGGTGTTTCATAATATATGCGCAGGATTGTTGGAAATGTCCGCCGTTATAGCTTCAATGCACGCAGCAATTCAAAAAATTGACCACGTTTTTCAACATAAAAATTGATTTTGCTCGAAATCAGTAAACTAAAAAGAGCTTATAAGACCAGGAGAAACCAATAAAACATATGAGTGGTTCAAAAATTTACTTTTTCTAGTAACGTAGAATTTGGATAGAAAAAGACTCTCTACCCCCTCAAAATCTCCACCAGTTATAACATGAGAATAAAAAAAATCGCACAAAACATACCCCATCATGAGTAGAATATGCTTACAAAAGCTGTTTTCTGTGCGATACATGGTTCCAGAGATATTCGCAAAAAACGTTTTTTTCATTTCAACACCCTGTATCTCGAAAATGGTGCATTTCAGAGGATGAGTCAATAGAAACTTCTTTTCATAATATTGATCGAGCTATGACATCCTGAAGTCCTACGTATATATTATCAAACACTCTGTATAAATACATTACCAACTACGAAGATTATCATCTTTTACGATGGAAAATCGAAATCATAAACCTTGCCATTTCTGTATAATTCGAAATTCCAGTTTGGTCGGGGTTGGGTGTTCCAGGATTCGTTTTTTTTTCGAATAGATCAAACAAATATTCATTTTTATATGTATCATCAAAGATCATATACCTACACTCCATGAAGTATTTTAACACCTCGTATATTCAATATAAATATAGCCAAAAAGTTTGATAATATCGAATTTGAAAAACATTCTGCAGTAAAACTGCATCTTGAACCGAATAGCAGTAACAAACAGTAGAACACAGTCTCTGAATTTCTTTCCGACAGAGCTATCGCGGGAGGAGACTTGGCAACGTCGGATGTATTAATAAGGGGGAGTAAGGGGGGAGTTGTAAAACGTACTAAACACCTGCTGTCCCCCACAGGTAGAGACATCTCTCGATACTCTATACAACTTAGATATGATGTTGCCAGTAAGCGTATACCCGTTGCCCAACTAGAGTGTATATAATCTTTGGGAATTAGGATTTGAGTTTTATATTTCTTTTTCACGTTTAGTGGAAATATCTAGAATTGTAACCCAGGCAGATATTTTCTATTTGTCCTGTTATTTTGACTTCATCAAAAATACAGGTGTGATGCATCGATTAATTGTTAATTTCATGATCTATCCCAGTGTATATTACCATTGCAGCATGCGAACATTAGTGAGTAGTTACCTTTATCAAATTTTAAAACTTTAGCAGTTATTGATAACTGTAAAAATCGACAATAATTTTTAGTTTTTTCATGATGTTTTCTCTCGATATTTGTGCATTTTAATGGTAATTAACAATTTAATTCAACAATAATGTACCATGAAATTTTTTCTAAAGTGGAAGTGATCTAATGAAAATTATGAAAAATACATATTTCATCATAAAAACCTTGAAAATTTATGATTTCTTCAAAGACAAAAAGATCAGGATGTCCAGTCTAATCTACCAATGACTGTATTCAGATGTCAAAAAAAAGTTCATGACAATATAATTATGTAGTATGAATTCAAATAATACTGTGAATCACTTAAAAAATCTATAAAAAACTTATCCTTATAGATTATGTTAGCAGTTAACTGGGTTGGTGGCCGAGTGCGCAAAGGCGCTGGTCTATGGGCCAGAGGGACCGCGGTTCAAATCCCGGCGGCTATTGGAAATATTTATTTATTTCTATGGTATCGTTTAGCGGAAGGAGATAGGTGACCAACCGAACATTCTTGGTACCTAGATTTCAATCCTTCGGACTCTCCATGGTAACCAACCGAGAAGTGCTTCGGATGATACTTAAAAAGCTAAGGTCCCCGTCTCCCTTACTCATACAAGTTCTAGATTCACGAGGGTTGCTTTGCAACTAAGTTGGCGGTTAAAAACACTTTTCAAAACACTTTTCAAGCAGTACATGAAGACTGGATAAGGGAATTATAGCGATATAGGGAACAGATAATCATTGGTTGTTTATTAATTAATCATCCATTCTTGTCTACACTGAGGAAAAGGTTTTTTATGCTTAATGAATAGGTTTGTTCGAGCATGTTTCGTCAAATATTGACACAATTTTTTATGGTTATTAAACCTATTCAAATACAAGCACACCATTTGTAAATATGTCATTTACGGAAAACAAAGAATTTGTTACGAGGTGATTTCTTTAATATAAATATATCTATGCATCAAGAACTTCTCATATTTTGTCACAAACTCATTAATTACTGCCAGAATATCAGGAATATTTGAAACCGTGTAGTCGTTTTGAAAAAAATAAATCATTATTTATGAAAAACGAATGATTGATTTATAGTCAATACATTGGACCAATTTGACCCCTTCTCTTATATGTATGGTGTGATCATGTGATGTTCATCACCATATTGACCTGTCCTTCAAGAGGTTTCTTGGAAATAAGTAACAGTTCTGCCAAAGAGTATTCTGCTACTTCTCCGATGTGATGTGATGTATAATTTAGTCAACAGAATGGAAGAATAAGAGTTATAATGGAATCTTGACGGCTATGTAGCAAAATTCTATGGTAAGTACCTATACCTATACCTGAATATTATCATTTTTTTGTGTGTACTTATTTCTATGTTTGCGATAACTTCCGTGATAACAATAACACTGTAGTGTCACTAAATTCAATCTCAATTTTCAATCATAACCGGCTTGAATCTCAACTCTACACATCTGCCATCTTGATGTTTCCCTACAAGGCCTCTTCTGCTTAGCAATATTATAGAAATAAGCATCAGGGCCCAGTAATTAGTCGCATACTGCATACTTGCAGGCTCTCTATAACCCAAATCTCATTTATAACATGGATTATACTTATTCAAAATTCGAAAATATCTCGACCGCAGCAGAGGTGCAAGAGATCATTGGCCATCGAGAGCAAACCGTTCGATATCAACGAATATTTGTTAATACTTAACATATGTACCCTCGTATGTACCTATATTGCAGAATAGGTAATATTCATAAACTGTTGAGACATCCATGTTGCTGCCGAGATTATATCTATTTATTATTATTATTGTTATTATATATACTTATGATTGATTTAATTCATGATTCAATCTCTATCAAGATGTCAAAGTTAATGGGGAACTTATTTTTCAGAGGAGAATATCACAAATGATGTAACTATGTTTCACAATCCATTGGAAAATCCTGAGCCGCTGAGAGAAATGGTTCCAAAAATTGACTCGCTGAAAAAACAGAAGTGGAGGACTCGTACGGTGCCAAATTAGTTTGATAGAAAGAAGTGAAGATACACTTACTCCCAGCAGTCAAATTATTTTTGAGTGAGTTCGATATTATACATCCCTGAATATCAGATATCTATTTTAAAAGAAGAAAAATACTCTAAATCATCTCCACAACATTTAATCTGAATACCTATATCAGGGACATGTTTCGAACGTATATACGTTCATCTTCAGCCTGAATAAAACGTTCTACAAAGAAAAAAGGGGGGAATTAAAGATATATGTTATACAATACAATTTTACATCACTACTTACATGTAGATGAAAAAATGTTTGCAACATATTAAATTTTAAATAGGAAAACCAGGTTAATTAGTAGGGCCCTGTGCCCTATAAGTCAGTCCATCAGGATGGAAATATAAAGAAAGAGAAAATTGAGGAATACATGAGTGTAAACTTATCAACCACCGACATCTTATTAACGGAAGTTATGGGAATTAATTTGACCTTGATTGAATATTCATTTGACAATTTGAACAGGAAACACATCATGACATTGACATAGAGGTGCTATGGTTAAGGAAGGTTAGGTATGGACCATAGGCGTAGTTAACGAACTATATCAATTATTGAACAAATTAAGGATTTCAAGGAAGAATCCCGAGAAACGGTTGGGCCAAGGTAAGAAGAAAACCAAAACTGAAACATAATAATCAAAAGGAATTCGCCTTCTGACCATGGTAGAGGACACGCGGCGTCCTCGAGGTTTTGAAGTCAAGTTAATGTTTGTGTATGTCGATATTGAAATATGTATAAGTAAATTTATTGGAAATATATTTATAAAAGTGAAGTTTAGTGAATATTAGTAGAAAACAATTGGTCCTCTTGTCTCTACGCCGGTACCCAGGCCGTATGACAACGGATTTGTCGGATAAGGGGGCCATACCTGTATCGAAGTTTATAAATTGTGAAATACAAGATTTTGGATTTTGTGATTGTTAGAATAGAATTGCTTTGCCCATACAAGACGCTCCATCTATGGGTATTTTATCTAAACTAGAAGATCTAGCGTACAGGTCTATTTATTATCTTGCCTGTGTGACACAAGTGACACACCCAACTTTTGGTATTCTATGTTAGTTGAATATGGAAGATACACACTACTAGAAGTTCTGCTGTGGTTATGTGTGTTTTATCAAGTTATAAACGGGAGTATGAAAACACAATTTACCCAACGAGTATTTTGTATTACTTTCTTAATACCCACAAAACCCCGAGTCCCACCACCTGGTCCTAACCTAACCCTAGAGTATATGTTCGTCTCTGACCACTAATCTTTGACCTAACCTCGCATACATAGTTCGCTCCCAGAATACCTAGCTGCCAACTTCACTTTATAAGATAGCCCATAGGCGCGCTAATACAACATCTTTCCCTTTTTATAAATGTTTTTTTTTTCATTACATTTTCCTTAACCTATGTAACAACATAATCAGCTAGCCACTTAGGTTTATCTCTATTTCGTTCTGGTCTATTGATAAGCTCACTTTCCGGTTTTTGTTTGACTACCGGACTACTTTCACTCACACCCGCACTTCCTACTCCAGACTCATTTGAGTACTCACAAAAATCATCAACTTTATCATCTGAGTCTACACTGTCTACATTGGGCCTCGGTTTTGGTAATATTGTTTGGGTCTGATTGCATATAGAATCGAACTGTGCATATGGTGCTAATACCAAAAACCAACGATTACGTCGAAAATTACCCCTAGTTGTTTCAACAAGATAAGATCGGGGTTCTTCCAATTTTTTAACCACTTTCCCGTAACATCGCAGATCAGTGATCCAAACACTATCGCCAGACGAAAGCTCTGACAATTCTTTCGCATTGTGCCTTTTATCATAATCATTTTTAAGCCTATGTTTCCTTTTTTCCTCAGTCTCAATTGAAGATTGGGTATTAACCAGTTCGTCTAATTTACTTGGCAAAATAGGTAAAGTTGTTCTTAATTTTCGCGACATCAACAATTCTGCTGGACTAAACCCATTCGGCAATGGAGTAGCTCTGTAAGACAGTAAAGCCATAGATAGGTCCCTATTTTTTTTTATTAAACTTTTTGCAACTTTAACCGCGGCTTCCGCCTCCCCATTAGACTGAGCAAAATGAGGACTTGATGTGACATGTTCAAAATTCCACTCACGTGCAAAATTCCTAAATTCCGCCTGAAATTGCGGACCGTTATCAGTTCTGACAATATCTGGTATACCAAACCGTGCAAAGACATCCTGGGCCTTGAAAATTATCACTTTTTGTGTCATTTCATTCAAAGGAATTACTTCAAAATATCTTGAAAAATAATCTGTTATAATCAGGTACCACCTATCGTAACACTTGAATAAATCCATTGCTACTTTTTGCCATGCTCGTATAGCATACTCATCTTTTAAAAATGGTTCCCTTATATTAAGTCTTTCCTCGATACAATTAGGACAATTACGGATCATATTCTCCAGTTGGGTAGATAGCCCCACCCACCAGACTGACATTTTTGCTCTCTCTCTACATTTAGAGATACCTTGATGTCCCAAATGCAAAAAATCCAAAACTTGTTCCTGCAACGTAGGAGGAATTATAATTCGAGTTCCTTTGAGTAAAAAATTTTCATTCACGGATATTTCATTTCGGTATTGATAATATGAACTCAATTCAGTGCATAAATTCTGTTTATCAGGCCAACGTGTTGTAGCATATTCAATCAACTTTCTACAAACTAAGTCTTTGTTCTGTTCTTCTGAAATTTTACACAAAAAAGCATCTTTGATCGGAAGATGTTTTACAATCATTGAAACATGGGCCTCAACTTCATTTTCTAATTCCTGGGGCCCGGTGAACTTCAAAGGATTTCTGCTCAATGCATCCGCAATTACTAAATCTTTTCCTGGAGTATATATTCCCTCGTATGTGTATCTCATCAAACGAATTCTAAACCGTTGAAGCCTCGGTGTCAGTTCATCTAAATGTTTACTACTTAATATCTGAATTAATGGTTTATGGTCGGTTTCCAAAAATATTTTCGGAAGCCCCAGAACATATTCCTTAAACTTTTCGCATGCCCAAGTCAAACCTAAACACTCTTTCTCTATTTGCGCATAACGAACCTCGGCTGCTGTCAAAGTTCTTGACGCATACGCCACCACCTCTCGCTTTCCGCTTTCCTCCTCTTGCAATAAGGTAGGCCCTAGGCCATAAGATGACGCATCCGCACTAACGACAATTTTCTTATTCTGGTCGTAATAAGAAAGACAAGGTGCCTTCTCTAATAAAGATATAATCTTTTTGAATGCTTCTTGCTGCGAATGACCCCATACAAACATTACATTATTTTTCAGTAATTCATTAAGAGGATTCAATATTTCTGATTTATTTGGTATGAACCTAGCTGTAAAGTTGACCATACCCAACCACTGCATCAACTCTTTTTTGTTGCTGGGCTCAGGAAAATTTGAAATAGCCTCGATTCTACTCTGATCAATCTCTATTCCGTTACCAGAAATAACATGCCCCAAGAAATGTATTTTCGTAATCCCAAATTGACATTTGTTCTTGTTAAGTGTGAGTCCCTCACCTTCTAACCTACGTAAAACCTCTCGCAATATTTTATCGTGTTCTTCCATGGTCGGGGCATGAACCAAAATATCGTCAATATGCATAACTACCCCTTTCATCTCTGACAATATTTTTGAGAATTTTATGCTAAAATATTCGGGTGCGCATGAAATTCCGAATGGTAATCGTGTAAATTTATATTTCCCAAAGGGAGTTATGAAAGTTGTTAAATTTTGACATTCTTTTTTGATTTTGATTTGATAAAATCCGGAATTCGCGTCTAATTTTGAATAGTATTTAGAACCTTTGAGTTTACTTAGGGTTGTCTCCACCTTGGGAATTGGAAAATGTGACCTCAAAACGCTTTTATTTAATTTGGTGTAATCACCGCATAACCTTATCCCATCACCCTTAGGTACCACTACAATGGGTGAAACCCAAGTTGTTGGCTCTTCCACCGGTACTATTATCCCTAGACTTTCCAGTCTTTTTATTTCTGCTTGAAGTTTTCCTAACAAGGGTAAAGGTACTACCCTAGGCGCAGCCTGTACAAAAGGTACAGCACCATCCCGTATTTTTAATTCAATTTCTTCCCGGAATTCCCCCATGTTGCCAAACAAGCTTGGATACTCGGTGAGTGCAGCTATTTTCGTTTTTTCTACATTCAAATTTCCCGCGAATTTCAAAATATTCAAGTGTACGATTCCTGACCTTCCCAATATAGGTGTTTGCAAATTCTTCAAAATGAATACATCTATACAACATTTTCCTGCTTTATAGGATATTTCCAATTTCAATTGACCTTGCACACTCAACCTTTTACCATCCGGTCCTGATATCACGTCACTTGCAGGTTGAAGCCTGTTTGATAGACTTTTAGGTAAAATTTTCTCTGGTATACACGTGACATCAGCTCCGGAATCGATCAAAAATTTTATTCTATTTTCGAAACCTTCTACATCTAACCAGCAAAACCACTGTGAAATATCTGTTAGAATTTTTTGATTTGAACCTATCATAAGCCCTAAAAAATGTTCCGGTAGCTCATTTTCTTGGTCAGCTTGAAACCCGCTATCTTGCTCAATAGCCTTAACTGATTTATTTCTGCAAACCTTCTGCCAATGTCCAACCTTGGTGCACTGAGAACACTTTGTATTCTTGGCTGGACATTTATCCCGTGTATGGTACTCTTTACCGCAAAAATAGCATGTTGCCTCCTTATGATGTTTTCTGAACTGTTTTCCTGTGGACTGATTGTTTTTGCTGCAACCGATGGCCATCACTTCTGCACCTGACCCACAGCGTAAAACGGCACCTTGTTGAGAAAGCATTTCAGACTGCCTTGCAGCTGTGACAGCATCCTCAAGATTTAGATTTGACTGAAGTTGAAGTCGTTCACTGGTTTTTCTATCCTGCATCCCCACGACTATACGATCTCTGATGAGCTCATTCCGCAAGTTACCATATTCACAGAATTCAGACAGGACATGCAATGCAGTTATAAAACTGTCTACTGACTCACCTGGCTGTTGTATACGAGTGTTGAATTTATACCTTTCAAATATAATATTTCTTTTTGGGAAGAAATGATCGTCGAACGCTTTCAACGCCTCTGCATAAGTATTAGGTTTCTGTGCCCATTGCAAACTGATTTGTTCACTTTCTTCACCCATCACATACATCAAAATATCAATTCTCTCAGTGTCTGTTTTATGCTTGAGACCCGAGACCGCCAAATATCTCTCAAACCTCTTCTTCCACTGTGGCCATCCCGCAGGTACCGAAAAACTGAATTTTTCTGGAGGTTGTACATTTAACTGCAAGGAATAACTTCCTGTCGACCCGCCACTCTTGTTTCCTTGCATCTCCGTTGAATTCGACAAATACTTTGGCTCGAGATTCTTGAGATGTTTGTTTATCTGCAACTACTGCTGCTCTAGCGAGCTCGGCCCCCGCTATAAGTTAACCTCGATTTCTCGATAGCGACACCTTTGTAAACTGTATTTACTTCGGTTTCACCGCTGCCACCATGTTTTATCAAGTTATAAACGGGAGTATGAAAACACAATTTACCCAACGAGTATTTTGTATTACTTTCTTAATACCCACAAAACCCCGAGTCCCACCACCTGGTCCTAACCTAACCCTAGAGTATATGTTCGTCTCTGACCTCTAATCTTTGACCTAACCTCGCATACATAGTTCGCTCCCAGAATACCTAGCTGCCAACTTCACTTTATAAGATAGCCCATAGGCGCGCTAATACAACAATGTGTATGAGAATATAATAAAGCTGAAACTACCTCACTTATATTATATTATTACAAATAAGCCATCCTTCCTATTTATCCAATTAAAGATACAGTCCAACAGGTTATGGGCCAGGACTTGTTTTCTCGAAAGTGATAGTAACAAAAAGGATTGGCTTTGTGTAGTGAAAAGAGACGTGTGCATAAAAAGAGGCACCATTTTGTTTAGAAGGCAGAGAAAGCAGACTGAAGTGCTTTGTATTATAAAAAAAAGAGATTATCAAAGTTTATGGCGAGGCTTATGGTAAGTTCTTGAATTTGTTGTTGATAAACTTTAAGATAAAAATTATTATGTGTTGTCTTGCATTTATTAGAAAGAGGTTTTTTTTTCTCTGTCTGTTGTTTCTTGTTGGTTATTCATGTTTTATTCATGGGTATTGAAGAAAAGGAGTTGAGGTACATTACAATGAGAAATATTTGCTCCCAAAAGAAGAAATATGAGTAATGTACATGACAAGTTGACTTGTTAAAGATATAGTTTGATTAACCAAGGCAAACAATAATTATAATTCAGAATTGTAATTATTATAAGACATTAAAGACTATATCTTTAGATTAAAATTAGTTATCACATAGAAGTGTTGAAGCTATTAAAATATATATAAAATAACCTCGAAAATAACTAATTCAATTATTGTCTCAAAGTGGAGTCTGTAGTACAGTACTGAACTTTGTTTCAATCAAAACAGTTGCTATTCTGGTGAGTGATTTGTGTGTTACATGTGTACGTACGGCCACCCCCGATCGTTTCAACGAGCTGTGCCGTGTGTCACGAGGTGAGAGGGAGCATGTGTGGCATACTGTTGCCCACGGGAACGGCGACTGATTTCATTTTTTTTTTGCAACTTGCAGTGCGGTTGTGAAAAGGGGTGAAACATAAAAGTCTCTGAATAAGTTTGGTTTGTTTTAGATTGCATAGATGCTTAGAAGTTTAGACCCAAAGAAATGATGAATGAGCGAAACGATAAACAAACGCTCGAGAATACAGAGACTATGGATACTTCAGATACTTCACATGACGCGTCAATTGAAAACACAATATCAGGTAATTAGTTTTCATTCTAGAAGTGGATCCAAACTTTAGATGTTGATATAATAGACGATACTCTAGAAGTTTTTTTTATTGATGTCTAGAAGTCATTTATTTGAAGATTACTACATTGAAGTTACGTTTATTCATTAATCGTAAAATAAAATCCAAACCAAATTTATTTTTTTTTACAAAGGGCCAAGAGTATCTGAAAGTGCAACAATGTCAACAACTACACTTCCTGTCATACCAACTCATAACAGCAATGTTATCCCAAATAATCAACAGACTGAGCAACAGAAACAAACGTCACAATTTAATAGTGAACTGCAGCCGTTCCTAATAAAACAAAGAGAAAACATTGAGCTTCAAAACAAAGGTTTTGAGTCAATGAAAATTTTGATGAATCTTATTCAGAAGACATCTGAAAATTTCCTGACAGTAGAAAGACTTCGAATGCAAAGCACTAGAGGTAATCTACTAAACTCTACACCTTTATTAGACGATACTTCAATACCTATAAGCAATGGATCAAGAATCCAATCAAATTCGCAAGACATAAATATAGAAGTTACAAAGGCTCTTAATGATTCAATTACTGCATTGAAAAGCACCCTAGAATCCAGCAAAAAAACTCAAAACTATCAAGTAACAAGAAATTATATGAAAAAATGGATTAGCCATAAATTGGAAAAAAAATTTGAGAGAAAAATAGTCTATCCAATTAAAAATATCAAACATAGTTTGAAATGAATGTCTGGTAGACTACGAGCAGAAAACAACTACTTTCCTGGTAAATACCACGCAGAACATTGAATTATATCTGTTCGTAGTCCATGCAACGATTCACACTGTGAATGCAGATCGCAAATGTTTCTTTCTTCCTAAGACGTGACAAATTCACATCGAGACAGGCACGCCTAACAACCTACAGACCGGTTTCGGGCTTATTGGCCCTCATCAGTGCAGGGTAGTTATCCGAGTAGAGACCGTAAGATCTCAACTCGAAGCGTTGCCTGTCCCAATGCATTTTTGTCGCGTCTATTTGACCGCACCGAGCCGCGTTCCAACAGACAATTGAAAGTGGCGACATCATGCGGCAGAAGAAAGAAACACTCCAGAACCTAATCTCCCAAGTTTCACAGAACTTGGAAGTGGCTGAGAGCTCGACTAAGCTCAATAAATGAAAAAATTGATTAGCCATAAATTGGAAAAAAATTTTGAGAGAAAAATAGTCTATCCAATTAAAAATATCAAACATAGTTTGAAATGAATGTCTGGTAGACTACGAGCAGAAAACAACTACTTTCCTGGTAAATACCACGCAGAACATTGAATTATCTGTTTTTGCGATCTGCATTCACAGTGTGAATCGTTGCATGGACTACGAACAGATATAATTCAATGTTCTGCGTGGTATTTACCAGGAAAGTAGTTGTTTTCTGCTCGTAGTCTACCAGACATTCATTTCAAACTATGTTTGATATTTTTAATTGGATAGACTATTTTTCTCTCAAAAATTTTTTCCAATTTATGGCTAATCCATTTTTTCATTTATTGAGCTTAGTCGAGCTCTCAGCCACTTCCAAGTTCTGTGAAACTTGGGAGATTCGGTTCTGGAGTGTTTCTTTCTTCTGCCGCATGATGTCGCCACTTTCAATTGTCTGTTGGAACGCGGCTCGGTGCGGTCAAATAGACGCGACAAAAATGCATTGGGACAGGCAACGCTTCGGGTTGAGATCTTACGGTCTCTACTCGGATAACTACCCTGCACTGATGAGGACCAATAAGCCCGAAACCAGTCTGTAGGTTGTTAGGCGTGCCTGTCTCGATGTGAATTTGTCACGTCTTAGGAAGAAAGAAACATTTGCGATCTGCATTCACAGTGTGAATCGTTGCATGGACTACGAACAGATATAATTCAATGTTCTGCGTGGTATTTACCAGGAAAGTAGTTGTTTTCTGCTCGTAGTCTACCAGACATTCATTTCAAACTATGTTTGATATTTTTAATTGGATAGACTATTTTTCTCTCAAAGAAATTATATGCTAAATCAAGAAGGTGACATCAACATATGGATGGACAAGCTCAGATCTGAATTAATTTCAAAAGAGCTGCTAGATGTTATTGACCCACTGGTAATTGCTACTGGCAACTTAGATGAACAAACAAAAGTTAGACGACAGCAACAAGTGAGAGAAATCATAACAAGTCACTTAGATGACAAATACTATAAAAGAGTTCTCAACATTAAAGACCCTGTGAACATTATACAAAGTCTCAAAGAAGCTAAGAGGGTTGAAAACAATGTGACACATACTTCTGTCAGAACAAAGATGTACCAATTGAGACTGCAGCCCAAAGAGAGCATTGATAACTTTTGGAACCGATTTGATAATATCATTGTAGAGTATGAAAGCTGTGATAATGCAGTACCTCTGTCAGATGAGGAGAAAAGATCAGCTTTCTACCAAGCAGTTTGCAATGTTATTCCAGAAGCCAGAACTGCTGATTTAATACACAGAAGAATCACAGGAAAATCAATGACTCTGTTGGAGCTGAAGTCTCATCTACTAGAGATGGAAGCGGAAAAAAATCAGAAGCTTCTCAAGAAGAACAGGGTGCCAGTGCAAATCAAGCAAAACGTTTTAAGGCACATTATGACAAATGTTATAGGTGTAATCAGATGGGTCACTACATAAATAAATGTCCACTAGAAGCAACAGGTGAATGGTACTGCTATGTTTGCAAAATCACCACCGATCATAATGCAAATACTTGTCAAAAAAATGTTGCTGTAAGTCAAAATTCTGGACAGTTTGTTAACAACCGTGGTGGTGGTCGTGGTAGAGCCAGAGGTAGAGAAGCTTTCAGAGGAGGTATGTTGAGAAGGGGTTTCAATTATAAATCCAGGGGATATGCCAAAACCCATTACAAGACCTTCAGAAAGCAAGCAGGTCCATCAAAGGATGGGGATAAGAAGAAGCCACAAGCACGACAAGCAGGTATTAATTTTGAATATATAGATGATATCAATAATATTACTTTCATTGCTGACTCAGGAGCCACTGAGCACATAATAAATAAAAGTTTGATTTCAAGTAATTTTAAACACTGCACAGGCGAGGTAATCAAAAGTACAAACAAAAATAAGTCTGCTGATATAGAAATAGATGGAGTCGGTGACCTTTACTTAAAATCAAAACTTAATAAAATAAAATTAACAAATGTACTATCTGCCAAAAATATCGCGAACAATTTGATTTCTCTTAGACGTTTTGCAGATGCAGGCTTAGGAATATTTCTAGATACAAAATTAGAAATATTTGACAAAGAAACAGGTGAGACATGTTTAATAGGTAAATATGTTAAACCTAACTGGCTTATCACCTTTGAAGTAAAATCTGTTGAAGAAAATACTAAGCAAGAGTATACAACATATTCTTGTACTGCTGAAATTATTTCTCCAAATGTTTTTTCCAAACAATCTAAGACAGCACCAGTTGATTCAAACTTAAACTTACGTGAGGTGGAGGGAAAATTAGATGATTTTTCCATTGAATCAGCGTTGTCTGAGGTTGGGAGGGAGAGTATGAAAGAAAAACTTTTGGAGATAAATAGAAATAATTTGGAAGCAGAACTAAATGCAAAGTTAAGCACACATATGAATAAAATTAAAAGGTTTGGGTGTTTAGCTTATGTTAAACTTCCAATAACAGAAACTAAGTTTTCTGAAAGAGCAATAAGAGCCATACTGGTAGGTTACTCACGTACAGGATATGTACTGTGGGAGCCAACCTCTGGTGAATTTTTAAACTCCAGACATGTCAGGTTCAATGAAAAACTAGTTAACAAGGATATTTACAAAATGAAAGATTCAGAAGTTGAAGTTTCTCCGATAATTGAAAATCGAATTGACATAGAAGTAAATGACGATTCAAATAATGGCCGGATTAATTCTGAATCTTCAGACGTGAATAATTCAATAACAAATGACTCAGATAAAAAATTAGTTGACTCAGACAAACAAAGAAAACGGATACTAGATGAAAGTGTATCAACTGACATCAAATCTAAGAAGCTGAGGACTTCAAAGAGAAAACCTAAACCCAATTTAGATGAAAACTTCGTTTATGCCAAAACTATAGATAAGGTAAATTTTGTAGAAAAAGAAGATTTTATACATGCCATGTTTACCTCTATCAGCAAAGATCCTAGTAGCTACAAAGAATGTCTACTGAGTGAAGATAGGGCTGAATGGAAAATTGCAGTTAAAGAAGAACTCAAATCAATAGAGGATAATGAAGTTTACGAACTGGTAAACAGACCTGCAGATGTCAATGTATTGAACTCTAGATGGGTTTTTAAAACCAAAACAGGCAAAACTGAAGATACCATCTACAAAGCTAGAGTGGTTGTAAGAGGTTTTTTAGACGTAAACGAGTATGAGTTGAGAGAAACTTATGCTCCGGTGTCGAGACTTCTAGTAATTAGGTTAGCACTAGCAATCATAAATAAACATGACTTAGAAGCAAAACAAATGGATGTTAAAACAGCTTTTCTGTATGGCACCTTAGAAAAGGCTATTTTTATGGAAATCCCAGAAGGCTATGATTGTAGTGATGACATACGGAAAAAAAAGGTCTGGAAACTCAATAAATCCTTATACGGTTTGAGGGTTAGTCCAAAAAGATGGAATAAAAAGTTCACTGAAGAAGCGTTAAAACTAGGCTTAGAGAATGACATAAATGAGCCGTGCTTATTTACTTGGAGAAAAGAAGAAAATGTTGCCATTATAATCTTATATGTAGATGATATGATTGCAGCAAATAACGTACCAGAAAAATTAGACGAAATTGTAAATCATTTCAGTAACGTTTTCGAAATGAAAATCATGGGAGAACCAGAAAATTTTCTTGGAATGAAGATTCTCCGTGATAGAAGTAAACGTGAAATGTTAATTACACAGCCCGAGTATACAGAAAAAATTCTAGAAAGATTTAATATGAAAGAATGTAATGCTCAAGACACACCGATGATAACTAGACAAGTCAAAAACCGAAATATTCGAAGTAAAGGAAAATTAGATGATTCAAATGTTTTGACTAATGCACCTTACAGGGAAGCCATAGGAAGCTTGTTGTATCTTGCTGGAGCAACTAGACCAGATATAGCATATGCTGTAAATGTATTGTCTAGAAGACAGAATAAGCCATCCGAAGAAGATTGGACTGAAGTCAAAAGAATTTTCAGATATCTCAGAGGAACAACAGATTTGGGTTTGTGCTATAGAGGTAAAACCGAAGTTCTAGAAGCTATGACTGATGCTAGCTTTAGAGATCAGGAAAATTCGACTTCAACAAGTGGTTATATAATCCAACTGTATGGTGATACAGTGGCATGAAGAAACCACAAACAGTCCTCTCCTGCTACTTCGACGTGCCAAGCAGAATATCTTGCAATGAGCGAATCCTGTAAAGAAATAATTTCCTTGGATGAAGCGACTAGAGATATGATAGGTAAGACTATGTATCCAGTCACTATTAGATGTGACAATAAATCAGCCGGTGACTGTACTCAAATGGAAGGCAGTCATAAGTTGAAAGATTTCGATGACAATGTAGATCTCATAAAGTCTAACCTGGTTGAAAGAGAAAAGACAGGTAAAAAACCTCAAATGGCTGATACTCACGGTGACTTTGTTAAATCTTGTGTATTGGCGGGTAAAATAAAAATTAAATGGATATCTACTAAAGAAAATAGTGCTGATATCATGACTAAACCCTTACCTTCTACATTACATGTTAAATTCAGAAATATAATGATGAATGATGTGTAGAAATTTTAGATGCTATACACATTAATGTATATGTAAAGGGAGGGAGTGTTAAAACAAGATTGTTATAGATGTTATATATTGAAATAAATATATATAATCACTGATAACTTGTTCTTTTACAGAATCGAATAACTAATCTTAGCAGGGTGCGCAGCGGAGAGAGCAGATGAGTTGAAGGAACGTGCTATACTCATTATTTAATTATTATTTAATGTTAATACTTTATATTATATGTGTTCATGATCGTAAGTCGATTTTAGATATGTTTGAAGTTATATACTGTCCATTGTATGTGCAAAGGGAGGGAGTGTTAGAATAGAATTGCTTTGCCCATACAAGACGCTCCATCTTTTATCTAAACTAGAAGATCTAGCGTACAGGTCTCTTTATTATCTTGCCTGTGTGACACAAGTGACACACCCAACTTTGGTATTCTATGTTAGTTGAATATGGAAGATACACACTACTAGAAGTTCTGCTGTGGTTATGTGTACGAGAATATAATAAAGCTGAAACTACCTCACTTATATTATATTATTACAAATAAGCCATCCTTCCTATTTATCCAATTAAAGATACAGTCCAACAGTGATCATGAATAGTATCCTCATGGGGTATGAGATAGTCTCAGATCCACTTTGAGGTGGGCCCCATTGAGGTTATATAATCAAATATTGCGTGTACTTGGCTGGATAGTCCTGGTAACTTAGGCCATTCGAATCGAATAGAAGAAGAAGAAGAAGAATAATCAAAAGGTTAATCTATTGAAAAATTTTTGGCAGTCAAAATGAGTTTGTTCATTTAGAGACAAAATATCACTGTTGTTCAAAGATTTGTTAATTTCAAAAATTTCCAAAAGATTCAAAAGAGGGCCTTTATTGCAAACATGTAAAACTTTAATATCATTATTAATATCGAAAAGATGGCCTGAGTTGAGAATGTGATCAGCAAAGGAACTTTTTGTGTTAAAATTCTCCAAGGGTGAATATCTAGATATTTCAATGAGTACTATGTTCATTAACTCTGGTAATAATTTTCCTCCCAGACTAACCTATGTACTGTGCTTTACAATCAGGTTCAGAACAAGAAATTCGATACACTCCTGATTTCTGTAATATATGGATTTTATCTTTTGAATTGATTAAATTTGATGTGTTGTTGAGGGTAGGTACGAAAAGATATGTTTATGTCATTGTAATAATGTTGGAGAATGTTCTTCAAACGATATGAAATTGTACCTATAAATGGAATAGAGTAAAATTTAGAGCCAGGTGGTATCAAACTGTGGGTTAGAGTTTTTCATAGATGTCTATTGTATATTTTATATGAAAGAAAGGGGTAATAACCCATTATTATGACCAATTTGTCTAATTATATCCAATATTTCCATCCTGATGGACTGAATTATAGGGCACAGGGCCCTACTAATTAACCTGGTTTTCCTATTTAAAATTTAATATGTTGTAAGCATTTTTTCATCTACATGTAAGTAGTGATGTAAAATTGTATTGTATGACATCCATCTTTAATTCCCCCCTTTTTTCTTTGTAGAACGTTTTATTCAGGCTGAAGGTGAACGTATACATTTACGTTCGAAAAATGTCCCTGATATAGTTATTCAGATTAAATGTTGTGGAGATGATTTAGAGTATTTTTCTTCTTTTAATATACACTACTCCACTTTGAGCTACTATATGGACTTCTACCAAAGATTAGATATCTATTTGTTCCATAAAAAAATCCTTCTTTTTTTTCTACTAATAATAAATGCTATTTATTGAACCAAGTAAATTACAAGATTCAACAGGCTATTGACCTAGGTCCTTCTGCCTATTGTAATTATAACACAATTGAAACCTTAAATAATTGAATACAAGCTATAAATAGATTGAGAAAAAAAAAAAAAAAAAAAAAAAAAAAAAAAAAAAAAAAACAAATCGAATTGTAGAGTCAGAAGTGATACATACACACACAAACGCAAATATACAAGAGTTAATTAAGAAGGATTTGATGGATAAGTTCCAGAGTTGTATGCTGAGGATGTCTGTGTAAGGGGATAATGCCTGGTAATCTTCTTATAGCGTATTTTTCCAGTATGTCCAGATTTTCTGTTTTGCTGAAGAATTTCAGGGTTAACTGTTGTAATCGTTCGTCTATTGGCTTGACTTGGGTTTTTTGGTACAGCATAGGGTTGGAAGGGTTGTGTAGCGGGTTATTAGGGTGTCGTATCTTGGTAATCTTCCTCAATGTTTCGGCAACTCTCAGATTGTTTAAAGCTTTTTTTCTACAGTTTAAAAAAATCATGTGTCCATATTCAATCATGGGGCGGCATATCATCTTGTAGATTCGGCTCGCTGTATTTATGTCGATACCACCTCCTCTGTACGTGAGATTTCGAAAGTGTTTGGCTCTTGCTATGATGTTTTTCTTTTTGATTTGAGTATGTGCATTAAAATTAAGTTTGTTATCGAACTTAATGCCCAGATAATTAATCGTAGTTTCGGGTTGAATATTGTGATTTTGCATTGTGAGAAAGGGGGATGCTGGAGTTGGATGATGATTGAAAAGGATGAAGTGGGATTTATCAGGATTAGGTTTGAGTCTCCATTTGTTAAACCAGGAGGAAGTGGAGTCAACTAGTTCTTGGAGGTTATCAGTGATTTTCTGTGCTGTTCTTTCATGGACTATCAGAGCGGTGTCATCTGCATATTGTAAGAGGTATGAGGAGCTATCAAAGTGTTCTGGGTCTTGGTGTTGGTGGTTATAAATGTCCGCACAAAATAGGTTGTACAAAGTAGGGGAGAGTGGTGATCCTTGAGGAAGTCCTTGGTGTGGTGTAAATTCTCTTGAGGTAGCATTAGAAACTTTAACCTTCAGTTTCCGGTTTCTTAGTAGATCTCGAAGGATAAAGATAATATACTTGGGGCAGTTCATCATGAAAAGCTTGTACAGTAAGCCCTTGTGCCAGACACTATCGAAAGCTTTATTTATGTCCAAGAATAACGCCCCAGTCTTTTTTCTGTTCAACTTGGAGGCTTCTATATTGTTGGTTAAAATAGTGAGAGGGTGTGCTGTTGAGTGATGTGTTTTAAATCCAAACTGATAGCCTGGTATTGTGCTTCCTATAGATGTTTCCAATCGGTTTTTTAATATCTTTTCCAGGTTTTTGGCTAACACTGGCAGCAGTGTGATTGGTCTGTAATTTTGAGGTTTTGTAGAATCTGTACCACTTTTGGGAATTGTTATAATTATTCCTAATTTCCATTGTTTTGGGATGTAGTGATATTTTAAGCAGTATTCGTATATACGGATGATGTACTTGTGTATTTGCTCGTCCAATTTTCTCAACATTTTTTTTGTTAAAAGGTCATGTCCCGGGCTTGTACTTTTGCCTTGGTTGATGATATCATAATATTCTTCTTCTTCAATGGGATGTTCTTCTTGTGGGGGTTCATCTGCAAAGTATTGTTCAAACCATGTATTGACATTTTCAAAGTGGGTGTTGTCAAAGTTTAAGTCTTGAGCTTCTGTATATGAGGATTCAAAGTGATCACCAAAAACATTTGCTTTTTCTACGGGGGTTTCATATATTTCATTGTTAATTTCAATTGGCTTACTGTTGCACATTGATTTGTTTTTGTATTTTGACAGCTTTTTAATTTCATGCCAATATGTTTGTCCTTCTTTCCTGTTTATGGCTTCACAAGTGTCCATCCATTTGCTTATTCGGAATTCTTCTATTAATTTTTGAATATTCTTATTATATTTGTTTAATTCTGCTTTGAAGTTTTCATTACCAGTAAGTTTATATTCTCGATACATTTTTCTTTTTTTTAATGAGGCTAATGATAAAGGGTGGTAATTCGTGGGTATAGTATATTTGTTTTGTTTTTGGTGTGTTTTCCAACACAAGTTCAGCAAGTTTTTCATTGAAGTTGCTTATCAGTAGCTCTGTTAGTTCTTGTCTCTCTGTTGCTTCCAGGTAGTTCAGCATGTCCTCATTAATCTTCTGTATATTAGTTTTCCGAAAATTGTATTTCATAGTTTCATTTTCCTCCACACCTGATTGGTTGAGATCAATTGTGATCACCAGTCCCAAATGGTCTGAACCCAAATCTGGAGTTTCTTTAACTTGGATAATGTTTGGTGTGAGATTCTCTGTGTGAACAATAACATCTGGTGTTGAGTCCTGATTATTAGGCATTATGAAGGTGGGAGCCGTTTCTACCTTTTTGAAATCAGAGTTTTGTAGAAAATTATTCAGTTGTCTTCTTTTATATCTGTTGTTTGCATTGAAATCTCCGATTATTATTGAGTAGCGGTGCAGACATGCCTGGGTGAAGACATTCTCTTCGAGTCTGGAGTTTGGATGGAAATACACCAAAAATATGTGAAGTTTGTCGTTCCGGAATGGTATAGTGAAATGAAGACATTCACTAAGCTGATAGTTAATTGCTGGTGAGTTTGCTTTACCAATTTTCAAATGTGGTTTTGCTTGGACAAGTGAACCCCCTCTGGTTTTGTTATGCAACTGGTAACCATTCTTTTGTATGACAGACCAATTTCTGTATGTTGTATTACTGTCTTTTTTGGTCTTCGCTTCTACAAACAGGGTGCAGTCGATATTGTTGTTTTCAATATAATGATTTATTATTTGTTTTTTTCTGGGGTAGCTATTTATGTTACAGTAGATGAACTTAGCTTGCATTGGACTGAACATACTGGACATTACTTTCGCCGTTGATTGGTTCGGTAGGGGATGGTTCATCTGAGTCAAGTTCAAAAATCAAAATGTACACACGACTCCCAGAAAAAACTGCTTGTGAGTCAACGTTAAAGTTATCAACAAACTTTCGTCTCAGTTTATGAAGGAGTTCAATTCTGTTAATGTTTGTTGGATTGTTCAATTCTTCAATATATGTGTTTATTATCATGTCATGTATTGTGACTGGGTTGTGTATTCTTGATTTCTTCTTGTCTGGCTCAATTTCATGGGATTTTTTGTTAAGAGACTTTATTCTGACATTCGGTATTCCCTCAATTGGCGCCGTGGGTCTCTTTGGGCATTTGAATGACCATGCTTGGTGTTCCTCGGAACCACATCCTGCACATTTTGGTGGTAAGTTTGATGTACATTTATTAAGATGATGTGCTCCAAGGCATTTGGAACATTTCGGGGGAGTGTTGCATGATTCAGTAGTATGGGAATAAAGTAGGCATTTGCCGCATGGCATAGGAGTAGGAGGTGGAGGTTTGCTGGGGTATACTGGGTAGTGGCGGTATTTGAAGTAAAATCCATCTTTCAAGAGAGTTTCAGATGTGTTCTGAGAGCCAGTTATAATTCGGATAAGGGTTGTAGGTTGTTGAGTTGCTTGTGATGTGATTCTTCTGCAGAAACGGTGTTCCATATTTATTTTGGTAAGATGTTGACTGACCATATCGTCTGTAATTTCCAACTCAACTGAGGCTATGACAACTGAGAAACTTGGAGTATGGGAGGAGATTGGAGGTTTGTTATTTGTGGTAGTTTCTTTAAAATTGGTAATCCTCTTCCGGGCCACCATTTTTTTTAGAGTTTCAGTAATTGAATTTTTTTCTTGATTGGTCTTCAGGAGTAATCCAGTTTTGGTTTGCATAATCTCATCATCAATATCAGGAAATAGTTTTTCCCAGAGGTTGCAAAAACTTATCCTTGTACACCCTGTATCACTATACAAATGGAATAGGTGCTTGAATTTTTTGTGTTGTATTTCAGACATCTTTGGAGAGTAGTTTTTTGTTGTTTGGTTTTTGTTAGATGATTGTTTTTGTGAGGCATTAGTATAAGTAGATTTTGTGGTTGATTGACTGGTAGTAGTACTGGAGTTGATGCCTAAAATTTCGTTGATTTCACTTCTAGAGAGGGTTTTGTTCTTTTTTGCTTCATTTTCGGCCTTAGATTTGGATTTTCTTTTATGTCTGACGTTTTTCCATGTCCCATCATCAGTAATTTCCATTTCTGAATATTCCCCATCACTTTCAGAAGTCATTTCCACTTTTGCACTAGTTCACGTACTGTACAGAGAGCTCAGGAATCTATGTGTTTCTTCTACCACTGTTCACACGCCTTTTCTACTATATGTACCAATCAACCTTTATTTCCAATATACTGTAAAAATTCAAAGTTTCCTATTTGTACCTGTCCATTTCATACACTTATTGAAGTTTTTTAATAGCATTTGAATTTCAATTTTCCTGCAGAACAATATTATGGAAAACATTTATATGCACAAATACCATTTTATCAAAAAGGATGTTTGGGTAAACGTTAAATAATATATATTATATTATACATTCCTTAACATTCAATAAAGATTTGTGTAATTGAATTGATAAAACTTAATTATAAACATATATAACTTACTGAAAACTGATATTTGTTAATATTTGACAAATACTACTCCATTCGGAGACCAATATCCTCTAATATTGAACTGAACATTTGCTCAGAATTCTCCAATAAACCATTAGTTTACTATGACAAGATAATTTAGTCCATATTCAACAATGTCATTCGTTAACAATAAATGTAATTTATTCAATGTGAATAAACTGTTATCTCATTGTGAGTTGGAATCGTATCAAAATGTAAAATTTCTACTTTTGAGATATCAAGAACAGATATACTTACCATAAAATTCATCAGCCGATATTATTTCTGAAGTTATTCCAGACCTCGTTGCAGACCATGTTGTAAATTGGAATTATAATTTCAAATACATAGTGTGATGTAATTCTATTAATATAGGCATATACCGACATTCTGATTATTACTATTTGTTATCAAGTCAAGTCAAGTGCAATGACTCCGTTTCATCAAAATGGCATTCGAAAAATAATCTGGAACGAAGTTTACCAAATTCCTCAGAGCAGCATGAGCCAGGATCATCTTCGGAGGACGAACTTGAGCCAATTAAGCGTAAAGCAGCATGAGGAGCACATCATATCAAAGCTATGCGAAATTATTGGGCAGCTTCAACTATAACGATGACTTAAGGTACTACCAATTTTCCATCATCGGACAACAAACTTCGAGTGTTTCTAATTTGGCGAAAAGTGATATTGCTCCAATTTTCGATCCTGAATCTCAGAATTTGCTGAACAAAATCGAGCAGCGCGGGCAAATTCATAGTTAGAACGATTCTACGAAATCTTACTTCATACAATCGAAGCTATATTGCAAAACTATGAGAGCAACAATGATGAGAATTTTTTGAAAAAAATTTTTCATCAATATATCTAGTTAAAAATTATTGAAAACGCCAAAATTATCTACTAAATTCGAACGATCCAGAAGAAGAGGGAAACCATGTGACGTCAGTGCGCGTCCGATTTTGATTGGTTGTCCCGTTGTTGAACGTTAATGTTCTAAGTACCACACGGAGTTGCCAGATCAAAAATTAAAGATTAGTAAGACAAAAGGAAGGTAATCCAGAAATACTTAATCCCTCGTCTACTCACTCAATTAGCATATTTAAATTTCATTCCGTTAATCCCTGTTAGGAATAGGTGGTAGGTATATGAGGTGCTACTAGTTCAAGAACTTCATTTTATCTTGACAGAGTTGAGAGTGGAGTTGATAGTGTGATAAATTATTAACTTGGCAACTGTGTGTGTATTATTTATTTTTCATCTGTTGTCGACCTAAACTATAACCTATATTTGGATTATTTTGTTTGTAAACGATTCCTTCAACATGCCCCTTGAAGTGTGTTCAAGTTCAGTATGAATAAAATCCAATAAAATAGATGAAGGTTTCGAAAAGGCAGCATCGGATAATTTGCCGATGGTGAATATTAGTTCATGTTTACATTCCAGAAGAGCGGTGGAATGAAAACTTGTTTCTATTTTCTATTTTCTGTGTGTATTCTAGATGATATTGAAGATCATTATACGTTTCGGATCAACCAAGGAGGCTTATGTTGATAAAGGAATATAAAAAGTTCACTTGAGAATAGTGATAACTTTATGTAAAAACGAAAGCATGAGCAAATAATTAAAGACACTCGAAAAACATTTTATCAAAACAAAATCAACAGTTCAGGTTCAACAGCGTGGCAAATCGTGAAAAAATTGACTAACCAATCAAATCAAAGTGAAAGCAAAATAAATATCGCTCATGAAGGGACAATACTGAAAAATCCAACGGATGTTGTCAATCTCTTCAATAAATAATTTACATCCATACCACATGACACAGTAGACAGGATCCCCGCCAGCTCTTCCTCTTACGAGTCTTATATGGAAAACATGAAATCACCGAGTAGTTCCTTCTCTCTCAATCCCTTTACTGAGATTGAAATATACAACCTCCTCAGGAATAAACTCAAAATAAAATACTCATCGGGATTTGATGAAGTTCCCATGTTCATTTTTGAAGAAAACCATGCATATTTTAGCAAAACCATTTGCTCATCTTATTAACCTTTCTTTTGCGGAAGGCAAATTTCCAGACATTTTGAAAACTGGCAGAATAACCCCCATTCTAAAAAAAGGCAACCCCCAGATTTTAGCCAATTACCGGCCTATCACAGTACCCTCAAATTTTTCAAAAATTGAGTATGCATTCTTGGACAGGTTCATGTCCTTCTGCTATAAACACGACATATTTTCAAAAAACCAGCACGGTTTCCTTGGTAATAAATCTACAATGACGGCAGTGCACTCTTATTATGGAAAGCTTGTGAAAAATATTGAAGCAGGCGAGTGCCCTGTTTACATAATATACACAAATTTTAAATTGTCAATTTTAAACGTGATTTGACTATATGTCACCTATATGTAACCTTTGACGTGTTTTATATCATTTTTACTGTGGTCTTGGAAATCTATAAATTTTACTTTACTTTGAACATGAACATGAATGATGCCAGACAAATATATTTTTTACATCAATATTCAATGTATTAGGAATAAGGTGACCCTGTTAGAATCATTTATGAAAGAGAACAATATTGACGTACTATTATTGACAGAAGTTTGGTTGAACATGGAGGACATAGACTCTGTCGTATTCCCAGGATATAGGATAATATCAAGTTATATACGACAGATTCATATTCACGGTGGTATATGCATTTATGCTAAGACCAATTTAGATTTCCACAGTATTTGTGTAAAGTATCTAGGCGCTGAGATAGATGCAGAATTTACGCTGTTTCAGATTAAAAATATGAAGATTAGCTTTTGTTGTGTCTACAGATCTCCTGATTTCTGAATAATCTGGACAGAATATTATCAGAAAGAATAAACTCTAATGATAAAGTACTGGCTGTCGATATAATTCTATAAATTGAAAAAAAGTGGAGTTTAATAACAAAATAATATCAGAATCGAATAATAAACGAAATTCAGCTTGGCAAATAATAAATGAAAATGTATGTAAAACTAATAACCTTAAGGGTGAAGGCAATATATCTGTTGAAGACTTTGCCAACTTTTTCGAAGATTGTATAAACAACTTCTAAGAAGTTTGATTTGAATTCCTTTGATTCTTTTATGCCAAACATTACAATAAACAATTTTTCTTTGTACTTACATCCAAACAGTGAAACAGAAATACTGAACATTGTTCATAATCTGAAAAATTCTAGATCCGCGGATATCTATGGGTTACATTCTGTTCTTATAAAACTGATAAATAAAAATGTAGCGATGGATTCAGCGAATCTATTCAATCTTTGTATGTGTACAGGTATTTTCGCAGATGTCCTCAAGGTTTCCAAAGTGACACCTATCTATAAAAAGGGAAATCCCAAGAGCCCAGAGTTACCGGCCTATTTCAATGATACCAGTTATAGGGGAAAATTTCGAGGTCTTCCTAAAGGAAAGGTTGATATATTCTTTAGGGAAAAATAATGTGTTATTCAATAATCAGTACGGTTATAGAACAGGAAAGTCGACGATAGCAGCATTATGCACGTTTTATGAGACTGAGTCGGATGCCTTGGAGCGTCGAGAATTTTGCCATGCAAGATTCTACGATCTTACGAGGGCATTCGACACAGTCCGTCATGACGTTCTATCAACAAAGCTTGAAAGGTATGGAATTATAGGAGTTGCCTTGAACCTCTTTTCGTCCATTTGGCAAATCGTACCCAGTCTGAACACCAGACGTCCGTGTGCCATGCAGTCAAATTTGGTGTCCCACAAGGGTCCGTTTTAGGGTCCTTACTATTTATTATATATTTTAATGACCTGTCCTCAAATCTGGACCAGAAAGTTACATCAATTTCTTATACTGATGACGCAACCTATATATCTAGTGACTCCAACGAAAATAACGCAGCACAAACTCTCATCCAAGCAGAATAATTCTAGGAATAATTATCAAAAAACTGGTTTAATTGTAATTATTTATTCCTCAATGAATCAAAAACGCACAGTCTTGTTATTAGCACAATTTTCCCTTCTGAAGACCGCGTTAAGCTCTTAGGGCTCATATTGGATAACAAATTAAGTTTTGCTCCTCACATTGAGGATTTATCTAAGCGCCTTGCGAAAGCCAGCTATGCTCTCAGGCAACTAAGGCTGAATGTTGATATAGGCCATCTAAGAATGGCATATTTTGCTATGTTTCATAGCATAATGATGCCTTGATAATCTGAGGAAACACATGACACAGCCACAAAATATTCACTGCGCAAAAAAAAGTCATCCGAATAATGACATCCAGTAAATATGATGATCACTGTAAACCATTGTTCAGGAAATTGAACATCCTGTCTTTACCATGTTGCTACATTTTCGAGTGCCTTCTTTTTATAAGAAATAACATAATACGCCAAAGACTTCAGCACAATTATATTCATTATATAATACTATTATATATATTATATATATTATATATATTATATATATTATATATATTATATAATACTAAGAAAAAAAGCAATATGTGTCCTCCATTATTCAGACTTACAAGAACACAAAATTCCTACAGATATATAGCTATAAAATTGTATAATGCTCTGCCACAATAATTCAAAATAACATAGCACTGCTTTTACTCAGTGGATGATTATCTGGATTATGTAGTTACATGTGCATACAGTGAGTAGATAATCCTAGTTTCATTGTTACCACTATCCTTTTCTTTTCAACACGTTCATACTAATATGAACCTGTTACTTTATTGGCTTTGAGAATGATATTGTGAAATTTCATCAATTCAGATGTTAGCTCAGAAATCTCTTGCTCTTTCCTTTCAAGTCAACCAATGGTGAAGTATAACTACGAACGTTTCACTCTTCTGCAGTATCTTGCCTTACTTCATTCAAATTGATTCTCAGTAAATACTGGTAGTACTGGGGTGTGTGTGACCTTTTGATATTACAGTTATAGCAATTTTGTTATTGTAAATATAAATTTACCACGTTTTCCTTTACTTTTAAAGGAGCAAACGAAACAGGTGTTCACGCTTTGATAGGGTAACTCGCAACTTTGATATCAACAAGAAGTTGATAAAGCACCTACTACAAAATCTCAACATGAAGCACGAGTATGCAGAATAAAACGAATTCTAAGCTGCCTCAAGGAGTTTGAATTGAGGACCTTCCCTTAGTTCATGAAGACCCTGTATAGTATTGAATAAGGGAATCATAGTTATATGTGGAATATATGATCATTGATTCTCATGATCTTTTTATGAATAATTATGACTAGAATAACGATAGGTGGTCTTGTGAAAAAAATACTAACCATCATCACATGAAGTCAAGAATTTGCCATTTGCACTGAAGTCCATATCTAAAATGGTACCAGAGTGTCCTTTCAAAGATGTCAAAAGCCAAGGATGACTGTACGTTTGCTTTTCGTTTCTTCCTATCCAGTGGTTCTCAGATGCTTTCTTTTTTGATTTTCCAGGTCGTGAAGAAGTTTTCTTCCTCTCAGGTTGTGCAGAGCATTTTTCATCTGTGAGAAATTGTACTGAATTAGATCATTCCATATTGCATTGCATTCGTATCAATAAATCAATAAATCAATAAATCAATAAATCAATAAATCAATAAATCAATAAATCAATAAATCAATAAATCAATAAATCAATAAATCAATAAATCAATAAATCAATAAATCAATAAATCAATAAATCAATAAATCAATAAATCAATAAATCAATAAATCAATAAATCAATAAATCAATAAATCAATAAATCAATAAATCAATAAATCAATAAATCAATAAATCAATAAATCAATAAATCAATAAATCAATAAATCAATAAATCAATAAATCAATAAATCAATAAATCAATAAATCAATAAATCAATAAATCAATAAATCAATAAATCAATAAATCAATAAATCAATAAATCAATAAATCAATAAATCAATAAATCAATAAATCAATAAATCAATAAATCAATAAATCAATAAATCAATAAATCAATAAATCAATAAATCAATAAATCAATAAATCAATAAATCAATAAATCAATAAATCAATAAATCAATAAATCAATAAATCAATAAATCAATAAATCAATAAATCAATAAATCAATAAATCAATAAATCAATAAATCAATAAATCAATAAATCAATAAATCAATAAATCAATAAATCAATAAATCAATAAATCAATAAATCAATAAATCAATAAATCAATAAATCAATAAATCAATAAATCAATAAATCAATAAATCAATAAATCAATAAATCAATAAATCAATAAATCAATAAATCAATAAATCAATAAATCAATAAATCAATAAATCAATAAATCAATAAATCAATAAATCAATAAATCAATTAATCAATTAATCAATTAATCAATTAATCAATTAATCAATTAATCAATTAATCAATTAATCAATTAATCAATTAATCAATTAATCAATTAATCAATTAATCAATTAATCAATTAATCAATTAATCAATTAATCAATTAATCAATTAATCAATTAATCAATTAATCAATTAATCAATTAATCAATTAATCAATTAATCAATTAATCAATTAATCAATTAATCAATTAATCAATTAATCAATTAATCAATTAATCAATTAATCAATTAATCAATTAATCAATTAATCAATTAATCAATTAATCAATTAATCAATTAATCAATTAATCAATTAATCAATTAATCAATTAATCAATTAATCAATAAATCAATAAATCAATAAATCAATAAATCAATAAATCAATAAATCAATAAATCAATAAATCAATAAATCAATAAATCAATAAATCAATAAATCAATAAATCAATAAATCAATAAATCAATAAATCAATAAATCAATAAATCAATAAATCAATTAATCAATTAATCAATTAATCAATTAATCAATTAATCAATTAATCAATTAATCAATTAATCAATTAATCAATTAATCAATTAATCAATTAATCAATTAATCAATAAATCAATAAATCAATAAATCAATAAATCAATAAATCAATAAATCAATAAATCAATAAATCAATTAATCAATTAATCAATTAATCAATTAATCAATAAATCAATAAATCAATAAATCAATAAATCAATAAATCAATAAATCAATAAATCAATTAATCAATTAATCAATTAATCAATTAATCAATTAATCAATTAATCAATTAATCAATTAATCAATTAATCAATTAATCAATTAATCAATTAATCAATTAATCAATTAATCAATAAATCAATAAATCAATAAATCAATAAATCAATAAATCAATAAATCAATAAATCAATAAATCAATAAATCAATAAATCAATAAATCAATAAATCAATAAATCAATAAATCAATAAATCAATAAATCAATAAATCAATAAATCAATAAATCAATAAATCAATAAATCAATTAATCAATAAATCAATTAATCAATTAATCAATTAATCAATTAATCAATTAATCAATTAATCAATTAATCAATTAATCAATTAATCAATTAATCAATTAATCAATTAATCAATTAATCAATTAATCAATTAATCAATTAATCAATTAATCAATTAATCAATTAATCAATTAATCAATTAATCAATTAATCAATTAATCAATAAATCAATAAATCAATTAATCAATTAATCAATAAATCAATAAATCAATAAATCAATAAATCAATAAATCAATAAATCAATAAATCAATAAATCAATAAATCAATAAATCAATAAATCAATAAATCAATAAATCAATAAATCAATAAATCAATAAATCAATAAATCAATAAATCAATAAATCAATAAATCAATAAATCAATAAATCAATAAATCAATAAATCAATTAATCAATTAATCAATTAATCAATTAATCAATTAATCAATTAATCAATTAATCAATAAATCAATAAATCAATAAATCAATAAATCAATAAATCAATAAATCAATTAATCAATTAATCAATTAATCAATTAATCAATTAATCAATTAATCAATAAATCAATAAATCAATAAATCAATAAATCAATAAATCAATAAATCAATAAATCAATAAATCAATAAATCAATAAATCAATAAATCAATTAATCAATTAATCAATTAATCAATTAATCAATTAATCAATTAATCAATTAATCAATTAATCAATTAATCAATTAATCAATTAATCAATTAATCAATTAATCAATTAATCAATTAATCAATTAATCAATTAATCAATTAATCAATAAATCAATAAATCAATAAATCAATAAATCAATAAATCAATAAATCAATAAATCAATAAATCAATAAATCAATAAATCAATAAATCAATAAATCAATAAATCAATAAATCAATAAATCAATAAATCAATAAATCAATAAATCAATAAATCAATAAATCAATAAATCAATAAATCAATAAATCAATTAATCAATTAATCAATTAATCAATAAATCAATAAATCAATAAATCAATAAATCAATAAATCAATTAATCAATTAATCAATTAATCAATTAATCAATTAATCAATTAATCAATTAATCAATTAATCAATTAATCAATTAATCAATAAATCAATAAATCAATAAATCAATAAATCAATAAATCAATAAATCAATAAATCAATAAATCAATAAATCAATAAATCAATAAATCAATAAATCAATAAATCAATAAATCAATAAATCAATAAATCAATAAATCAATAAATCAATAAATCAATAAATCAATAAATCAATAAATCAATAAATCAATAAATCAATAATTCAATAAATCAATAAATCAATAAATCAATAAATCAATAAATCAATAAATCAATAAATCAATAAATCAATAAATCAATAAATCAATAAATCAATAAATCAATAAATCAATAAATCAATAAATCAATAAATCAATAAATCAATAAATCAATAAATCAATAAATCAATAAATCAATAAATCAATAAATCAATAAATCAATAAATCAATAAATCAATAAATCAATAAATCAATAAATCAATAAATCAATAAATCAATAAATCAATAAATCAATTAATCAATTAATCAATTAATCAATTAATCAATTAATCAATTAATCAATTAATCAATTAATCAATTAATCAATTAATCAATAAATCAATAAATCAATAAATCAATTAATCAATTAATCAATTAATCAATAAATCAATAAATCAATAAATCAATAAATCAATAAATCAATAAATCAATAAATCAATAAATCAATAAATCAATAAATCAATAAATCAATAAATCAATAAATCAATAAATCAATAAATCAATAAATCAATAAATCAATAAATCAATAAATCAATAAATCAATAAATCAATAAATCAATAAATCAATAAATCAATTAATCAATTAATCAATTAATCAATTAATCAATTAATCAATTAATCAATTAATCAATTAATCAATTAATCAATTAATCAATTAATCAATTAATCAATTAATCAATTAATCAATTAATCAATTAATCAATTAATCAATTAATCAATTAATCAATTAATCAATTAATCAATTAATCAATTAATCAATTAATCAATTAATCAATTAATCAATTAATCAATTAATCAATTAATCAATTAATCAATTAATCAATTAATCAATTAATCAATTAATCAATTAATCAATTAATCAATTAATCAATTAATCAATTAATCAATTAATCAATTAATCAATTAATCAATTAATCAATTAATCAAATAATCAAATAATCAATTAATCAATTAATCAATTAATCAATCAATCAATCAATCAATCAATTAATCAATTAATCAATTAATCAATAAATCAATAAATCAATAAATCAATAAATCAATAAATCAATAAATCAATAAATCAATAAATCAATAAATCAATTAATCAATTAATCAATTAATCAATTAATCAATTAATCAATTAATCAATTAATCAATTAATCAATTAATCAATTAATCAATTAATCAATTAATCAATTAATCAATTAATCAATCAATCAATTAATCAATAAATCAATAAATCAATAAATCAATAAATCAATAAATCAATAAATCAATAAATCAATTAATCAATTAATCAATTAATCAATTAATCAATTAATCAATTAATCAATTAATCAATAAATCAATAAATCAATAAATCAATAAATCAATAAATCAATAAATCAATAAATCAATTAGTCAATTAGTCAATTAGTCAATTAGTCAATTAGTCAATTAGTCAATTAATCAATTAATCAATTAATCAATTAATCAATTAATCAATAAATCAATAAATCAATAAATCAATAAATCAATAAATCAATTAGTCAATTAGTCAATTAGTCAATTAGTCAATTAATCAATTAATCAATTAATCAATTAATCAATTAATCAATTAATCAATTAATCAATTAATCAATTAATCAATTAATCAATTAATCAATTAATCAATTAATCAATTAATCAATTAATCAATTAATCAATTAATCAATTAATCAATTAATCAATTAATCAATTAATCAATTAATCAATTAATCAATTAATCAATTAATCAATTAATCAATTAATCAATTAATCAATTAATCAATTAATCAATTAATCAATTAATCAATTAATCAATTAATCAATTAATCAATTAATCAATTAATCAATTAATCAATTAATCAATTAATCAATTAATCAATTAATCAATTATTCAATTAATCAATTAATCAATTAATCAATTAATCAATTAATCAATTAATCAATTAATCAATTAATCAATTAATCAATTAATCAATTAATCAATTAATCAATTAATCAATTAATCAATTAATCAATTAATCAATTAATCAATTAATCAATTAATCAATTAATCAATTAATCAATTAATCAATTAATCAATTAATCAATTAATCAATTAATCAATTAATCAATTAATCAATTAATCAATTAATCAATTAATCAATTAATCAATTAATCAATTAATCAATTAATCAATTAATCAATTAATCAATTAATCAATTAATCAATTAATCAATTAATCAATTAATCAATTAATCAATTAATCAATTAATCAATTAATCAATTAATCAATTAATCAATTAATCAATTAATCAATTAATCAATTAATCAATTAATCAATTAATCAATTAATCAATTAATCAATTAATCAATTAATCAATTAATCAATTAATCAATTAATCAATTAATCAATTAATCAATTAATCAATTAATCAATTAATCAATTAATCAATTAATCAATTAATCAATTAATCAATTAATCAATTAATCAATTAATCAATTAATCAATTAATCAATTAATCAATTAATCAATTAATCAATTAATCAATTAATCAATTAATCAATTAATCAATTAATCAATTAATCAATCAATCAATCAATCAATTAATCAATTAATCAATTAATCAATTAATCAATAAATCAATAAATCAATAAATCAATTAATCAATTAATCAATAAATCAATAAATCAATAAATCAATTAATCAATAAATCAATAAATCAATAAATCAATTAATCAATTAATCAATTAATCAATTAATCAATTAATCAATTAATCAATTAATCAATTAATCAATTAATCAATTAATCAATTAATCAATTAATCAATTAATCAATTAATCAATCAATCAATTAATCAATAAATCAATAAATCAATAAATCAATAAATCAATAAATCAATTAATCAATTAATCAATTAATCAATTAATCAATTAATCAATTAATCAATCAATTAATCAATTAATCAATAAATCAATAAATCAATAAATCAATAAATCAATTAGTCAATTAGTCAATTAGTCAATTAGTCAATTAGTCAATTAGTCAATTAGTCAATTAATCAATTAATCAATTAATCAATTAATCAATTAATCAATTAATCAATTAATCAATTAATCAATTAATCAATTAATCAATTAATCAATTAATCAATTAATCAATTAATCAATTAATCAATTAATCAATTAATCAATTAATCAATTAATCAATTAATCAATTAATCAATTAATCAATTAATCAATTATTCAATTAATCAATTAATCAATTAATCAATTAATCAATTAATCAATTAATCAATTAATCAATTAATCAATTAATCAATTAATCAATTAATCAATTAATCAATTAATCAATTAATCAATTAATCAATTAATCAATTAATCAATTAATCAATTAATCAATTAATCAATTAATCAATTAATCAATTAATCAATTAATCAATTAATCAATTAATCAATTAATCAATTAATCAATTAATCAATTAATCAATTAATCAATTAATCAATTAATCAATTAATCAATTAATCAATTAATCAATTAATCAATTAATCAATTAATCAATTAATCAATTAATCAATTAATCAATTAATCAATTAATCAATTAATCAATTAATCAATTAATCAATTAATCAATTAATCAATTAATCAATTAATCAATTAATCAATTAATCAATTAATCAATTAATCAATTAATCAATTAATCAATTAATCAATTAATCAATTAATCAATTAATCAATTAATCAATTAATCAATTAATCAATTAATCAATTAATCAATTAATCAATTAATCAATTAATCAATTAATCAATTAATCAATTAATCAATTAATCAATTAATCAATTAATCAATTAATCAATTAATCAATTAATCAATTAATCAATTAATCAATTAATCAATTAATCAATTAATCAATTAATCAATTAATCAATTAATCAATTAATCAATTAATCAATTAATCAATTAATCAATTAATCAATTAATCAATTAATCAATTAATCAATTAATCAATTAATCAATTAATCAATTAATCAATTAATCAATTAATCAATTAATCAATTAATCAATTAATCAATTAATCAATTAATCAATTAATCAATTAATCAATTAATCAATTAATCAATTAATTAATTACAATACATATATCTGTCATGCACGTTATCAAAATAATAAAAAATCATATTAGAAAATGATCTGTCAAGACAACACTTAATTTCTTATATTTTTTTTAAATGTCACTTTTATGTATCGTATTATGTTCGTGTTTATCCATACACCTCATATTTCATTCTTGAATTTTGAAAATATCATGTGCATGAGTTGAATTGCCCTAAAAACAAATGCCATATTTTATCCGGGATTCAATTTGGGCATAATACGAGTTTAGGAGCTGATGTTCATTCAAAACGATACGAATGTTGATAAACATATATTTCGTTCAATTTTGAAATCAATTGTTCAAAATGATGTTTCTCCACTTCAACTTTTCATGTAGATGAATTCCCAAAATTTTTACCGTTTCGTGAGAATTAGTCAGAAGTGTGTGAATCCTTATAATTTGTGTTTTGTCAGCATTGAAAGAAAGGACACATTGAAAAATCTTGCTACTTTATTTATGATATCATTACATTTTTCTTTAAATATTTTCGTATCTGATTCACGTTCAAAATAAAAAGTATAGGCCCCAATATTGAGCCTCGTGGCACGCCTATAATCAGGCTCACAGTCTCAGATTCGACAAATTTAATTTTTCCACGATGTCGAAATTGTAAGGAGACTATTTATTTCCGATACCTCAAAAATGTTTCATTCGAGCGCTGATCCTCGCAAACCATATGTTTCTAAGATTGTATTGTAACGAAGTTACTAATATTTTGTTGTAATATATGAGACATGTAACGATATATAAATCGTTACATTTTGTTTTATATAGTCATACAAATAACATCAATTGTTGAAAGTAAATGAGATCGAGACTAGTTAGGCCGGATTTGCAGTACAAACCACTTCATTTATTCTATGATTACACAGTTGGATGGTATGATGAATGTATTCATGGTTGTAGTAAAGATGTACTCAAATTCCTACAAAATAGGATATTCTATAACTATCTGTATAATCAAACTAAAAATTACTCACGGTTGCCTCTATAGTTTCAATCAACTTTCTTAAATATTTTATAAAATTGACAAGAGTAAATATTTTCATTAACGTTTAGATTCACATTCAGAGATATATTTTCAAACTTGCTATTATGTTGATACTGTATGTTCGGAAGATTATTAGAGACAACTAAAGTAGAACAATGCATAAATGAATAAATAAATCAATGATGAAGTGCTATAAACTAAGTATTGTTCACACTCCCGCCCGGTACAGCTCTTAAAAAAGTGATTGATTTTATCGATTCTACCGAATACTATGATTCTTTGAGAGTCAATACTTTCAACATTCATTTTGAAAATAAAACTTAAGGGAAAGACTAAAAATGCAATTATCGGTACACCAGCAAATTTTAAAGAAACATATAATAGATCGTTTCAAGTCGAGAAGAACACAATGTTACGTTCAATTCTCGTGTTTTAGGTACGGTTCACTTCTTGCCTATCATTTATGGATTTCGGTGTTGAGGTTATTTTGATCGTGAGAAATCTTATAGGTACATCAAATTTCAAGGACAGGTATTCGACGGTTCAAGAAACATTTTACCGAGACGGTGATGCCAAATAAATTTTGTAATTTCTATTCCGCGCGAAATATTTTGTTGGAAACTTGTGCATTTCTGAGTAACTGTTGAATCTAGCAGGGCATAGTATTTAAGCAATAATATTATGTATTTGTCGAGATCGAAACTACACAAATAACCAGAAGCATTGTCGCCACCTAGGGGCGATTATTGAGTTGGAGGATGGTTTGGGCGGAGGACGATGGTATTGATCAATCAAACAACGTCTCTTTGAGTGGAGAAAGTTCTCAGAACGGGAGGTCAGTCTGAAGCGTCTTGGGATGAATGATTGGTAGTGGCCGAAGAAATACTGTGATATCTAAAATCACCCTTTGATGGGATATTTTCTTCAAGTCATAGTGAAATTCTCGATATTTCCGAGGAGTTGTTGTTGTAGTGTTTCGTAGGAATTCGAGATAGAACCTTCAAGATATTTTTTTCAATCATTGTTCAAGGCGTGGTTTCAGTTGGAGCCAAGAGAGATCTTCACCACGTGTAACTGAAGTACAAGGTCATTTGAGATCAAAATCGCTTATCGCTTGTCTTACATCAAACGGGCTTGGTGGTCTTGTCAAACACAGTTGCTGCGGGAATCTGGACCTAAAGAACGCCAAATACTTGGACTTGGGGTTTTTATTGGGAGCTGAAACTTACATAACATCGTCTCCCCTCAGCACGAGTTGATTTTCCATGCCATATTGATGTACAGGGTGGACCACCGGCTCCACTTATATCTATATATACAGGGTGGACTATTTACCACCATCGATTCATACCAGGAAAATCGACCAGTATAGTGGAATTGATTTCAACAACCGTACGGGCGGGAGTACCAGGATCTGCAGGTTTTTGGATGCATAATTTCTTTTTTTTTATTATTATTTACTGCATTACTATGGAATAAGGTATATATTTTAATACCTATTGTGTAAGCAGAGATTATTGTTGTTTCTTTTGCTTTTCCGTGCTATGAATGTTCTGCGCCTACGCCTGAGCTCAAGCGACGCATGTTTTCTTCCTACTATTTTTTTTTGTATATAACCACTACCTACTACTATAATTTCTGCGCTAAACTTTCTTACTTGTAGATTGGTAATGCTTGGCTATTGTAATGAAGTTTTTTGCCAGTAACTTCATTACTACAGGCTCCGGATAAGCCAGATATATTAATTCAAGTACCTATTACGAATCACTGTCACTCAAGGCTACTCCTGTATTCATTACAACCAGAAACCCTGTTCAATATGTAACGACAAGTCCAGTATCACCCTGTATAATTCCTGACTGCGAAGAGGTTAAATTTTCAGTTTTATAACGTTACTTTCCATAAGTCTTAGGACGATATCTATAATGGATTTTGGGCATTTTATATTGGAAATGTTCCTCCTGAGTATCCTAGTCAAAAGAAATGTTATTCCGAGTCTTTTCATGGATTATTACTAACACTCTGCAAAGTATTTTTTATTGAGGGTGTTTTGCTTACTTTCTTGCTCATTTTTAGAGGTCAAGCAATGACAAACTGCGTCGTTTTTACACTGATTTTTTTCAAAATTCAGATTTCATATAAATACCCGCAGACATAAAGATGTTAGGAGTTAGTTTGAGTTCTTCGCGAACAAAGTTTAGCCGTGAAATGCAATTGCCGATTTTCGTGAGTGCCCCGTATTTGAACCAGTGAACCCGAGTGTAAACTTGAACTGTAAAATGCAGTGCTGTTGCCCAGTATTGGATTAGCCGAGCCGTGATTTTTCGTCCAGCTTATCATTTATATTGATTCTATATTCTTGTTAAATTTTGTTGCACATAGAGAAACGTGGAAATCCAAGTTCAAAGATTACTGTTTCGTTGGGCTAGTTGCCACCTAAATTTCCGTTTACTCGTTTAGCTGAACATATTTCGTTCACACTGGATTCCCTATTCACATCTACGGTTTAATAAATCCTATTATGTAGCCGGAAACAACAAAAACCGTCGAAACAGTATAGGAAAGACGACAGTAAATTTGTGCTGGTAGTTTATTTCAAGTTTCCATGTTTCCCCTGTAAAATCCAGACCAGAAAACCCTGCCATAGAATCAATATAACGCCCCAGACCAGAATATAATTGATTATAATCTGAATTGCACGTAACCTGACACCTCTATTGAATTGCACTATTCCTGAAATGTTGAATTGCTTCTCCTGATTTGTCACGACTCAGATCTCACGAACCGCCCTGCATAATCAAATCGAAGTAACACGGTCACATTATCATTGCCTTTGATGTTTTTGGTGGATTTTCTATTTTCAGATTTATTTTAGTCCGGTGTTTATTGTGATAATAATATAACCTGTAAACTTGAGCATTTCAACTTAAACTAAAGACCTGAACAAGCCTGTCATTCAGTGTTCGGGTAGCTCCGCGAAAATAGAAATTTTGTGATCGTATCCGATTCTGCGACAATTGAACGTGAACTTCCTGTTGTATTTTAATCAGCTGACAGCTGTTGTAAATTGTAAATTTCTTTGTTGCTTTGTTTGAGACTGATGTTTTGTATAATTTCCGGAAAATCGTACCTGCACCTGATTCGAAGAAGTGTGGAAAGTGTTTTTCATGAAATAAATAGTCTGAAACTGGATCCGATTTTCATTGAGTGTATTTTGTGCCTGATTGTATGATTTGATTTCGCCTGTAGATCTTGTCTATCTTGTTACTTTGAATACAACCTGTTGAAGTAAAAATTAAATAACATCTGTTTAACGTAGCTTGTATTCCAGTCTATTCTAAGGAGGTGTAACTAAAGACTACATTTTCTTAGAAGTTTATTGTTATCCTGGTCTAACTAGCTGACCTCTGGTTTACACAAGGGGGTATGGATTAACTCTGTATCCCTTCTTCACTGAAGCTATTCTAGGGCCTTCCAAAGAACTTCTAGTTCTGGAAGAAAGTGGAGCATACCACTTTAGATAAAAAAAAAACTGGCGCTCGAGGCAACCGCTCTAAAGTAAATAGAGCAAATAGAGAGCCTTACACTATTGATCTTATTCTTGCATTTAGAACCGAGTGAATTACCCTGCTTTGATGAAGTCAACTTTCACTTAATGCTTGCATGTCAGTCAACTTTTTTTCTTTCTTTTTGACTTCCCACCACTGCGAAGATTCGCTCGATTGTGATTGAATAAATTTAGTTGTTAAGTGCGTGTGGTCTGTTATTATCAACCTTTTGGTTATTTCGGGGTTGATTATTCAAACTGGGTATTTGTAGAGGAAGTAACCTGGCGCCCATATTTATTTTTACTTGTTCACGAACCACCCCTTCTCCACTCGAGTTAGCCCAAATACCTACCTGTCAAATTATTAGATAAGGCCAGTTACGTGACCCAGCAGAAAATGTCAAATTGACAGGTGACAACAAGCCGCCGTTCATGCAGAATTAAGTAAACTTTATCAAGGTGCCCTTCAATTTCTGTATACGCCGCTGACATAGAATCAATCATAAATGAACTCAACCAAATCCATATCGCCTCCCAAGGTATCGAAGCACGCAATATAATTTTGAATATAAACGATCAAGAAGCCCTAAACGTTTTTAAAAATGGCCTCAATCGAGAAATTCGAACAGTGATATTAGCTTCACGGGTAGAGTGTTGAAATAGTTCTAGACGCCGAAATCTTCGATTCAAAACCGCACGGAACTCAATCTGTAGGAAACACAAACGCATATCACATGAGAAGAAACAACTTTCAACATTCACGCGTAAATAGGAGCAATAGTCGTAACAACGTACCCAAACATAAATTACCGAAATCGAAAGAAATCATAACAGAAGAATGCCTCAAAGGAATCAGTATAGAAATCATTATCGAGGACAGATAATACGCCCTATAGACCTTTCTACCGCGAGAATATTAATTTTCATGCAAGTAGAGGACATACCAATAATATTCATACAGTTAGGACTTATGATCAAGCAACTGTAACGGGAAACGAACAGGACCAACTCTTTCAATGCCAAAAAAAGAATGAGAGAGTTGGACATAATTTAATTTTCTTAACTACTAATAACACCATTTACGTAGAATTTTACTGCGATATGACACGAAAAATTTCTACATTTTCAATTGCAAAATGGGTAGGTAATATAAATTTTGAACATGATTTCAATCCAGAAAACAAGTGCAAAATAGGTGGAATAACTGAAAATAAAATTGAAACTCTTGGAACTACAACAACAGTTTTAGATATAAATTGTCGAAATATACAATTTTATTTTCACTTAGTAACTAATGATCTTCCGATCTTAACAGATGACATAATAGGTCGTGATTTTTTGTCAAAATTCCATTGTAAAATAGACTACAATTTTTGGACATTAACTATCTACTTCCACGATGAAGAACACGTGATGCCAATGAAAGTGAAATTACCTTGTAGCTTCTCTCGCATGATAAGAATCGCTATGTCAGGACTTGATGCGGACGCATTCCTATACGTCGATGATATAATTATTGTTTTTGGATGTAGCCTCAAACATCATAACTCCAACATAATAAAAGTTTTTGACAGATGTCGAAAACATAATTTAAAGTTGAATCCGACAAAATGCAACTTTCTGCAAAAAGAAGTAACATATTTAGGACATTTAATATCAGATAAGGGCGTTGGTCCAGATCCAAAAAAACACGATGTGATAAAAAATTACCCAACACCTAAAAATGCTGATGACGTTAGACGTTTCACCGCATTCATGAACTACTATCGCAGATTCATACCTACTTTTTCTGATATTGCATACCCACTATACAAACTTTTGAAGAAAAACGCGACATTCAATTGGACACCCGAATGTGAAAAAGCTTTTAAAACTCTGAAAAACAAATTAATCGACCCCGTCACCCTATACAATATCCAAATTTTTCCAAATCATTTATTGTGACATGCGAATCTTCGAATTTTGCATTAGGATGCATATTATCACAAGGTGAACTAGGAAAAGAACGCCGAATATCTTACGCGAGCAGGAGTCTAACAAAACATGAATTAAATAAGCCCATTATTGAAAAAGAACTTTTAGCCATCCATTTAGGCATAACTTATTTTAGACCATATTTATATATGGACAGAAATTCATAGTAATAACAGACCATAGACAATTAGTTGGACTCTTCACTCATAAAAATCCATCTTCCAAATTAAGGTGGGAGTCCCAACATCCTTGACAACCTACAACGCAAGATGGCGATGTTCCAGTGCGCTATGAAAATGAAGTTTTATGCAACCAACCCAACAGACTCCGTCTAATTGGGAATGCGACGTTGTCGGTTGTTGTAATTTAATTGTTGAGTCCTGGTATTCTATTGAATTGGTAGAAAAACAATAATAATTGTATTGAGTGATATCGTTTCAACATTTTTAATAAATTTTTCAAGTCGAAATCCGATTGAGCTGATATTTTGTAGGTACATTTTCATAATTCCAATGACAATGCATCACAATTTATTTTTGAGAGGAAAAACAAAATGGTGGCTCCATGATGGAGAATGACTTTTGTGATTTTGATCCGATTAGATTCAAAATCGTGTTTTCGGGATCAAAATTCAGAATTTCAAGCTAAGATTTCAAGATGGCGGATTTTTGTGAATATGGTCCAATTCGAATCGAAATTGGTATTTGGAGATTTTTGGGGTCAGAGATTTTAATTTTCTCGTGGTAACTCAAACTTTGAAGATGGCGGTCGAGATTTGTGATTACGGTCCAATTCGATTCAAAATTGGTATATGTATATGGGTTCTCGAGGTCAGAGATTATAAATTTTCATCAAAATTTATGAATTCGAGATGGCGGCTCCAATATGGCGGACGAGTTTTGTGGTTATGTTCAGATTCGTTTTAAAATGTTGAGATTTTTGGGGTCAGAGATTATGAATTATTTGTCAAAATTTGCAAATTCAAGATGGCGGACGACTTTCGTGCGTATGTTCAGATTCGATTTGAAATTGATATGTAGGGGTTTTCGGGGTCGAAGATTATGAAATGCTTATCAAAATTTGTAAATTCAAGATGGCGGACGACTTTTGTGCGTATGTTCAGATTCGATATAATACTTGTCTGTAGGGGTTTTCGGGGTCAGAGATTATGAATTATTCGTCAAAATTTGTAAATTCAAGATGGTGGTCGAGATTTGTGATTACAGTCGCCATCTTGAATTTATAAATTATGATGAATAAGTCATAATCTCCGACTACAAAAACCTCAATATACCAATCCTCGATCCAATCGGACCATAATAGCAAAAATCCTCGCTATCTTGGAGCCGCCATATTGAATTTACGAATTTTGAAAATCAATTTCTAATCTCCAATTCTAAAAACCACCTTATACCACTTTTCAATCGTTTGGACCATTACACAAATCTCGTCCACCAACTTGGAGCCGCCATCTTGAATTTACGAATTTCGACAAAAAATTTATATTCTCCTACTCAAGAACCTCCACATACCAATTTTCTATCCAATCGGACCACAATCACAAAACTCCTCGATATCTTCGAGCCGCCATTTTTTTCTGTAACACATGTTCTAGACATTATTAACACCAGAATTATTAACACCCACCAAATTTCAAGTGAATCGGACAACTAGAAGTAGGTCGAAATTCACTTGCGAGAATAACAGAATCCGACTAAAACTATGATTTGCATATCACAAAACCCCCAGATTTGACAAAAAAAATCATGACTTCCGATCCAAAAAACCTATAAACAAATTTCGAAATGAAAAATATTATAAAAAATCACAAAACCTATCCGGCATCTTGAATTTTCATCATATAATAATCGTTAGATTGTATTGTAATCACGTGTTGACGACATTCAGAAATAATAAGACGAAATTGAATCGTAAACACATTACCCGAAAATGAACATGTTATGAAAATATCAATGGAGTTGAATGACTCTGTATGATTTTAGTGGAATTGCCATCTTGCTGTCAGTAGCTGAACTGAAGTAGGTACGTCATAAAATGGACCGGAACGCATTAAATCACGTATCAACTTTGTCATGTTCATCCTGAAAAATAGAACGTTTTTCTTCAACTTTTCTGTTTTAATGCATTCCTTATACTCTGAGTAATGCCATTAGCTAATTCATAGACATCAAATATATTTCTGGAATATAATTTTTGACCCCTCAAATAACCTCAAAATTGATCAGTTTTGAGAATTTTTTTCAGAATATTCATCCATTTTTGGGAGTTGCCATGGGTCAAACGGCATGCATTGATCCTTCATCCATCTCTGTAGCAATAGTACATTATATACCGCGGGACTGAAGTAGTACATTTAATCCTGAAGGTAAAGTTTATGAAGGTATAATTTACCTGAAGGATTAAATGTACTTCAGTCGCAAGGTATATACGATACTTTTCGTACTTCCGGTATGATTTTATTAATTATTTCAATAATTTCAATCAGTTTTTTCTCTCTTCAACTCATTTAATAAACTGTCTTTAAAATAAGTTACCATAGTAACATTGCGTTGTGACAGTTATAATTTAGAAACATTGTCATTACTAGTGTCATTGTAAAGAAACATTGTTATTGATAATTATTGGTATCATGAGTGAAGAAGGTGTATCTGATATTGATAAAAGAGCAGCCGAAGTAGGTCAAGAATTGTTACCACCGAAATCAAGAAAACTATACGAGCAGCAGTACGATGCTTTTAAAAAGTGGTGCCGCTTAAAAAATGTGAGACAACCTACTGAAAATGCGCTGTTAGTCTACTTCGATGATAAATCAAAAGCGGTTTGTGCCTCAACTCTCTGGGCACATTACTCAATGCTGAAATCGGTTATTAACATTAGAGAAGATATTGATATAAGTAAATTTCCAAAATTATTAGCTTTTTGAAGAGAAGAAATGAGGGATTTAAGCCAAAGAAGTCAAGAATTCTCACGTCTGAGCAGGTAGATCAGTTCTTACGGGAGGCTCCGGATGATAAATATTTAATGCTTAAGGTAAATTTGGAAATTTGTTTATATTCAGAAATTTTAAGAAATCAATTTTTTTGTAGGTTGCACTTATTTTGGGCGTTGCGGGAGCTTGTCGTGGAAAAGAGTTGGTTGATTTAGAAATCGACGATGTGAGAGATTTGGGCGATTCCTTCCTAATTGCGATCAGAAACACCAAAAATAAAATTGACCGAAATTTTGTGATCAAAAATTCAGAAAACAGTGCCATCAGTTTTGTGGCGATATTTCGGAAATATGTGGCATTGCGAAAGACAGGGACACCTCATTCAAAATTTTTTGTTCAATACATCAACAAAGAATGTACTACGCGAGTAGTAGGAAAAAACATGTTTGGTACATTTCCACGGCAAATAGCAGCTTTCTTGAAATTAGAAAATGCGACGTCTTATACGGGACATTGTTTTAGACGCACATCTGCGTCTTTGTTAGCTGATTCGGGAGCAACAATAGACGTGCTGAAGAGACATGGAGGATGGAAATCCTCCAACGTGGCCGAGGGATATATTGAATCGTCTATTAAAAATAAACAAAAAATTTCAGATAAAATATTTGGTCAAGTCGCCGATTCGTCCACTATAGTTATGCCACAGTCCTCATTCTCGCTTCCTGTTTCCGCAGGATCTTCGAAACAAACACCAGTTCAATATGAAAAGGACCTATCTGTTACTCGTCAGTTACCTGCTGCATTAACCCAGGAAAGACTGGTCAATATGACGAACTGTCACAATATTAATTTGAATATTAACGTTAATTACCATTCTAATTAATTATATTTTTCAATAAAATATCCCTTAAATTCGTTTGTTTGTGATTTAATCGTTCCGGGAGTTTCGTCAATATTTAATCCCGGAGGGATTAAATGTGACACTTTAGTACCTGTCACAAGGGAGTGAAGTTGTCACTTTAGGCCCGGAAGTACGAAAAAATCATTTCATTTACTGCTACCATTCGTTCACTGAACATGACAAAGCGAGCCGCTGATTACGGGTCAAAATTGTCCGTTGCGACTCCCACCTTAATGAGAATGCGGCTAGATTTTATATGACTATGACTTCGAAGTACGATACAAATTACAAACCCGGACGAGAGAACGTGAACGCAGATGCCCTTTCGCGTATGAACATAGACTCGGACATGCTAAAAGCCATGTTGAGGAGTTATTGGATTGACTATTCGAATTTAATTTCGAGTGCGTGTTTCACAATTGTTTGAAAAATGGAGGACAGTATGATGATGTCTAGGCCAAAAACATAAACGACAGACACCCTTTGAGAGATAATTAGTAGCCAAATGTTTGCTACCCAGGCAATAAATACACCATTTATTCGTTTATTCAAAAAAGATTCGAGAGTTTCACAACTTTCACCAGGGTTCCTCTAATAAAGAAGAGGTTTCCAATTCAAATTTAGTTGCGGTGGCCGAGTCTAAGCGATCAAAAAGCATGTTGAAAAGGATGAAGTCCCATTGTTTAGTTGGAAAATTCATATTTTCCAAGACTGCGATATTTTCATTGAAAGTGTAGATGGGTTGTCGCTGAGTTTGGTAATTTTCAGGATCAGTAATTTTTTGTGTTAACTATGGCAGTGGAGATTATTCGAGAATTTTGACATCTCTTTTTCAGTGCATTTTAAGCCACTAAATAATTCTGCATTTCACTAATGCTTTACTTCTCAACATTCGAAATTGTGTCATTGTGGTGCACAGTGTGTCCAATTTTCGACACTTTTGCAAGATATCTTAGTTGTCTTTGAGGATAGAGGGTTACGGGTTTCACATTACTGTACTACTTTTTTGTGAAAGAAACATTGAAAAGAACATGACTTTCATAGCCCGCTTCGTTTTCGAGATACAGGGCGAAATTGAAAATATTGCATTTTGGAACCCCCCCCCCTGTATCTCAGCTATCTTATAACTTATAGGAGAAGTGAAAACTGTATCTTATAGATATTTTTACGTAGAATCCAGTGGCGTCAGATTTTCCAAATGAGCTGTCCTTATTTAGGTACTCTGTATATTTACCAATATTTGAAACATAAATGCTTTGCACTTCTCACAAATATTTAAAACTTATATGATATTTTGTTTATTACCCCTCTATTAGAATAATTTTCAGTTTTTATAGCTATATAGTCAGGACAAATATAATTTTTAAAATATATTTTTGACACTATAATCAATTAACACTCTTATTCGAATAGTGTTGATTGAAAATTATTTGTTTAAAATTATTATTAAATATGAGCTTAACTATCACTAATCCATTGATTTGTTGAATAGTCATATTAAATAATTGTTTAAAATGAATAATTTTCATTCTACCTTATTTGAATAACAGTGCTAATTGATTATTGTGCCGAAAAATCTATTTCAAAAGTAATATTTGTCCTGACTAGCTATAACAACTGAAAATTATCCGAATAGAGAGCTAATACTAAAAATATATTATGAGAAGCGCAAAATAATTATGTTTTGGTTACATTTAAATAATGACAACTCATTGAGTTCTACGTAAAAAGATGTATAAGATACAGTTTTCACTTCTCCTATAAGTTGAAAGATATCTGAGATACAGGGGGGTCCCGAAATGCAATATTTATAAATTCGCCCTGTATCTCGAAAACGAAGCGGGATATGAAAGTTTTGTTTTCGGCAATGTTTGTTTCACAAAAAAGTAGGACAGTAATGTGAAAACCACAACTCTATATCCTCAAAGACAACTGAGATATCGTGCAAGTGTCGAAAATGGGACACACTGTACAATTGAGTCGAAAATCTCATCGAACATATAAATGATCGTTTGCCAATACTCCACATCACCACTGAATGTGGTTAGTTCCAATCGAGGGAGTCTAACGTTAAAGTGATTATGTCTCGGATTATGTTGACTAGGTGTTGGAGGGATGTTATTCTCAAACAATCTTATATATATCGCTGGAATGTGATAATAGTACATTGTTTACCGGGTAGGAAAAGCTTAACATTCCTGGGCGACTGTGAAGAGTCCAGGAATGTGGCTTTTCCTACGAGGTAAACATACTATTTTTCCGCAAATCGTTTAAAATTCGACAGATATTGATTGATTTAAAAAAAACGCGATAATTTTATTCCCAAATAAATGGTGCTTTGAAATTCCTAATAAAATTACTTGGGCTACTATGGAAACGTATTGAGGTTGAATTGTCAAACTTGACGCTTATAAATTTAATTGCTGGTGTTCTCGAAAGTAAAATGATGAGTGATGATGAAATTTCCATTCCAGAGCTGGTTGAGGCAGTGAATACTGCTTCATTAGAATTATTGCCAAAGAAATCAAGAGAAAAGTACGAAAGTGCATACAGACGTTTTATGGATTATCGCATGAGTAAAAATACGAGTTATTTCTCAGAAAATGTTGTAATGGCATACTTCCTAGACCTTTGTTGAAAGATGAAATCTTCAACATTATGGGCCAATTATTCAATGCTGAAGTCAACCCTTGCAATTAAACACAATGCAGATATATCTACATACTCAAAACTTCGTTCTTTATTGAAACGGCAAGCTCAAGGTTATAGGGCAAAGAAATCTAAGATTTTAACGAAGGAAGAAATTGAAAAATTTATCCAGGAAGCTCCAGATAAAGAAAATTTAATGATTAAGGTAATTTACAAGGTTTTAATTTCTATTTAGATTGTACCTATATTTATTTTTTAGGTGGCTGTAATATTTGGTATTTCTGGGGCCTGTAGAATGGATGAGTTAGTCCGAATGACTGTACACGATATAGAAGACCTAGAATCTAAAATTTTAATCAGCATACCTGATTCGAAAACCAACAAACCAAGATCATTTGTAATTAATCAGATCTACTTGAATGTTTATCGAAAGTATGTTTCGTTAAGACCAGAAAATATGAACAGTGACCGATTTTTCTTTAAATATCAAAGCGGAAAGGGTTGTAGACAAGTGGTAGGAATTCATCAATTTAGAAAAATGCCCAAAATAGTTGATACTTATTTGAACTTGGTAAATTCGACAGAATACACTGGTCACTGCTTTCGTCGGTCTTCTGCAACAATATTGGTTGACTCTGGTGCCGACATAACTAGTTTAACCCTTTGAGGACCATCGGTTACCAATGAAAACCACCTATTTAAAATTATGAATTTATTTTCCTATTGGTTTTCAACACTAACCACAGTGTTCAACGGGTTGTATAAATCATCAGGAACGATGAATAGGCGCGCCAGCTCCGCTCAGACAAGAATTGCATCAGTCGTAGCCTGTTATTTTATGAATTCTCATGTTTACATTTTGACAAACGAATAAAGCTGTTTTTTATCATAAAAGTGAATGTGACTTCCGCAAAATGGCTGGTAAGTAACTAGATTATGTCTATACATCACACAAAAATATCGGTCAGACACAATTTTAATTTTTTCTTTTCTGTAGTTGGGTTTTTTTGTGGTGGTTACGAGTACTCACCACTAGGACTATGTTGATATTTTCTGAAAATGTATGTTTAGTATTATTATTGGGTTTCTTGTGTTCGTTCTTTTTTCATCCTATTATTTCTCTATAGGTACTAATAAAAAATGGTCAGTTCGTGAATTAGAAGCTTTGAATGACTCCGAGGTTGAAGCCTTCTTGGACGAAATACCAAGTGATTGTGACTCTATTGCATCAGATATAGAAAGTGTTATGGGGGATGAAATTGGCATTGATGATGTAATTCCTGAGCGAAGAGTTGAACTATTTGATATAGAGAATATGCCAATCGTTTTTGATGATGATATTGAAGCAATGGTAACGGAGGAATGGGATAGTGAAGATGAGTTGCCACTGGAAGTTATTCGTCGAGAAGAATTGAGAAAAAAAAACAGTTGTTTGGACAAAAAATGTTTCTCATGTAACTAGGGTGAACCCTTTTGTAGCTCAGACAGGGCCAAATGTTCCCGAAAACATTGAAACACCCACTGACATGTTCTGTTACTTGTTTCCAGACAACTTGATATCTGATATTGTTTTCCAGACAAATCTGTATGCATTACAGAAGAACGGTGGCATCAGTAATTTTGTACCAACTACCAACTCTGAAATAAAATCATTTTTGGCCGTAAACATAATAATGAGCCTGAAAAATATGCCACGTTACAAAGATTACTGGTCCTCTGGGGAAGAAATTCGTGACCATTTTAAAAGCTCTGTATTATCGCGCGACAGATTTTCTTGGCTTCTGAGTAATATCCACATAAATGATAATTCAGTGCAGCCAAAGCGAGGTGAACCCAAATATGACAAATTATATAAAATAAGACCATTACTATCGAAACTGACAGAAACTTTTCACGCTGCTCTCAATCCTAACGAGTTTCAATCAGTAGATGAGTCAATGATCAAGTTCAAAGGCATAGTTTCCATCAGAAATGAGTTACCGTGTCCTGCTGGTTACCATCAGTAACCGTATCCTGTAGGATAATCCAGGATATTTGTGTTCCTTCTATGTATGTTTCCTATATCTTTGATGATTATTAAACTCAGTTTTTACAAATTCATTGTTTAATTCAACCTTTTTTTTTGCCGTCCGCAAAGGGTTAAAAGGCATGGCGGATGGAAGTCATCAAACGTTGCTGAAGGATATATCGAAGAATCGCTTAACAATAAGGTTGAGGTGGAAAATAAAATTTTCACAGTACAAAATATTCAACAACCCTACCACCCCGCATGTTGTCCAAAATGTTTCTCATAGTTCTAACAGTGTTCCTCCAATGTTCAATAATTGTACTAACTGTAAAATTACTGTAAATATAACAAATTGATCTTAAAAATGTATTCAGCAATGACTTGATGTTTTCAAAATATAAATTAATTCCTTATAAGCAATGTGTTTTCAATCATTTATGTAGAACACTAACAACTGTACGGAAATATCATTTCCTTACAGTAAGGAAATGACATTTCCTCACAGTAAGGAAGTCCTGACTTTTTCTTCAAGAAATTTTGACAGGAATGTCAAAATTTCCTAGCGATTTGTGGAAAAAATAATTTCCAAACGAGGTTACAACATTATTATAAACATTGAGATCAGCATTTTCCTGTGTAGGGGCAAACCAATCAAACTAAGATGAAGTCTATCGAAATTTTTTCGAATGCCGTCGATATGTTTGTGGTGAAATTTATAATTAACGTGAGAGTCGGAGTCAATCAATGCAATCTCCGCGACCAGTTTTAATTCAACGATTTTCGTCACCTCTGTACAGGGTGGTTGGAATTCGTGCGTCATCATTGGGATCTCGTAAACCGTAAGAGATACAGGGTCAGTCAAATTATGATGGATAACAAAATGCCATTCTGAAACTCGGAATATTCCGAATACTTTCGGAGATATCCGAAAAAAAATTTCATAGATCCGTCATTTTTTCTGGCGTTATTTGAAGAAATTAATAGATATGAATAACATTTTATTGAGGACACTTTTTCTTCCCTACAAGATGACGTTTTCAAATTTGAAATCCGACGTTTCGTCTTTCAGAAATCATCATAAACTTATTTTTTAATACGGACCTGAATTTTTTATTCCATTTCCTGTTACCTCTGGATAACACAAAAACTATGAGCTATCACAAATTTTGATTTTCAAATGCTTCAATAACAAAAATTTATAGTTTCTCCATTTTTGTTTAATATTCAATGACATTACTTAAAATGGAAAAGGTGGCCTTGATTCTAGAGATGAAAAGTCACAACCACTCGTCAAAGTCAGTTCAATGTTTTGAATAATTTGGGGAATCAAAAATGGTGTTTTTAAATTCAGAAAAACATTGTAGTCTTCATTTATACCGATGTGAAAATAGAAACGGTCGCCGCGCCAGAAACGAAATAGTTTCTGTATATCACCTAAGGTGAAAGTATTGTAGGAATATACTTCATCGGATCAAAAATACCAAGTGAAGGCTTGGGTCTGTTAAAATCGTAAAGTATCTTCCTGCTAAGTATTCATGAAAAGTTTTCACGCCAAAAAAAGTCGAAAGGCCTTCTTTATCTCGGTGTTGTTCAATGTTGTTAATGCAAAAGCTTTGAGTCTTTCCTTGCCATTTACAATATGCGAGAAAACAGCTCCAACTCTAACACTTGCATTGAACTACTCGGGACAGCAAGGGACATTAGCCACATTTCGATAATTATGAGAAAAAGTGATTTTAACTGTTTCATCAAATCCTGAAATCACAAATTTTCTTTTTTAATAATAGTATGAAGATATATCATATGTCAATAGTAGTATCTACGATGAGATTCTTCAGGACAAAATCAAAAACAAATTACTGTCAAAAAAAATATTTTGAAAACATGGTGGCTAGTGACCTTTATGTATGGAAATAAAAACGTTCATTATACATTCGAATGGGGGTATGTTCGAAACAAAAATAATGAAATGCAAGCTTTCATTGGCCTGTCTCCATCTTGAAGGACCTGTTTCTCTATCATTATTGAACATCTCGATATTTTTTTTGAGATTCAACTAAAAAATGCTTCATTTTCCCATACCACATACGATGTAATACAATATTTGTGTAAATATAAATAAACTATGCACTACTAATTACGTCGCACCTCGAAATTTTGCCCCTGTTAAAATTTGAATAACTTTTTTCTGCTTTGAACAATTTGAATTCTGTTGACATTGTTCGCTAGCTCAGTCCTTCAGCATTGATCTTGTTTTTCTTTGATACATAAGGTTATGTCCATAAAATTGCTACAGGATGTTTTTAGAAACTGTGCAAAATTTCGGAATTTTCAAAAGGATCCCAAATGAAGAAAAACTATTTTTTTTCAACTCTGACAGTAGAGTTATGAAGATTATCTCATTACCTTTGGCCATCTGTAAAATTATCTTCATATCACTTTTATTTACAGAGTGATCTCAAAAAATCAATTTTTTTTTTTGCTGTCATAACTTTTTTCCTCTTCAACCGATTTTCAAAATCTTAGGCTCATTTTGAAGCTGAAACCTTATATGAGAAGATATGAAGATCATAATTAACTCAAGATGAACATTAAGGATCGAGGGTTTCCTCAAAGGTGACCCAAATCTGGAAACACCCTATAAATCCCGACTGGGAGGAGAATCAAATGAAATTCAACTTGTTTTCGGAAGGATCTTTCATTCTGGACACGTCCAGATCTTTTTTCTTTCAGTAGTCAGAAATTGTGGGTGAGAAAACCAAATTGAAACGCCATGTTCTCGAAAAAAAATCAGACCAAAAAAAATGCATGGTCCGTAACCAACGTAAGAAGAATCATAATACAACTAAATTTCAGGGTAACCTTCTCACCCCCTATACAAAGTTTCCATCATGTTTTGAATTTTTTTCAAAGAATTTAATTTTGTAGACCCAAAAAAAATTATATGTACGCCTATGAAAAAAACGTTTTCATCTGTTTGATCAACTTTTTCCTCTGAAAACAGCTATGGGTACCGCTTGTCTAGATTCTGAAAAAGAAGTTTTTTTCGCCCTGTACATCAAACTATGATAATTAGAGTACCCGAGTTTGGGCGATTCTGAGTAGTTTTGTACGAAACTCACGAGAATAATATGTAAAAAAGTCACAAAAATCTCCTTCCCCTCTTAATCCGTACCCAAAGTACCTCAAGGTGGAAAGGGGGGGGAAAGAATTTTTTTTTTAATCTCCGATCTCGATGTGGGGGTCAGGTGAAATATGTTTACCGATATTTCTAACCGTTTGACCAGCAAAAATTTTACCCCCAAAATAATTTTTAATCGAGATTTCGAGGGGAATTTAGATTTGGGTCACCTTTGAAGACACCCTTGATCTTTAATATCTATTTTCAGTCAATTTTAATCTTCATATCTGTTTATCTAACGTTTCAGCTTCGAAATGATCCTGAGATTTTGAAAATAGGTTGAAGAGGAAAAAAGTTGACTGCAAAACTAAAAAATTTATTTTTTGAGGTTACTCTGCAAATAAAAGAGATAAGAAGACAATTCTGGAGATGACTCAAGTTAATGACATCACCTTTATGCCTCTGCTGTTAAAGTTGAAAAAAAAACTGTTTTTCTTCATTTGGGATCCTTTTCAAAAATTCCGAAATTTTGTACAGTTTAAAAAAACATCCTGTAGCAATTTTATAGAAAAAACCTGATGTAACATAAAAGTACGAGATTATAGCTGAAGGACTGAGCTAGCAAACAGCGCAAACAGAATTCGAATTGTTCAAATCAGAAAAAAGTTATTCAAATTTCAACAGGGGCCAAATTTCGGGGTGCGACGTAATTAGTGTTGCGTAGTTTATTTCAATACACCTTTCTGAACTTGTATTCTCTGATATTTGTATCAATGGATTCACACTCTGCAAATTCAATTAAATATTTAAATATAGTTCCAAAAAATATTAAAGGGCATAAGCCATAACTCAATTGCCTGAAGAGGGCTTAAGCCACTACTGAAATGAACTCGCCAATAAATCATCTGCGGATTAACTTTCAGATGAATAATTATTGACAAGATAATCTTTATTGGATAAGGAATCATACGAAAAAAAATCCTGATCAGAATCATGAAAAACACGTCCACGTGTTACTGGATGTGGGGCAACCATGATTGTTTTCCCGAGGCTTATGACCCTCTTGCTAGAAATAACTAACATTCTATCAAAGAACGACTCGTTTCATTATTCGTGACATATATCAGAAAATAGCGAAAGTAATAGCGAATATTTATATGGAATAGTTAGCTATCGAACATTAGCTATAGAACAAGCTCATAAAAAGCGGTGCATCTGGCTGAGATACGTCGATGACACGTTCATAGTGTGAAACCATGAGGACGACGAACAGGACACCTTCTTTCAACACCTTCCGACCTTCCATCAAATTCACCATCGAAAAAGAATACCAGAACGAGTTTCCTTTTCTGGACGTGAAAGTGAAGAGGACCGACAACAAATGGCAAACCCACACAGGACAGTATCTCAACTATGGATCCAACCACCACAGAGTCACGAAAAAGGGAATAGTAAAGACATTGATTGATCGTGCCTTCAACCTCTGCAACAACGAGGAGAGCCTGACTACCGAACTACCTCATCAAAAAAGACCTCTACAAGAATGGCTATTCGAGGAAACTGGTGGAACAAACGTTGGCCCGCAAGAGAAGAACCGCAACAGCCAACATTGTGCCTTTCCTACATAAAAGGATTATCAGAAAGAATCAAGAGAAATGGATCTAAATACAAGATCAGGACCTGCTTCAATTCTGGAGACACCATCCGCAGTCAACTCACCAAAACCAGACCACCGAATAAAAACAGTGACTCCAAGAATTGTGTTTATCGAATATCCTGCGAATGTGGCAACCAGAATCGGCGAGCACAAAAAAAACACCAAACGAGGAGAAATCGCAGAACATGTGTGGACCCACCAACATATAACATCAAATGGCCTGAAGCAGAGATCATCCATAGAGAGGAACACTGGTTGGAAGAGGAAATTCAAGGAAGCAGCATACAGTCATGATGTCAGTCAACCAAGAGTCGAGATCCGCCACATATGGAAACCGATAAGTCGAATCAACAGGCTAAGGCTCACTGAACCGAAGAATCCCGCCCCATCTTCCCATTTAAATTTATATTTTTTCTTACACTATATATATATATATATATATATAAAAGATATAGGTTATTTCCGTTTCGTGTGTGCAATGTCAACTGGTGCAATACAGTCCTGTTTCGGCTCGTCAAGCCTCATCAGTTGCACTAGGCCAGTCGACAATCCACACTCGGAACGGTCACTATTTGAAAACCACAATGCGGTCAACAGTGAGTAATATAGATTTTCGGTACAGTGCCACCTATTAGCACAAAACAGAAATAATGGTTTTATAGTGAGGAATTCCCAGTCAACCAAAAAAGTAACAGTTAGTCGCAGGAAATGAAAAATATTGTAACAATGGAAATCATCTTGGCGACTTATCAAAGATTTACTGAGAACTTCGCTACGTGGACATCAACATCCGCTTATTGTTGGCTATAGGAATCGCATGCAACAATATATTGAGAAGTTTCGATGAAGTGCACATTGCTAATACTTTACGACATATTCACTTTTATCGAATATCGAACTCGTGATATTATTCGAATTTCAAATAATGTGTATCATGAGTGAACTTCCTCAAACTGTAGCCGAGCAACTACTTGAGGAACCCAACGACCAACTTCATGGGCACATTTTATGTTAATTGATTTTTCATCTGAATATGCATTATGCATTCTTTTTTTTTTTTTTTGTGGTTTGGCATCAAAACAAAAGTTTTTTTTGCCACAGACTTTTCTTTAATTAGTTCATTATGCATTCCATAATTACCATTACCCATCTAGCTTTAATTCTTATGTTTTGGTAGCTACTGAACTCTATAATATTGATGTACCTAAAATATATAATTGAAAACATCTCGGAAAACATTTATTAAATGGGTAATGATCAAATGATATTCAAATCGTGAATATACAGTGTGCAATATCCAAATGAAATTATTTCATCAGTATCTCAATAATTGAGCACTCGATTGAGCATATTCATAAAAAATCAGATTTTTTATTTTGAAATAAAATATCTCTTGCAATGCATGAATTTCATCCCTAAAATAATCGAAGTTCAAATTGATGCTGTTATATCTATAATAATTTGAATTTACATTATATTATAGTAACTAATTTATGTAACTTTATGTTCTGTTTTGTGACGTTTTGCTTTGTTACATGGCAATGTGTAATACTCTTATACTTTGTATATGTTAAACAAAGAAATAAATTATCTATGTTTCACATTCTGGTGCCCAATAAAATGCTGGGATCATGAACTATCGCTAGACATCAACGTATTCAGGATTTCAGAAGATAGAAATACAATAAGATGTTAGAGGTCACAATCATGTTGAGAAAGTTGAGTCCCATCATCTCGCAAAATATAATCGGTATATGGAAAGTGAATAACCGATTTTCGATCATTTTTATAATGCATCAAGAGTAGGTACATCTTTTGCTCATTTAGAGCTCGGCTGTACCTATTTCATTTAGTTTACGAAAATGCATAATCGAATTTGTAACATTACTACCCGACATCCGAAAATGCTTATCTAATGCTCCATAATCAGAAATAAATTATATCACCTGCAGTGCCTATTCAAATAAGTAATTGGGTACATAATCGAGAGATGGCGCTCCTTACCAACAACCGCAGATAATCTACCCAAATGTAACTTATACCTCACATAAGAATTACAACATTGTGAAGTCGTATCACCACAATAGTAATTCCCTGCAACTTCCCTGTCACCGAAACTGGTTAACTGGGTCATTAAAGGAGGCTGTAAGACGATATAACTCGTTTTCGGCCTGTTGTGGCCCACATTAGGACATTCATGTATTTTTTCAAACCTTAATTGTTATCCACTTCCTCTTATAGAGAACCGATTAACTCATTCTGTTGGGTTATCAGATCTGAATACAAAGGACTATCCTTTAGTCGGTCGCTGAAATAGTATCTAACCATAGTAACGTTTATTGTTTGAAAATTTGGCGGCCGACTTTTGGTATTTCCTCGGCCGACATTTCGGATTTCTAATTTCGATTATCTCTGAAAAATTAACTTTTTTTCACAGATTCTATTCCCAAAATCGAAATGGTCCAAGAAAAACAGTTTCTTTAAATACAACGATTTTGACTCGGATTTTGAATCGGCTTCTAAAAAGTATAATAAGAGAAAACAACATGAGTGTTAGAGTAGCAAGTAGACTGAGGCGAGTTGAGGTAACAAGGGCAACAATACAGGATAGAATAAAAGGGCAGAAGGTCTGAGACAAATGGGTAGGGATCCTGTACTAAACAAAAATAATAAAGAACAAAAAATTGTAAAATGGTTGTTAGATTTATCTATATTTAGTGCTTCGAATTACATAAAAAGCTAAGGTCCCGCCTTCATAACTCTACAAGTCTAGAGTTACGAGGGTTGCTTTGCAACTAAGTTGGCACTTTTAACACTCTTCAAACACATCTAAATGTGGCTTTTCTCAGTGAAAATCTAATCTAATGGATACTGTGTCACTAATATTTTGGATATTGAAAAGGGAAATAAAAAAGAAAACATCACCACACTTCTTGTTTCTACAGCAAGTGACTAAACAGCTACTCCAAGTGTAGTTTTTGAGTACCTGAGGGAGTAAGGGCTAAGGCAATCTTAGACAGTAGTGATCCATATGGCACATTACAAAATCCGAATCTGAATGGATGAAAAGCCATGTTTTCCGTTTTTTCTCGATTTTTTTATACATTTTAAGGACAAATGCGGCTGACTATTGAAATTTTGAATATCTCAGCTTCATTGATGGATATAATCGAGGATATAATCAATTCATACCACATAACATAATGCATCTTTATAGAAGGTTGCCTAGAAATCAATTAAGCATGAGCTTGTTCAAATTACAACTTGAAATTATGAAACTGAAAGAAATAGTGATACAGAAATCTGCTAAATGGCCGACTATTGGCATATTTACCCTATGTAATTGAAGTTTCGAGATGTTTGAGGGTATTCAACCCCTTTGGACCCATCATAATGTAAATTCCATGACTTTTTTAAATAATTTGGTGACCGTCCACGTTTTGACATATATGTGACCGATATGTGAATGATCAGTAATAAATATGTAAGAAATTCCGGCAATCGGCTCATCATTATAAATTTGCAAGTAAATTTGCATATTTTTAAAGTGTTTGGTGCAGCTTGAATGAAAAACTAATCCATGACATTTTCCTGGAAAATGGGAATTTTTTGTTAGGGTTGCAAATTTGTAATAGGTAAATGTGTAGGTACAAAATTATCAACTAGCTTTTTTTGAAGTGTACCAGAAATGCTGGTTTAGCTTTAAGGACCTAGCTGGGTTCAATCAAAATTGAATATTTTTATGACAAAAAGTATCCCGAGAAGTATCCAAATTGATGTTTCAATGAAAGCATAGGAGCAGGAATGTGTGTTCAAAACGAGGTTCAAAAGAAATAATCAGGGTATGACCCTCAAAAGTGTTTCACCCTGTAGGCATTAGTAGGTGTACCAAATTTCAATTTATTGTTTTGAAGATAGGATGAGAAATCCTCAAAAACAATGAATTACAACTTAATTGACATACAGTTAATAATAGGAAATGAAGCTCCCATGCAAACTATAGGTATTTACATAAGATTTTCACTTGGATTTTTATAACAGAAAAATGTCTTGAGCTGTTCCTGCTACAAACTACTGACTCACCCTGTATAATTGAATAGTGAGAGTACCAAAGGTCTGTTCAAAGGAATAACCTTCAAATACTTTCAACAGCCAATAATTGGCTGAGATAGCCGAGATGGGTGAGAATCTGTATTTATAATAAATCAATCAATTTATTTTTGCATTTGATCTCGCATTTGATGCACTACCTACATTCTATATGGTTAGGTATACTTACTATGCTTAATTGTTTATAATATATTAGTTAACCTGAATAACAAATTTTAGAACGAATATTTGCAGAACACTATTGATCTGTTTTTAGAAGCAACTCATGAAATTATATAATTATATCTTATGATAAGGCAATAGACAAAAATAGAGGTATATGACTCAATTTTTACTGAACAGAATATGATAGGTATTCTGTGATATTCATTAAATCAAATGCACCTATAAGTAGAAATGATATTCAATATCTCAAGTTGATATGAAGTTTAGTACTTACCTATAATCTGAAATTAGATAAGTAGGTACTAACAAACCTTGAAAAAGCAGTAATCATTTCAATGATTCTATAACAATATGATAGGTGAGTAGGTAACCTCAAAATGTGCATGTTGTTACTTGGGTTACTTGGTCATTATGTTAATAAAATGTAGGTAGGTCAAGTTGGATTAAGGTCATATAAGTTGTTCTTTCATTGCTACAAAATTTGACATAATTATCGATGGATTTCTATACATAATGTCTTACTTTTATGTGAAAATTCAATATTGGTGTCTTGTCGAAACGATTTCAGAATATACATCAACAGAAATATACTAGCACCAACTATTAGGGAAGTGAGTATCACAGGATTCATGAACAATTCCGTAGTTTCCATTTTTATTGCCAAATGTATCACTTTGATAGGAGATTGAGTTCCCAAACTTCACGAAACGCAACTCAATTATCTCACAAACACTAACTGCTATATATATTATCTATGCTAAACTAATCTGCATCTGCAGAATGCACCGTGCAGTCCGTGCACCACAGACTAACAGTTCTAATCTAACCTAACCGACGTGACGCTAGCTGCCTAAGCTGAGTGACTAAATTTCCGATTCCGAACATTTCCGAACAACCAGTGGCGTATTCCCCATCCTTGGTATTCCCCTCCTTTTCCGAGCAGACAAAGGGATATGAAGTTTCCGACTCGAATGAAAACCAGGGACCCGGACCGGAACCGTTATGAACCGAAAACCGGAACGGAACCCAGATTATTTTGAGAACCGGAACCGTAACCGAACCCATTTTCAAACTTTCATTATTTAATGGTACCGAACCGGAACCCCTAAAAATAAAACGGTTTTTTCGGTTAATTTCGGTTCTCTCAACAAATTTCACAATTTCGTTCTGTGAAAAAATTTCTTTTTCGTTTCAAAGATCACAGAGTAACGAGTAACACGAGTAACCATTGTCTAACCACAGTCTTACCTCGTCTAACCACTAATCTTTGATATGTATATATATATATATACCGGGTGTCCCAATAAGGTCGGCTAGCGGCTGTATCTCGAGAACCATTCGACATATTGATTTCGGAAAAAAATAATCCTAACCAAAGTGACCTCAAGAAATTCATGGAAATTGTTTTCCACTCTCAAATCCTACCGCTAGATGGCGTAATTTGAAATCGAAATTGAAAAACGGTTATTTCTTCAAAAAGTCCCGCATGAAGGTGGGTAATGTGAAATTGTTTTGGACTCTTCTAATGATACTCTATAAATTACCTATTTGACATTTTGACCTATCTCTCGAAATGAGGGGTGGGGGAAGGGTGGAACCTTATAGCAGATAAAGTTCGATAACTCTCGACTACGTCATCTGATTTCATCAATGATCTTGGTCTCGTTTTGGAGCTATTGAATGGAGGAATCATAATATGCAATGAATCTTGAGTTTATATCCGAGAATTGACCGCCAGATGGCGTTCTTCTACCGCTCAAGCAATTTACACAAATATCTACGGAGAATTAAATGGGATGCTATATTTATTATCACGCTATTCTATTACTCATGAAATAATCCAAAAAATAGCACAAACTGGACGTCGCTATCGTTTCTCGAACATGAGTTATCAACGAAAATGTTGTTTTAGGAACTCATTTTCAATATTCATCAATAAGCAAGTATGCCGTGGAAAACGGAAAAATGAAATACACAATGTTTATCTGTCATAAGTGATTGATTTTAGCTTTATGCCTATATGTATCTGAAATTTGGAAAATATGTCGTATAATGTTGTTGAAGCATATGATATGTTGGCCAGTGTTCTTTCAAAGTATGGAAAATGCAGTTATTGCTTCGCGGGAGTACGCTGAGAGATATCCTCGGAGACGACATTTCTCGAGAAGGGTTTTCATGCGTTTAGCAAGACGTTTGCGAGAAAGTGGACAAGTGATGCCGATACAAGCCAGGAACAGGAATCGCATATCTCGAAATGAGGATAATATTGTGAATGTGCTCGCTTACGTTGAAGCTCATCCTCATCACAGTATCAGGGATATAGAAAGAGATATGAATATTCCTCGATCTACTGTTCAGAGGATTCTCAAGAGAGAAAGATTACATGCATATCATGTTGAACTTCACCAGGCGCTCAAACCACTCGATTTTGACCGAAGATTGGATTTCTGCTACTGGATGCTTCAAATGACCAGAGAGAATCAACATTTTTTGAATCAAATCTTATGGACAGATGAGGCTACATTCACAAGTAGAGGTCAAGTTAACTTGCATAATATGCATTATTGGTCGGCCAATAATCCCCATTGGATGATGGAAATTGATCATCAAAATCATTTTAGCGTAAATGTGTGGTGCGGCATAATTGAAGGTAAAATTATTATCTCTATATTTGAAGTAACTTTCAATGGGGCGAGATATTTAGAATTTTTGAGGAATCACTTACCAGTTCTCTTGGAAGAGGTAACTCTAGAAACTCGTGCAAACATGTGGTTTCAACACGATGGTTGCCCTTCCCATTATGCTGCCATCGTCAGGGAATACTTAAATATTCAGTTACCCAATAAATGGATAGGAAGAGGTAGTTTATTTCCTTGGCCACCCAGATCCCCTGATTTGACTGTTCTTGACTTTTATTTATGGGGGAGACTTAAAGATATTGTCTACCAGACCCGGCCAACCACAAAGGAAGACATGATTCTCAGAATCCGAAATGCCATTACATCTATTTCTGTGGCAGAAATCGAAGCTGCTGTAGATGGAACAAGGCGAAGACTTCAAAGATGTATTGACAATGATGGGGGTCACTTTGACCATTTGCTAGATTAAAAGTTGATTTTTATCATTTCGTTTCTCACGGCATACTTGCTTATTGATTAATATTAAAAATTAGTTCCTAAAACAACATTTTTATTGATAACTCATGTTTGAGAAACGATAGCGACGTCTAGTTTGTGCTATTTTTTGGGTTATTTTATGAGTAATACAATAGCGTGATAACAAATATAGCATCCCATTTAATTCTCCGTAGATATTTGTGTAAATTGCTTGAGCGGTAGAAGAACGCCATCTGGCGGTCAATTCTCGGATATAAACTCAAGTTTCATTGCATATTATGATTCCTCCATTCAATAGCTCCAAAACGAGACCAAGATCATCGAAATCAGATGACGTAGTCGAGAGTTATCGAACTTTATCTGCTATAAGGTTCCACCCTTCCCCCACCCCTCATTTCGAGAGATAGGTCAAAATGTCAAATAGGTAAATAGTATAAGTATCATTAGAAGAATCCAAAACAATTTCACATTACCCACCTTCATGCGGGACTTTTTGAAGAAATAACCGTTTTTCAATTCCGATTTCAAATTACGCCATCTAGCGGTAGGATTTGAGAGTGGAAAACAATATCCATGAATTTCTTGAGGTCACTTTTGTTAGGATTATTTTTTTCCGAAATCAATATATGTCGAATATGGTTCTCGAGATACAGCCGCTAGCCGACCTTAATTATTGGGACACCCGGTATATAGTAGAGAAAGATAGTGTGTTTGAACACATAGACAAAGGTTTATATACAGGGCTATTCAAATTCGAGTCGATGCATGGGGATTTCGATAACGGAAAGAGATAGAGGGTTGGTTGAATGGGGGCAAAGTAGCGTATTTCAGAGGTTAATTATATGGAGAAAAAATCTGAGCGTTATCGAAATCCCCATGCATAGACTCGAATTTGAATAGCCCTGTATATAAAAGAATAAAGAAATTATATTCTGAGAACCTTTACTGAACCGGAACCGAAATTAAATTCTGGACCCGAACCCGAACCTAAATTTTCAATTTCCTTTGGACCCGAACCGGAACCGATATCTCGTATGTTCAAGATAATGAAATTCGTGTTTTTCAGGTCAAAATACGTGAGTACCAACAAAAATTTCCATCAAAATATAGATCGCATGATAAGTGCAAAATTACCATATATTTACTTTTCCCAGAGAATAAAGAAACTGACCTATTATTTGTTTTTATTTCTCAAACATTTATTTTTTGAGTTGAATATGATTATTATAGCTTTACAAGTGAATTCACACTCTCTTCCACTGCTTCTCTATCCTGCTGCCCAAAAAGCTCTGAGTTGGAATATAATTATATCAGCTTTGCAAGTTAATTCACACACTTCCACCGCTGCACTATCCTTTTGTGGGTGCTGCCTAAAAGCTGATGTTTGTAAATACAAACTATACAGTATGCTATGACCAGCTTCGAACACTTTTTCTCTTTCTATTGAGGGTCTCTTCTGATATCCAATTTACTGAAGATAACTTACATCAATTTTGTACACAAAGATCGAACCATACAAATACATAAGTGGATAATTGACTTAGTAGAGGTGATATTGAAGAGCCTATAAAAACATTATAAACTCATAAATCTCATGTAAGATACCTGTTTTGGGTTCTATTGATGACAAACAATCAATAACACCCTATTGAATATTTTGAATTGGTGATTCCTTTCCTAAAATGTGAATTAAAAATTTACATATTATCATTGAAAACATATACGAAATGTTTGTTGTTCACCTCTATTCCGAAATTTGACATTTCTAGAGCGCCATCTATTGGTTCGTGATTTTCCACAATAGTCAACGTATCTGATGCAACCTCCTGGAATTTTTTAATGTCGGTGGACATATATAACGCCTCCAAGATAAACTAACGGGCACAAGAATTGTAACGTAACAATGTATCCTGGTTACTTTTAAGTAACGTTATTACCATTTCGAGGTTATGCAAAGTTGGGGCCATTTGATTTCCTGAACATTCCCAATTTTTCGCAAATTTGTGCACACTATTTCTCCGAACAAGATCGGCTGTGGGGCCATGTTCTGGATTGTTCACAACCAGGGTAGAATGGCTTTTGAGGTGGTAAGTCTTGAAGAGCCCACGGCCTATATTAGAGTGGAGCGAGGGTTTTCCTCTCATGTGCGCTTTCGCTACCAGTCCGATATTAATATTATTATTTATCTCTAGGATAATTTTTCATCTCTGTATAGACCTCATAAAGAAATGATAATATTGCGTCTCACCATTCAACTATGTCGTGAAGCTCACACTTAGTACGATATATTAATCTTTCAAACTATCAGGGAAAATAAGAATCCAAGTTTTGGCTTCAGATAGAACATAGATATTTTTGAAATTTGAAAATGTTAATTTCAGGATTGAGACCTCAAAGTCAAAGAACTGGAATGTATAATTATCGAAGTTTGACATCAACTAATAAAAATTAAAAACAATTCCTATTCTACAAAATTCAATACATCAGTTTTCCTTTATTAAATCACCTGGTTACAAAAAATATCGAGGATATAGTATAATACAGTATATTTTAACTAGGCAAACGATAAGATGAATCAATAAGATAGAAATACACGTTCGTTAGACTGTGTCTGTTTATCAGCTGATCCAAACCAATCTCGTACATGTCTTCTCGTCGATTTCAGTCAGAATTTTGAGTAAGAGGTGGATATTCTTGATCATCTGTGAACTGAAATGAGTCTTTTGGGGGAGATTCTATTGCGGCGGCCATTTCCCGAAGCTTTTCCGATTCTAAACAAGATAAAATTTTATATTAGTATCTGGAACTTTCACGGAAGTGTTCTAAAAAATAAAAAATGACTGTACGAAAAAATCAATCACAATGTCTTTATGTTTCATCTATAACGCGCAGTGACTCAACTCAAGAGGACCAAAGAGCGAAATCATTGTCAAAGCTTAATGATATTTCAAGCTACGCGATAAATAGCTTTATCTAATTGAAAATATCAATCACAATTTGAATTTAGTGCATGCAACGATTAACACGGTGAATGCTGAATATTGATAACGTAGTGGTGAAATATGAAAACCATTTCAGCTATCATAATGCGCGGGCTATTGTTGTTTTTTTAATTGTCACAAAATGAACTGCGTGTTCTAGTTATGAGTTTTGAACTCAGAGTTTGCACTTCGAAAGCTTAAAATATAAAATAGTGCGTATGATCACAGATAAGACTATAGTATCAAAATAAATTGCTAAATGTACTTATTACATGAAAATGTAGTGTTCCGTATTGATCGAATGTATATTATTTTCTAAAGCTTTTTCTGAAAATGTGGAATGGAGTTAACAACAACGTTATGTTCTGTATGAATATTGCACTCTTCAAAATCTGAGGGTTTTGAAGTTTTTACCTTTCAAAAAAATATGATGGATATAAAGACACCACGTTACAATGTACAATTACTACCGATACACTATATACTAGTTATGGAAAATAGATGAAAATATTTTCTATTGTAAATTATCATTTCAACGTTTTTTGCCCAAAATTTTCATGACAAAATCGAGTCGAGTGAGAGTACCGTTATATTGTCAAGCCCCCACCACTCCACTATTGTGCTCCACCCACCTATTCAGTTACAATCAATCAGGGGCATTCATTTACTACGGTCGAGCGTGGCGGCAGGATTCAAACAGAGAAGCAAGGCAAAGCGAATGGGTGTGACAGAGATGAAGAATATTTGCTAAGCTTTTCGAGATGTCTCTTAGTGATAAGCGCATATCTTACTACCATACCAAGTGTTTCAATATATACACTATTTCTGTACTCAGAGTAGTGATATGGATCGCTCGCGGTTATTCACAAAACACAATTTGAATTGGATGAGTATTCGAGGATCGTGAGGGAAATTTTATACTGACTTTTTGTCATACTAGACGCGATCAACGTGAACTACTCTTTTTCAAGACTTCTTTTCTTTATATACAGGGTGGATCACGACTAGCGCGACGGAAATTTATAGCAAAAGGGCAAAACTTTTGAAGTTGTATTTTGATAAAGGCCACATTTTGAAATTATTTTGAAATATACTGGATGTCCCAGATATGTAGTTGTGGCATATCAAAGTTATGTTTTTTCTAATGGAACCCCTGCATTCTATTGTAGTTTCATATTCTAACTGGAAAGCTGATTTCAACGATTTATCTGAAAATTCGAGATGATTCAAATTTAAGAAACTTTTTATGGGGAAACTATTCATTATTGGTCAAAAAGGCTTACATGTCCTTATTTTGACTATCTACAATCAACAATCTACTGATTGAAACAAATACAGGGTGGTTCAAAATTCAGAATTATAAGCCACCCTGTATTTGTTTCAATCAAATATCAATCGATAGTGGATAAAAAGTTAAGATAGGGACATAAAAGCCGTTTCAACCAATTATAAATAGTTTCGACAAAAAGTTGAAAAATCTCGATTTTTCACACCCTATATCTCTGTAATCGTTCGATATAGACCTCAAGTATGATAGATCGATGAACTCAGCTTTCCAGGGAGAATTTCAAAATGCAACCCTATATCTCTGTAATCGTTCGATATAGACCCCAATTAAGATAGATCGATGAACTCAGCTTTCCAGGGAAAATCTGAAAATGCAATAAAATATAGGGTGTTCTATAAAAAAAACATAACTTTGATATGTTACAGCTTTTTGGGACATCCTGTATATTTCAAAATAATTTCAAATTGTGGCCTTCACCAATATAAAAACTACTGAAGTTGAGTTTTGCCGTTTCGCCATAAATCTCCGTCGCGCTAATCGTGAGCCACCCTGTATAAGATATAACTCATCTATAATTAAGAAACTCAAATAATATAATGAGGAATAGAAAAAAACCTAACCGGCGGAAAACGAACATTCTTCCCGCCAAAATCCTTGTATTTTTTGTTAAGGATTGTTGGACGGCAAGGGACTGAGTTTGACGCAAGGTAGTTGCAAAGATCCTTGCGTTGTACGCAATGTTATATAGTTTTGTTATCCTTCCTAACCACTATTGGAGTGGGTTTGACTCTTGATGCCACTTTGATCGTTGTTGCAAAGGGTGCAGGTATTCCGCATGCCACCGATTCCATACATCTTGATGTACTCTTTGTATAAATCGCCCACGATTGGAACGGTTTATGTTTAGGGTGGTGAAGTCAAAGTCCGATGAAGATGTTTAGCAACCCTGCTTCATTCAAGTTGGCTTGTACAAGGTCGTTACAATATTACTTCTTCTACTGTGTTCGTGAATATTTAAGCAGGAGGAAGAGTGATGGGTGTAAACATAAAACCCACAGAGAACAAATATACATTTATCCTATGAATGAAAGACAGGCAGAGTTGGTAAATATAATTAGAAATTCTCACATGTTTGGTTAGATGATTTCCTGAACTATACAGATATTTCGAGTATTGAATTGAATCCCGGCACAACAAGATGACTTTTATTAACTGGACAAAACCAAACTGTCCGATGGCAATCTATCTTTCACTTTTCTACAATTTTACATTCAATTGTTGGAAGCTATTACTCTTAGTCGGGGTTCATGTCGATTTTGCCGAATGTAAACCATTCTAAAAGCACCCCGAAATTTTGCCCTTGTTAAAATTTGAATAACTTTTTTCTGCTTGGAACAATTTGCATTCTGTTTGCACTGGTCGCTAGCTCAGTCCTTCAGCTATAATCTCGTACTTCTTCGATACATGAGGTTTTTCCATAAAATTGTTATAGGACGTTAATTGAAACTGTGCAAAATTTCGGAATTCTCAAAATGACAGCAGAGGCATAAAGAATGATTGAGCCATCATCAGAATTGTCTTCTTATCTCTTCTGTTTACAGAGTGATCTCAAAAAATCTATTTTTTGGTTTTGCAGTCATAACTTCTTTCCTATTTTCCGGTTTTCAAAATCTCAGAATCATTATGAAGTTAAAGCGTTAAATGAGGAGACATGAAGATCAGAATTGATTCAAGATGAACAATAAAGATCAAGGGATTCTGCGAAGGTGACCCAAATCTAAAACTCCCTCGAAATCCCGATTTAGAAAAAAATATATCCAAAACGTTGTTTGATTGAAACGAAAATATCACCACCAAAAAGGCTAAAAGAATTTCTCACCCCCTCCCTCCTAAAATTTTTTTGGGCCAAATTTTTGCTAGCTTAGCGGTTAGGTATATGAATGGGATGCTCTCACGTGAAATAATATTCATAATACGTGCAAACTAATTAACTCTAGATTTGTCGAAAAATGAAGCGATGAAAATTATCTCCTACATCCGAACATGCAGTCACTACTACCTACTTCAGTATCCATTAAATACAATTTTCACAATTTTACTTTAGTTTCTTCATTTGTTCATAATTCGATTTGCCAATAAATGAATATATTCTTAATGAAATCATCTTGTTATGGATAATTCTGATGTTTTGAACAGGTTTATACTCTCTTAAATCTATTTCTGTATTGCCTGTCTTTCATTAACCGTATTTATTTCTTCCGCTCATGTATATGGTATAAGTGATATAATAACTATCAACAGAAATAAAACTTACCGAAAAATCAAGAATAAAAAAATTGAACCACCATAATGATACTATTCCTATCTTTAAACTAGTTAGACGACTTTTTGCATTTACATGTTTTTTAGTTTTCTTATATTTTTAAGCTTGTACATAACACTGATATGCGGTTTTTATCAGTAAACTTCGGCTAACTAGTAAGAAATTGGAATCTCCTATTATTTCCCAAAAATAGCTTTTCTTCCAGTGAGACCCAAGTCATTGATATTAAGGCTTTATCATAAAAGAAATTGTACTTATCCTGAATGACAACTTTCATCGATGAAAGTTTCAGAAGTATGTTGCAATTGCAATCATGATGTTTATATCGAGACGGTCACTATAGATTATAAGTATTTCAATTCAATTGTACTGCCACATAATTACCATTTGTTTTACGTTAACGATGCAAAAATATAATGTTTTACTGCAACGAATGAGTAGCAGACAATCAAACGAAAATAAGCGACAATGCTAACTTTTGTTATTACATTCAGAAGGTATAATGTAAGTTGAAATTTATACTGACCAGTACCTGACATTTGACCCATGGGATTGCCTTTGACGATGCCAGCGTAGCTACCTAGTATGCCTTGCAAGGAACAAAGAAAATAAAAATGAGGGATTTAGGACATAGCTCACTACAGGAATGCTTCGGGATGTTAGATAAATTTCGGAAACTGCACGTAGCTCAAATTAGAATGTATCACAATTCGAAAAAAAATCACAAGCTATGTTTCTGAGAATATTCACTTGATTCATTCAATGATCACGATTGAAAGTACCTTGCTCTTGAGAAATCACTTTATTCGAAATCAACTTTACATGTTTCGGTATATTTCTGTCGATATTTCTATGTTTACGGGATGAGAGCGTAATTTGAATTAATACATTAAATAAAATTAAAATTCTACCTATTATGCATTCAAAATTTTTTCATATAAATTGGAATTATAGATATAACATTCGTGATATAATAATACAAAATTATTTATTGAGAAAAGCTCCACTCTGCCAATAAATTTGAAATCTTCATCAAAAACTTTCCTGAATTCTGAACAGTAGGTACTCAACATTTCATTGTACTGCAATATTCGATACACAACCAACAATACTTTTTTACTCAGTTAACACAAGCATCTCTGAGATTTCAAATTCATGTCAGTCGATGTATCAAAGAAAATCGAAATTACACATCACCAGGGGATTCCTAATGTGAATTAATAGTTCGAAGTGTTTTTAACCGCCAACTTAGTTGCAAAGCAACCCTCGTAAGTCTAGAACTATTAGCAAGGATGACGTTATTGTTCACATTGTTCATATCATTTTGTCTGTTTTGAGACCAATATGGAGGTGAATTTGTGAAGCTTTCAATTTATTTTTGACCCAAAAATGTTGAGAATCTAATTGAATATTTCTGATACCTCATAGAAATTCATTTCTGAAATTGAAATGACATTATTTTTATACGTAATTTCGACTTAGTATGAATCTGCCACTTTCATGTATATTCGGGCATTCAAATTAAATAGTTCAGATTGGTATAGAATAGATAGATAGATAGATAGATAGATAGATAGATAGATAGATAGATAGATAGATAGATAGATAGATAGATAGATAGATAGATAGATAGATAGATAGATAGATAGATAGATAGATATATAGATAGATAGATAGATAGATAGATAGATAGATAGATAGATAGATAGATAGATAGATAGATAGATAGATAGATAGATAGATAGATAGATAGATAGATAGATAGATAGATAGATAGATAGATAGATAGATAGATAGATAGATAGATAGATAGATAGATAGATAGATAGATAGATAGATAGATAGATAGATAGATAGATAGATAGATAGATAGATAGATAGATAGATAGATAGATAGATAGATAGATAGATAGATAGATAGATAGATAGATAGATAGATAGATAGATAGATAGATAGATAGATAGATAGATAGATAGATAGATAGATAGATAGATAGATAGATAGATAGATAGATAGATAGATAGATAGATAGATAGATAGATAGATAGATAGATAGATAGATAGATAGATAGATAGATAGATAGATAGATAGATAGATAGATAGATAGATAGATAGATAGATAGATAGATAGATAGATAGATAGATAGATAGATAGATAGATAGATAGATAGATAGATAGATAGATAGATAGATAGATAGATAGATAGATAGATAGATAGATAGATAGATAGATAGATAGATAGATAGATAGATAGATAGAAATGCACTTCCACTGAAGTAATGCGAGAGCGGTTCCAGTGGAAGATGCGGATGGAGAAGAGGTTTTAGTCGGTAAGAATCCGACATTCTGGAAAGACCAGAATCTCATGCAAGATTTCCTCTTCTCGAAAAAAAAAAAAAAAAAAAAAAAAAAAAAAAAAAAAAAAATAGATAGATAGATAGATAGATAGATAGATAGATAGATAGATAGATAGATAGATAGATAGATAGATAGATAGATAGATAGATAGATAGATAGATAGATGCCGGGCTAAAAATAATCAGAAATGTCAGCATACGCCCAAATAAGTCCTGTAGAGGACTTTGTATTCAAGTTTACTCTGTATATGTATATAGATAAATAGTTTGTCCGCGTTCTGAAAAATATTTTCTTTGTGTCAGAAAAGTTACAGATACGCCCGTCTTGTTGAAGTGGTAATATTCCCCGGAAAGTTAGATTTGACACTGGTAGTACGCACAGGTTAGGTGAATACAATTTGTTAATATAAATTTCGATTCTCTCGTGCCTGTGCCAGTCAGTAACGGAATATCTAAGCCTCAAGCTGTTTTCCTCAATGTTAAGTGATAATTTTCAATGAAAACTATCAACAATTTATTGTTTACTTGCTTAAATGTTCCAACCTTAGTAGCCGGTAGTCAGACTCAAAAGGATAATCATTTAATATAATTTTGGGTTCTTCGATCTGACCCCTGGCTTTTCGTATCTCCATCTGTAGCTACCCTGGGTACTTCTCCGGAAACACCTCTATCGTGGGGAGAAGTTTGTGGAGCATACCACAGAAAAAACTGGCGCCCAATATATTTTTCACTTGCGACCAGAATTGTTTACACTTAATTTTTTAAATAAATGGGGGGGTGTCGTAAGTAAAACTGTTGAAAAAAAAAACATCACATTGTAATAAATAAACTGTCGCAATTTTTAATGTTCAAGCAATACACGAAATACTTTGTTTCCCATGTATCAGTTTTATAGGGAAGTGTGCATTTTGAAAGTATTTTTAACCATTATCTTAGTTATCATGCCAACCCTCAGAAACTTACTGGAAACTTGTACGAGTTAGGAGTTCACATTCCTTTATTTCTGAATAGAGAAGTACTTCAAAGTGACCAATGAATGATTCATTTCATCAGATCAGTTATTGGTTGATTTTTTTTATTGACTTCGGAAATGAAATTTATCGAAACCAAATCGAGGAGGTTAATAACATAGGATAAACTGAATAGGTAGGTACCTATGTAGGCATTTATATGAGCGAGAAAATTATATCCTAATCTTCTCGCATTTTGCAATGCCGTTAATATAGCAAGACATGAAAACTTACTCATAAATATCATTATAGGTTTTCCTTTCGTGCAGTTAATAAATAAAAAAATCACTACAATTATTTTTTCAGACACATTTCGAACCCTACCTCCTTCGATGATTTTTGGTGATGAACTCTTAGGTCCATTGATATTTTCAGAAGACTCTCCTGCGTCTTCAGGAGCATCACCTAATTGATGCTGTTTGAGCAACATCAAATCCCCACCTTCATTTGTATCGATGTTGTATACATATAGCACGCCATCTTCCGTTGCAATGAGGAGACGTAACTCTTGCTGAATTCTACGAGTTCAAAGAAATTTGTATTTGAAAAGGGTTCTACAACACCTCTACTACTACAGTGTGAAAATTTTGAGCGGATCTATGTATTATTTCTCACAGTCAACTGTTAAGATTTCTGATTGTTATGGCAGAAACAGTAACACGATCACTGTCTGGTGCTCCTTTCACCAGGTTTATTTCTGTATTTCTAAATACTCTTCTATTTTTTCCTTTTTCGGTGTAAATAGGAGTATATTTTTGATTATCGTGAATTTATTCTTTAAAAATTGGCCTTGCTAATGATAGATCATTACAAACCTCCATGCACGTTGCCACAAAGTTACGTTAAAAATAATTTTGACATATTCTTGATCTGCGAGACCTGGTTGAAAAGTTTCACTGATAATTGTTTTTCGAATTCTCGAAACTATTTAGAGCCGACAGAAATCGTAATGGTTGAGGCTATGCATTTATATTGAAAATAAATTACACAGCGAGATAATGATTGGCAGGAAGGATTGTAGTTGGAAACAATTGTAGATAGAGGTCAGCCTAAATAGAAACTCGGCAGTACTTGTAGACTACGATGACTAAAATGTTCGTGATGATAATGAATACCGGGCCTATCCAAATATTACTATGATCGAGGGCTGTTACGGAAGATTGTTAGATTCGCTTTGTATACTATACTTTTGATTTTATGGAAGGGTAATTCATTGACAACATTGTGACTTTTCGAGCCGGATAAGTCCAGCACTAGGTGTTTATAAAAAGAATTCGCAAAATAGTTCAGATGTCTTCACCAAAATTGGTGCTTCGAGATAAACCAGGATTGGACACAAATTTGAAAACTGTTGGCGATAAGGATTCATTAAACAACATTAATTGTGCTCCATATGGAGAAGAAGCTAAAGGCAGATCCGCGAGAAGACACATTTCATCGATTTCTGGATTTGAATTTTGCAAAAATTCCACAGAATATGATCAGTACTGTGAATTGTTGCGTAAATCACTCAGCATTTTCAGTTTGGAACAATTGTTTGTTGAGAAGTAATTGAGGCTGAGTCCACATATATCGGAAAGGAACCACCCTACAACCCAGTCATATCAGGTACCATCAAACCGGAATACCAAGTTCTTCAGTTGAGAAATCAGTAACATGTAAAGTGCAATGTTCTTTTGAAAATAGTTACTTTCATTTATAATCATTGTGAGCCTTCAGCTTCGTTTCTTAACCTTCATTTACAAGTTCAAGCCTTCAGCTTTTCCAGTAGTTTGTAAAGCATTCAGCTAAATTTTAAGACTTCAGCTTTTGTAATTTCTTAAGGAAATAAATTGTTAAATTGTTTTCATCTTTATATCTTTTCTTTCTTTCCATACAAGCAAGGTGGTATAAAATATCTTCATCTAATTGACTTTTGCCTTTTGCAAGTCTGGCGCCCAAATTTTCTAACAGCAAATTTTCCTATTAACACCTAATAGAATTCCGCAACTTCTTGCAGCTTTGTAATCCAAAGAGCAAAGAAGGTTTTAGTTTAAAGTGAAAAACCCTATATATACTTATAGACAAGGAACTTGTCTGAATGTTGAGCTGAACTGAAATTGATTTTCGAAAAAATATAAATAGTCGTGCTTACAGCAAATACTTACGTTGCTATAGTTATGACATTCTTGACTCCATATATTGGCAAATGTGCGGTAGCTAAAGCTCTTCCTTGGGTGAAAACATCAGTAACTTGAGTAGGTAGATATGTGGATAAATAACCCATCCAACTGGATTCCTCAACACTTCCACGTGGACTGAAAAAAATATGTAATGAAATATGTGAAATCAGGTGAATTTATAAGAACACAATCAACTTTTTCCTCTACCTACAAGAAAATCATTCCTGTCTCTAAAACACGCAGTGATATATTTTCTTGAATTTGAATGTTTGACAATCTACACGGTGCGTTTGCATTAAAGACTGCGATAAGGAAAAGGGCATATATCACTGCTCCGTGAAACATCAATACGATACTAATGCTGGATATTTTTTCATGCAATGAAACAAATGAAGTTGCTACGAATATTATGAGTTTTCCTCACGCAGTCAAAAGATAACAGAAAAAGGCCAAATAAACATTTTTCATTTTGATTGATACAACTGCAAATACATAACTACTGGTATCACTATTCTCAATTCTTGAAAAATATCAATAATGATAAATATGAGCATACAGAATTCAGAGGATCTATACTATCATCTCATATCACAGTCACTTGAATCGTAAAATTCGAAATTATCCGTTTTACCCGAGGATATCTTTTAGATCCTGTAGAATAAATTATTGCAATCTCAAAATGCATTCATGAACCTGGTTCCATTTAACTCATTACATCATTTTCATACTCATTTACTATATCAGTAGAGCAGCTATCAGAGCCTCACTAATGTTAGAGTCATACTGGAATGCTGTGATGTCACTACAATGCCGCTCAGTTCTGATGAAGTCATAGAGAGGGCGGAAAGGAACCACGCCGCGTCATGAAGTACTGACATCATAACCAACAATTATTTATTTTATTCTCTTCCTATTTTCTTCCTGCCACTGGCGTTTATATACTCTGCCACAGGCACATGACATCTGTTATGAAATATTCAACAACCGCATTTTTACGTCTAGATTTACACGCGCACGCGCAATAAAAAAAGTTTTTGCATACTCTGCACTCCATTCCATCAACTTGATCATCGAGATCTTATATGAGGAAATACGTTCTTCGGCAGCAATGCGTTTCAATTTTACAGTTTCTCGACTTGAATAAAACGTCAACAGATGATTCATGAGAATATAATGATGTCTCAGCCTTACTCGCAAACGTAACAGGGCACGAAAGTATCAACCAATTTTGAGAAAAACCGAATGAGTTTGGCAATGGCGCAAACAGGTCATCATGAAGTTTATATCTTCCAAATATTGGAAGAGTTTGGTATGCAATGAACAAGATAGTGGTTCACAGCAATGCCAAAGTTGCTGTGAATCAATTTAGTTTGTTAAACTAGGAAGGTCCTAATTTTATTTCAGCAACGTCGTGCTTTCCAAATGATTCATGCATGTCTTCTCTCCTGAGTACAGTGCTTGTTCGTTGGTATGTCTATCAGAGCTTCTTTGAATTGATAATTTGTGCAACACATCAATTGGAGACCTGTTGGGTAACCTGTTTATTCTTCCGGCAATGAAGACTAGAAGAGGATAAATGCTTTTGTGTAGTTTGCCTAGAATTGTATGTTACTTTCATTCCCTTTATATGTTTTACGATTATCTCCTTCGACGGGGAGATTGTGACTATTTCAATAAGTGTAACGAAGTACTTTATCTCAGGAACTTATGGTCCTAGAAGTTTTGGGAAAAAATCCTTCAGAGGTAATCGCAAAAAAAATTGCTGGAAATATTTTTTAAATTAATACTTACACCGTCTGAGGGCGTAATTGCTTCGATCCTTCGATCGTATGAAAAGTTGAATATTTTCGAAAATTTTTGATAGATATCGTTTCATTTTAGGACGTAAAATAAAAGCGGGAGGGGATCCTAAACTTTTCGGACTGTAAATGTCTATAACACAAGTTTGACTCAACTAAATTTTGCTGACAAGATATGGTTCAAGAAGGAAGGGTATGGTGAAACAAAAGCATCTATGTCGTTCTGGTTCTTACTGCCCTGGCTAAAGGAAGTGTTTTATAAAGTTAACAGTTTTTTGAATTTATCTCGGAAATCGTAAATGGAACCGTATGATTATTTAATTAGATTCGGAAAGTAGATCATAATATGTTCAAACCGCATGGCGATATCTTCATTGGTTTAAAGGGTATGACTTGAAGAATATTTCATTAACGAATTTATTAAAGAAACAAAATCGGTAAAATAAAGAAATAGAAGATTCTATGCATGTTTAGAAACGGCGAAGAAACAATTTTAAATCATTAAAATTTTTTTAGATATCCCGTGACTGAATTATGAATATTGAAAGTTGAATGAATCACTAACCACGATCACTTTTCCAAGATCTCTATGATCAGCGTCGAATTTGAATAACCCTTTATGATTAGAGTAGAGATGATGCTCAAATATTTTTTAATCACATTTCCATCATAAAACTCCAGCATTCAAAGACATATGTAATACACCCTTGTACACGGTGATCATTTATAATGTCCCCCCCACTCAACTTTGTTATTCTTCACATTAGACAAAAATTATTTATCAGAAAGTTGTACAAGATGATGCAAGCTGTCTGCAGAATATATTGTAATTTATACAAGAGGATGAGAAATGCGTAACAAGTGAAAGTTATATTTTTTCAAATGGAGGGTATTCCATTAAAAAAAACGTAACTTTGACATATAACGCACTTCCGAAACGTCCTCTATAAATGAAAATATATTCTGCAAATAGCTTGCATCATCTTGTACAACTTTTTCATTTATAATTTTTGTCTGATGGAAAATAACAAAGTTGAGAGGGGGAACATTATATATGATCACCAGAAATTATGGAAATAATGGAAAAGTATCAATAGTATGAGTACTTAATTTTCATTTACCTTGGTTCCTTTTGTTCCTCCAGCTTGAAAATATGGACAGTCTCTGTATTACTACTGCATCCCAAGAACTGTCCGCAAAGACTGAAAGCTAAACATGATATAGCAACACAACGTTTGACGCCCCTTCTAAATTCGTATAACTTAGTAGCTTCAGTCACAGAAAACACCCTTATCACAGTCCCTTTTTCTGAAGCTGTAGCAATGCGGGTCCCATTTGGACTAAACCCCAACGCAGCTAACTGACTATCATGAGCATGTATCATCGTCTTGGCATGCTGAAAGTAATAACAGGTCAAAAATGAATTGTATACTGGGATGAACGATCATCGTAAGGGTCGGATGAGTGGTTGAGATACAATAAAAATTATAAATTATGGACAGTTAAAATCAAGCTTCTTTTATCCATAGATTGAAGGCTTCCTAGATGCACACCGTGAATAGCGGAATAACGTCCTGCTGGACGGCCGTCCTTATTCTAACCGTGGGTGGTACACTCACAATATTGCACAACAATATTTTGAAATGAGCTGGTAAAGTAAATATCAGAGAATAGGTATTTTTTATCACAGGAAAAAACCTCTTATAATTTTTGCGAGAGGTCCTAGTCAAATCGAGTGAGAACATCAAACTACTTGATCGCTTGAGCTTCACGAGTCGATTTTACATAGAAACATGCCACTGTTTAATCGCGTAATTTTAAAATGTAAATACATGGGAGAATCATAGATTGGAAATATATCCTTGAGCGCTTTGTTGCATACAAGTAGTTAGGCAGGTATACGAATTTTCTAGTAGACGGAAAATAGATCTCTAGATTATTATTTTGCAGCGATCCAAACATAATTAGCAGAAGAGTACGAACATTTGCAAGTATTTGCAGTTAATTATTTGTTGACCTAACCGATTGCTTGTAATAACCTCTTTTTCAAAAAGGGAGACCAATATATGTCTATTGTCAAAGGAATATGGGCTTGCGACTGAGCTACAGTGGGGACGAAATGGGATCAGATCTTACTCCAAAATTAGTTCTTTTGTGACATCAAGCGACGTGGTAGGCTCCAGGTTGGTTATCAGTCTATGATTCGAATACGGCAGGTTTCAGAAAGATTTAATCAGGTACACGCAAGTTCAGGAACTCAAAGGTACTTGGATTGGAATCTAACAGCTACAGTACAGGCAGGATATTCGATAGTACAGGAAATACCAGATCAGGTATATGTAGAAAATACTGAATATATTGTTACGAGTAGAACATTCAGTATATTCAAAATTGATATTTTATTGTTTGATAAATAATTATTTCATTGAGGATGATTGACATTGAACTCAACGTGCTAACTGAGGAACCCGTGCAAAAACGTGATCACAGGAATTTGTATTTTTTATTAATAGTGAATGTGAGGGTTCTGAAGTTCTTGTCTGGGGCTACTCGAGAAACCACATTATCATAATGTGAGTTAGTTTAAGGATCATCTTCATTTTGTATATTCATATTCAGATGATGTTGTTTTGCTTTCATAATATACTTTGAGATATAATTGTCAATATTTTTATATTGAATCGTCAATTTGTTGTTTGATATAAAATACACATCTTTACGAACGTGCCTCATTCGGAGTGTGTATTTTACAGTATTCAAAGTAAGAGTTGGGTCCAGTCACTCTCATCATCATAATGTCATCTCTGGAGTGCCCCAGGGCTCTGTCCTGAGACCAAAGCTATTCCTAACCTACGCATCAGATTAACATTCAATCCTGAAATCCGACCATGTCTTTTTCGCTGATGATAGTAAATTTTTCGGTAATCCACAAACCAGCTACGACGAACTACAGTCTGACCTATCTTCAGTGCAGAAATGGTGCGACACATGGAAAATTCCCCTTAATATAAACAAATGTTCTATACTACTTATCGGCACCAATAATCCAACATTTAATTATTTCTTTGGTAACAAGGTGATACCTGCAGTGAATAACCACATTGATCTTGGGGTTATTTTTAATAATAAGCTGACTGTATCGAACCAAGTGGCAGCTGTTTCCTGCAAGGCAAGGCTTCGATCACCCGGAGCCAAAACTCTTCAATCAACTCAATAAGATGTACGTTACTGTACCCGTTATTTTTGTACACATTTTCGATATAAAATATTACTTTTTTTGTGCAAAATAGGCTATGCCTCTGCCCTTGTTGAAATGAAATGAATAAATAAAATGTTCAACATATGATAGTTCCTTAGTAGAATTATTGTTTGAAGCCTATAGTATGCCAGAAACTGCAGCAATCACAAGGGCCGCGTAGGCTTTTAAAGTGTTGTGAAAAACAAAGTTGGAAAGAAATTTCAAAAAACTGGATTGGTGCTGGATAAATAAATACCCAATTTTGGGTGCATTACCGTATGCTAAAGTGAGGAATGTTATTGAAATCAAGTGTTCCAGTAAAATTGAAATCATGAATAACTATGTCAAAGATAATGGATGTTCAATCTGAATGAGCCTTTTATAATTATTTTTATATCCAATGGTATTGACTTTTGGAAGAAAGCTGTATTCCCCAAACTATTAAATACTTGATAGCATGTTTATACTTTTTTTATATTCTTATTATTTTCTTCCAGACAATATGAATAATAAGGGATGAGGGATTAATCCCTCGAAACATGTCCTTATGTAAGTCTGTTGACTTCATTAAACTACATTTTGGTGGGGTTAGACTGTAAGTTCTACCCTATTGGACCAATAATACTCACCTCTAAGAAATAGATCACCTACGTTGGATATAAATAAACCATGATATTATAATATACATATAATACACAACCTCAAAAATCTTTCGGTATGGTGTAACTCGGATTCGAAATAATGTTGCTCATTGTGTTGCCAGATTGAAATCACTAATTTCTTGGATGAATTGAAATATTCATGGAAAAATGGAATATTTGAGTAGTATCATATACTTCAAAGAAGAACTGCCCATGTAATAATTATCTTCGCGAACCGCGGGTTTTTTGTCGATGCTCGGAAAGGTTAGTGCCGTTTCAGATGAGGCGTTGGACGCGCCCTACGTCCTACGCTGGAACGTTAGTTGACATTATGTCAAATGTAACAATTCAGATAGGAACATGTGACAGCGGCGTGTGTGCGAGCGCGAATTTTAGCGTTATGGCATACCTCGGCCCTTGCGCCCGGCGATCTACGTCAGGCGTATGGGCATGGCGGTGATATGTGCTATTCACATGCTGCGACGCAGTCGCATGTTGGCAGGAATGCTGGTAAGCCACTTTAATTCAGACACAGTTGGTAGTCGCACACTAGTTAGAAACCCAGTTTCATATGTGGCCTTTCATTGAGGATGGCAACTTACGGCCGTATTCGCCGTATAATTTTTAGCTGAGCTTGACTTAAAGGTCGCTTTATAAGCATACAATTTCGTATTGTTAAGCGAGATCAGCTTAAAAGTATACGGCGAGTATTTTCGTTTGCTAGGTTAAAATCACACAAGCAGAACTCAAACGGATATTTTCGGTATTAATTTTATCGTAAGCTTTATCTTATATTTTATTCATTCTTTAAACGAAAACAAGATTTGACAAATGATGAACATAGTAAGTTTGAGTTCGTTATCATGAAAGTTTCATTTTGTAGCTCGGATCGAATTTCCAACGAAATTTCCGAATGAAGTTTTTCAATGAAACTAGTTTTGAGGATGGGTCCGAAGATACTCACCAGAATACGTAGTAATGGCAACAACGCCCAATGTGTACCGCGACGTGGTAATACTGCCTCATGTGAACACAAATGCGACGTTTTCCAAGGACGTAGGGATGGAGCGTCTTACGCCCCATCTGAAACGGCCCTTATATGTTCCGCATTTCGTTTCTGCGCTCTCCTAAGTTTCCGAAAATCGAATTGAAGCTGAAGAATATTTTGACCACGGATGATGACCCAATAATATAATTCAGTGAGAATGTTAAATTTCAGATCAGTTTTCTTGAAACTTCCTTATATATTCCAGGAAAAATGCAAATACCAAAATCCGTCAACATACTTCGTCGTCCACAAAATTCATTAACTCGTCTGTGCCAGTTCCTCTCTCTTGAGATATGTTTCTTCTTCCGAGCCATGTCGTTGGAGCAACCTGAGGGGCGTGTCATTTAAAAAACAATCGTACATAATTTATAATCTTGAATGGTAAAAAAAAGTTTTTTTGCCAACGCACAGCAAAAATAAACATACATGTTATGTCTTTGGTGAAAATGGTTATTTCCCATTGTGAACTGATTAATAGAAAATCTGTTTCGCGAATACAACACTTAAAAAAATAAAATTCGTGACAACAGATATCATTGAGAAATAAATGGAAAAATACATTACATTAGCAACATAGTGCTCAAAAATCAGATAAATAATCCTTATAAATGCTTTAAAAATATACCCTCATGCTTGCTTAATGTTTCTGACTTCCTAATTTTTTATGGATGTAGACCCTTAATAAAAAATTTATCCATTTCAAGATTTTTGTCTCGTCCATAGTTAACATTCCATAGGACAATGATATAAAATCTGAAGATATAATTCAGTTCCTACTCGAAACTATTGAACAAATAATATATTGAATATCTTAGCAACTCCAAGATATCCGATTATTGGTAATTCCGGCAACTGTGTACGGGACCAAAAGTGCTAACAATTTTAGCTGTGCGTTCAAGGCTTTTCTGAGTAGTACATCATCAGAATGGTGGAGGAGCTCAAATAATTTCTTTAGGAATGCTGAGTCAAATTTGATCGCACGAGAAAAATAAAAAATACGTATTTGATGAATTTTCACAAACTTTAACGCGGAATAAAAACCCAAATTTCGGAAACTTCCCCCTTAGATTTTTTAAAGAGTTTGAAAAAATCGACGCCTACTAAGAGCTGAGCGTTATTCATGAACTTTTTTGTTATTCACTCGAATTTATTTATTCTACTAATTTCTGAGTTATACCGGTTTATTGTGAACGTTTCTTGATCGACAAAAAATGCGATTACGGGTGATTTTAAAAAGAATGCTAAGAATGCTGAGTTTGCTCCTACTTTGTTCTGATCAGATTATTCCTTTTCACATTCATCTGTCTTGAGATATTCTGGAGAATGACTATGGAACCCAATTTCGTGAAAGGCTCGGAGGACAACCTTCCGCAAGTAGATTTCCCGATAAATCACGAATTTAAAGTAAAATTCTCCACTATGATATGAGTTAAGGTATGCAAGAATCACAGCATTTAAAATTTATGAAGCAGCTTCCGTATCGTATCGTTGAAGTGTTTACATCTTTGCTATCTCGAGAGTAAAAAGCAAGTGATAAGAACTTCGCTTATTTCAAAAATCATTCGCTGATGAATCTCATCCTATAACATCGATAGTTCTGTAGTGTTTGGTGTCATAATAACGTCCCAATTGTAAGTTGCATAATCCATAACCCTGCTTTAATTGACATTGGCACCACCAAGGACCCAATCTGCAAAAATATTGGTGTCTCCATCTATCCATCGATAGTTATACCAGTTATCTCACCAAGCAGAATCATGTCGGACGGCTGTAACATCTGCATGAAGAAGATTGACCGTACCAAAAAGGATACAGTCTCCTGTACCAAGTGTAACAGAAGATATCATCTGACCTGCCTTGAGCAAGAAGAATAGAGATTTTTCTCAAAATTGGTTGTGCCAGAACTGTACGAAGAAATCTACAACTGCTATAACGAAAGCTGACTATCTGAAATAAGAGACATAAAACAGTCCCAAAAGCAACTACGCGATGAGATCAACAACAAATATGATCTACTGAGCGTCGAAATAACAAACTGAAATAAAACGTTGACGAATCATGCGGCTTTGATTGCAGAAAACTCTAGCGCTATAGATGGTGTTCTGCAAAATCAGACCGCCATGCGGCTTGCTGTCGACGATTCACATGAGAAATCTTGAAACAATTTAAGAAAAACTCAGAACTCCCGATCAATTCACAGTTGCAGCCAAAAACACATTCACTCTCGGGATACGAACTGAAAGAAAGATTATCCCGTGCTAACAATATCATAATCTATGATCATAATGTAATACCGCAAACAAGTAGTTATCTACCTTTAGCAGAGGACTGCAATGTTTATTTCCCTTATTTTACTCTGAAATGTACTAATACTACTATAATTAAAAAATAAACATTATTATTATGGGCTTGCAAAAATAAACGACATGGCTTCTGTAAAAGTAACAGCAGCACCGGTATAACTCTTGCGAGTGGGACGAATCAAAGAAAACAAACATCGACCTCTGAAAATCATTTTCAATTCTACCAAAATTGTAAGCATGATGATGTGGAATAAAAAGAATCTCACATCCACCAAATTCATGAACCTTCGTCTGGACAATGATAAAGCTTGATGAATTGCGGAATGAGTTAAAAGTTCGTATATCGAAGGGCGAAGGCGACCTCACTATAAAATATATTGATGGGACCCCATCAATAATCAAAGCTCCAAAAAACTGAAAAGATATTCAATTTCCAATTTGTCCTTCGCTTATACTAATATAGCCTCTGTCTCCGCTAAATATAGAGAACTCACTTTATTCGCCACACATGATTCGCCAGACTGTATCGCCCTCACTGAAACCTGGCTCCAAGAATTGACCTGATTCTATAATAAATCTGAGCGGATACCAAGTCTACAGACAGGATCGACAAAATCGGAGAGGGGGTTGAGTCCTAATATACCTCAAATAATCTGCATTCGCGGAGTTCTCTATAATCAAATCCCACCATGATATTCCAGAAATAGAAAATATTTGGCTCAATATAACATCAAAGAATTTTTTCTTTACCCCAGGTTGAGTATACAGACAACCATCATCCTCTCTCAATTCCGACTTGGCAATGATCGAAACTATTGAGAGAATCAGCCACTCCTCGATCAACCTGGTCTTGTTTGGTGATTTCAACTATCCCTCGTTGAAATGGCCACTGATTGGAGTTCCCGATTCACAAGAGAGCAGTTCCCTATTTGCAGAAATGTTGTTGAACTGTAGTTTATAACAGCTGGATCAATTCACCTACACGGTTCAGACTCAACCAAATTCCATCACTTATAGATCTATTGATAACAAATGATTCTGACTTGCTCCACACTATTTCGACTGGTTCTCCAATCGGTCGCTCCGACCATGTCACCGTAACTTGTAATTTACAAATCATCAATGAACAAAAATCTCGAAACACAATTGTGATGCGAAATAGAATCGACCACAAGAAACTATCAGCTGCATTAAATGCACTGAGATGGTAAGACCTCTTCGCGTGTATCAATGTAGACAGCAAGTGGAAGTTCTTCGCCAACTCGATGCGATAGAGTGCTGCTCCTATGAAACACACAAGAAAGTAAACAGTGATAAACCATGGATTGATGCCGCCCTCATTCACTGCTCCTATGAGATGAGAAAACTTTGGTTGAGGTACAAGGCTTCAAATAGCCACACTGATTTTGCGGCCTACCGCTCTTTTTCCAACGACCTCTCGCGATTTGAGGAATGACAAGCGAAACTATGAATCAAATCTTGTAAGCAAGGGAACTAAATTTATCTATAAATACACTAGAAGTAAACTTTTCAATAGAAATCTTCGAAGAGAAACTGAAGAATATTAAAGATGGGATATCCACCTGATCTGATAATATACCTGCTTTGATATTGAAGAAATATACCTTAATCATTTCTGTCCCTCTCAGTCACACTTTTGAAATTTTTTTTCAGCGTTCATACCTCCCATCTGCTTGGCAACTTGCATCTGTAACACCTATCTTCAAGAAAAGTGTGTTTGAAAAGTGTTTTTAACCACCAACTTAGTTGCAAAGCAACCCTCGAAGTCTCATTGTCTCATTGATAAAGGAGATAAACTCGACCCCGAAAACTACAGGCCAATCAGCCTGGTATCATTATGTGCCAAAATTTTGGAAAGGATCGATCCCACCCAACATGGCTCCATACCAGGAATATCAACAACAACAAACTTGCTTTATTTCCTCGATAAGTGGACTCATTATCTCGACTCTTCTTTGCCTATAGACATTATATTCTTCGACTTCTCCAAGGCCTTCGATAAAGTACCACACTATAAATTATTGCACAAACTAGAGCATTTCGGAGTCAGAGGAAAACTACACAACTAGATTAAGGCATTTCTTACTGATAGGGTCTTTGTAGAAGTCACAGGAAACACAAATTTGATACACCCGATATATGGACAAAAGATGATGTTGTTTTGGTTTCATAATATACTTTGAGATATAGTTGTCAATATTTTTATATTGAATTGTCAATTTGTTGTTTGATATAAAATACATATCTTTACGAACGTGCCTCATTCGGAGTGTGTATTTTACATTGGTCCTTTGAGTAAAGAACGATTGTACAAAAATATGGAAGAAAATCAACCACTTGCGCAACGCAAGAGCAATAGGAAGACTAAGGGGATTCCACCACCAAGAAGATTTTCGCAGTCTGCATCGTGCGATGCTAGGATAGCTTCAAGTAGTCTACGATCTCTACCTGAAAATAATCCTTTGAATGTAGAACGTACTATTGTTGAGCAAACTGACTCTGTGAGTGTTTCAGAACATCACAAAGATAGTGTTACTAAGAAAATCTCTCAAGGTAAATCCAAAAGTAATTCAATTTCTTCGAGAAAGTCTGCTGTTTCTCAAATCAATTTGGAGCTTGAGTTGTTGAGGAAACAGAGAGAACTATCAGAAGAAGAAGCTCGAAAAAAAAATGAGATCTATCAATAAAAAGATATAAGATATTCTAAGAAAAGAAATGGATCTCCAAAAGCAATTAATTGAAGCGAGATCTTGTAGTAACCGTAGTAACTACCAGTCTGTCGTTGCTAGGAGTCTCTATGGTGATTCACAATATTTTGGAAATTGGATAAATACCAAGACCAGATATAACTAGATTCTCTAAATGGACTAGACTGATTCGATCAACAGCATGGGTTCTATTCGCCGTGAAACAGTTTTGTTTACCCAAAGCAGATAGATCAAAGACTCTTTAGGAGTGGAAGAAATCGAGAGAGCGTCGAAGTTATAGATCACTAAGTCACAGATGGAATCATTTGAAGAGGAATTCGAGAATTAGAAATGAAGAAATGCGTATCAAAGACTAGTCGACTTCTAAAACTCTCAGTTTTTCTGGACAATGATGGTATAGTGCGTGTTGGAAGTAGATTAACTGATATTGACATTGATTATGAATCAAAATTTCCAATAATTTTATCACCTGACAATAAGTATACGAAACTTCTCATTGATCATTATCACATGAAAGCTGGCCACATTGGCATAGAAACAGTGGTTAATGATCTTCGTATGAAATATTGGATCATTCATATACGAGCAACTGTGAAAAAGAGTTTCAGAGCATGTCAAGTTTGCAAGATAAGGATGTGCAAACCAGTTCCACCAGAAATGGGAAATTTGCCAAAAGAAAGAGTCGAACCCTATATATTTCCATTCACGTACGTAGGGATAGATTTTTTAGGGCCCTATGAATGTTTCCATCGGCCGACGTACGGAGAAACGTTACGGAGTGCTTTTTACATGCCTAACAGTAAGAGCAGTACACATTGAATTGGCATCTTCTTTAGACACAAGTCCTATTATCATGGCTATACGACGATTCATGTCAAGAAGAGGACAACCGAGAGAATTTTATACAAATAATGGAACGAATTTTGTGGGTGCCGAAAGGGAATTGCGAGAGTTAACGAAAAAATTGAATGATCAACAAATAGCTGACAGACTCGGTACATATGGGATTATTTGGAAATTCAATCCACCAGGTGCAGCTCATATGGGTGGCATATGGGAGAGAATGGTCCGATCGGTGAAAACTGCTCTAAAAATCCCCCTCAAATCAGTGAATCCGAGAGAAGAAGTGCTCAGACGTTATTGCTTGAGGTAGAATACATGGTTAACTCCAGACCTCTCACTCATATATCAGTAGATCCTTCGGAACCTGAAGCTATAACATTTCAATCATTTCATATTGTTGAGATCAGGTCAAGTCAAAACGTATGGTGATATAGAAAACGAAACACATCTTACGAGAAAACGTTGGCGTTTTGCAGAATCGTTAACCAATTCTTACTGGAAACGCTGGATTAGAGAGTATAGACCACAGCTGATTCAACGACAAAAATGGAATAAAAAAGTAGAACCTATAAGAGTTGGAGATATCACCATCCTTGTGGACGAAAAACTCCCCAGGAATGAGTGGTTATTAGGTCGAGTTCAAGAAACTTATCCTGGAAAGGATGGCACGACAAGAGTGGCGCAAATAAAAACAAAAAAAGGAATCTATACGAGGCCAGTCATAAAGCTATGCATCCTTTCAATGTCTGCAAATGAATTGTGAAGATTGTATGCCTTCACAGGGTGGAGAATGTAGAAGTCACAGGAAAGACAAGTTTGAGACACCCGATATATGGACACCCGATATATGGACAAAATATTCATAATATGTCACTCTTATTATTCCTTCATTTTAATAAATGTTTTTATGTTTCAAATACTTTTCAACTACCACAAAACTATTAGTGCCTATCTGAATAAAATACCTCTCGCTACCCTCTGTAGTAACCTTCCGATCACAACATAAGAGAGGCTTTACCCTAAAGCTTCCCACTAGTTGTGACAATATGAAGAAAATACTAGGTAGAAAATCCAGAAAGAAATAAAATACCATGTAGAAACCCTAGGACATAGGAGAAATTGTTCACTGACTATATGACTGAAGGCCCATACCATTTCCAAAACATGATAACTCAAAATCACATGTGCTAGGTTCAATAGGAAAGCCAGCCCAGATAAATAAAGTGTATTAACTCAATGATATTATCAACCAAACCATATGGAGATATGGATTGAATATTTTATGCCTATATACATATACAGGGCTATTCAAATTCGACTCTATACATGGGGATTTCGATAACGGTAAGATATAGAGGGTTGGTTAAATGGGGGCAAAGTAGCATATTTCAGAGGTTAATTATATAGATGAAAAAAATCTGACCTAGCTTCTTCAGTTCTGGAGTTATACAGGAAAAATTAAAAAAAATTGAAATTTTACTGGTTCAATATTTCCAAAACATTCTGTAAAACACTCTGTAATGCAGATCAATATAAAACATGACTCTTGGCATTCAAAAAAATGCAATAATAAATACAGGTCCGTATTTGAAAATTAAAAGTTGAGGGTGGCTCAATTCATGCGATACCCTGTATATAATTTTTATTCAGATATTTGGAAAGGCTACAAAAAGTTGATAGGGCAAAGTGGCAAAATTTTAAAAAAATCTTCGTAAAATGAAAAGATATAGGCAAAAGAAGAATTTCGATTTTTCTATATAACTCCAGAACTGAAGAAGCTAGGTCAGATTTTTTTATCCATATAATTAACCTCTGAAATACGCTACTTTGCTCCCATTTAACCAACCCTATCTCTTACCGTTATCGATATCCCCATGAATAGCCCTGTATATTGATTGGATGAGGCTTGGCGAGGCGAAACAAACTATCTAGCACCAGTTGACATTCCTCACATGAAACGAGATTACCCTACAACCTTTCACTTCATACCCTTGCAATATGTTCAAACACAATATATTTCTCTTCTATACCGGGTTTCCACGGAAGGTGGCTCGCCCCAGTAACTTTTCTGTTTTTTTGGAGATAATGGAATAATATTTGGTGGATCTGTTTAATGCATAAAACTGCATTTTTTGACTAGTAACTTGACTTCATTCAAATTCCGGATTCACCGGATATGAATGCGATTCTACATGGGACATTGCGACACCTGGTACCTATAAATTCAGTTTCCTTACAACCTAATAGAGTGCGATATCAAATAAATCGTAATAAAATGCCGTTTTTTAACCACACGAGCCACCATTTTGCCATTGAAAAAAAAAATAAAAATTACATGTTTATATTGTGAATGTCATATGGAGACAAAAAAATTAAAATATTCAAGGTACCCATTTAAAAATGGAAAGTTTATATCACTTCCAGTGAATCAGAAATGTGCATAAAGTTGAGTCACTTGTCAAAATAAGCAGTTTAATGCATTGAACCGATCCTCCAAAATTGTTGTCATTTTCCTCGAAAACAAAAATATTATAGGTGCGATCAACCTTTCGTGGACCCCCGGTATATAGGGTAGCTCACGAATAGCGCGACGTAGATTTATAGCGAAACGACAGAACTTTGGAAGTTTTTATCACTTCAGTAGTTCGTATGTTAAAGGCTACATTTTGAAATTGTTTATAAATATACAGGATGCCCAAAAAATGTTGTTGTAAAAATGTGAAGCTGATTTCAACGATCTATCACACTTGAGGTTTGGTGGAATGATAAAGGGTGTGAAAAATCGATATTTTTCAACTTCAGAATTCAGAATTCTCAACCACGGGACAAGTAAGCCATTAACCAATAATAAATAATCTACCGTAAAAATTCCTAAAGTTGAAAAATCTCGATTTTTCACACCCTATATATCTGTAATTGTTCCAGATAGACCCCCAAGTGTGATATATTATTATTATTATTATTATCTTTATTGCTTCTGAAATAAATATTACAGCAAGAGTTTGGGTGTTAACAAATTATAAGCAAAATAAATTTCAAGACTATCTATACTGATACATATCTCATTATTCACTCAAAATTAATGAACGGAGTTTAAGTATATTGAAAACGTAATCACAAATAATTTTGGCGTTATTGACATTCATATTTTCTAAGGCAAAAACTAACGATTCGGGGGCATTCAAATAATCAGAGTTTGGCTTCATGACATTGTAAATAGGACACTCAAACAGTATATGGAATAGCGTTTCGTATTCATTTCTATTACAAACTGTACATTTCTTGTTGGGATCTATGGTATATAATATATTATTGTAGTTGAACTTCAAGCAGTATTTATTACAGAGGCGAAGTTGGGCAAGGATGCGTGTGATTTGAATGGGTAATTTCAGTAGATAGTTTTTGGGGCCTATTTCGTGAGTGAAAGACGTATAAAGTGACATATAGTGGCTACTATAAGCTATTGAGACATCAAGATTAAATAGTTTAGCATAGTAGTCCTTGAGAAACTGTTTCTTATTCATTTTGAGATTTCGACTATTAAGGGAGTTCCATAACTCCTCATAACCAACAAACTTGAACATCTGTTTAATCTGCGCAACCCAGTTGTATTTTGAATCTGACGAATCGACCAATCGAAATTGTTGTTTGAAACACACTTTTGGGTACCTTTCACTGCGCTTACCTAAAATCTTTTCCAACCAGTTCAGTGTCATTTTAAAAATATTGTAAGCATATTTGACTCTTCCAGTATCCAGACGTATAGCACAATCTGGAGTATTGAGCGGGACTAATAGTATCCTTTTTAAAAAAGTTATTTGTACTCTCTCCAATATATCTAGATATCTTAGGCTCCAGATTGGTGCGCAGTTAGATAAAATACTGAGAGCCAGAGATTCGAAGATTTTTATACGAGGGCGCCAGGTATCAATTTTAGCTATGGTCATTATAGGTAATATGGATCCTATGGCATGTTTAGCTCTTTCAGCAGCTGTCAATGCCATCTCATGAAATAAGCCCGAGCTTGTAAATGTTACTCCTAAGTAAGTGTACTTATTTGTAAAACTGATAGGTTCATTATTCAATTTGAATGGATACACATTCTTCTGGAACCCTCCTCTAGAGAACTGCATAATTTTAGTTTTATTCGTGTTAATGCTCAGATTTTTTAGGGAAGTATATTTCTCCAGCAACCTCAGCTTCTTCACAACATCTATCTCGGAGTTTGCCAAAATAACCATATCATCGGCATATAGCAGCGTCAAAACATCCTGTTTATCATCAATATTCACTCCTTGAGCACCTCGCCCGTAGAAGAAATCCTCAACATCTGATATAAACATTGAGAATAGTAGAGGACTCAGGGATTCCCCTTGCAATACCCCAGTAGTTACATCAAAAGGAAGTGTCAATCCATCAGAAGATTTAACTTTAAAGGATGCCTTCATTATCACTTTCAAAATTCTTGCAGATACTCCCAGTTCGAACAATTTATTCCACGAAAGCACAGAGTCGAAAGCTCTTCGAAAATCTACGAATATAGCAAACACCGAGCTCAAGGTGTGAACATTGTCGATACAGCCACGACCAGGTCTAAATCCCGCCTGGCATTCAGGTAAAATTTTGCAGTTGTCTGCCCATGAAGTCAGTCTGTCTAGAAGGATGTGTGTAAATAATTTCGCACAACAGTTCATTAGGGCTATACCTCTGTAGTTGTTTGGATCTTCTGCATTACCACCTTTATGGAGCATAAACATTAAAATGTCTGACCAGATATTAGGAGTAGCACCATTCACAAATATTTTGTTAAAGAGAACTGTTAGATAAAGAATCCAATTTTGAGGCAGATGTATAAAGAATTCATAAGTTATATGGTCGCTTCCTGGAGATTTATTAGGTTTACAGTTATTGAGAATACGGTATATTTCTTCCGACGTTAAGGGAATATCAAGATATGGGTGGATAACATCGAAATAAGTTATATCATAAGTCAACCTGGGCGGGTAAATATTTTTGTAAAAAGTTTCCCATAACTCGGAGGGAAGTGTTTTTAGCCTAGTGTTACTTCGAAGATGTTTAACGGCCATCCAAAAGTCTTTAGGGTTCGATAAGTTACTCAACGTATGAGTAATACCTGTATTATACTCTTGTTTTTTGACTGATATCAATCTTTTGTATTCTGTTTTGATCTGGCAATAATGCTGTTTGGAGAAATCGGAAAATTTGTTTTTCCTAGCTGTTTTTAACGACTCTGTGAGTTGTTTTTTGGCATCGAAGCAAACATCATCAAACCAAGGTTTGTTTGTGCGAGTACAATAATTTTTTCGATGATTACAGGTTTTTTGCTTCAATCCTAGAGCCTCAGCGATATCATATATAGTTTCACAGAGGTTACTAAATAAGCCGTCAACATCAGATGAAAAAACCAACTCTATTCGAATTACGCATAGCCAACTTGTAATTCAAGGAGATTTCTGGTTTCCATGTGAACAATTTGGAGTTAGAAACATTATCGACCAAATGAGCTTGCGAATAATCTTTCATGTTAAAATAAAGAGATAAGTTCGTTGGGAAATGATCAGATAAAAAGTCATCGGCGCCTACAAAAAAGTTATCCACTTCTACAACATAAGCGTCACTCACCCGTACAAGATCCACGACACTCTTGCCCATTTTACTTATGTACGTGAATTGAGCTGGCCTATCCAGTGAAGTACGCCCATTAATGAGTGTGAATGAATTATTACACATGAAATCATTGAGGGCTCGGCCTCGAGTATTGGCTATTAAGTCTAAACTGTGTCTGTCTTCATATAAGTTAGAGCTTTCATCCACATTGCACATAGTACCTAAATTAGCAACCCGACAGTTGAAATCGCCACCAATTACAATAATCGTATCTACATATCTTTCAGACAATTCTGTTAAAATTGCCTGAAAGGATTCTAAGATGATTTCAATATTCGATGTTGGTGGTATGTATGTACTGCATACGATGACATCGTAGTTTTCCAGGGAGAAGAGACAGATTATCCAATTGGTTGACTTGTTCAAAACTGTGAGCTTAAAGCATTTTCTATAGAGAACACACAAACCACCACTCGCTCTTCCTAAAGATTTTTCCTTAACCGCACTGACACATACCACCTTGAAGTCATCAGGTAAACAAAGTAGTGGTGGTTCTGTTCCAAATGTCACCCATGTTTCACTGATGCATAGAATGTCAAATGTGAGTGGAGCAGACAATATGTTATCTAAGTTTTTGAATCCATGGCAATTCCAAAATGTTATAGTTAGTTTTTTGAGGCAACAGCATTTGTTTTATTGACTTTGACAGCTTTTTGTCTTGGGGAGGCCTCTTCTTCACGACCTCTCTTTGCAGTTCCGGACACGATCTGTGGTTGGCCATTATGAAATTTGATTTTTAAATTTTCACCTTTAGCTTTTCTTGCATCTAGTTGAAGAAACACTTTTGTGATTTCTTTTTTTTTTGTAGTGGTGTGTAATCATTAGCAATCTTCAGCAGAGGATATTTGGACTTAGGTAGTTTATTTTTGTTACGTAGAACAGATATAGCTTCGTGCTTAGTTGAAAACTCAACTTTTATTGGCCGAACTCCTTGCGTTGGACTTTCCCAGTCTTGACGCTTTGGTGAAAGAAGAGTTTGGCACTCTACTACAATGCATTTTTCAACAATACAACGTGTAAGTATAATTATGTTATAATACTTTCCACTAGAAAATCCTCAATCTATTAATTTCATCAAATTTACTTTATTTCCATCCGACAATCCCCATTTTTCAATATTCGTTCTCCTCGTGAAACTAGAAAAACAGTTCCTGTGCCAGTAAATTGATTGATTTTTCGCGAACATATCAGAAATACTTTGAACCTTCAGATCGATTTTACATACTTTTTTTTCTCATCATCATGAGATATTTAAATGTCTTCGTTGATAACACTGTTTCGCGGAGATTACCATCCCCTCCACGAATGATACATTTTTTATATGCATTTATATTCCTTGAGAATGAATATTCGATTTCACATACATTCGAGCTAGTTGTTTGCACTTGAAGTTGTTTCCATTCTTTATCTGAAGCCAATAATTTATACTTATCATAATATATTTCCCAATAAACACAGCTACGTAGAAAAAACGTCTGGTTGTATAGTAATGTCTAAAAGATCTTATAGGTCGAGGTGCTTGAGAGGCTGCACAGCCTCAACGACCCCCCCCTACAATCTACAATAGTAACGTTACCGCTTCACGTGTATTCAACGTTATTTACACGTTGCATACATACTCATTGTAATGTTGATTCAACTGAAATATAATGTTACAGTTCGGTTCCTACAATACCTACCTTATCACGGTTTTTTGGTTTCAAATTAACGTTGCTGAAATATTCTAAACGTTGATGTTGACACTGAAATACAACCAAAATTAAACGTAGACTACAATATTGGTAACATTAATATACCCGGTTGAATCAACGATGATTAATGATATCTACGAATCGATATAACCACTCATTCGAAACGTTACAACAACATTTCTTGAATGGGAGGTATCTATCACCCACTTATTTCTGGAAGAAAAAGTCTGGTATGAAAACACAGGTCGTTTCTTGATTTTATTATCAAGAAACGAGGTAAGGTATAATAGACGAAACATAAGCATGAAATTAGGACAATAAATTAATAAGAAGTTGAGACTGATGTTTTATTAAGATGAAGTTGGGTAACTCAAAAATCACATGAATAAGTTTCATTATGTACGTTTCTTCCCAAATTTCTACTAGTCTTCTGCTATTTGGATCTCAGTTGCTGATCCAATGCTCCTGATATCCTATCATAGCTACTGCAAAAATAATCGAACATAATTATCATGAAATATGTAACATAAGAATAGATCATACCGTTTCTTTAGATTACATGTGTATCCTTGAAAGCCTTCTTATCTTCCAGTTTTAGAGGCATGTCGCTCATTCATTGCAATAGATCTCAAAATTCTTCTAAAGTATGATCTTCGGAAGAAATACCACAGCTGGAGTTCAATCTTCTGACCTAACAAGCGATACGAATAATAATAATTCATATTTTGACCTATACAGTATATTTTAGTGTTTTCTGAGGTTTACATATCGAATTATTTCAAAGCAGTGCTGAACATGAATTTTTCGCCGGTTGATCCGAGGGTATATAACATTTTTCTAATATACAGGGTCCCTTCGAGAACTGCATCGATCAATACATGTAAAATTATAAGTAAGTGAGCCGAATATGAAAATTCGGTAGCATACTCATGTTGATGAGGACTACCCGACTAGAATATTTTTGAGAATGTGGCACTTCCGGTTGAAGGGTGGTTTAGAATTCTGAATTTGGAAACCACCCTGTATTTATCTTCATTAAATGTCAGCATATAGTGAATGAGAAGTTGAGAGTGAGTCGTTTTTACCAATAATAAATAGTTTTGACACCAAAAATTCCTAAAATTGAAGAATCCTATATCTCTGTAATCATTCTCACTATGCCACTAAGAAATCATTTGAAATAACTAAGTTGAGGTCCACTTCTGATGCATCCGGAAGTGCATCAACATCTACAAAATTTTGAAATTCGGCCCACTTATAGTTCAATGAATATCTGTTTCATTTTTCATCGTTCAATCGTCTATTCAATTTCATCGTGTTTGATTATCTACTTGATTTTATTCAATTATTATCAACGTATCAGAATTGGATATATACATAACTACTCAATAATTGATTATTCTAATTCTTGAACACTGTAATACCATTATAGACGAAATAATGTGTAAAACACTCCTTGCTGTGAAAAAGCATTTATGAAATAAATATAACAAACAAAAACAATTATACAAACACAAATAACAAACAACAAACAAAAACAATTATACAAAAAGATGTACCCGTTTTGATTGCTCTCGCGAATTGAGAATACATATTTAGTTTTTAACAAGAAAATATTCGAAATTTGCGAAGTATAGAATTCAAGAAGAAGGCATATCAGGTACTTACCAAATTCCCATCTATTTTATAAGTTGAATATTCTGGTTGAATCGGTCAGGCACGTCATGCACACAAATACTCACTACGGGAACTAATTCAACGTGGTATTTATAACTTTGAAAAAAATGCGAAATGCCAAACGAGTGGCGATGATGAGCAGAGCAGACTAGCGCTGATTCAACGCGGATATCAGTATCACCGCAAACCCCTCCACAGAGCTCCCGGTTGTTAGGTATATTTAACGTTTATTTAATACTACCTACTCCTGATTGAATTCACGTTGAAAAAGTATGATAAGGATACGTTTATATAATAAACAATTTCATAACGTTCAATAAACGCGTATAAGAGAAGAGTTACTGAAACGTAGAATATTGGTAGCTCAAAGCGTGGGTTGTTAAAAGGTGTAATATTCAACGTTTTAACAATGTTTTCTATCACTGATTTAATACACGTTGAAAAGCCACCAACGTTACGTTTAGATAAGTAATCTCATAAAGTTCAATACACGTATAGAAAGAGAGTTATTGAAACGTAGAATAAACGTTGCTTGAAGCTTCCAATTGTTAGGTTGTGAGATATAGTTGTTTGGGACACTGGGTATATACATATATATGGTGATTGTGTTTTTAGCATGGCAATAGTTTTTATATGGAATTGTTTTTATGTTTACGGGAATCGGTACGTTCTGGTGTATTCGATATTTCAATAAAAGTTTCGCTTTCACACTTGGGACATCGTTGTTTGATTTTCTACAAAGTTAGAGATATCACACTGGCGCAGTCGGTTAAGTCGATCTATTTCGAAAGTTAAATTGTTGAATATAAAAGGGAACATAATGTCAATTGGAAAATTGGAACCATTCAAATTCGGCGAAAGTAATTGGAGTTCATACGTTACTAGAATCGAACAATATTTCAAAGTAAATGCGGTTAAGGAGGAAATGAAGACAGCTATCCTTATCACAGCAGTGGGAGACGAGACATTCGAGTTGATGGCCAATCTCTGCAGTCCTGATAAGCCAGAGGATGAAGTTTTCACGACGCTAGTACAGATAGTTAAAAACCATTTGGAACCCGTGCCGTCGGAAATCGCCGAGCGCTACAAATTTCGCCAAAGAAGACAAGAAATGGGTGAGTCGATCGCTAGTTATGTGGCGGCCCTAAAAAAATTGGCAAAAAATTGCTACTTCGGCACAAATCTGGAAACCCAATTGCGGGATCAATTAGTTTTTGGCCTCCGAAGTGATGTAATCAGACAACGTCTTTTTCAAGAGAAAAAATTGACGTACTCAAAAGCCTATGATACGGCAATCAATTTAGAAGCAGCGGAGATAAATTCAGGATTGATTACTCCATCCTCAGGAACTTTAAGTCATATACAAAAGGGCCAGAAACCACTACAACAATCAACGAGGCAAATTATGGACCAACAGACATTTTCTGGAGGTAGGAGTGGCAGAACTCAAGGAGGAAGTGAAAAATGCCGTCATTGTGGAAGGCAGAACCATAGCAGCTCAACATGTTTTTTTTTAAAGATGCCACCTGTAACATCTGCGGGGGAAAAGGACATATCAGTTCAGTTTGTAGAAGTAGGAGTAAGAATAAAACAAATTTAAGTCATCAATTCAATAAATATGTTTGTGTGGAGAAAACACAAAATTTTGATTCAGATGAAGAATTGAATTGTTACAATATCACTTGCATCAGTGAAAGGGCCATCAAGGTAGATGTGAGTGTAAATCATAAATTGATTAACTTTGAATGTGATACAGGTTCACCAATAGCTGCTATATCATATGAATTTTATTCAAATAATTTTAAAAATATTTTTTTGAATTCTACAAATTTGAATTTGAAATCCTATTCGGGAAATTTATTGAACACTTTAGGATTTATTAATGTCACAGCAACATATAAAAATATATCCGCTAAGTTGAAGTTATTTGTGATTGGGGGTCCTCCCATTCTGGGACGAAAATGGATTAGTGCATTGAATATTTCGGTAGACGAATTATTAAATCTAAATAAAATTGAGGAGATTAACATTTCAGATGTATGCGAAATATTGCAGAAAAGATACCCAGAAGTCTTCAAAAATGAATTAGGTAAGTTCAATAAAGGAAAAGCACAACTTCATTTAAAGGACAACACCGTCCCTGTTTTTTGTAGAGCTCGTTCATTAGCTTTGGCCCTCAAGGCCAAAGTAGAAAAAAAAATAGAAAAATTAATCGAATTAGAGATTCTCACTCCTGTAGAGTACAGTAACTGGGCAACACCAATAGTACCGGTATTAAAAAAAAACGGAGATGTGAGAATTTGTGGAGATTTTAAAATCACTTCAAATCCAAAAATATTCATCGATAAATATCCGATTCCAAAAATAGATCATCTTTTTGCCTCATTAAATAAGGGCATTTTTTTAGTAAGATTGATTTATCCCAGGCCTATGCGCAAGTAGAACTGGAAAATGCATCAAAGGAGCTCACTACCTTAAACACTCATAAAGGGCTATATCAAATGAATAGGTTGCCCTATGGCGTAGCCTCTAGTCCAGGAATATTTCAAAGGATCATTGAAAGTATTTTTGCGGGTATGGACTTTGTTGCTATATTTTTAGATGATGTCTTAATCACCGGTAAAACAGCGGAACATCACATGCAGATGCTTTTCAGTGTATTTGAGAAATTACGAGACTGTGGACTACGAGTGAAATCAAATAAATGTTCTTTTTTTCAAGAGGAGATAAATTTTTTGGGGTATACTATCAACAAACACGGATTATCCACTTCAAAAGATAAAGTCGCAGCAATTTTGAATGCCACTTTACCCGTAGATATAATTAGTTTGAAGTCTTTTTTGGGTTTGGTAAATTATTACGGGAAATTTATTGAAAATTTGAGTACAAAATTATACCCTTTACACTCTCTATTGCGTAAAAGTGTTGTTTGGCATTGGGGTAAAACAGAAAATGATTGTTTCAATAGAATAAAACGCGAACTAGCATCACCTAAGTTATTAGTGCATTACGACCCGGCATTACCGGTAACTTTGGCTTGCGACGCGAGTTCGTACGGGGTGGGGGGAGTTATCTCTCATATTTATGACAACGGGGATGCTCGTCCTATTGCTTATGCTTCCCGCACTTTATCCACGCCAGAAAAATCATACAGCCAATTAGATAAAGAGGGAGTAGCTATAATTTTTTGCTTGAAAAAATTTCATGATTATTTGTACGGCCGTTTTTTTACTCTATTGTGTGACAACAAAGCTTTAGTAAATATTTTCTGTAGTAGAAAAGGGATTCCGGTTTATGCAGCAAGCAGATTACAAAGGTGGAGTATTATTTTAGGTAGTCATGATTACGAAATTAAATATATAAAGTCCGAAAAAAATCATGCAGATGCACTATCGCGTTTGCCGTGTAAAGACACTGAAAATAATCCTAATTACGATTACTCTCATATTTTGTACCTCGAGGAAAATCTACCGATAGATTATAAACAGATAGCTCGTTATACAAAAAGAGACCCCGTTTTGAATATTGTATATGGATATTGCTTACATGGTTGGCCAGAAAAAACAGAGATTTCGGAAGATTTCAAATCATTTTATTTCAAACGCGATCAATTACATCTTGAACACGGTTGCATTTTGTGGGGTTACAGGATAGTCGTTCCACAAAAATTACAATCAATTTTACTTGACGAAATACATTGTAGTCACATGGGGGGAAGTAAATGTAAAGCCATGGCACGATCATATTTTTGGTGGCCTCAGTTAGATCAGGATATTGAAAGAATGTGTAGAGAATGTAAAACTTGCAATACCGTGCAAAATAACCCACCAAAAACAGAACTGCACCCTTGGCCTTACGAAAACACCCCTTGGAGCAGACTTCATCTAGATTTTATGGGCCCAATCTTGGGCAACAAGTATCTCATAATTGTTGATTCCTATAGTAAATGGCCTGCAGTTTTCAAAATGAATAGTACGGACGCAAAAAGTGTAATAAAAATTTTACGAAAATTATTCGCGGATTTTGGTTTGCCAACCAAAGTAGTTTCTGATAATGGGCCACCATTTTCTTCGCATGAATTCCAGAAATATTTAGAATCCAATGGTATCAGACGACTGCTCACAACCCCAAAACATGCGCAAAGTAACGGACAAGCCGAAAACTCTGTTAAAATTTTCAAAAATGTATTAAAAAAAGCTTTCTTGGAAAAAAAGACCCTGAGATTTCTATTTCACAATTTCTATCAGATTACCGTAACACACCTCATTGCACAACAGGGGTGAGTCCTAGTAAGTTGATGTTTCAACGAAATTTAAGGTGTAAATTAGATTTATTGTTGCCTAATTCAAGACAAATTATCGAGGAAAGGGTGGAAAAACAAAAAGAAAATTATGGGGGTAATTCGAAAGATATTGATGTAGGAAATGAAGTATTATTGAGAAATTTCCAAAACCCTGAACATCCTACTTGGATGGAAGGGAAAGTAGTAGGTAGGGACGGATCAGTTATTTTTGATGTTGAAACAAATGATGGACAAAAATATAGAAGACATTCAAATCAACTCAGACCGTCAATTTCTCGCAAATCTTTTATGCATGAGGAGACCAACACCTCGAATGACACAAATAACAGTATAACCGACAAAATTGACACAACTGACAATGAGTCTCCCGACCAGGAACCTGAACAGTCAAGATATTTTTTAAGGTCGAGAACAAAAAACGGGGAAGTTTAATCAAAGTTGCATAATGTATCATTGTTGTAACCCGGATAGAATAATGAAATGTATCATGCATCTAATAAGAAGAATAATACTTGTATTTTGAAGAATTTTATTTGAAAGTAATTTGTGATTGATTTCTTAATTATATGAACCCATGATTATTTATTTTTATGTAAGGTATTAATCTATTTATATATCGTTCAATCCATATGTGGATAGATTCACATTTCACAAAATGAACTTTGGAAATTAAGGGTGAGAAAGTGAGATATAGTTGTTTGGGACACTGGGTATATACATATTTATGGTGATTGTGTTTTTAGCATGGCAATAGTTTTTATATGGAATTGTTTTTATGTTTACGGGAATCGGTACGTTCTGGTGTATTCGATATTTCAATAAAAGTTTCGCTTTCACACTTGGGACATCGTTGTTTGATTTTCTACAAAGTTAGAGATATCACAGGTTGAAAGTATGCTAATTTTATTTTTTTCTTTGGGTTATTTTTTCTACTTGCACGTGTCCTCACATGAGGCTGAACGTGGAGGTTAAGCTTTCTTCCCTTCTACCAGGGCTGTCTCCTGATTCTTCCTGTATTTGTCTTCACAGTCTTCCTGCATTACACCCCATAGACCTTGGCTACATATATGGACTATTGAGGAGGATCATTTCACATAGTACTATGCGACAGCGGATTTAGTTGACAGGTTTATTTCCCTACCAATATCATTATATCTCATTTTAGTTATTTCAAGAGGTATAATCATTAAAGTATATTTAAATATAACTTCAGGTAGGTACCTATATAAATGTAGGATGTAGGTGTGTTTTTATGATATATTGTTCCATATATATTCTCATAAATGATCTCTGCATTGGTTCAACATATTTTGCCTTGTCTCATGGTGGTGTATTTCATTTTATAATTTTTAAACTTGATACAGTTTTAATCAATCTATTTGTCCAACATAGCTTTAAAATAAAATTCTATTCTATTGACATATGACTATTGACAGGTATTGTTTGAAGAAAGGTATTTGACTTTCCCAATTTTTCAAATATTATATATCCTTTTCTTAAATTGAGTGGCGCCTTCATGATTTTGAATTTTCATTCTTTGAGCCACAAAAATCCGAACTCACTTATCTGTTTTCCATCGAACAGCTGCCGTCAGCAGATGTGTTTCATTTTTTTAAATTTCATTTTTGGAATATAAAGTAGGCCACAGTAATGTGAAAACCGCAACTCTCTATCCCCAAAGACAACTGAGATATCGTGCGAAAGTGTCGAGAATTGGAGACACTGTACAGAGAACGGACCTCAACTAGGAAGGGGTGCATCATTGAGGTATACTGATGGATCCAAGATGGATGGAAGGGCTAGAGTGGACGTTGAAGGGTCAAATTTAAGGCTTTGAAAACCCCATAGTAACACCCCAACCATCTTTCAATCAGTGCTATAGAGATATGTGCCCAGGAGTGCCTCAAAAGGGACATCCGGAGGCAGAAATCTACATTCTATAGATAGATAGATAGATAGATAGATAGATAGATAGATAGATAGATAGATAGATAGATAGATAGATAGATAGATAGATAGATAGATAGATAGATAGATAGATAGATAGATAGATAGATAGATAGATAGATAGATAGATAGATAGATAGATAGATAGATAGATAGATAGATAGATAGATAGATAGATAGATAGATAGATAGATAGATAGATAGATAGATAGATAGATAGATAGATAGATAGATAGATAGATAGATAGATAGATAGATAGATAGATAGATAGATAGATAGATAGATAGATAGATAGATAGATAGATAGATAGATAGATAGATAGATAGATAGATAGATAGATAGATAGATAGATAGATAGATAGATAGATAGATAGATAGATAGATAGATAGATAGATAGATAGATAGATAGATAGATAGATAGATAGATAGATAGATAGATAGATAGATAGATAGATAGATAGATAGATAGATAGATAGATAGATAGATAGATAGATAGATAGATAGATAGATAGATAGATAGATAGATAGATAGATAGATAGATAGATAGATAGATAGATAGATAGATAGATAGATAGATAGATAGATAGATAGATAGATAGATAGATAGATAGATAGATAGATAGATAGATAGATAGATAGATAGATAGATAGATAGATAGATAGATAGATAGATAGATAGATAGATAGATAGATAGATAGATAGATAGATAGATAGATAGATAGATAGATAGATAGATAGATAGATAGATAGATAGATAGATAGATAGATAGATAGATAGATAGATAGATAGATAGATAGATAGATAGATAGATAGATAGATAGATAGATAGATAGATAGATAGATAGATAGATAGATAGATAGATAGATAGATAGATAGATAGATAGATAGATAGATAGATAGATAGATAGATAGATAGATAGATAGATAGATAGATAGATAGATAGATAGATAGATAGATAGATAGATAGATAGATAGATAGATAGATAGATAGATAGATAGATAGATAGATAGATAGATAGATAGATAGATAGATAGATAGATAGATAGATAGATAGATAGATAGATAGATAGATAGATAGATAGATAGATAGATAGATAGATAGATAGATAGATAGATAGATAGATAGATAGATAGATAGATAGATAGATAGATAGATAGATAGATAGATAGATAGATAGATAGATAGATAGATAGATAGATAGATAGATAGATAGATAGATAGATAGATAGATAGATAGATAGATAGATAGATAGATAGATAGATAGATAGATAGATAGATAGATAGATAGATAGATAGATAGATAGATAGATAGATAGATAGATAGATAGATAGATAGATAGATAGATAGATAGATAGATAGATAGATAGATAGATAGATAGATAGATAGATAGATAGATAGATAGATAGATAGATAGATAGATAGATAGATAGATAGATAGATAGATAGATAGATAGATAGATAGATAGATAGATAGATAGATAGATAGATAGATAGATAGATAGATAGATAGATAGATAGATAGATAGATAGATAGATAGATAGATAGATAGATAGATAGATAGATAGATAGATAGATAGATAGATAGATAGATAGATAGATAGATAGATAGATAGATAGATAGATAGATAGATAGATAGATAGATAGATAGATAGATAGATAGATAGATAGATAGATAGATAGATAGATAGATAGATAGATAGATAGATAGATAGATAGATAGATAGATAGATAGATAGATAGATAGATAGATAGATAGATAGATAGATAGATAGATAGATAGATAGATAGATAGATAGATAGATAGATAGATAGATAGATAGATAGATAGATAGATAGATAGATAGATAGATAGATAGATAGATAGATAGATAGATAGATAGATAGATAGATAGATAGATAGATAGATAGATAGATAGATAGATAGATAGATAGATAGATAGATAGATAGATAGATAGATAGATAGATAGATAGATAGATAGATAGATAGATAGATAGATAGATAGATAGATAGATAGATAGATAGATAGATAGATAGATAGATAGATAGATAGATAGATAGATAGATAGATAGATAGATAGATAGATAGATAGATAGATAGATAGATAGATAGATAGATAGATAGATAGATAGATAGATAGATAGATAGATAGATAGATAGATAGATAGATAGATAGATAGATAGATAGATAGATAGATAGATAGATAGATAGATAGATAGATAGATAGATAGATAGATAGATAGATAGATAGATAGATAGATAGATAGATAGATAGATAGATAGATAGATAGATAGATAGATAGATAGATAGATAGATAGATAGATAGATAGATAGATAGATAGATAGATAGATAGATAGATAGATAGATAGATGGAAAACAGGAGAAGAGGTAGACAATATTCAAAATTTGGAAGAAACCGTGAGAGTTGCATATCAGGCTAGTTTGATAAGAAATAAGAAACTCCTGATACCGTATTGGTGGACGAATGAAATCAGTGACAAGAGAACAGAATGCCTCAGGAGCAGAAGGGAAGCTACGCGAGCGGCAAGACAACTGCAAGGTTCTGAAAATGAAGCTATCGGAGTGTACAAGAGGACCAAAAAGGAATTGCAGAATATGATAAAGAAATCCAAACAACAAAATTGGGATCAGTTATGTGAAGAATTGAACACTGATATATGGGGAAAAGGTTACAAAATTGTAACAAAGAAATTGGTAGGGTACGCTCCTTTCAATACTTCGGTTGAAGAAAAATTGAAAATAGCGAGAAAACTGTTTCCAGGTAAAAGGAAGAACTGGCAAAGTGTCGAAACTGAAGAAAATGTCGAGTGCTTCACATTGAAAGAACTCACGGAAGTCTTACAGAAAATGAAAACAGGAAAGGCTCCAGGTCTCGATGGGATTCCAATGGAAGCTATCAGAAACCTGGAGAAAATTGCTCCGGGAAAAATGCTGGGCCCACTTAATGAGCTACTTAAAAAGCAGAGCTTTCCAAGCAGATGGAAAAAGGCAAAGCTAGTCCTGATCCCCAAAGGAAAACCAGGAGAAATGAACTACAGGCCAATCTGCCTTTTGAGCTCCTTTGCTAAACTATATGAAGGACTGGTGAGAGAAAGGCTGGATAAAGAATTGAAAGAAAATGGAGATCTGTCGGAACGTCAGTTCGGCTTTCGCAAGGGAAGATCAACCATTCAAGCTGTGGAGAAGGTGATTAACACTGCCAGACAACATGAAAATAACAAGTGGGTAGTTTTGATCACCCTAGACGTGAAAAATGCCTTCAACACTGCATCATGGAATCATATACTAAATAAATTACAAAGAAGAGGCATATCACAATATCTCCTGAATATAATAAACAATTATCTGGATAACAGATCATTATTTATAGAGAAGGGTACTTGCATGGAAATCACAGCTGGAGTTCCACAGGGCTCGGTTATCGGTCCAACTCTATGGAATGTCCTTTATGATGATGTTCTAGAGGAGATAATGCCAGAGGGAGTTTCCACACTGGCATATGCAGATGACCTAGCAGTCATAATCACTGCCAGAAACAAGGAAGTGCTAAAATGGAAGGGAAATGAAGCTCTGCAACAAATAAATATCTGGATGCAGACAAATGAATTAGAGCTAGCACATCATAAATCGGAAGTACTGATACTCAAGGGACAAAGAAATAGGGAAGACGTTACCTTCAAATGCGGACAAACTGAACTTCATCCTAAAAAGAGTTTAGTGTATCTTGGTATCACTTTGGAGGAAAATTGCAGGTTTGGACAGCATATCAAGAAAATGATAGTGAAAGCTGAAAAAAAAGTAGCCGCTTTAACCAGAATAACTCCCAATATCAGAGGACCTGGATCAAAAAAAAGAGAAATGCTTTATTATGTTGTGCAATCAATTATTCTATATGGAGCCCCTATATGGCATGACTATATCAAAATGAGGAAATACAAACAAATAGTTACGAGAGTACAACGGAAAATGCTGATTCGGGTTACGAGTGCCTATCGCACAGTGTCTGCGAAAGCAGTCCAAGTAGTAGCAGGGATAATACCTATCGAATTATTAGCAGAAGAACAGTATACCCTTTATCACAGAGGCGGAGAAAACATACAACAATGCAGAGAACGTGAAAGGTTGAGAATAATGGAAAAATGGCAGGAAACGTGGAACATAACAGTCGATGTAGCACAATGGACAAGGAACCTTATACCGAGCTTGAAAGAGTGGGTGAGATGTACTCATAGAAAAACGGACTATTACCTCACGCAGATACTCACGGGGCATGGATCATTCAGATCATACACGAAGAAAATTGGAAAAACCGACGATGATAACTGTATATACTGCAAACAGGTAGACACGGTAGCACATACCCTTTTCGAATGTGAAAGGTGGCAGGCTGAAAGAAGACAGATGAATGAAGATATAGGAGTAACATTGACAACAAATAATATTGTCTCGGAAATGATCGAAAGTATAGAAAAATGGAACTTGATACATGTATTCATAAGAAATTTAATGAGAAATAAAGAGATAGAAGAGAGACAACATAGACAGAATACGACAAGGCGAATGATGAACTGAAAACAGACACCGGCCAACTTGATGATATGCGACAAGCGGTACCAAGTTGGTTCAGGAAAAACAGGGGTGGTTTTAGTGAGTATACCGAAAGGTGAGCCTCACACAGTACTAGGGAAAAGGAGGAACAAATACCTTAGTCAGTGCATAAAACATTTCCACCCGTCAAAAAAAAAAAAAAAAAAAAAAAAAAAAAAAAAAAAAAAAAAAAAAGATAGATAGATAGATAGATAGATAGATAGATAGATAGATAGATAGATAGATAGATAGATAGATAGATAGATAGATAGATAGATAGATAGATAGATAGATAGATAGATAGATAGATAGATAGATAGATAGATAGATAGATAGATAGATAGATAGATAGATAGATAGATAGATAGATAGATAGATAGATAGATAGATAGATAGATAGATAGATAGATAGATAGATAGATAGATAGATAGATAGATAGATAGATAGATAGATAGATAGATAGATAGATAGATAGATAGATAGATAGATAGATAGATAGATAGATAGATAGATAGATAGATAGATAGATAGATAGATAGATAGATAGATAGATAGATAGATAGATAGATAGATAGATAGATAGATAGATAGATAGATAGATAGATAGATAGATAGATAGATAGATAGATAGATAGATAGATAGATAGATAGATAGATAGATAGATAGATAGATAGATAGATAGATAGATAGATAGATAGATAGATAGATAGATAGATAGATAGATAGATAGATAGATAGATAGATAGATAGATAGATAGATAGATAGATAGATAGATAGATAGATAGATAGATAGATAGATAGATAGATAGATAGATAGATAGATAGATAGATAGATAGATAGATAGATAGATAGATAGATAGATAGATAGATAGATAGATAGATAGATAGATAGATAGATAGATAGATAGATAGATAGATAGATAGATAGATAGATAGATAGATAGATAGATAGATAGATAGATAGATATATAGATAGATAGATAGATAGATAGATAGATAGATAGATAGATAGATAGATAGATAGATAGATAGATAGATAGATAGATAGATAGATAGATAGATAGATAGATAGATAGATAGATAGATAGATAGATAGATAGATAGATAGATAGATAGATAGATATATAGATAGATAGATAGATAGATAGATAGATAGATAGATAGATAGATAGATAGATAGATAGATAGATAGATAGATAGATAGATAGATAGATAGATAGATAGATAGATAGATAGATAGATAGATAGATAGATAGATAGATAGATAGATAGATAGATAGATAGATAGATAGATAGATAGATAGATAGATAGATAGATAGATAGATAGATAGATAGATAGATAGATAGATAGATAGATAGATAGATAGATAGATAGATAGATAGATAGATAGATAGATAGATAGATAGATAGATAGATAGATAGATAGATAGATAGATAGATAGATAGATAGATAGATAGATAGATAGATAGATAGATAGATAGATAGATAGATAGATAGATAGATAGATAGATAGATAGATAGATAGATAGATAGATAGATAGATAGATAGATAGATAGATAGATAGATAGATAGATAGATAGATAGATAGATAGATAGATAGATAGATGGAAGGACACAAGGCAAATGAATGCTTGAACGAACCATACTGCATCCATTGTAAAGAAGTGGGACACCAGACTAGCTACCCAAAATGCAGGAGAAAAATGGAGGTACAGCGTGTTCACTAATCATAATTAAATTCCTACAAATCAACACAAACAGAAGCCGCCCAGCACACGATATGACACTGGCAAATGCAAGGGAAATGGGTGTGGATATGATAATAATGTCGGAACCAAATCGAAATGCCATCATGAATAGGAAAGACTGGGTGCAGGACAGTGAACTGAATGCTGCAATCAAAGTTACTGGAAACAATATAGCTATAAAAAGACAAGGACACGGTCACGGTTTCACGTACGTTGCGACTAGTCAATACACAATCTACAGCTGCTACTGCTCCGGAAATGATGATATCATAGAACTGGAAACAACACTAGAGGAAATTGGAGAACTAATAAGGGTTAATAGAGAAAAAGCAGTAATTGCTGGAGACTTCAATGCGAAGTCCCCACAGTGGGGAATGAGTGCCACAGACAGACGTGGTCAAATAGTCACAGAGTGGGTAGCAGCAAACGATTTAGTAATTGCTAACCAAGGAAACAAACCTACTTTCGAAAGACAAGATCACTCGTCTATACTAGACCTGACAATAGCAACAAATGATATCAGTTCTCGAATCACTCAATGGCATGTGAGTGAGAAAGAATCTCTGAGTGATCACAATTACATTTTTTTCGATATAATAGAGGAAAAAGGGTTATCCAAAGAAAAACATAAAAACAAAGGTTGGCAAGTTAGGAAAATAGATAGAGATAAACTACAATGTGCGATCCGCGAAATTCGAGAAAATGAAGTCACCACAACAGCGAAAAGCCTATCGGAAAACCTAACCAAAATATGTGATATATCAATGCCAAAACGAAAACCAGTTAAGAGGGGTAAACCAGTATACTGGTGGAGTGAAGAAATAGCTGAATATCGAAAAGAATGCATAAGAAAAAGGAGAGCATATACCAGATACGCGAGAAGAAACCAACCTCAAGCAAATATTCTATTATGGGAGGAATATAAGGAAAGCAGGAAGTTGCTGAGAAATAGCATTAAAAGATCGAAGAAAGACAGCTGGAAAGCACTCTGTAATAAGATAGACGAGGACATCTGGGGAGATGGATACAAAATAGTGATGAAAGGCATGATTGGATACCCGCCAAGACCAAATATAACGTTATCAAAGATGGAAGAAATAGTTCACCACCTATTTCCCATACACCAATCTGTGATTTTTGACTGTGATATTAACGCTAGGTTTTTAGATTTTACAATAGATGAACTACAAGCAGCAGCTAGCAAACTGAAGGAAAAAAAAGCACCAGGACCCGGAAGCATACCACCTGAGATAATGAAGCAAGTATCTGTAGAACTACCAGATTATACTCTATCAGTATACAATGCGCTAGCAAAAGGGGAAATTTTTCCAGCAGAATGGAAGATAGCGAAGATAATACTGTTAAGAAAAGGTGACAAACCAGTAGATAATCCATCATCATACAGAACGATATGTTTGTTGGATGTTGAGGGCAAACTCTACGAGCACCTTATAGTGGCGAGGCTGAAAGAAGAGCTAACACGCACTGGAAGCCTGTCGGAGGAACAATACGGTTTCAGGGAAGGCAGACAGACGGTGGACGCGATAAAAAGGGTTATGGAAATAGCGAGGGAAGCTGCAGCTTACTCACATGCCCATCGAAGACTATGCGCAATGATCACCCTAGATGTGAAGAACGCTTTCAACAGTGCCTCATGGCAACTGATCCTCGAAGAACTCAGAAAAAAAGAAATAGATGAGAGCCTGGTGAGTATTATAGCGTCATACTTGTCAGAGAGGCGAATAATATTAGAGGCCGAAGGGACAGAAAAAGTAATCAGCGTCAGCAGTGGTGTGCCTCAGGGATCAGTGCTGGGACCTACTCTATGGAACGTCTTATATGATGAGTTGTTGAGAATTGAACTACCTGATGGTATAACTTTGATAGGTTTTGCAGACGACGTTGCCATGGTAGTGGTAGCTAAAGAGGAGCAGACCCTAATGGATAATGCAAACACCGCTTTGATAAGAATTATGAACTGGATGGACGGTAGACGACTCCAGCTGGCGCCGGAAAAGACAGAGGCAATTCTCCTGACCACAAAAAGGAAAATAGACCCAATAGAGTTCGAAGTTCGGGGTACCATAGTTAAACCGAGTAAGGCAATCAAGTACCTTGGTGTGTGGCTAGACACAAAACTCACGTTTGCTGAACATGTGAACAAGACTGTAGAAAAGTCGGAAAAAACTATGGTGGCCCTGTCATGCCTGATGCCGAATATTGGTGGACCTAGAGCATCGAAGAGGAGAACTCTTCTGAGTGTGATACACTCCCAGATCTTATATGCGGCTCCGGTGTGGCATGCAATTACAGAAAACTGCAAACTCGTAAGAAAGCTACAGAAGATCCAGAGGCTTATGTGCATCAGGATATGCAGCGCATATAGAACCATATCTGCAGAAGGAGTGGGTGTCATAGCGGGTGTTCCTCCCATTAAACTTCTAATTGAGGAAAGAAAGGATACGAACGAAGGAATGCCAAGAGAAAGAGCTAAAGAAGAACTCAAAAACAAATGGCAGGAGAAATGGAGAACTGGAACATATGGACGCTGGACCTGGCGACTAATACCAGATATCGCGATATGGTTAAATAGAGCTCATGGGGAGGTGGATTACTATATCACACAAGCACTTTCTGGACATGGCTGCTTTCGGAAATATTTGTTCGAGAGAAGGAGAGCTGAGAATGACAGTTGCACGTATTGTGAAGAACCAGATGACGTGGAACATACGCTTTTCAACTGTCCCAGATGGCACGAAGAAAGAGGGGAGTACGAGGTGGAAGCAAGGATACCATTCACACGGGAAAATATGATGAGAAGTCTGGTAACATCAGAAAGAGGTTGGAACTGCGCCTATAAAGCTATTCGTAGAATTATAGAAACGAAAGAGAGAGAGGGGAGTTGAATGTAGAGACAGTCTATCACATAGAAGAAATACGAAAGTTGTTCCTGTGTGATGGACAAATCGATGGGTGGGTTTGAAAAAAAAAAAAAAAAAAAAAAAAAAAAAAAAAAAAAAAAAAAAAAAAAAAAAAAAAGATAGATAGATAGATAGATAGATAGATACGCATTTATTTCCAATAACATGAAACTTGTATGTAACAATATGAACTCAATATAAATATATACATCTGAAAAATAATTCAAGTTCAATGTAAAGTCTATTTAAAGACGTAAGGAAAGGTAGAAGCATATAACATTTAGAATAATGATATTTGAGAAATGTCTATGTATACATATATTTATATTAATAAACTGAGACAGTCAAATTAGAAACAAAATACAAGCCTATAAAGAACCATAAAAAATGAGTTAGAATTAACATACAATATATTAAAAACTACCAGTAAAAACAAGACCAATTTCAAAGTTGATATGAGAAAAATTCATCCAAATTGTAAAAGCAATGAGTATGGAGGAGTGATTTCAATTTATTCTTAAATTGTAATTCACCAAGGTTCTTGAGATATTCTGGAAGTTTATTATAAATTTGAGTTCCAGTGTACAAGGGACCTTTACGAGTGACATTGTATTTATAATTAGGAAGCCTATAATTTTGACTCCTTGTGGGATATGAATGAATTTCTGAGGTATTTATTAGATTTTGTTTATTTTTATGTATAAGATTACCCAATTTGAAAATAAATAAGTTAGTCATTGTTAATATCCTCAGAGAAACAAACTTTTCCCTACAAGAATCTAATTGTTTCAGATCACAAGAAATTCTGACAGCCTTTTTCTGAAGTGTGAAAGTAGAATTCCAGCTCATGGAATTACCCCAAAACTCAATACCATACTGTAATAAGCTATGGAAGTAGGCAAAGTAAACTGTTTTAGCCGTTGTGATACCTAGATTCTGTTTTATTATTTTTATAGTGTGAAGTGATCTGCTAAGTTTGATATTCAATTGTCTGATATGTTCTGTCCATTTCAGTTGCATATCTACATGGATACTCAAAAATTTTGTAATTTCCACGTGCCCAATATTTTCATCATACAAAGGAATTTCAAAACTATCTAATTTCTGGTGTGGTTGAAATAACATATTATAAGTTTTGCTGCAGTTGAGTGCAGAAACCAGTCTGAAATATCCTCTGTTAAATTTTGAGCTTCATCTCTTAACGAGATCAAGTTGTCACATTGACAAAGTATACTAGTATCATCAGCAAACATTGTGATAAATGCAGTTGGGAAATTCACTACTAGGTCATTTATATATACCAAAAAAAGTGTTGGTCCAAGTATTGAGCCCTGTGGAACTCCACTCTTAATAATTGCAAATTCTGATCTCGCTTTTTCTATTTCAACACACATTTGTCTCTCTGTTAAGTAACTTTTTGGCCATCCTTCTTCATTTTCCTGTATACCGTAGTAATTTAATTTACCCAAAAGTATTTTATGATCAACGCAGTCAAACGCTTTAGAAATGTCACAGAATATGCCGAGAGAGTGATTTTTACTTTCTATTGTCTGATAAATTTTGTCCAAAATTGAAAATATTGCATCTGAAGTATTTGAACCTTGTCTAAAGCCGAACTGGGATGCAACCAGTATATTATTTAATACAAGATAATTGGTCAGTTGATTTTTCACGACACATTCAAAGATTTTTGACATTGATGGTAGCAAAGAGATTCCTCTATAATTATTGAGAACATTCTTTTTTCCTTTTTTTGAATAGAGGGATGATAATGGCGATTTTGAAAACACTCGGGAATAATCCTTGAGCCAGTGACAAATTCACTAAAAATACGAGAGGTTTCTTGAAGGAGCTAATATTTTTTTGTATTAAGGTTATAGGTATTTCGTCATACCCACTGAACTTTTTTGGTTTCAAGTGTTTTATCACATCTACTAGTTGTTCCTCTGTCAGAAATGAAAATTTAAATGGCGAATCATTGCAATAATTGTATTTGGTGAGGTAATGAGTATACTCTTTTTTACTAGAAGTTGTAGGTACGACTGAGTCCACAGCATCCAAAAGTAATTTTTTGAAAGAATTAGCTATTTCTGTGGAGTCTGTTGTTTCTACGCCATTTATTTCAATCGACAAATTATCTGGATGTTGATGTTTTTTATTCGATAGATGGTTCACTATATTCCAGGTTGTAGATATTTTGTTCGTAGATTCCCCAATGAGGTTATTGAAATACATTTGTTTAGCTGTGTAAATGACTTTTCTCAATATGTGACAGAAATTGTTTATATATGTAATTAATGTGGAATCTCGATGTAGGTATTTCTTTAAACCGATAAGAAACCGTTTATTTTTACATGAGCATTTGATTCCTCTTGATATCCATCCACTGTAATTCTTTCGGCCTCCACATCTAACTGTTCTGATTGGAAATGCTTTCTCAAATGAGTTACTGACTATTTGGTAGAAGTATGGTAGAGCTAAGTTCACATCATCAAATTCAAATAGATCTGACCAATCTACCTTATCAATATATCCAGTGAATCTCTCGTTATTTTTTGTATTGAAAATTCGGGTTTTCTTTTGGACTGTTTTTTTATTATTTTTGATAGTAGTTAATCCGCTCAGATGAATAATTTGTGCATTGTGATCGGAAATCCCTGTTTCAAGAACAAGAGTACTGTATGTCATATCTGAGTTTATCGCTATGTTGTCTAAAGTCGAAGCCGACTGAGATGTGACGCGAGTGAATTCCTCTATAGTTAATTGTAGATCAAAAATATTTAAAGTAAGACTAAATTGTTCTAAATAAATATTTGAATAATGAAAATTAATGTTGAAGTCTCCACAAATGATGAATTTATAATTCTTATGGCGACCATTTAATTCATTCAATAATTCATAGAAAAGGTTCAGAAAAACTTCAAATTTATCAATTTCCTTACTTGGGCTTCTATAAATACAAATTATGATGGTTTTATTTTTTTTTATATCACTGTGGTGAATTCAAAATGCCTTTCCACTGGCTTCACTTTCAATTGATCCAATTCTATGAAATCCAGATTATTGCGAGCTAGGATAACAACTCTGCCATGACTAAATATACTACGGGAATAACATGATACTACTCTAAAGTTATCCAATTGAATATAAAAATTGTCTTTGGTACACTGCATCAAATGCTCGGAAAATGCGAAGATATCAATTGTTTGTTCATTTTTCGATTGAAATTCTTTCAAAAATACATTCAATTCATTAGCTTTATGATCATTTAAACATTGAACATTATGATGCAGTACCACGAATTCTTTTTCATTCTTCTGTTCCATATTGCTTGTTCCTGTATGCTATTTCCTATTGGGTCCTCTTTTCGGCCGTGCTCCTAAAGCAGTGGTGGGATTGGGTTGTGAAGATGATCCTTTATCAGAGTAATTTTCGGTGTTGGAATTTTGGTTATGTTGATTTTGTAGTTTTCCAGAAGTAATGTCATCCAGAGAATATTCCTTTTTATCATGAACTAATTTGTCATACTTTAGGTAACAGTGTTTACCTTCCTCTCGTGATTTGAGCATAAATGGAATAAGCTCTCTCCTAGTTTTCATTACGCTTTCTGTGAAATTTTCTGTTGCTGCATATGTGCTATTTTTCAACAATCTGAGATTCTTAACAACTTTGTTTTTTGCTCTGTTATGGATGAAAGTGACGAGAACAGGTCTGATTTTATTTGGATTTTTTTCACCGAGTCGAAATATTTTCAGAAGATCGTTAGTGCTGAAGTCATTTAATTTCATAGTGCTTTCCAGGATGTTTATCAATTTCAGTTCCAGACTATCAGTATCTTCATTTGGTTGTTCTGCAATACCGTAGAATATCAAATCATTGCTTTTAAGATGTCTTTCAATATCGCACAGTTTGTTCTCCAGTTCATCAACTCTATTTTTCAAAGTTTCATTCTCTTGCTTGATCGAGTTAAATTCCGTTTTCAGATCAGCCGCATCTTTTTGTATACCCACTACTGTTTTTAGGATGGCATCAATTTTTTCCTCCATCGATAAAGCCATGGTATTGCAAATATAGTTCTTGATGAGAGTATTGATAGATGTCACGCACTGAAACTGCACTTGTACGTAATATAAATTGATGTTTCGATAGTTATTTTATGTTACACTGTATAATCAATACCTTATATTTGATTGATTATCTCTCGAATATAAATTACGATATTATAGCGATATATATTCGGGAACGATTTAAAACGCGTGTAGCCGATACGAATACTGCGCTACTACTACTATATATATCAGATAGCACTCAAAGCTCTGTGGATTCTGCAAGGCCCACTTAAAAAAAAGTTCTACGCAGGGAAGCAGATGAAATGAAATCCTACTGGAATAGAGTGCCAGGACAAAGAAAAACAAAGCTGGTAGGCCTTTCACCAAGCTAAACATCAGCTTCTCGAGTTCGACAAGAAAGACTTGAAACTGGTGACTGGACACTGCCCTTTGAGGTATCGCCTCAAAAAGTTGGTCAAAACAGAAAGTGATAGTTGCCGCTACTGCGAGAACTTTGAAGAAACTGAAATTTACTTTGCGAATGCTCAGCACTTTTCTGCAAGAGGCTCAAGTTCCTGGAAGGGGCCTTCTTAAATCCCTCTAATGTCAGGAACTCAGCTCCCAGGAAACTGATAATCTTTGCATGAAGTCTCAGAATCCCGGACCTCGAATAGATTAAGGGTTGTGCACGAAATATCTGATATGTCGAGGTTCTTGAGAAATTGTTCAGCCTTAACGATCCTCCCTACAATCGAATTCTACAATCTAGGAATAACTGCTGTTCAGGCAAGAATTCAATCCGGTATAATTTTTAGTTGAAGTTCATATTTACCTTTTAGGTGATATCATGATGAAACAGAGTAGGAGTTGAGATCTCATCTCAATATAAAGAATGTTTTCAATTGCATAAGATAATGTACATATTATCTAACATATAATCATTGTCATGACAAAATAACAGATGAGGATATATATTTCTCATATCGTAGTCGCGTATGGGAACGCCCGGTATATCAAAAAGTTATCAACCTTTCAACCTCGCTTTCAACTGTCAAGTCCATTGTATTGCCATTTACTTCAAAATTGCGAAACATATAACAATCAATCAATTTATAACATACCAGGTTTATCAACCTAGGAAAATTTATAGTAAGCTAAATTGAATTCATTGAAATTCCAAACTTGCTTTTTTGAAACTGTGACGATGCGCCCGGTCAAGTCGTGCTTGTTTGCTGATCTTGCAACCTATGTAAGAATCAGATATAAATACTTTTTGATCAGGGTATCGAACTCATTCGCATTCTGATAATTCTGAATTCATCATTCTGAATTCGCGAGCCTGATTGATCAGTGAATGATTAGTTCACCTTTATAAACGAAGCCATGAGCCCTTGCATTGGACACATCTCTTCAGCCTGGACGACACTTGTGATATCGATGGAAGTACGCATATTGTTTTGTTACCTTTTTTCATCCCTTGTTGTATCATCGGCCCCCATGTCAGTTCAGTCCAGGAATTACTCAAACCACACTTAGTCAAAACCCCCATTTCACTTTGTTCACTTTGATGTATTTGGTATCCTTTCAGTAACAAATATTATATTGAATTGAGTTCACTCTTTTCTCACTGAAAGATTATGTTAGCTAATTCAAGTAATTAAATGTTTTTACCGAATGAGTAATTATTTCCTTGACACGGTCATGGTAGCGGTTGGAAATTATCAACCCTCTCTCGTAGCCAAGCGATAACCCCAAATCAAGCTCACACACCCTGACAGTATCTCGTACTACTAGTGAAGTTCAATGCAACCAAAATTCAAGAGCTACTTCACAACTCAACAGGTTTTCATAATATAAAAAGCACAGAAAATGTACCTGTATATAAACTTAAGATTTATATAGATAAAATAAGCATCAACAAAGAACTATTCATACAAAAATTATATCAATCAGGAGCCTATAAATACTTTTGAAACATTAATGAAACACATTCAAGTATCAAAATCAGAATCAAGTTCTAAAACGACCATAAAGTGCAGAGAAAATAATACTTTGATTGATGCAAATTATCTTAACCTAATAAAAAAAGAGATGAACTCTATAAACGAAAGAAACAAAATCCATTAAATAATGAAATTTGTGAACAGTTCAGGATAGCAAAAAATAATCAGGGCAGATTATTAAAACAAAAAAGAAAAATGAGAAAATGCAGGTAGTAATGTGAAAAAACAATGGAATATAGTAAATGAGTTAATGGAAGGGACCAGGACTGAAACTAACATTGACTGCATATCTACTGAGGAGCAAGTAATTACAGACAGTCCCAGGGCTTGGGTGGCTACTGGGAGCGTCGGCAGATGACGGATAGCCGGACGGCCTGCAACGCGGGTCGTGTGACCCACGATCACGGTGCAGGTTACCACCGAATAACAAATAAGGTGGCGCTGAGCAACCCATCGATACCAGGAACCACAGCGTGGAGGGGGGAACCTGTTCCCCGGGGGGAACAGGGGGGCGACTGGATGTCATTTCCAGAGCATCCCTGGCGCGCCGGGGAGCTGAAACTCTCTGTGGAAACCTGCCTGGTACAAACCGCGCTGATAATGCGTGGGGGCTTGCCTTAACCAGCTGGCCAAGTAGAAGGGAACTACAATAAAAATTTCCCCAAGACAAGGCTGGAACAGCATAAGCTAAAGTCTGCATGGCTAGTGGGAGGACTAGTCGTGATTATGCGAACTCTGGGATACCTGGCGCCCCCCGGTTTAATTTGCCTTTCTGCGACATGCGGGGCTCTGTCGCAGGTGACCGTTTTTCGTGGGACCTCTTATAGAAACCAAAGAAAAAAAACAGGATGAGGAAAACTCCCCAAAAAATTCAGAGGACGAAATCCTCATGGAAACGGGCAGCATCACACAGGACGCCAAACGGCCTGAACTCGAGGCTGACATTTCCAAAAGATCTGGTAGTGACGGGGAGACTGAAAAGTCCGCAAAGGCCCTCTCGAAAGGGAAGGATAGAATCAGGCTCAACGGTGCTGCCAGAAAAATCCAAATTGTTGTTGTTTGGTTCTGCTTATACGTGCTAAAATGCTGCCTAGAACATTAAAATTAAAGATGATCCGTTAACTTTAGTTAAGGAAGCCAAAAATTTAGGAGTCATCTTAGATTCAGATTTAAGATTTGAAAAACATATTAATAAGCTTATTCAACGCGCATATAGCTCACTAAAATTGATTTATGGGAACCGGCAGTTTTTCCTCAGAGTGTTAAAATAACATTATGTAAAACCTTAGTTTTGTCAAATTTTAATTTTGCTGATTCCTTGCATGGCCAAATTTGACTACCGTCTACATAAATAAAATCCAGAAAATACAGAATTCTTGCTAAGATTTATATATGGCATCAAAAAGTATCAAAGAATATCACACAAATTGACTGAAATCGGATGGTTGAATATGGAACATAGAATTGAGATTCAGAGGTTTGTTGTCTCCACCAGTATTTAAAACTGAAATGTTCAGACGTTCGTTCATTTACCGAATTTATAAGTTGCGTAACTCCGTTTCGCAATCCTTGCAAAATCACAGTATTGGAAGTTTTAAGTCAAAGTATAAAAATATCCTACTTGAAAAATAATGACAATTTGATCTTGACTTGCTGTCCTGTATTCTCTTGAAACTCAATATATAAGTATATGTGTTAATATTTGGATGATCAATCAGAACCTACTACCTTATTGTTATAAGACACACATTCTAAGGTTGAGTGGAAGAACATTTTCCTGATGGAGTAAGCGATTGCTTCATTAGAGAAAATGAACTCCGCCTTTTATTTTCCAATTTATCAAAAATCATTGTTAATTTATATATATAGGTATATACTGTATGAGGAAAATAATAAAGACGTATTATTATTATTAAAAAGGTTTAAATACCTCGTCAAACAAGGCCTCCCATTAGAAGAGGCCAGGACGAAAGCGGTTGAACCGATGAAGGGGTCAACTTCTGACAAAGGGCTGAAAAGGGTCCGGTCAGAGGAAAAGACTCCCGAAGGTCAACTGAATAAAATACCAAAAGCGGCAGACAGAGGCAGCACTGCCTCAGGGCCCACCAAACCTCTACCTTCAGTCAAGTGACAGAAGGCGTGAGGGTGGGCATCCTGCCGATGAACTATCCAGAAGATCTCCTGACAACGGAACAAATCGAAGCCGTAAAGGAGGCAATTCTGGATAAAATTATCGAGCAAAGAGAAAAGGCTGCCACAAAGCTTTACTTCCACAGCTCCCACAACAGACCTGGCTGGTTAGCCCTAATGTGTGCCGATAACGCCACCGTGTAGTGGTTGAAAGACACCATTGGGGATATAAAACCCTGGGAGGATGCGCGGCTGAGGTTCGTTGAAGAGGCAGCAATGCCTCACAATGAGATCTTGGTGGCGTATCTACCAGGCAGCCAGGGATACTCCACGGAGAAAATCCTTGGACTAATAGAGGCGCAGAATGAAAGCCTCAAAGCAACCACCTGGAGGGTACTGAGGAGAACATCCGAGGGCGCTCTAGAACTTCTTACCATTTCGGTTGATATCCAATCGGCCGAAAAGTTGAGGAAAAAGAGGTTTGTGATCAATTATAAGTTTGGTCACACAACCCTCAGGTCAAGGAGTGGCAAACCCAAATCGGCCACACTTGACCTCTCAGAACCTGGTACCTCAGGTACCAACGCGGGTGCAGCCAGCACCAAGAAGCAGACCGAAAAGGCTGCCAAAAGTGCTGCTGACACAGGAAAGAAGGTGACGAAAGGCAAGACTGGACAGATCCCATGCCGGCGGAGTTAAGGGGAAGGGGAGAAGTCAAAAGCCCCACCTAAAACTCCAGTATGAGCAAAAAGCTCAATTGTCTTCAGATAAACCTCCAACATTCAAAAGCTGCCACGAGTGTGCTTAAAAGGAGGTTTATTGAAGACAACATTCATGTAGGACTACTCCAAGAGCTTTGGATTAACAGAGGACGTATACAAGGACTCAACATTAAGTCGTGTAAGTTACTTTACTGTTCATCTCACGAAAAACCACGAGCAGCCATATTGCTCGCACCTAATATTATTTTTTTCCTGTTCCAGAGTTCATCACTGGAGATTTGGCAACCGCGATAGTGGAAGTGCCAACTGAGGTAGGCAAGAGGCAACGAGCAGCCATATTGCTCGCACCTAATATTAATTTTTTCCTGTTCCAGAGTTCATTACTGGAGAATTGGCAACCGCGATAGTGGAAGTGCCAACTGAGGTAGGCAAGAGGCAGGTGGTTATTGCCTCGGCCTACTTCCCAGGGGACTCCGAAACGCACCCTCCACCAGAGGAAGTTCAAAGCCTCATCGAATGGTGCAAAAAAGGTAACAGGCATTTTATTCTGAGCTGCGATGCAAACACCCACCACTTGATATGGGAAAGCACAGACACAAATGTACGGGGTATCTTCTAGAATATCTGTTGGCCAACAATATCGACATTATTAACAGAGGAAATATACCCAACTTCATAAATGCGATTAGAAAAGAATTCCTTTAACTCTTGCGGATCCATCTGTGACAAATTATATTCTCAACTGGCATGTCTCCGATGATTCTTCAATGTCGGACCATCAACACATAAGATTCGACCTGGAGACGTCAGAGACACGCTTCGATGGATACAGGGTATTAAAGTTAACCAACTGGGATGCTTACAAAGAGCATCTCGAAAGGCAGACGGAGGACCCACCAACATCCATCGAATCGATAGAGGAACTTGACACAGCCTCAAGACAACTTCAAAATGCTATAATGAAAGCATATGAACTTAGCTGTCCTGAAAAACAAAAGGCTACTATCAGAGATGTGCCTTGGTGGAATAAGGAACTAGCAAAACTTAGAAAGAAAGTCAGAAGACTTTTCAATAGAGCTAAGAGTCTGGGATACTGGGAAGACTACAAAACAGCTATTTCTGAGTACAATAAAGAACTTAGAAAATATGGAAGAAGAACATGGAGGCAAATGTGTGAGGGGATCACCGAATTAGCCCCAGCACAACGACTTCAAAAAGTTCTCTCAAAAGAACACTCCAACGGCAAGGTTGAGTGTTCTCCTGCATACACACTTTTCTGGTTCCGAATCGGTTGTGGAGCACGAACAGCAAAACGCTCATCTGGAAGGGGTTGTCCACAACCCCAACAGATCCAGTAGAAGCGTAGCTGGAAAGATCTTCACAACTGAAAGAATCAAATAGGCAATCAAAAACTTCAAACCTTTCAAGTCGCCAGGAAAAAACGGAATATTTCCCGCCTTACTGCAACATGGCATTGAAATAATAGAGTCTTCTTTGAAAAGGCTATTCAAGGCCAGCTTAATCTTTGGTTATATACCGCAAGCTTGGAGAGAGGCCGTAGTGGCATTTAACAAAGGCTGGAAGACGTCCAATGGACGAACCAAAGTCTTACCGCCCTATCAACTCCTTGAGTTAAGACCGCTCAACAAAAAACAGTTTGCTTATCAAGCAGGCAAATCCACGATCAATGCTCTACAATGTCTAGTTGTGCTACGTTCATAAACTTACTCCAGTGAGTAGAGAAGAGTATGATCACGTGATTAGAGAAGTATGTTTGATGGTTACTCGAAGTAACCGTTCAGGAGGCTACACCGGAGGCAAATTTGGGGTTATATTTTTATTTTTCATTTTGAAAGAAAAACTAATTAGCCATGGATGATTTGAATATCAATATCATAACACAATGTTGGGAACTATTGATGTAAGTAAATTAGATATATTCAATTCAGATTATCGTATGCAATTCAGATTATCATCAATAATAATGTAATTACTAGGAAACTTAGGAAAGTGAAGAAGATACCTCCTCTGATGAAGAATTAGTGGCAGTAGCTTCGATGATACAGGGAATGAAAGGACAGATACCTCTCAGAATCCCAAGATACATGTCCACTACTATACCGAACCAAACAGCTGAACAATTCAGAATGCATTTCCGCTTAACACTGAATACATTTGAAAGCATTCTGGCACTCATTGGACCATCCTTGAAGAGTAATCATCCAGAAGGCAGACCCAACATTGAACCAAAACAACAGTTGTTGAGTGTAATTTGGCTTTTAGCAACACCTGATTCATACAGGTAATAAACTTCAGAGAATGGAATCAATGATGATTAACAAATCACTTGATATGTTTCTTGATTGTGGTGCCAATTTGCCATCACCACATGGTTTACATTCAACAGTATAATTTGAATTGATACCTGTGAATAAATATGCAAAAATCACTGATTTTCTGCTTGATTAAATTTTTTTCAGGTCTGTTGGTGAAAGATTCGATATGACTAAGTCTACACTTTTTGAATGTTTTGTAAGGGTGATTTCTGTGCTCAATGAAATGGCACCTACCATAATCAAATGGTCATCAGGGATATATGCAGAAGAGGTGAAGGAAGGCTTTTCGAGAACAGGTCTGGATTCATGCCTAGGAATGATAGATGGTAGCTATATACCAATAAAAGCAGCTAAAAAACACCCAGAAGCATATATTTGCCGCAAAAAATTCCATGCTATCACTCTCCAGGCAGTATGTGATCACAGACTGAAATTCACAGATTGTTTTGTTGGATATCCTGCTTCTGTGAATGACTATCGTATATTCAAAAATTCCGATATATACAAAAATATAGTTTCGAATCCCCAGCTTTATTTTCCAAATGATGAGTACATTATTGGAGATAAAGCTTATCCCCTGAAGAGATGGTGCATTTGTCCATACATCAATAGAGGAGACTTGTTGCAGATGCAAACTCACTTCAATACCCAATTGAGCAAAGTTAGGCAATGCATTGAAAGGAGCTGTGCCTTACTCAAAGGAAGGTTCAGGAGATTGAAGTATCTGGACATGAATAGGGTTGATATGGTACCAGCTACAATACTTGCCTGTTGTGTCCTTCATAATATGTGCATATCTGGTGAAGACATAAATGAAGAATTAGTAGAAGATGGTCATTTGAACAATATAAATGATATACCTGATGCTGAACAATTTCAGTGAGTACCTATTTATATATTTCAAGATGCATACCTATGAGGATTTCAAGTTGACTGATCTTTCTTGAATTTTCAGGATAGACGAAATGGTAGATGATGAGCCTGCTATAATGAGAAGAGACATTATGGCTCGAAACCTTTTTTTGCAAAGATAGATATTGAACAACTATGTTCCATTAGTTAGTAGATATAATAAAATCATCTTCAACAACAAACATTTTTATTCAAACTCATAACCGGTACTCAACAGTATATTATTCAGTCTTTGTTGAATATTGAATTATAAACAAATACAAAAATAAAAAACTAATGCAAAAATAACGAAATAAAGAATATTGAATAAAAAAATAAAAATAAACACAAAAATAATCTCTGATATGTTCACATTAGACCATAATTAACTATGAAATAATGAGGATCATTTTTAAGCAGGAACATAAAAACAAAATTATCATCAATCAATATGTGTGGTCCTCTCCAGCACAGTCTCCAGGATCATTTATTTTTGAAGTAGCAGTGATATTTTTCAACTGGGCCAAGAACTCTCTTTGTAAACTTAACTTTTCTTGGTGGCGTTTACTCCTAGCTTCTTCTTTTTTATTTTCTTTCTCTTCTAAAAACTTGAGTAATTCTGACTTTTTTTTTTTTGCTTTTTTCGGCTTTGGTTCTTCATCATCCCCAATATTTCCTCTGGACACAGAACAGCCTGAAATAGTAGATACACATATATATAAGAAACACAAAGAATTTTAGAAAACCATTTGTAAAGTTATTTTATATATGTATATAAGTATATGAAAAAAGGAAAATCTTAAAATCAAACTACCTTTAGAAGAAGAAGCCACTGCAACTGGTTTAACATTGGGGCGATCTGAGAATATGGCATCCATTTCATCAAAATACTTGAAATGTTCTGGTGCCTCTCCAGATCCTTTGGATCCCATATTGTCAATGATTTTCATGTAGAGTTTTTTGAGGTGCTTCCATTTAAATTCGCATTGTTTTTGGTTAAATGAAAACCCTTTATTTTCCATTTCAGCAGATATAATTTTCCATACTGCTTCATTTCTAAAGTTGGTACTTTTGAATTTTGTTTCATTCAGTTTGTATAATTCAATTAGACTATGAGTAGCTACATCCGACCAGGTAGCTTTTTTAAATGTGGAAGTAGAGGCACTCACATCTTCATCATGGACAAGCTCAACTTCGTTTTCCATTTCCACCTTGCACATGTCTAAAATTTCCTGGGACTTCAGAACTTCAAAAAGTTCTTCATTTGCTGAAAAATATAGTCTATTAGGCTGGTTTATGATTCTGGCATCCTAAACCCCAAATGAATAATAAATTTCAAAGTACTATATTACCATAAGTGATAAGTACCTACCCTTATTTTTAAGAACAATGGTATCCTTTCTGATTGATATCACAGAGTAGTCCATTATTATTGTTATGTGGATTTATTAGCCATTACAAACTATTCTCAACTTCCAATTCAATCATTGATATATCAATAATCTGGCGGTAATCTGAACTGTCATAACTGTCAGAGTATATAATACTCCATTAAAAAGCGGAGTATGAGTAGTTTACTCTGGGTAAGTTTCTGAACGTTTATAAAAGCATACTCTATACTGGTAGAGTAAATTTATGAACGCTTCCGAGTATACTATCCTTACTCGGAGTAAGTTTATGAACGTAGCCCAGAAGGCATTGAAAATACATTAGTGGAAAAAGAAAAGGCTCTTTGTGCCTTCATCGACATAGAGGGCGCTTTTGATAACACCTCGCATGCCTCCATATCTAGATCACTAGAGGAAAGGGATATAAACGCCTCACTGATTAGATGGATACAATCAATGCTGAAAAGCAGAATCATTGTGGCGACTCTCGGGGAAGAGACGGTAAGGATGACAATAGAAAAAGGTTGTCCCCAAGGGGAAGTTTTATCGCCTTTGCTGTGGTCACTGGTCGTCGACAACCTGATAGTCAAGCTGCATGATTCTGGTTTCACGACTCAAGGTTACGCCGATGACTTGGTTGTCACTATTAGGGGCAAACATGACGGGATAATTTCCAATCGCATGCAAGTAGCCTTAAACACAATCAGAAGCTGGTGTGCAGAGGAAGGATAAATGTCAATCCTAGCAAAATAGTGCTGGTTAAAGCCCAACTCTAAATGGAATTCAGCTCACTTTTTCCAAAGAAGTTAAATATTTGGGCGTTATAATCGACCAAAAACTGACATGGAACAGCCAACTCAACCACATTCTTTCCAGAGCTATAGCGGCAAGCTGGGCATGCCGCAGAGTCTTTGGCAAGACATGGAGTCTGAAACCAAAAATGATCTATTGGTCATACCAAACGATCATCAAACCCATGGTCACCTACGCTTCATTGATATGGTGGCCAAAAATGCAACAAATTTCGGCACAAGTCAAGCTGCAGAAAGTGCAGCGGCTAGCTTGTCTGGGAATCACGGGGGCAATATTCACGTGCCCCACTGCAGCCTTAGGGGTTATGCTGAACCTTCAATCATTGCACCTGTGTGTAATGAAATAAGCAGCAATAAGTGCCTTCAGACTGCGCCAGACAAAAAAACTCAAATCAGGAAATCGGATTGGACAGTTGAAGATTTTGGAAAATATTTCACTAGAATCCATGTCTAAACCGAGAGATATCATGCCAGTTAGGTACGACTTCGAAATGCAGTTTGAAGTGGTCATAAACAACCACCAAGTTTGCACAGATAACGGACCTCAACTGGAATGGGATGCATCAGTATGGTATACTGATGGATCCAAGATGGATGAAAGGGCTGGAGTTACAGGGCTAAATTTCAGGCTCTCAAAATCCCTTGGTAACACCCCAACCATCTTTCAAGCAGAGGTACCACCTCAAAAAGATGGATAAAACAGAGTGATAGTTGCCGCTACTGCGAAAACTCCGCTGAAACTGCAGAACATTTGCGATGCGAATGCCTAACAGTCTTCTGCAAGAGGCTCAAGTTCCTGGAAGGGGCCTTTTTAGAGCCCTTCGACATCAGGAACCTAGCTCCCAGGAAACTGATAAACTTCGCACGAAGCCTCGGAATCCCGGGCCTCGAATAGATTAAGGGTTATGCACAAAAGATCCAATAGGTCGGGGTGCTCCAGAGGCTGCAAAGCCTTAACGACCCCTCCTACAATCTACAACTACAGACAGTAAATCCACTGTAAATGAGTCCAACAAGTATCTGGTATATTCCCTGAATGCTAACAAATTGGCAAGGTCACTCCTATTCATAAAGCAGGACCTAAAAATCAGTTGGGTAACTAAGATAAATTGTATCTTTGAACGAAACACATGGTGATACCTCATATATAAACTGTAGAATACCACAAGGTTCGGTACTTGGCCCACTTCTATACTCTTTACATGTGCTGAGCTCACAAAAATGTAATCTTCAAGCAAGGTACTTTACCTTCGCAGATGATACTACACTGGTCTATACTGATACATCACTTAATATGGTAGAAAACTTTATCAATGAAGACTTAGAACACTATAGAAAATTGATCCTGACAAATAACTTGAAAATCAATGAAGCAAAAACTGTTTATTTATGTTTCCAACACAAAAATATGGAAATAAAAAACATTTATATCAAACTGGGAGATTATATGTTGAATAGGGTTTCAGTCATCAAATATCTGGGATTACTTATCAGTAATAAGCTGAATTGGGTTGAGCACATAGACAAAATTCGTACTAAAATAATACCCATGATAGGAGCATTATACAAACTCAAAAATGTCATAAACCAACAAATGAAATACAACATTTATAATACATACTTCATCAGTGTATTTAGATATCTTATAACTATCTGGGAAACCTGTTCACAAACTCAATTCAAAAACATGCAAATCTTGCAGAATCAAGTTTTGAAAATGCTATTCAACATGGATAGAAGAACACCCAAACACCCACTGAGATCCTATACAGTAATGAAAACTTGATACAGTTGGACAGCATTTTCAGAATTGAACAAGTTAAGTATGCATACAAAATCGAAATTTCATTACAAAATTGCAATGAAAAAATTCTGCATAGACATAGCATACATAACTATATATAGCTCTGCCGAATGTAAGAACCAATATTGCATTGAATAATCCTATTAGTCGTGCCTTACAAGAGTATAATAGGCTTCCTGATGGAATAAAGCTAGGTCACAATTATGTAATATTTAAGAAAAAAGATATATATTAGTAAATTATATTTTGAGGGAAATATTGAACAAGCTGTTATTGAAATGAATCATTCTATTTAGCGCACCATTGGATATGTTATGACAACCCCAAGATCAGCATTAGCTGATTAGGAAGTTTTGTTTTTATTAACATATATTTTATATCACTGTTGAAATTTATAAATGTTTTCTGTTCCATTGAATATGTTAATAAAGGTTTAAAAAAAGAATCGACCGTCATGGAGTATGTTATACATGTTTGGAGTTCAGCTCCCAAACACACGCTGATACTCCTGTTTTATATCCAGAAGATAGATATTCCTGCTCTTATGCACTCATTGACCTTTCTATCGGGGACGCAGACCACCGTTGTGTTTTGGCAACGTGGCATGATTTTAAGCTTGTTAGTCAGAGGATATGAGAACGTAGGTCACCAGGATGACATGAGGTAAAATTGATGGTTGCCTACCTAGTAGATTCCACCTGTTCATAAATATCGTGTTCCCACTACTGACATGCGAACGCCGAAGCACCGGACTCATGCCTGAAGGTTAGTTCTTTAAAACGTGAGAGTGAGCGTCTTGGCAAATCCTCTGCTTTCCATAATTACTAAAATAAGTGGTTCTATGGCAGTTTCCCTCGTTGGACAACGCCGGTGCCTGTATCTATTTTAGGTAGGTGAGGACTGATAATTTATATAGGTATCACGAGATTACGATCTAGTACCCGATTTTGGGGTTAGGGTAGCGGCCTTCTGCCGGTAAACTTTGTTAGGTAAATTGCTCCAAATAATCGTTGTATCTATTTTAGTTGTATGTACGGTAACCCTGTGTGGCCTGCTGTCTGTTGTATTCAACGAATTGAATAAACATCCACATTGCCAGCTAGTGGTTTCTCTGAACCTGTTGAACCTACACAAAAAAAAACCACGAAAACGAAGAGTCTCAGTTCAAACATTGTGATCTCTTCCTTGTTTGCAAATATTTTGACGGTCGATTCTCATCGAAAATCGGAATTCATATATATTATTACTCCATGATCAATAATTCCGAGTAGGCTGACCAGACGGATACACACTGACCTTCCATTCATTATCAGACCTGTCGAATTTCTATCCATCAGATTTATTTTTTCATCGAAGGCGGTAACAACTCGAACTTCTCAAAATGATATTGTTTTGTTGTTTTCCTATTTTTGACATTTATTGCATTGTGACATTACTGCGTTTGTGTCTTTGCCACCAAACAATAACTGAGATAAGATTTCACAAGGATTTCACCAGAAGAACTCTCGAAAAACTGCTGGACTTTCACATCAGAACCGAACGTCAACAGAACAGAGTTTAAGTTTATCTGTGGGTTACCCCCCGGAAAATTCAGTGGTTATCCCCCAAAAATATAGGTTATCCTACTTCGAGTATTTTCACTAGGTATCGTATCACTTAGAACCTGTCGCGAATTGGAAATTTTCCTGATACCCATAACCTCAAAACTTGAGATAAATTACTTGCACGATGCCCCTCCGCGAAAATTATAGGTTTTCCTCCTGCAGTCAAAAGATAAAGAAGAATATTCGAGATATCAACGCAACAATCTTAAACCTATTCAAATACTTACTAAGTTGATTGCATCAAATATTTGTACTTCTCCAACCGTTGAAGAGCCTGGATAAGCTATGTAGCAATTGTCACTATTTATACTCAGGGCACAGAGACCTCGGGGATTAGGAGGTGTGTCCCGTATAGTATGGAGTACCTTCATATCTCTTATATTGTGGATATATAAACTTCCTTCCAGACATACTACTAGTCGAGCCCTGTAAACATTCCATAATGTGGTATATTGAAAAACTGTTACTGTGGATTGAAGTATTATTAGTAATAAAAAAGATTGCACCATTGAATCCGCGTCCAGCTATTGAATAACAATGAAGAATGGTATTATAAAAGTAGGTAGTAGTGAATAGGCACCACAAGATTTGCGACCCTCCATTGTTGGAGGATTTGGTAGATTCATAAGAGATTTTTTGAACTTGGTTACCTCTTATTTGTAGTGGAAAAGGAAATATATTTCTATATAATTTCTGGAAAATAAGGGAAAAGGGTATATAGTATGAATCAAAGATGAAACATAATTGTAGATCAACTTCTCCAGTGATGGGATGATCAAAAGTGCCAAGGGATCATGTGGAGAGGAAGTTGGCATTGCGAAGCCCGTTTGCCACAAATATTATTTTCAGCTTATGCAGGAAAGAACTCATAAGGCTTAAGTCGTAGAAGTTGAATGATTATGACGAATTCCTTATGAATTCCTATAACTGCATACGAGTATGAATAACTGATTTTCTTAAAACTTTGGACTCCTAAATGAATCCACCTAAATAAATTTACCTGTTGAGTTTAACAGCCAAGATACTATTTGAATATGAGTAGTTACATATTTCCGTTCCTTTCTTGAAATGGCACACCTTTAGTTTTCGTGGAGTTGTCTGGGTGACTACAGCAACCAGGCTACTACTGAACAGCCTCTCAACCAAATAAGCATCATCTGTTCCATTACAATATATTTGTTCTAGGGATTCCACACTACTCAAGGAGTAGAGTCGGTAACCTGTTTTACTTCCAACTGCCAGAGATCTAAAAAATATCCAAATTGACATGAAAAGAATAATATAATAAAATTGTATGTGTTTGCTAGCAGTAGCAAGGGACTTATTTATATGACATTATATTTGAAATAATAGTTCTGTGGTGTTAGGAACATTTGCATACTGTCTTTACTTCAATATCATTTGGTGAGATTACATACTACAAAAAAAAAACAAAAATAATCAAAGTACATATTATAATTTTATATTGAATATATATTTATTACTGAATATCCCACAACAAGTTTAATCAAATATATTCATTGAAATGTTATAACTTCTAATGAAAATAAACTTATTATTATCTTTATTATTATTACTTGAATCGGTGCAGACAACAAGTAGATATAATTCAATGTTCTGCTTGGCATTGGCAACAAAAGTTTTCTCATTTTTTTATTTCTTGCAATTCATGACGTTTCATTTGTATTGTATTGCTTAGTCGAGCTATCAGACACTTGCATGTCTTATGACATGGAAGCCTTGTTTCTGAAGTGTTTCTTTCGCTGCATGGTTTCGCTGTCGCTATTCCTAAGTTACTCTATGACGGCGGCTCACTGCTTCAAGTATACATATCGACGCTTTCATTGGGACAGGCATCGCTTAAACCGTTCTGCAGTTGGATAGGCGTTCCTGTCTCAATTTGAGCATTGTAGCATGTTAGGTAGAAAGAAACATTCACAAACTGTTTCAGCTGCATTTCAAATTATTCAATTTCCAACCAATTGAATTGAGAGTTTTCAGTTTATGAAACGATTTCACATCTGGGTACATAATAAACTTGAGTATTTCTGACAATTCTTTGAACTGAGAAAATCTCTCTGAAAATTTCTTGATTAAAGAATCAATCACAGAAAGAAATTCTTCAGTAAATTTTTCTCTGTCTGCTGTCTGGTGAATATCAAAATCATTGATATATTTTTACAAGTTTGGAAAATACTTGTAGTTTCTTGTGATAATATCATTCCTGAAAACTAGCAGTTTAGCCTTAAAAGCCCGAATGAGATCTATCATAATTGTTTTATTTGTCCCTTAAAGCTTTATGTTTATTCACTGGAATTCAATCATCATAAAATACTTAAACACATATTTTACACCATGTTTTATGATTGGCGACATGCCCAAAATATTGTGTCGGGTGCCATCAATGGCACGCGAGACCTCGGTCGAGAGCATGTTAAAAAACACAGCTATAAAAAATAATGCATACATTAGGATGCTGGGGTCGAGGCTGGAATCCCAATACATGTAATGAATATGGTAGATATCCACTGATCAATTTCTATAAGAGGCATTGGGAGCTAAAACTTACGTGCTGTCCTGATTGAAGTTTATGAAATATTTCTTGGGTCCATTTGATTCAGGAGCACCTGCTGTTGGTGTGGCACCTGTGCTATTCATGAGTTCGGATAAGTATCCTCTTCCTTATACACGTCTCAGCACCAAATCTGTGACCAGATGGTGAAGATCCTGGAAATTATGTACTTTTTCCAGCCTTTTCTCAAACAACTGTTATTATAAAAAATAAACAAAGAAAGACTGACTAGGACTGACCTCGCAAACTTCTGAAACCCAAACAAAACAACAAAATAATGATAAGATACCTGTGTGAAGTCCGCTGCCACGGCCGACTACTTTTCTTTCCGAACGTACCCGATCGCACAGTGGCGTAGATTTCCCCCCAATTTAGGTATCCAATGATTAAAATAATAGTCTGAGCAAAGTTATCTGCGAACTAGATTTTTTCCATTTAGCTGACTTTGGTCTGAAAATTGAATACAACGAATATATAGGTAATTTCAATCATTTCAGCCAAAATGAGACATCTGAATGAGATGTATAAATAAATAAAATTGGTATGGTGTATGGAATAACGAAAAAAGCTATAAGAATTATATTGATGGATGGTAGATGACTCTGAAAACGAGTTATTCATAAATTATATATTTTTGAAATACTTTCGCAAAAAACTGCACATTTGCTTTTGGGTCAGGAAGTTAGGGAATCATGTTTAGAGTCACCCTATGTGAAAATAATTCCTTGCAAAATAGGGGGTAGACTGTACACGTAGAAAAAGTTATTTCCGAGAATAATTTTTTTCGACACTTTCGCAAAAAACTGCACAGCTGCTTTTGGGTCTGGAAGATAGATTATCATGTCTATAATCACCCTATGTGAAAATAATCCCTTGCAAAATAGGGGGGTCGACTGTACACGCAGATAAAGTTATTTCCGAAAATAATTTTTTTCGACACTTTCGCAAAAAACTGCACAGCTGCTTTTGGGTCAGGAAGATAGGTAATCATGTCTAGAATCACCATATGTGAAAATAATTCCTTGCAAAATAGGGGGTAGACTCTACACGCAGAAGAAGTTATTTCCGAAAAAAATTTTTTTCGATACTTTCGCAAAAAACTGCACAGTTGCTTTTGGGTCTGGAAGATAGGTTATCATATCTAGAATCAACCTATGTGAAAATAATTCCTTGCAAAATAGAAGGTAGACTGTACACGCAGAAAAAGTTATTTCCGAAAATAATTTTTTTCGACACTTTCGCAATAAACTACACAGCTGCTTTTGGGACTGAAAGATAGGTAATCATGTCTAGAATCACCCTATGTGAAAATAATCCCTTGCAAAATAGGGGGGTCGACTATACACGCAGATAAATTTATTTCCGATAATACTTTTTTTTCTACACTTTCGCACAAAACTGCACAGCTGCTTTTGGGTCAGGAAGATAAGGAATCATGTCTAGAATCACCCTATGTGAAAATAATTACTTGCAAAATAAGGGGGTATACTCTACACGTAGAAAAATTATTTCCGAAAATAATTTTTTTCGACACTTTCGCAATAAACTGCACAGCTGCTTTCGGGTCAGAAAGGTAAGGAATCATGTCTAGAATTAACCTATGTGAAAATAATCCCTTGCAAAATAGGGGAGTATACTCTACACGTAAAAAAGTTATTTCCGAAAATATTTTTTGTCTACACTTTCGCAAATAACTGCACAGCTGCTTTTGGGTCAGGAAGGTAAGGAATCATGTCTAGAATCACCATATGTGAAAATAATTCCTCGCAAAATAGGGGGGTACACGTAGAAAAAGTTATTTCCGAAAATAATTTGTTTTGACACTTTCGCAAAAAACTGCACAGCTGCTTTCGGGTCAAGAAGGTAAGGAATCATGTCTAGAAACAAACCTATACGAAAATAATTCCTTACAAAATAGGGGGGTCGACTGTACACGCAGAAAAAGTTATTTCCGAAAATAATTTGTTTCGACACTTTCGCGCAAAAAACTGCACAGCTACTTTCGGGTCAAGAAGGTAAGGAATCTTTCGCAAAAAACTGCATAGCTTCTTTTGGGTCAGGAAGATAGGTAAACATTTCTAGAATCACCCTATGTGAAGATAATCCCTTGCAAAATAGGAGGTAGACTGTACACGTAGAAGAAGTTATATCCGAAAATAATTTTTTTCGACACTTTCGCAAAAACTGCACAGCTGCTTTTGGGTCAGGAAGGTGAGGAATCATGTCTAGAATCAACCTATGTGAAAATAATTCCTTGCAAAATAGGGGGGTAGACTGTACACGCAGAAAAAGTTATTTCCGAAAATATTTTTTTTCGACACTTTCGCAAAAAACTGCACAGCTGCTTTTGGGTCAGGAAGGTGAGGAATCATGTCTAGAATCAACCTATGTGAAAATAATTCCTTGCAAAATAGGGGGGTAGACTGTACACGCAGAAAAAGTTATTTCCGAAAATATTTTTTTTCGACACTTTCGCAAAAAACTGCACAGCTGCTTTTGGGTCAGGAAGGTGAGGAATCATGTCTAGAATCAACCTATGTGAAAATAATTCCTTGCAAAATAGGGGGGTAGACTGTACACGCAGAAAAAGTTATTTCCGAAAATATTTTTTTTCGACACTTTCGCAAAAAACTGCACAGCTGCTTTTGGGTCAGGAAGTTGAGGAATCATGTCTAGAATCAACCTATGTGAAAATAATTCCTTGCAAAATAGGGGGGTAGACTGTACACGCAGAAAAAGTTATTTCCGAAAATATTTTTTTTCGACACTTTCGCAAAAAACTGCACAGCTGCTTTTGGGTCAGGAAGGTGAGGAATCATGTCTAGAATCAACCTATGTGAAAATAATTCCTTGCAAAATAGGGGGGTAGACTGTACACGCAGAAAAAGTTATTTCCGAAAATATTTTTTTTCGACACTTTCGCAAAAAACTGCACAGCTGCTTTTGGGTCAGGAAGATAGGTAATCATGTCTAGAATCACCCTATGTGAAAATGATTCCTTGCAAAATAGGGGGGTAGACTGTACACACAGAAAAAGTTATTTCCGAAAATAATTTTTTTCGACACTTTCGCAAAAAACTGCACAGCTGCTTTTGGGTCAGGAAGATAGGTAATCATGTCTAGAATCATCCTATGTGGAAATAATCCCTTGCAAAATAGGGGGGTAGACTGTACACACAGAAAAAGTTATTTCCGAAAATAATTTTTTTCGACACTTACGCAAAAAACTGCACAGCTGCTTTTGGGTCAGGAAGGTGAGGAATCATGTCTAGAATCAACCTATGTGAAAATAATTCCTTGCAAAATAGGGGGGTAGACTGTACACGCAGAAAAAGTTATTTCCGAAAATATTTTTTTTCGACACTTTCGCAAAAAACTGCACAGCTGCTTTTGGGTCAGGAAGATAGGTAATCATGTCTAGAATCACCCTATGTGAAAATAATTCCTTGCAAAATAGGGGGGTAGACTGTACACACAGAAAAAGTTATTTCCGAAAATAATTTTTTTCGACACTTTCGCAAAAAACTGCATAGCTGCTTTTGGGTCAGGAAGATAGGTAATCATGTCTAGAATCACCCTATGTGAAAATAATCCCTTGCAAAATAGGGGGTTAGACTGTACACGCAGAAAAAGTCATTCCCGAAAATAATTTTTTTCGACACTTTCGCAAAAAACTGCACAGCTGCTTTTGGGTCAGGAAGATAGGTAATCATGTCTAGAATCAACCTATGTGGAAATAATCCCTTGCAAAATAGGGGGCTAGACTGTACACACAGAAAAAGTTATTTCCGAAAATAATTTTTTTCGACACTTTCGCAACAAACTGCATAGCTGCTTTTGGGTCTGGAAGATAGGTAATCATGTCTAGTTCTATACAACAAATTTTGTTTTTGTATCAGATCATTGATAATTGTACTGACGTACTAAATGTGCTTGAAATGTACTAGAAAAGTACAATCGTACTGAAAACGTCAACACTGGTGGCAGCACGACAGCACGTCCGCGGACCGACTCATCCCCACTGCTCATCCCTGGCTCAGTGGATCCTGACGACTCATCAGCTTAAATATTATTAGATATAGTGATAATAGTGATGGTGATAGTGATAGTGATAGTGATAGTGATAGTGATAGTGATAGTGATAGTGATAGTGATAGTGATAGTGATAGTGATAGTGATAGTGATAGTGATAGTGATAGTGATAGTGATAGTGATAGTGATAGTGATAGTGATAGTGATAGTGATAGTGATAGTGATAGTGATAGTGATAGTGATAGTGATAGTGATAGTGATAGTGATAGTGATAGTGATAGTGATAGTGATAGTGATAGTGATAGTGATAGTGATAGTGATAGTGATAGTGATAGTGATAGTGATAGTGATAGTGATAGTGATAGTGATAGTGATAGTGATAGTGATAGTGATAGTGATAGTGATAGTGATAGTGATAGTGATAGTGATAGTGATAGTGATAGTGATAGTGATAGTGATAGTGATAGTGATAGTGATAGTGATAGTGATAGTGATAGTGATAGTGATAGTGATAGTGATAGTGATAGTGATAGTGATAGTGATAGTGATAGTGATAGTGATAGTGATAGTGATAGTGATAGTGATAGTGATAGTGATAGTGATAGTGATAGTGATAGTGATAGTGATAGTGATAGTGATAGTGATAGTGATAGTGATAGTGATAGTGATAGTGATAGTGATAGTGATAGTGATAGTGATAGTGATAGTGATAGTGATAGTGATAGTGATAGTGATAGTGATAGTGATAGTGATAGTGATAGTGATAGTGATAGTGATAGTGATAGTGATAGTGATAGTGATAGTGATAGTGATAGTGATAGTGATAGTGATAGTGATAGTGATAGTGATAGTGATAGTGATAGTGATAGTGATAGTGATAGTGATAGTGATAGTGATAGTGATAGTGATAGTGATAGTGATAGTGATAGTGATAGTGATAGTGATAGTGATAGTGATAGTGATAGTGATAGTGATAGTGATAGTGATAGTGATAGTGATAGTGATAGTGATAGTGATAGTGATAGTGATAGTGATAGTGATAGTGATAGTGATAGTGATAGTGATAGTGATAGTGATAGTGATAGTGATAGTGATAGTGATAGTGATAGTGATAGTGATAGTGATAGTGATAGTGATAGTGATAGTGATAGTGATAGTGATAGTGATAGTGATAGTGATAGTGATAGTGATAGTGATAGTGATAGTGATAGTGATAGTGATAGTGATAGTGATAGTGATAGTGATAGTGATAGTGATAGTGATAGTGATAGTGATAGTGATAGTGATAGTGATAGTGATAGTGATAGTGATAGTGATAGTGATAGTGATAGTGATAGTGATAGTGATAGTGATAGTGATAGTGATAGTGATAGTGATAGTGATAGTGATAGTGATAGTGATAGTGATAGTGATAGTGATAGTGATAGTGATAGTGATAGTGATAGTGATAGTGATAGTGATAGTGATAGTGATAGTGATAGTGATAGTGATAGTGATAGTGATAGTGAAATAACTTTTTCTGCATGTATAGTCTACCCCCCTATTTTGCAAGAAATTATTTTCACATAGGGTGATTCTAGACATGATTACCTATCTTCCTGACCCAAAAGCAGCTGTGCAGTTTCTTGCGAAAGTGTCGAAAAAAATTATTTTCGGAAATGACTTTTTCTGCGTGTACAGTCTACCCCCCTATTTTGCTAGGAATTATTTTCACATATGTCGATTCTAGACATGATTTCCTATCTTCCTGACCCAAAAGCAGCTGTGCAGTTTTTTGCGAAAGTGTCGAAAAAAATTTTCGGAAATAACTTTTTCTATGTGTACAGTCTACCCCCCTATTTTGCAAGGAATTATTTTCACATAGGGTGATTCTAGACATGATTACCTATCTTCCTGACCCAAAAGCAGCTGTGCAGTTTTTTGCGAAAGTGTCGAAAAAATTATTTTCGGAAATGACTTTTTCTGCGTGTACAGTCTACCCCCCTATTTTGCAAGAAATTATTTTCACATAGGGTGATTCTAGACATGATTACCTATCTTCCTGACCCAAAAGCAGCTGTGCAGTTTTTTGCGAAAGTGTCGAAAAAAATTATTTTCGGAAATAACTTTTTCTGTGTGTACAGTCTACCCCCCTATTTTGCAAGGGATTATTTTCACATAGGTTGATTCTAGACATGATTACCTATCTTCCTGACCCAAAAGCAGCTGTGCAGTTTTTTGCGAAAGTGTCGAAAAAAATTATTTTCGGAAATAACTTTTTCTGTGTGTACAGTCTACCCCCCTATTTTGCAAGGAATTATTTTCACATAGGGTGATTCTAGACATGATTACCTATCTTCCTGACCCAAAAGCAGCTGTGCAGTTTTTTGCGAAAGTGTCGAAAAAAATTATTTTCGGAAATGACTTTTTCTGCGTGTACAGTCTACCCCCCTATTTTGCAAGGAATTATTTTCACATAGGTTGATTCTAGACATGATTACCTATCTTCCTGACCCAAAAGCAGCTGTGAAGTTTTTTGCGAAAGTGTCAAAAAAAATTATTTTCGGAAATAACTTTTTCTGTGTGTACAGTCTACCCCCCTATTTTGCAAGGAATTATTTTCACATAAGGTGATTCTAGACATGATTACCTATCTTCCTGACCCAAAAGCAGCTGTGCAGTTTTTTGCGAAAGTGTCGAAAAAAATTATTTTCGGAAATAACTTTTTCTGTGTGTATAGTCTACCCCCCTATTTTGCAAAGGATTATTTCCACATAGGTTGATTCTAGACATGATTACCTATCTTCCTACCCAAAAGCAGCTGTGCAGTTTTTTGCGAAAGTGTCGAAAAAAATTATTTTCGGAAATGACTTTTTCTGCGTGTACAGTCTACCCCCCTATTTTGCAAGGAACTATTTTCACATAGGTTGATTCTAGACATGATTCCTCACCTTCCTGACCCAAAGGCAGCTGTGCAGTTTTTTGCGAAAGTGTCGAAAAAAAATATTTTCGGAAATAACTTTTTCTGCGTGTATAGTCTACCCCCCTATTTTGCAAGAAATTATTTTCACATAGGTTGATTCTAGACATGATTCCTCACCTTCCTGACCCAAAAGCAGCTGTGCAGTTTTTTGCGAAAGTGTCGAAAAAAATTATTTTCGGAAATAACTTTTTCTGTGTGTACAGTCTACCCCCCTATTTTGCAAGGAATTATTTTCACATAGGGTGATTCTAGACATGATTACCTATCTTCCTGACCCAAAAGCAGCTGTGAAGTTTTTTGCGAAAGTGTCAAAAAAAATTATTTTCGGAAATAACTTTTTCTGTGTGTACAGTCTACCCCCCTATTTTGCAAGGAATTATTTTCACATAAGGTGATTCTAGACATGATTACCTATCTTCCTGACCCAAAAGCAGCTGTGCAGTTTTTTGCGAAAGTGTCGAAAAAAATTATTTTCGGAAATAACTTTTTCTGTGTGTATAGTCTACCCCCCTATTTTGCAAAGGATTATTTACACATAGGTTGATTCTAGACATGATTACCTATCTTCCTACCCAAAAGCAGCTGTGCAGTTTTTTGCGAAAGTGTCGAAAAAAATTATTTTCGGAAATGACTTTTTCTGCGTGTACAGTCTACCCCCCTATTTTGCAAGGAACTATTTTCACATAGGTTGATTCTAGACATGATTCCTCACCTTCCTGACCCAAAGGCAGCTGTGCAGTTTTTTGCGAAAGTGTCGAAAAAAAATATTTTCGGAAATAACTTTTTCTGCGTGTATAGTCTACCCCCCTATTTTGCAAGAAATTATTTTCACATAGGTTGATTCTAGACATGATTCCTCACCTTCCTGACCCAAAAGCAGCTGTGCAGTTTTTTGCGAAAGTGTCGAAAAAAATTATTTTCGGAAATAACTTTTTTTGTGTGTACAGTCTACCCCCCTATTTTGCAAGGGATTATTTTCACATAGGGTGATTCTAGACATGATTACCTACCTTCCTGACCCAAAAGCAGCTGTGCAGTTTTTTGCGAAAGTGTCGAAAAAAATTATTTTCGGAAATAACTTTTTCTGTGTGTACAGTCTACCCCCCTATTTTGCAAGGAATTATTTTCACATAGGGTGATTCTAGACATGATTACCTATCTTCCTGACCCAAAAGCAGCTGTGCAGTTTTTTGCGAAAGTGTCGAAAAAAATTATTTTCGGAAATGACTTTTCTGCGTGTACAGTCTACCCCCCTATTTTGCAAGGAATTATTTTCACATAGGTTGATTCTAGACATGATTACCTATCTTCCTGACCCAAAAGCAGCTGTGCAGTTTTTTGCGAAAGTGTCGAACAAAATTATTTTCGGAAATAACTTTTTCTGTGTGTACAGTCTACCCCCCTGGTTTGCAAGGAATTATTTTCACATAGGGTGATTCTAGACATGATTACCTATCTTCCTGACCCAAAAGCAGCTGTGCAGTTTTTTGCGAAAGTGTCGAAAAAATTATTTTCGGAAATGACTTTTTCTGCGTGTACAGTCTACCCCCCTATTTTGCAAGAAATTATTTTCACATAGGTTGATTCTAGACATGATTACCTATCTTCCTGACCCAAAAGCAGCTGTGCAGTTTTTTGCGAAAGTGTCGAAAAAAATTATTTTCGGAAATAACTTTTTCTGTGTGTACAGTCTACCCCCCTATTTTGCAAGGGATTATTTTCACATAGGGTGATTCTAGACATGATTACCTATCTTCCTGACCCAAAAGCAGCTGTGCAGTTTTTTGCGAAAGTGTCGAAAAAAATTATTTTCGGAAATAACTTTTTCTGTGTGTACAGTCTACCCCCCTATTTTGCAAGGGATTATTTCCACATAGGGTGATTCTAGACATGATTACCTATCTTCCTGACCCAAAAGCAGCTTTACGAAAGTATTTCAAAAATATATAAATTATGAATAACTCGTTTTCAGGGTCATCTACCATCCATCAATATAATTCTTTTAGCTTTTCTCGTTATTCCATACACCATACCAATTTTATTTATTCATACATCTCATTCAGATGTCTCATATTGACTGAGATAATTGAAATTACCTTTATACTTGCTGTATTCAATACTCAGGCCAAAGTCAGCTAAATGGAAAATTTCTAGTTTTCAGCTGACTTTGCTCAGACTATTATTTTAATCATTAGAAACCTAAATTGGGGGGAAACCTACGCCACTGTGCGATCGGGTACGTTCGGAAAGAAAAGCAGTCGGCCGTGGCAGTGGACTTCTCATAGGTCTCCAACGAGACGAAAGAAGAAGAACCTGACACCTTGTGTTGGGTTATTGCAATTTGCAAGCAGTTTTTTATATATTAAAATGTGTAACCATACAAATCTAAGCAGATTCTTCAGATATTTCCAAATAGCCTCTAGACAATCTATGAATATTTTTTCAAGGGTGAGTTTGGAAATTTCTTTATTTTGTGAAACCCAAAACATTCTTTCAAGTTTGGATTCAAGATATATCCTGAAAACAGAAAGCAAAATGGAATATTTTCTTCCAAATGTAATTCTAATTATTCCATTGATAAACATAGACATACTTCTCACAAAGATGTCAACAGTGTGAATAAATACACAAAACGCACATATACATGTGGTGAATTGGGAAAAGAAAATGTTGGAGAACTAGTTTCACTAATGGGCTGGTTAGAGTATCAGAGGATGAACAAATTCCTTGTATTGAGAGATGCATATGGAGAAACTCAGCTGATCATTAGTAATGATGTAAATTAACATTCATGTTTTAAACTGAATTGTACAATTTGAATTTTATCAGGACACTACTTATAAGAAATTGTTGGAATCCACTCCATTAGAGTCAGTCATTGAAGTCAGGGGAGCTGTTTCTCTGAGGCCAAAGGATATGATTAATAAAAATCAATCAACAGGTGAAATTGAGGTGAAGGTGAAAGAGCTTATAGTAGTTAATAGGGTACAAGATAATCTTCCTTTTCATATAAGAGAGTTCCAAAAAGCTAAAGAACCTCTAAGGATGCAATATAGATATTTGGACATGAGATTCTCCCAAATGCAAAAGAATTTGAGAATGAGATCAGAACTGCTTATGAAGATGAGACATTTTTTGATAAATAATGGCTTCATTGATGTGGAGACACCTACATTATTCAAAGCTACACCTGGGGTAAGTTTTCAAATAAGTATTGGATGTATCTAAGGGTCTGGGCGCCCAGATTCCCAACACAAATTACAAACTAAAAAGCCGAGGAAAAAGCCATAAGTTGGACAAAAAATTTGAAGGAAAAATCTCGGGAAACATAGTCTCAAATAAAAATATTGAACATAGTTTGAAGTTGAATGTCTGGTAGACTGAGCAGAAAACAACTACTTTCTTGGCAAATACCATGAAAAACATTGAATGGGTAATTCTCTTTCAGACGATAATGTAGTAATTCTTATATATATATATCTCTTTATATAGTTACAAAACTAATTCATTCACAAAAGTAAATACAACGCCACAATATAAATAAAATTAAATTAACATTAAAAAATACAAACAATCTGATTAAAAATAAAAATATAGTTATAATTAAAAAGTAACATAAAAAAGTCCTATACATAAAAATATACTAAATGTTCCATTGTCTAAAGGTATGAAGATTTGAATCCTGAGAAAAGAAAAGATGAGTTATGCTGAAAAAACGAAATAAGTGATGAATAAAAATTAACTATTTTATCGAATCAAGAAGATTCGAGTATCAAAAAATCAGGTTAGTATTAGTGTTAGTATCGAGGGGGTAATCACGGCAGAAAAATGTGTACACTAAACTTCCCATACGTCCGAACTTCCCAAACTTCCCCGAACTTCCTCGGACTTCCTCGAACTTCCTCGGACTTCCTCGGACTTCCTCGGACTTCCTCGAACTTCCTCGGACTTCCTCGGACTTCCTCGGACTTCCTCGAACTTCCTCGAACTTCCTCAAACTTCCTCAAACTTCCCGAACTTCCTCGAAGTAGATACAGGGTACAATTTGTATACAGGGTGTCCCGAGACTATATTTGTGATAAAACTGGATAATTTTCATCGAAAAATTAAAACTTAATATTTCCGAATAAACACTACTGAGACGGAAAATCCTCGGATATTCAAAACAACAAATAATATATGAATTCATTAAAAAATTACATTGACATCTCGTCACAAGAGTTATAGTTATAATAATTATAGGAATCTGATTTTATATTTATATGGCTCACGACTAACGCGACGAAGATTTATAGTGGAACGACGAAACTTTTGACCTGTTTGTCACATCAGTAGTTATGTATATTGATAAAGGCCACATTTTGAAATTATTTTGAAATATACCATGTTTTTTTAAGTAATACCATGTATTTTAATGCTTATTGCATTTATAGATTCTCCTTGGAATTTCTTCATTTGATACCCTCAAAATTTCAAAATAGAAAATTCGAAAACTAGCACAAAAAGAAAAAAATGCATTGTTTCGGATTGAAGCTTTGATATATCTGCAATGAGAGGCCAGAAAAAAATACAGTCCATTTTTACCGTGTCGTTTTACATTTGTCGCTGCTTTGGAATAGGTAATTGATATACCTTTCTGATATTTTTTCTTCATTGAACCTTTGAATTATGGACCCATCTCAGGATTCCAGTAGGTATATCTTAGGAGTTGTTAACCAAGTGACGCCTCGATAGTTTTGAATAAATTAGGAAAGTACCAACATGGTGTTTATTCATATTTTATAATTCTTATAACACAGCTTATGAGGAGGCATTTCGATATAACTATAATATAATACATATATTTATACATTTCTGCATAAAAAACACTCAGCAAGAGAAGTGTCAACAAGAAATTAAAAATCTTAAATTCTACTGAAGATGAAATAAGGACTAGATCGAAATGTATAAAAATTCTTGTGAATCATTTGTAGCGAGAATTGTTGGGTAGGTAGTTACCGAGGTAGTTACAGATGTGATGATAATATCTCAACAGTCAATATGGAAGTGGAAAGTCATAAGTAAAAAAATATCATTATTATCTATGAACATTATGATTCACATGAAAATATAGTTTTTCAAAATATTTTTCTATCGACAAAAACAAATCACTCATCAGCATCTCTGACGGCATCCCTGAATTCCCGTTTCAATAACCTATATCTGGAAATTATTGAACTCCTATCAGACTGACTGATTGTCAATCGTGCGGTACCATTCATCATGACTGGTCCAAAAAAAATGTACTCTGAAGCAACCTCCTGTATATCCGAATTCTTCGGCCAGACAAACTCATTCAAATCACATTTCAGAAATTTTATTTTGAAAATATTTTCAGATATTTCATCAATGACTCTGCCAATATACCATGTCGTGTCATAAAATACTGCATAGTATTTTTCTTTTTTTATTATTATAGCTTCAGATTTGTTTTTTTCCGAGGCTTTTTCTTCCTTTGCTGGTGCTCTTACTCTAAGTAGCCTATCCGCACTTAATTTTTTATTGGAGTCAAGTAACCAGCATAATGATGATTTCCTAATCGTACTTTCTTTACCACCGACAATAACGGTCAAGAAAGACGTATTTTTCTGATGAATAGTACCGCAATCTTTCATATCTAGTACATCACCAAAATTTTCCAATTCCTTCAGATCCGGAGCTGAATCTTCATCCAAATTATCAATTTCTATTATGGATTCCTCAATACTTTCAGTTACGTCTTGTTCTCGTGAAGAAATTGAACTTATTTGTTGAATGTTACAAATGTCTTCAGCATCGTCATTCTCATCCATATTTTCTTCGTTCTTGTTCATAAGAAAAATATTTTGCCAAGACTCTTCACCATTTTCAATTCCAAGTTCTTCACATTTCTGTTTGGCATCTTCCAATGACCTTAAAAACATTTTTTTGATGAGGTATGTATGAAATATGGCAGAAAGCTATATTCGTGTATCGACTGAAACTATAGACAGAGTTATGTCTTTCCAATCCTCGGCCATGTACAGGGTGGATAAAATTCGAATTATACATATTTTTGAAACCGAGTTTGAAACGTTACTTTGGGTAATATCCGAGGTAATATCCCAATTGAAAAATCTGACTACGCCACAGGCCACTAGATTCTTCGTAAAAATTTATAAGAAATAGTTCTTACTTTTCCTATAAGTTGAAAAGTAGCTGAGATACAGGAGGGTCCCAAAATGCAATTTCGCTCTGTATCTCGAAAACAGAGAGGGCTATGAGAGTTCTGTTTTCGACTTGCTTTTCGACAATGTTCGTTTCACAAAAAAGTAAGGCAGTAATGTGAAAACCGCAACTTTCAGTCTCCAACGAGATCTTCGAAGACAATTATTGAGATATCGTGCAAAAGTATCGAAAATTGGACACACTGTACAGTGAATGAGCCTCGAAATGAGTGTAGTATTCGGTGTAAGAGTTTATTTTTTATTAAAAATATTGTGAAGTGCTAATAAAAGATACATTAAATATTAGTCGAGAATCGAGATACGAGTCGTGATAGTTATAAGTAGAACTATATATTTTCAATGATCAGTTGTTTGAAATAGTTTTCAGAAAATAAAAAACAAATCTTTGGAAAAATCAGGAAAATTCAGAGGAAAAATCTATGAATATATGGGAATGACATTACATTCAATGAAAAAATTACTCACTTCATAACCACATGCTCTATTTCCTCATCACTTGGCCATTTTCCGGTATGGTGGGATTGACCATCACCCATTTTTGAGTCTTCCCTTGGAAATGTGAACACATGTGAAAGGTCTGATACAACATTCTGGATATACTGTATGCGATTTAGTCTCTGTAGTATTTCTAACATTCCGAAATTCACGACTGTAGAAAACGTGCTAGTCATGGAACGTGTAGCTCTGAATATTTGCTCACATGGCTGTGAACTAAATAACCAGGGTGCAAAATCGCACTGATCTGCCACGTGTCCATCATCTCGATATTGCCTTATTAACTTGATGAGCGAATGTGCATTTATTTCTATGCATAAATAACAGTTCAATGATAAAAAATGTTTTGTTATTGAATAAGTCGTCCCATTTATCCGAGCATTTATCCAATGTCTCCACATTCTCAAAAAAAACACGCAATACCACATATTATAAAGCCTCCGTTCTATCGTCAAGGATTTATCTAGAAAAGATGTGAGTATCAGTCTCATTAATGACAGATACATAATAGTTCCTCGACTATTTGGGATTTCTTTCTCAAGAAGTGTAGTCACTCTTTCTTCTGACATTTTTTCGGCCGCCTTGAAATTCATTTTATCATCAGGCCTTATGTCTGTCATACTAAGGAGATGTTTATCTTTGCTGAAGTTATCTATCAACTCCTGAAGATGATTCACTGACACTTCAAAACGTCCCATAGGAAGATCGACATCTTTTTTGAGAAACCTTGTCCGCATTTTTGTCCCAATATGGACAGTATCTTGAACGAAACAGATAGTAGAGTCCAAATCCGCACAAAACCATTGCCATTTATCAGAGTTTGTGACTGATAATTTGGATGAGATCCTCATTGCTTTCAGCAGACGCGTGTCTCCGTCAGAGGAAAATCCCAGTATTTGTATACCATACTTCGATGCTTGGAACTGAATAGTTTTCCACCTATTCAAGACATCTTCATTTGTAAAGCGATTATCGGTTCCGAATATGTTCAGACAAAATGATGGACTGTGGTCAGAAATACACTGTGCCATTGTTATATATGCATAATGGGCTTTGATATTTTGTGAAAAATAATTTTGGATTATGGATGCTGAGGAAGCTTCGAAGGAATGAGAAATTGGTAAACCATCTTTACCTAGAGGTGAAACAAATCCAATAATGCTGTCTGTCTTCGGGCAATATTGAATTCTACCTGTTATTCTGGTCGCATCTTCACTCACCCAGATTACTTTTGGTAAATTTCTTTTTTCCAAAAATAGAGATAGCTGTTTGAATCTCATTTCCCCTTCCAGAAAGTCATTCGAACTATTGATGTTCCTCAAAACTGTTGAAATGGAAGGTAATGCATTATGAAGATTGACGTATAGTGTTTCATAAAGTAATCTTCCTCCTATTATAAATAAATATATTGCAAAATTAGTCAGATCATCGGTGTATCGTCTGTTATTCAGCTTTTTATTGTTTTTCACTGCGGTTTCATTCAATATATTCAACAGGTCATTAACTTTATCATTGGATGGCTCAGTCTTTCTGAAAGAATCATCTGCTATTTGGTTGAATAACATGTTCCTCAATTCTTCATTTTTTCCGAGTAGGATGTTGAATTCGTCCAAGTAAGGATAATAGTTGGTAATGAGTAATTGGTTCTCATTGTTTTCTCTTTTCCTCCGTAATCTAGCCACTCTGCCATATTTTTCCAGTTTCCATTTAGATGATAGTTTATCTTCATGGTGGCAGTCAACTAACTGAGACCTTCTCTGTATGACCTCGGAGCTAACGGCCTCAGAGTTAGCTCCGCTGCCGTGAAAATTCGACTCATCGATATCGGAGTATGAATCAGAAGAGAGTACAATTTTTTCCTGTGATCTTTTTCTGCTTCTCGAAGTTTTTTTTGATTCTTTATTTGAAATCGAGTAGGAAATTTCATTAGATTTCTTTGACGGACCTGCAATTATCACTTCAGACATAATTTGAACCTTGGATGGTGGTGATGCTGCTGCAGAAATGGTATTGGAATTTTTTTCATAGTCGTCATCATATTCTCCATTCGCATTATACCTTATTTCTCCTGAAATTACTCCAGAATCAGCAGACGTAGCTAATGATGGTTGTTTATCTTTTTTATCGTAAAACGATAACAGCGTGCTTTGGCAGGATTTTTCCAATGATTTTTCTGGATTTATCTGAATCTGTTCACACTGCTCTTCAACACATTCCTCAACAAATACTTCTTTGGCTAAATGTCTCCCAAAATGTCGTAAAAAGTTGGTAACTATCCATCGATTACTACCACCTTTCTGGAATTTTTGTACCTGTTGGTAGATTCAAGTGAATATATTATTTAATCACATCTTCCTGGTTGGTTATACACTCGGTTAAACATATTTCCACCATCCAGTATCAATTCGTTATACATACAAATTTTAATTCGAATACGGAAATATGTCTGTACGAGTGTATATACAGCGTGTAACAGAATAAGTATATAAACGGCCAAAAATTTCAATACCGCTATAACCTGATTTTCGTGAAATTTCGTTTATATAGGTTCTCGACTCAGTTCGCGAGTTTGAAATAAAATGCCAGATCCAATGAAGAGTTGCTTCCAAGAAATAATTCTGAATTTTGAACCATCCTGTTTTTTGTTTCAATACAATATTAATCGATAGTAAATCAGTCAATCAATCAAATAGAAAGAGGATCAGAAAATGTCATGAAAAAGGGTTTATTCCTCGGTTTATTCCATCCAAAAAAAATCCTAGCAGAAAAATGGTAAACTTGGCAGCATTGCGGTTATCGTCATTGGATCCGGCAAAATTTCCTACTTTGGTATACCGAATTTCGCTCGGAATTTCGTGAAAATCGGGTAAGCGGTATTTGAGATATTCGGCCGTTTCCATAATTTTGTTACACGCTGTATAAAAAATAAGGTCAAAAAAGCTTATGTCATCTCGACCTATGTACAACCCGAGTATCACCTATAAAATACTGGTCAATAAATACCTCGAAGGGTTGAACAATGAACAATATTGCCGTGAAAATATGTAGATTAGTGTTATTCTTCGGTAGATTTTTGTGCTTGCTCATTAGTCCATATGGGATACTCGGGGGATACCTCGGGGGATACCAAATTACGCTTCCTAGTAATTCTGGCAAAAGTTTGTGAAACCAAGTATGATGTTTGGATTTAATAATGGATTCAACAGGTACAGAGAAAGGTACAGATATCTCGACAGATATTCTCGATTCTGTATTCATTTATTGAAAATAAAAATTATTACCTCGAAAGTTGAATGTGCAGAGAATACTTGATGATCTATTTTTAAAAGCTAACTGTACAAAAATCGGTACAAATTGATTGCCAATCTGCATCATATCTCGCATCTGAAAATCGGTGTATTCAAACTGAAAATCCCCAAAATCAGAAAACCTGTGTTTATTCTTGTAATAGAATTTCGGACCCATTATTGTTTTGCCATCACTTACCTTTATTTCACCAGAGCAATTCGGGAAATGGCACCTCACTAAACAGTATATATTATTCAATTCGTCCATTTTACAGATATAGTCTGCCTCATTGAATAATTTTTTAACCTTATTCTTAATTCCTGGCTTTTTGTTGAATCGTCCCACTAAGGCATTATTCAAACCATTTGTGATCATCTTTCGCAAATTTGCACCTTCTGCAACTAAATTGCATGCCTGTTTTGATTCTCCTATCGTATTTTCCGAGGTATTTTCATTATGACAAATCTTTTGTTGATTTGCTTTCGAGCTGTTTTGGCTATTAGAAAGTTTACTTTCCGACTTACTTCCTTTGGTCATTTGGGATGCGAAGGTCTGTTTTTTAATTAAATGTTCTTTAATCTTGAATATAAGTTTCTTTTCTCCAGGAAAAAAACAGAAATGTCCCTTTTTATTTTTAAAAACTCCGTAATAATCGTCGGAATTTTCAATTATGTTTTCCAATTCGGTACGTGCAAAATTTTGCATCTCAACTAAATCGTCAGAATCTATTGCCGACAAACTCAAATTATTACTAAACCCATTCATTTTCAGCAATAATATTATGTGGTTGGGAATTTTTATATTCATTTCCCGCTGAATGGTCATGAAGAAAGTATCTTCTGCCGAGTCCTCAGCTGTAGGTTCTTTTCTTCCGAGATCCATATTTCAAGTAGTCTATATTTGGAACATCAACTAAAACTATAAAACCTTCTGAACTTAAGTCACCGATTCATTAAAACTTGCGAAAATGCAAAATTTCAACCCTCACACTGTTTATATTATCGAAGACAGAGACGAATATCGTCTTACTGTCCACTTCACATTGGTACTGGAATAGAATGCCCGATCAAAGTTTACAGAATCCGATTGCCCGCCGCCCGCTTCCGACGGCTCCCGGCCGGTCTCGCATTGTTGCCGTTTTTAGCAACAATACAGGTGATTTCGAGGATAGTGCGAAAAAAGTGGAACTGTTTTATCGTCTATATATTCTTCGCAGAGTAGGTACCTACACAATATAGGGAATAACACGAGAATAACATCGATTTTCAGATACAAAAAAAACTCGCAAAAAACTATTGTAATGGATTAGGATTGAAGACTTTAAAAAATTCTCGTACAAATGATGCATATTGTTAACATACCTTGGTTTTCCTCAAATTTCTTCACAAAAAATTGAATATCAAAAACAGAATATAAGTAGTTCCTCAATTTTCCCGATATGTTTTTAATACATTCAATCAAGCTATGAGATCAAATTCGGGAAAATTCTTGAATTTGGCCGATTGAATTTTTTTAAAGAAGATATGAAAATAAATGCAGATTACATCCTTCATTATAGAACGTAAGTTACTATGGTCAAAGAATGAAAACCGTCAGGTAAACTTGGCAACCATGGTATGTCTAGGCACTCTGTGCATTAAATGCGGCAAGAACAGGTCGATGAACTGAATATTGTTTCATGGCGTTTTCGACCAAGTTTTCCACAATCAGAGGTCCAATTATTTCGGGACCTTTTTTTGGATTTCAACTCGGATTTCAATTAATGCGAGAATATAGAGAAAAGCCGAGTAACATGACACTGAGATTTCAGAAGAAACCTAAAGATTCGGTAATTTTGATTCGATATTCAATTCTGCAAGTAACACTGATTCCAGATGGGTATCTCGAAATACATGTTAGAATTATTCTCGTTAACGAAAGTAATTTTTAGAGATGAATCTCCATAATTATTTATTGATTCACATCAAACTCTATACTAGAAAATCATGGTATAGAGTAGTTGGACAATATACCTACAATAAACGAATTTCATCTGAAAACTATCAAACTTCCCCAAAACTTCCCTCGAACTTCCTTCGAACTTCCTTCGAACTTCCCCTAACTTCCTCTGACTTCCCCGAACTTCCTCAGACTTCCTCGAACTTCCCAAACTTCCTCAGACTTCCTCGAACTTCCTCAGACTTCCTCGAACTTCCTCAGACTTCCCCGAACTTCCTGGCCTTGGTTTCTTCTTCTAGTTCTTCTTGCAAAGCTTTATTGTGCTCCATTAAGTCTTGAAGATCATTGTTCAGTTTTTTGATAGTTTTCTCATTTTTTTTTAATTTTGTACATAGGTTTCTTCTGCCTGTTCCACCTCATCTAAGTCCTTTGAATTTTTTTTTATAAATATCTTTCTTGACTTTCTTGACTTGGAAAATAAGACATTTCAATATAGCAATTAATTATATGGGTTATATAAATATCAGTTATTGGACTACAGTACTTGATCATGTTGGAACTTCTATAAAGTTAGCAAAACCACTTGCGAGGAAATCGATAAAACCTATCCCAATAATTGTCGAATAATTGTCGAGAATTTGTCGTGAAGAAAAAAAAATTGTCGCGTCCTTAGTTTTTTTTATATGGAGTGGCTGTGCAAACTTAATATTGAGTTAGCACAGCCACCAAAATAAAAAGACAAGTGAACATCTATATATATTTTTTGTGGTTATCAAAAATTTTCGAGTAATTGTCGAAACCCGTTTAACGTGAAAAAGTGCCCAAAATATATTTACTGTATATATTTGATAAATATCCACATTTTTTCGAAAATAAATGAAATTGGTGGTACCTATACGGTAAATAAATTATCTTAAAATTGAGTTTCCAGCAGTGCAGACTCGAGTACAGCCATCTAACATGATTGAATATTATTTGAAGTCGATGGTAATTCACGAAGTTTTCATTGAATGAGTAAAACATATTTGTCGTAAAGCCCTCGATTTCTCAGAAGCAAAAATCTACCAATAGGTACTATAGAGGAATCTCATATTCACAGCTGTATGTATACACACCTGTAACTTTTCTTCTACTCATCTAGAATTTCATTATCCAATTGTCGGATGAACAAAACACATTTGTCGTGAACGATCGAGAATCAATTGTCGCGACTTTTTTATATGGCTATGCGAACTCAATATTAAAAATATTATATATATATATATATTAAAAAAAACTAAAATCGCGACAATTGATTTTCGTTCACGACAAATATATTTTGGTCATTCGACAATTGTTAGATGTATTTCTGAGTGGAAAAAAAAATTAACCAAGTTACAGAGGTGTATTCGTGTTTACTGCTAAAAACTTCTACTTTTTTGATTATTCATCATTTCAATGCAATTTTTTGGCGTTGAAGAATCCGAGGTTTAACGACAAATGTAAATAAGTCGTTCAACAATTGTTTGAAAACTTTCAGAGCAGATATAAAAAAATAGTCGATTTAATATTGAGTTCGCATAGCCACCCCGTATAAAAAAACTAAAGTCGCGACAATTGATTCTCGATCGTTCACGACAAATATGTTTTGTTCATCCGACAATTGGATAATGAAATTCTAGATGAGTAGAAGAAAAGTTACAGGTGTGTACACATACAGCTGTGAATATGAGATTCCTCTAGTACCTATTGGTAGATTTTTGCTTCTGAGAAATCGAGGGTTTTACGACAAATATGTTTACTGATTCAATGAAAACTTCATGAATTACCATCGACTTTAAATAATATTCATTCATGTTAGATACAAGATACTGAAGATAATATACCCAAGAGATTATAAAACCGTGCAGCGAAGAAGAAATAATCACTATTATTATTGATTTAGTATATAAGAAATAAATAATATTTCCCTTTACAAGTGATAATAGGAATTATAATTCATTCTTGGTAGTATTATTATAATTGTTATCGATTTTTTTCTTTTTTTATTATTACTCAATCACCTGGAATAGTTATGCATGACTTCAGTATATGCCATATAAATGTCAGGTCTTTAACTAGCTCTTTTCATGAATTTAGGAGAGTTGTGTATTAGAAATTCGATTGTGTAACGGTTACTGAAACATGGTTAACCAGGGATATCGTGAATGCTAGTGTTTCTCTTGCAGGATATACTTTATTCAGACGTGGGGGAGGCCTTGCAATTTATTTAAAGCAAAACTTTAAAGCTAAAATGTTGACGAACTTAGGTATTCATAATACCGAACGACTTTGGATCAGTTTCAGTCAAAACTCGAAAAAATATGCAGTTGGGGTCACATACAGACCACCCAATTTTTCTATAAATGAATATCTCACAGAGTTAGATAACTCCTTGTCAGTTTTAGCACCCCAAATTGAAAATGTAATGTGCACAGGCGATCTCAACATTGATGTTTTGGATCCTTCTAATAAACCTTATATGGACTTGTTTAACATACTTGAAACTTATAAATTGAAACAGGTAGTGACTCAACCCACCCGAATTGGACCATCGAGTATCAAACTATTAGATTTAATAATTTTCTCGAATAACTTGAAACATCACAACATTAAAACTGTTGATTGTTCCACCTTCAGCGATCATTTCCTCGTTTCATGTGAAATTACAATGAAGAATGTCACTTTTGAACCATTTTTTCGTACATCCAGGAATCTAAAAAAAATCAATAGTGATGCTTTCTATCTCGACCTAGTCGAGATTGATTTCGATCAGATACCCCATACTGATGATATTGATTTGAAAGTGAAAATTCTTTGTGATGGTATCTTACAAGTTTTTGATATACACGCACCGCTCAAAACTGTGAAAATCACAAAAAAAGTGGCTCCCTGGTTGACAGATAATCTCAAGTTACTGATGGCATTGCGAAATAAAGCTCTTTCGAGATTCAAAAGATCGAATCTCCCTCACCACTGTGTTTACTATAAGGAATTGAGAAACCTCACTAATAAAACTTTGAAATTAGAACAGAAAGCTTATATGGAACATCAGGTGAGAATTAATGAAAATAACTTATGGAAAGTCGCTCGTGACCTAGGTATACGACCTAAAGATAACAACACAATACCTGATCATATCAATGATCCTGATCAAATAAATCAGTTCTTTGTGAATGTTTCAACATCCAGTTCAGATCCTGATAATGACACTTTAGAATTCTTTTCACAAAATATGCTTGAGAATGTACCAAATTTTTCTTTCAAACTCACTAATAACGAAGAAGTGTATAATCACCTTCTAGCGATTAAGTCAAATGCTGTTGGTGCCGATGGTATCAGTATAAAGATGATTTTATTCTGCTGTCCTTTTATTATCCCTCATATTTCACATATATTCAATCATTGTCTTGAGTCCGGCGAATTCCCTACCCATTGGAAAAGTTCCTTGGTTATACCTTTACCTAAAAAACATCCTCCAGAGAAAATTTCAGATCTTCGCCCTATTAGCATTCTGTGTGCTTTATCGAAGATGTTGGAGAAAATCATGTCAGTCTGGTTTTCGCACAGGTCACAGTTGTGTAACTGCTCTCTCGAAGGTGACAGACGATATTCACACCTCAAATGATGATAACAAACTCACAATCCTGACGTTATTGGATTATTCTAAGGCCTTCGACAGAATCAGCCACAAGATGCTCTTGGCGATTCTACATTATTTTGGATTTTCTCGTAATGCTTCAACTCTAGTAAAAAATTACTTACCCGAACGAAAACAATCCGTGATACTAAAGGACATGTCATCTGATTATGTCACCATTCCTGCTGGTGTACCTCAAGGTTCCATTGTAGGTCCTCTTTTATTCATGAAATACACGTCGCAGTTTCAAAAAACACTGAAATATCCATATCTATTATTCATTTCCCGAAAATAAAACAGATGAAGCTAACATGCAATTGAACGAGGATCTGAATTCTCTTTCTGCTATATCCTTGAAATACTGTCTTACAATTAATCCTACTAAATCAGCAGCTTTATTATCTGGACGAAGGCATGCAAGAAAAAGAGCCAATCCTAAAGGTAAAATTCAAATCGAAGGAAATCCTTTGCCCTTCAAAGAGTTCACTAAAAACCTTGGATTAATTGTGGATAACTCCTTGAGGTATACTAATCATATTTCTTCAATTATAAGGAAGGGTTTCAGCAATCTGAAGATCCTTTTCTCTAATAGAAGGATATTGAACAGGAACATGAAAATTACACTATGCAATTCCTTGGTTTTATCACATGCTGACTATGCAGATGTCATTTATGGTCCAGGGATATTGAATAAAGATAAGATTCGTTTGCAAAAACTTCAGAACTATTGCATTCGCTTCATCACAGGAGCAGGACGAAGAGATCACGTGTCACATCATCTTAAAAAGTGTTGGATGGTTGAGTATGGCTGCTAGGCGTACCCTACACGCAGCAGTGTTTTTCCATAAAATTTTACTCCACTAAAACCCACCTTATCTATATAATAAAATTTTTTTCAGAACGGATGTTCATAATTTGAATTTGCGATTCAAATCCAAACTCACTCCACCTAAGTGTCAAACAGTTTTATTTCATGGATCGTATTCATTCTACCTACCCTGGCTATACAATAGGATTCCTGACGAATACAAACACTTGTCTCTATATTTATTCAGGAAAAGAGTTAAAGAAGACCTCATAGATGGCAAACTTGACTATTTAAGTGTGAAGTGAATTCGATGAGTTTTTTGGTAATCTTTTATACTAATTCTTATTTTCTTTCCTCTTGATTTTTAATGAACTGATGCTTTTGTATTGAATTTTGAATTGTGAAACTAAATATCATTATTCATCCTTTCATTCTTTATGCATATGAATACTCAAAGGTGTGTGGGTTGTGTGTGTTCACTCATTATTTTCAATTATTGTCGTTATCATTATATTGCTCTCAATTCAGACTACATTATATTCAGTTTATAGTGATATTTATGTAGAATTCATTTCATATATTTGCTTGGCTACAAGAAACACAACATTGATTTACATGGTTGGGTGGAAGAGCAAAACTTGTCTTAGGACACTTTTTGAACCCTGCCATTTGACAGATAGGTACCTATTATATTGTTCAACATGGGCGGTTCTTATTAGGTTATAAACTATATAATATCTGTCAATAAAAACCTTTATTATTATTATTATTATTAGATGGCTGTACTCGAGTCTGCACTGTTGGAAACTCAATTTTAAGATAATTTATATACTATATAGGTACCACCCATTTCATTTCTCTTCAAAATAGGTCGAAATATTAGCGCGGTGTTGCCAGCTACTCGAGATTTCCACGGATTCAAGGAAATCTCTGGAAAAATGGGGATATATGCTATCATACATTATTTTGGGCACTTTTTCACGTTAAACGGGTTTCGACAATTACTCGACAATTTTTGATAACCACAAAAAAGATATACGATGGTCACTTGTCTTTTTATTTTGGTGGCTATGCTAACTCAATATTAAGTTAGCACAGCCACCCCATATAAAAAAACTAAGGGCGCGACAATTTTTTTTCTTCACGACAAATTCTCGACAGTTATTGGGATAGGTTTTATCGATTTCCTCGCAAGTGGTTTTGCTAACTTTATAGAGGTCATGTTGGAAGAAATTTGGTCGACACCCAGAGCTTGTGTTTTTATAGCAACTAAGATGTTATGAACATCTTCGATAGTAGTTAAACGGAATGAGAAGTCATATCTTCTCATTGCAGTTAGTAGTGACATTTTGTACGAATTTAGCTAAAAAATCATTGATATCATTATGATTGGATAAATTGTTAGGTATAGTGAGACTTGTATTAGCACGAATATTAAGGTTGCTCATTCCATATTTTTCGAGAATTATTATTTTCAGCACAAACTGACCTGAGGTAAAGCTTTTTTTTCAGATCTCACCATCGAGACTGTGTAGTTTCGGAGATCTTTATATCACAACCAATCACCCGCAGTTTTTGAGGTCTTGTATTTTTGTAGAGCTCTTTCTTTCATAATCAATTTCAAATTAGGGGTCAACCAAGGAGCAGGATTGTTTAGTTACTCTTGCTTGACCTATAGGAGCATGTTTGTCGAAATTTGTGATGATTAAATCATTGAGAATTTTTATTTTACTGTCAATGTCATCTTCGTTAATTATATCAATGATGGAAATAAGACCTGGTGGCGCTACTCTTCAATTGTTTCAGCATAAAAATCCTCGATTTGGAACAATTGAATTTCAGCTCGTTACGTAGGGTTCTCATGTACAACAATAGATGGCAATACTGTCGAAAGATATTTGATCAATCATGTTCGATACATATTCGCATCAAACTCATTGGAAAATGGCTCCATGAAATTGTTAGAAACGATTAGAAGTCATTCAGAATCAAATATTCATATTTTCGTATTGATACCTGCAGTAACCTGACAAATGTCACGTTATACACGTTTTATCGAAGGAGGCGAAATCAAGAGATTTGGGACCAGTCACAGGATAGGAAGTTATTTCACCAGTCTATCTATCCACCTCTATTATATCCATCATTGGTAATGCTTGAAGGTCCAATCGAAAATCATTGATGTTTAAGTTAGCATATTTTCAATACGATATAATTTTAGTTTTCATTTTCTGTTTATTCAATTTATATTCAAGAAATACCAACATATGATCTAAAACTCCATTGGAAGATATAGTACCCGACCCTCGATCCGACCTAATGACGAATTCACCTCTATTAACAATAATTGGATCAATTAGTTTACTAGATGTAGCCGTGATTTTTGTCGGTTCTTTCAATATTTGTTGAAATCCATACGATTCGAGATAATTGAAAAAAATATTATTTTGAATAGCAAGAAAATCATAATTAAAATCACCCATGCATATGACGTCATCATAAACGATACAAATATTCGAAAAAATGTTGTCAAAATCACCTATGGTATTATTAATATTATTGTGTGGAGGCCTATGAAATACACCAATAGATATTTTGCCCATTTTAATCTTAATTTCTAGAAACAAGTATTCAAGATGGTTACTTACCAGGGAATTAAATGATATCATTCACGCATTATAGGTACTTTTCACATAAATACCAACACCACCTCCTCTCCCATCTCTATCATATCTGAATAAATTATAACCAGGAGCACTAACAACATCGGATTCAGTGACATCAGACAACCATGTTTCAGAAACCATAACAATAACGAAGTCGTTTTCCGAGATAAGCGCTAAAAAGTCGTTGAAACCTGTGAAGATCGATCTAAGGTTCAAATGAGCGAAATAAATCACACAAACTATCCGTCTACGCAAATATTCCGTGAAATCTGAAATAATATTTTTCCAAGGTGACGCAATAATGTGCAACACAAGATCCAAAAAAGTATTATTGGGAATTTAGTATAACAACCCACGTATCAACCTTTGCTTAAAGGAATAAGCCAGTATATATATATATAAAAATGTATAGGAGGAAAACGAACTGAAAGAAAAAAAAATTATTGACAAAAAGTAAATCTACAAGAGATAACGTAGAATGACGCCACTCTGACAAATATCTCATCAATATTATTATATTCATTTATACTTGATAATCAACACTGGCACTTTATATAGGCATGACTATAAAAATTGCCACATGTACTGTTCTAGAAATTAGAAAGATAATCAAACATGTCAACAATAGCCTTGAATGTTGAGATGGAAAAAAATCGAATATCTATCCCAAACATGTTATATCACATTTTAGCAATGAAAAATAAAACCAAATGAGAATGCGTTTTATGATAAATTAAATATTTATCAAATCATCCAGATCAGATTTACATTTCACAGCCCTTCTGCTACCGCCAGATTCAAGGTATGTTAATCCGTTGTGAGTCCAAGCTGCATTTTCGAAGTGTGTTCTAGCTTTTTGGGAGATCGCAAATTTTCAGCTGTTAACATCTCAGCAACAACAAATGACGAATCTTTTCGAAGTTTTTCTTTGAAAAAACGATGTCACGCATATAGCGGTGAACAAACTGAATGGCAACTGGTCTATTTTTTGTAGCCTTTTTTTTTTATATGAAATACGTGGCTGATATCAGTTTTATTGATGTCGACTCCTAATTTGGGTTTGAAAAGTTTTAATAATTCCTCTAATAGATGTTTATTATCTTCTTTAAGTCCATTTATTATCAGAAATTGGTTGTTTCTATGCATTTCAATTACATTCACTCTGTCAGATAGGCCGCTCATCTCTTTATTCAGTATATCAAGATCACTTTTGAATTGATTAAGTGACTTATCAACAGATTTCTCAAAAATTTCGAGTATTCCAAGTATCACGTCGTAATTTGTATTAACATTACTAGTGTTACTTGCATTTTCACTGGATGATAGGTTTTCTTTGAGTTCCTTCAACCCATTATGAAACTGGTCACTCAACTTTTCCACACGGACACTTGATTCTTTCACAGTTATATCATTCGGGGGTAGCATTTTTGATGATAAATTATATGTGAGCACAATGATATGTATATTATGTGCTATGTCCGTTGTAAGGGTATAATCGAGAAATCGAACACCTAGTAACTTCACCCATTGACCGTCACGCCACTACTGACTCATCCTGCTACTCCAATCCGATATCAAGGTATGATGAGAGTTACATTCCACTTATTCAAGAAAACCATGGGAAAGAAGCCACATCATCGATTCCGCAACTCAGCACTTCTCGTTCCCATGAGATGCGAGAGAAATTCTAGTAATTGAATCAGCATTTTTGTTTCACCTTTTCCATAGTTCATTTCTCATGTAGTTAGTCTTGATTTTATATTCGTACTGCTCACATCATACATACCTTGTATCACCGTTTTGAAAATAAGAGTTTTTTAAAACCTCAAACTCGAAACGAGTTATAAAATTGGCGCAGTCGGTAGGATTGTTACCAAAGAATCCATCGCGGATAACTTTTTCTATTTCAATAGTTGAGTAACAATAGAAAAAGTTTCTACGTGTCTGTTCGTTCGATCGTCGAAAAGTGGATACAAAAGGACAATATAGTTACTAAGGATACCAAGGATCAAGAAGCAGACGCAACCAGAAAAATTCGACAAGCCTGAAGTTCGATGAAGACGATACTCTTGCTGTAAGTCGTTTTTGTTTCACGTCAGACTCCTCTAGTGATTTTCCCTCCCCAAGTGATAGTGAAGATCCCCTAGAGTAAGAAATAAGTTTTCTTGCAAATTCACTTAATAATATTACATTAACAACTGTCAATTGTGAGAATATACCTGCAATCAATATCATGGCAAATTTCACTAAAGTTAACGCTGAAACAGTACCTGATTTTAACGGTGACGTTAATGAATTGAATTTTTTTCTTGAAAGTATTGCTAGCATTTCCACCTACTTCTATGATAATGAAAATCCAAATAATTATCAAAATGTGATTATTTTTCGCACTATTATTAGTAAATTGAAAGACCCAGCTCGCGAGGTCGTTAATATTAGCTGCGTAAAAACTATTACTGAAGTAAGAGATGTTTTATTCAGAAATTTCAGTGACCACAGAAATGAGACCTGTTTGTCCCTAGATTTGAATAACCTGAGACAGGGCCCTAGTGAAACCCCGTACCAATTTCATGATAGAGTTAAAAAAGTACTCAACACAATTTTAAATTACTTGGCGATTCACGAAGTAGACCAAAATTTGCGCGCTTTCAAACAAAATATGTACAATCAGCAGAGTCTTGAAGTATTTCTAGCAGGTTTGAGAAACCCTTATGGTATAATGGTTCGCACCAAAGAACCTCAAACTGTTGGAGGCAATAAACTTCATCAGAAAGGAAGATAATATTAGGTATCTCCAAAATTCTGTTCCACATTCAAATTTCAAACAAAACCCCAGCACTTCCTATCAATATTCTTCTCCAACAAATTAAAGGCAAATGCAGAGATCAAACTTCGGTCAAAATTTCAATCAAAATGTTTTTCAGCAGAGATATCAAAACCCTAATTTTGCCCCACAAACATCTCAACCACAACCGAGACCATCCTTCCCAACAGGTGCTGTGAATATTCAACCACAACCTAATAATTCCCACAGATTTTTCTCGAATAATCAAGTTTTTCGGCCACCAAGAAATGTTTGGAAACCAAACCAAAACGCTCAGAATTATAACCAACCAAAACCAACTCCCATGAGTACTACTTCTAGACAGCTCACGGCAAACACCAGACCTCAGGCTCAATCGACAAATCGGAAATGGTTTTCAGAGGAATTGCATAACACCGAACATTTAGATATTCCTGATGAAAATTTCCAAAATCAGATAGAGGGTCAAATCGGAAATGAGTACGATTATTCGGAAAATCCCGAATATTTCGAGGAATCCGTGGATTTTCAGTTGGAAACTGCTCCAAATCCAGACACGTAATTGAATTTCAACTGATGATCGGCAATTACCTTACATTACTATCGAAAATCCACCCCTGAAATTATTAATAGATACAGGGGCAACAAAATCATTTTTAGATCCAATCATTGTTAACAAATATTTTTCCCAATATAAAATGAATGATCCATTTGTGGTCTCCACTTCATTTGCGTCTTTTAAACACAACATTTCTGTAAACATACCAGCTTTCCAAGAATTCAATTTCAAATTCAATTCAATACAAGTTCCATAATTTTTTCGATGGTCTTTTAGGAATCGACATCATAAAAATATTGAATGCCAATCTAGACTTTTCAAATTTGAAGCTCTTGACTCCCAACGCATGCATTCCAATCAAATATTCCAATGCGAATCCAACAATATTTTATGAAAAATTTCTGCCTGGAAATACAGTGACAAAAATAAGAATTCCTGTTACCACTCAATCTGGCGAAATCATCATTCCCAAACAAATCATTCAAAATTGCACAATACCAGAAACCTTGTAAATATCAACGAATGGTTGGACTTTTGTAGAAATACATAATAACTCGAGTGATGATACAAACTTCACGATCTTACATCCAATTAAGACCTATCCAGTTCAGAATAAATTTGAATTTTATCTATCATATGAATATTCAGCCGATATTAGAAATCAGTAGTAAATGTGATATAGACAGTTTAATTAGAACGGACCACATGAACGAGGAAGAAAAATCTCATATTCTCCCATTGTGTAGAAAATATGCAGATATATTTCATACGGACGAGATTAACTTATCTTTCACGACCCAAGTAAAACACAGAATTCAAAAAACCGACGAAATTCCCGTTCATACGAAATCATATAGATACCCGTTTGTTCACAAAGCCGAAGTTAATTGACAGATTCAAAAAATGCTCCAACAAAATATAATAAGGCCAAGCAATTCACCATGGTCCTCCCCCATATGGGTAGTCCCAAAAAAGGCCGACGCTTCCAGTAAAAAGCCAATACAAAATATCACCGACGTTTTGGACAAACTTGGCAATTGTAACTATTTTTCCACCTTAGATTTGGCTAGCGGGTTTCACTAAATTGAGATGAGTCCAGATGACATCCCAACAACAGCATTCAATGTCGAAAATGGGCATTATGAAAACCTAAGAATGCCTTTTGGCCTCAAAAATGCTCCTGCTACCTTCCAAAGGGTAATGGACAACATTTTGAGAGGACTCCAAAATGAAATTTGTCTCGTTTATCTTGATGATATTATCATCTTTTCATCATCTCTTCAAGAGCACATTTTGAATCTGAAGAAAGTATTCAATCGTCTACGCGAAACCAATTTCAAAATTCAAATAGATAAGTAGAAACCGCCTATCTAGGTCATGTGATCACCACACCAAACCCTGACAAAATAATCGCGATAAAAAGATTTCCAATTCCTAAGACCACCGAGGAAATAAAAGGCTTCCTAGGTCTTCTGGATTATGACCGTAAATTCATTCCAGACTTCTCCAAAATTTCAAAACCCCTAACATCTTGTTTAAAGAAAGGAGCAAAAATCGAGCTCAACTCAGAATATATGCAATGTTTCGAAACGTGTAAGGAATCCAATACCCCGACTTCACGAAATCTTTCAACCTTTGTACTGATACGAGTCAATATGCCTTTGGAGCTGTGCTGTCACAAGGTCCGGTTGGTCAAGACAAGCCAGTGGCTTACGCATCTAGGACACTCAATCAAGCAGAGCAAAACTATAGCACAACCGAGAGGGAACTTCTTTCAATTATTTGGGCTACCAAATATTTTCGTCCATATCTTTATGGCCGAAAATTCACAATATTCTGCGACCATAAACCCTCTTCACTGGCTTTTTTCAATAAAAGATTCAAGTGCAAGACTCACCAGGAGACTCAAATTGGACGAGTATGATTATACCATCCAATACAAAAAGGGTTCGTTGAACTCGAACGCAGATGCTCTCTCTCGAATAAAAATCAATGAGACCAACACTTACGACATTTTTTCATACATGAAAGATTTTAACAAAAAATTTTGAAGAGGATGTGATAAAAACGTTCAAAGAATTCACAACGACTAACAAAACTTTCGCGATTAATTTGGACAGTAAAGATTTCATTCCGAAGCTCTGCCAAATACTGAAAAACACATTCAAGAATTCTGCATTCAAATTAATTTTGTGTAATAATGTTCTGGAAGATGTATTCTCATTAGATTATCGTGACGAATTCGTAAAAATGTGTCACGAGGGAAAAACAAATCACCGTGGGATTATAGAAACAGAAGCCCAAATAAGGAGACGCTTTTATTGGCCCAATATCAGGGGTACAGTCACAAAATACATTAATAATTGCGAGTTGTGTCAAAGAATGAAATATGACAGAAATCCACCAAAACAAACACCAACACCAAACAAACCATTCGAAATAGTTCATGGAGATGTTTTCACGATCAAAGGTTAAAAATTACTCACAATAATAGATAAGTTTTCGAAATACGCGCAAGCATACCCGCTTACTGGATAAACTGCTATTCACATCGCAAAAGCGTTCTTAACATTCATGACACACCATGGTACTCCTAAACTACTTATTTTAGACCAAGGAACTGAACTGAAAAATACAAATATCAAAGAATTCGCTGCATTACACAAAATCGATATCCATTATATTAAAGCGCTGAACTCAATTTCATATAGTTCAATAGAGAGGTTCCATTCTACTATCATTGAGCACCTTAGAATTATTGGAGAGACGAAAAAAGATTTGAATATTTTAGATCAGATGCCTTATGCAATACCTGGTTATAACCATGCCATTCATTCAGCAACCAAACAGCGCCATATAGATATCATTAATGGACACCTCGATTCAAATAGTCCTTTCGACATCGATATCCAAGAAAAATTATATAGCAATTATATAGACGATATGTTATGCCCATGATCCTGAGCACTGAATTGGTTTCACAAATTCCCAGGGGACTGTGTCTTGACCCTGGTTCTGTACACATCGGGTTGAGGTTTTCTTCCGGTTTGTCATATTTCCTTGGGTTTAGAGTAACAGAACTATAAATAGATTCACAGATCAATTTGACTAATTTGTCATTTATCAATTTCATAACACATATCATTGTTTCTGTAGTTCATGTTCTAAGCCAAACTTCATTGTCATTGTCAACATGTGACACAATGTCAATTTCATTCATTTAGTCTGACAGTAGAATAAACTCTCATCAGACATGTGTTACTCTGTCTGTTGAAACTTTTATGCAGGTTAATCCTGGAATAAGGATTTTTTTTTTAATGTTATTAATATGATGTATCTTTTATAAAAAAAAAAATTACATGTTCCTCTGGACGTATGATATTTTAATGGTCTGGCTCTTGTACATCTGACGAGTAAGTAATGTTTCAATTTTCAAAATTCTCATAATAAAAATTTCTTGAATTCAATTCAATTTACTTACTTACAGGTAAGCACTGATGATGACTTTATAGTCGAAAGCGCACTGCTATGATTTGATAAATAAATTTCTTCACGAAATACAAACCTTTTATTCATCCACTTACTGTTACCTGCTGTGAAAATTCCCAACACAACAGCTCGTACACATCGACAAGAGTTAGTCCTCCACAACGTACCCTTGGACCAACTACATCAAATCCAAAAATAACAGCAGAAGATCCACCAGGTGACCCTCAAGAATCTGAAGCAAGATATATCATATATTTTGGCCACACCTATCTATATATTATTGATAGCTATATCAATTCTTTGACTGATATACCTATACCGGTCCAGACGTTCCGTACCAAAACCCGCCGTACATCGAGAGGCACCACGTGAGGTACCTGACAAAACCAAGACAACCCACCTGAAGACTTCACCCCTATCCAAGGACCGAAGACGACGACAAGTGATGGATCCACCCCGTGTATGGATCCTTCTGGGATAGGAGGAGTTACATTCAACTTATTCAAGAAAACCATGGGAAAGAAGCCACATCATCGATTCCGCAACTCAGCACTTCTCGTTCCCATGAGATGCGAGAGAAATTCTAGGAATTGAATCAGCATTTTTGTTTCACCTTTTCCATAGTTCATTTCTCATGTAGTTAATAATAATAATAATAATAATAATAATGACGTTTATTCGTGACAAGATTGATACAAGATTAAGAATATAATTTTGAATGAATAAACATGACAATATCCACAGAAGTACTGTACGTACTTGTTTGTGGCACATACAATGTAAATAAGTATAAATAAATAATATAATAGTGTCTGGTGATTCAAAATAGATACATACGAAGTAAAATACATGTTAAAAAATTGTTTTTTTCCACTAAAATAAAAATAAATAGATATAATGTCTGGTGAGTTGAAAGAGTTAAAATAGCTTAAGAAGCATTTACAATCATACATGTTAAAGATAAAAAAGAAAATGTTTTTTTTCAATAAATGATAAATAAATAAATTTACTAGAATTCAATATAAAATGTCTAGTTCACTGAAATAGATATACACCATTGGATACACCATTACATTATTTTATCCTTCTATCAATTTATGTATATCATTTCTATCCTTTTTCTTTATAAATAGTATTAGCTGCTTTTTAAAGCGTTTCAGAGAAGTTTCATCTATAATTTCTTTCGGTAAATAACTGAATAATTTTGGGGCTAGATACAAGTAGCTTTTCTGTCCGATGGACTTAGACGATGTTTTGTTCTTGTCGCATATGGATGGTTTGGAGTGTTGTGTTCATGTTTGTTTTTATATATTTGACATCTTATCTGAATGCTATATAATTGTCTGATATATAATATTTGTGTTTCCGTATACAGCAAATTGCTTGAATATCTTGCCGGCTTAGTCTTGACTTTATATTCGTACTGCTCACATCATACATACCAGCAACGGGACGGTCACTATTTGAAGACCACAATGTAGTCTTCAACAGTGGGGAATACGGATGTTTGGTACAGTGCCACCACTGTCTTCAAATAGTGACCGTCCCGTTCAACTGGCCTAGTGCAACTGATGAGGCTTGGCGAGCCGAAACAGACTGTCTTGCACCAGTTGACATTTCACACACGGAACGGATGTAACCTACAACCTTGCCCTCTGTGTGTGCATAACACAAATATATCCTTCTCTCCTTATATATATATATATATATATTACCATAATATCCTGATACCACAGAATGCATAAATCAATAGTGCTCTGGAGTAGAAATATCATTGTAATATTTAAAGCATGAACCTACCTTGAAAGTTGATACCATGCTCCTTCCCCAAAGAAAGAGAGAAAAATTTCCGGAAATCATTTTAAATGCTATGGGCTATGGTAACGATATAGGCTTTTGATTGGTCGAAAATGTTAGGTGTGAAATTTTCAGAACAATAAATTCGATGCCCAATAAGAAATTTATGAGACTGTTTCGGTTTCAAACACGAAACAGCGTATACAGCATAAATTACGAATTTCCTTATTTTAATAACATTTACAATATGTCATATTCATATTATTAGTCCTTCAACCCGAAGATATGATGCACGTCACTAGAGACATCAATTAAATCCTGTTAAACAGTTTGACTCCTTGTTCAAGTCTTTATCTACTGATATAATTCGTTTATAATTCAATATGACCCCTCAAATAATTCAATTGCAGCTCACTCATAGGTGGTTTCGGAACTCTTCATATCAATCACAACACAAGATTCACAATTGTTCGAACAGTCGGTTGTGGATGCAGTTCCAACAATTGAACGCTTTTTATCAGATCGACAAATAAAATAACGACGGTTTAGAGCTTTCCTCTGTGAATCAGAAATATTTTCTGGGAACCGTAGTAATTTCACCACTTGCTTCTAGATGGCGGTATGATCGAATCAAGAATGACAGTGATATTCATTTGATAGCTTTTCTTTCGAATCTACTGTGTTAGGTACATAAAATATTGATTGTGACAATTCTGGATAAATTTTATAAAAATAAATATTTCGTTTCCTAAATACATTCACCCCACTTCTTCTTCCCATGACCTTATTTATTTTGTATGGACAATGTATAAATATTGATGAAGTATATTCCAATAAATTCAATCCAATGCCAATGCTTACATGAATTCATGTTATAATTTTTAGAGAGACTGACTGATGAACATTGTTAATAAAAATATTTTGTTGAGAAAATAATAGAAAATGTGATACATGATCATAAAAGAATACAATACGTCCCAAATCAGTTAAACAAAGATATTGAAAATAGATGCATATGAAAGATATTATGTTTTGAGTCTGATTAATGAATTGTAAAATATCTTTTTCTATACCTCATTGAACACAATTTTCAGGGTGCTCAAGAATTCATTGTTCCTACGAGATTTCCGGGAGAATTTTATTCTCTTGTCCAAAGTCCTCAACAGTTCAAGCAAATCTTGATGGCAGGAGCCATAGATCGTTACTTTCAAATAGCACGTTGTTATCGAGATGAGGGATCAAGATCAGACAGACAACCAGAATTCACACAATTAGACATTGAGTTATCCTTCACTTCTGTTGAAGATATAATCAAACTCATAGAAGATCTCCTTCAGTACTGTTGGCCACAGTCCCTCAGTCCAATACCAATAAAGTTCCAAAGAATGTCATATAACTATGCCATGGAAAATTATGGTTCTGATAAACCTGATATCAGATTTGACCATAAGGTAAACACCTAATGTCTAGTATTTCAAATATTAACCATGCGTTTTCCTTAGATACGGAATTGTACAAATTTATTGAGATCAAACCAAAAACTAGTAACAGAAGAGGAATTTGGGGCATACTACTTGATATTTCCAAAAGAGTATGCATTATCAAGCAAACGTTTGAGAGAAACGATACATTCATTATCGAAGGGCTATGATAGAGTCAAATTAATTCAAAGTAAAGTGAATTCAAAGGAAGATTGGGTGAAAAAAATAGGGCAATTATTAACTGAATCAGTAGCTGCACAATTTCTTGAAGAAAGCAGATTAGAAAATGAGTCGGTATTATTTCTTTCATATGGAAACAAGTGTGATGTTGTAAGTAAGAGATTTTTCTTTGAAATTATTAACTTGCTCCAAGGTAGAATGATGTAGATAGTTTAAGGTGGTGCTTAGATTTGGGTTAAATTATGCAAACCCGAATTCCAGTAGTGAAAAACTGATGATCCCCTATCTCCTCAACTCGTATTCATTCGAGACATTCTGATTTTCATTTTATCTATGGGGATGAGTTACAACTTTTTTAATATAAATCAATCAGTTTTACGTTGAATGTAAATGAATTAGGTGAATATGCTAAATTAGGATGACTAAATCACTCATTATAGACATACATTAATTTTCTTTTCCATTTATTTTGATTTCGTCATTTCTTCCTATGATCACGTGTTTTCTGTTTCCCTGCCTTGTTACATCATTTCATTCATTCTGATTTTCAATTGCAGAGCACAATAGCCAGCAATTTTGTTTATAAAAATAAATTCTTACAGTTCAAATTGACAACTGGTTTTGAATTAGGAACGAACATAATATGCATATTTTGGAGAGAAATAGAAAGTTCTTCAAACCTTTGATTTAAATGTATCAAAGAAATCATTATCAAAACCATATTAAAATTTGGTGGTGTATGGGGGTTTTCGAGATTGAAGATGGCGAAACGATTTTTGTATTTATGGTAAGACATTTGAAATGCTGAGATATGAGTCTCCACATCACTTTAACATTCAGTTGTGACTGAGAAATATAGATGAAATTGTAGTTAAAATAATACTAAAAAATATATATTTAATGTTGTTACTTAAAAATTCTCAGCGTTCACGAGCTCAAGACAACTTGAGTCGATCACCCATATTTTTTTTGAGTGATTACATTAGAAAATATTTTTTAATTTTCAGTTCACATCGCTATTGAAACGTGTTTTTTCAATTTATTTCTGTCAAAGTATGATTTAATTTGTGATCTTTAGTCATCGTCCTGAAAAGTTCGGTTGAAATAACCCAGTCCTAGAAAATCGGACGTTCTGTGTGTTAGTTTTGTGTGACATCGTCGTATAAACCTGCTTGTTGATTCATTTTGTATTCGTTAATATTAATATGTGCTTATCTTTTTAGACCTACGCTAGATATATTATGTTTATAAACAAAATAGATATATTATAATTTAATGAAGTGCCTGCCTATTAAGATCGGGTCCTGAGTTCATATCCTGTCCCAAACTTTTTTTTTCAATTTTAGCATACGTTGATGACGTCACTCGACAGCGAACATTGGCCATATCTATCTGTCTCAAGCACCGTGTTTGCATACTTTTTCTCTCTAAGACATTGATTTCCCTATACTTATTGTAGTAGTAGCGTTGATTATCTACTCTGAAAATAAATTAACTTAATTCAACGACCATATTCTGAAATGCTATGAAGTATATGTTACTAATTTTTCGATCATCAGATAGTGAGATAGAACTGTTTCAGCTCAAGCTGATGGGGAAAATAAGACTGGAATGCCAAAACTTTTCAGAAAGCTCTGGAAATTGTTCGAGACAAAATGGAATGCATTTTTTATGGATATTAGATTTTCCATTGTTCGAAATGTCCGAAACAACTGGCTGCTTACAATCAGTACATCATCCCTTCACAGCACCTTATTCTAGTGATGTTGATCTACTTGAAAAGGATCCACTCAAGGTATTGTTGTATGTTCATAATTGAAGTGATGATGAAATGTTCAACTTGACTTTTTTAGTGAAATTTTAAGAATAAGCCGTGTGTCTCATGACATTTTGATATGTTATACGTCTGGCAAAACGATTTTTCAATAGAAAAATTATTGATTGAAGGGAATAAGCAAATATGTAAATTCATGGATGTCTAATGAAGAGGTTATTTAAGCTTTTAATGAGCTGTGGCGATACGAAGGTGGGCGGCAACGTTAGTGTGATATCTGAGCCCCCAAAGTGTGATATCTTAGCCCGCACGGGCAACAATTGAACACGTCGTATCACAATTTATATATTGTTCTGTTATACAATATAATCATATACTTGGACACTGATACTCTTAATACAATACCATAGAACTGAGCTAGGCAAGATTCAAGACATTGCATAGTAGTGATACCACTCCAATAACCCTTATCATTCTTATTTAGAATGTTAACTTCTGCTCCACTAATTACCTCGCAGTTTATTTCAGTGATATCAGGAGTATATGATAAATATGGTGAAAAGCTTTTGAATGATAATCATGTAATACTTGAAGAGCAAGTTTGTTATCTCTTGCCTTATTAATATCATCAACAACTTTCACTAATGCGGTGTTACAAATATGATTTGCCCGAAAGCCTGATTATTGTCAGGGTAATAATATCTTATTTTTCTCAAGTTATAGTCTCGTTCGCGAATTAGTTATCCTCCATACTCTGGATATAGTACAAATATACATGTGTCCATCACACATTGATTGAAAATATGAGTTTTTTGGCCTTTTTCAACTATTCAGTGACATATCTGATGCATCTACAATATTGCAGTCACAGTGTTTACTAATTATAATGTACTCGATCTAATTTATCGAGAATAGCTAAAATTACTAACAGAGAAAATGTAGGTTGAGATATCCTGTAAGAATAACAAATATTAATAGTTAGAAATCAAGAGTGGTTGAAAAAGATGTTGATTACAACATTACTAATTTATCTACTATGTCTAATTCCGTTCTCCCTTACTAATTTTCGAACTATCTGGCATATCAAACGAAATCTAGAGTAGAGGAGATAAAATTAAATTTTTTATGTAAAATGACCGCAAAAAGTTTCAAAATGGCGACTTAGCGCCATCTTGAACCACTCTTTTAAATATAACTTCCTGTATATTTTTCGAATTTTGAATTATATCTTATCATATATTATCATACTTGAGCAGCGATAGGTACCCTCAATAAAATAATATAGAACTGCGTTTCGTAAGACGCAAGACAGTGCATCAGATGATTGGTCAGAGAGCGAAAGAGAGTTATCCCAGAGCTGTCTAATTCAGAACTCGCAACCATTTGTTTATGGTTTCAGTCTGTTCGGTCAGCTGTTGTGGAGTTGCTTCATTGAAGCTTTGATCATAACAGTCGACAGCGGAGTTGTTTCGCTCTCCATGGAATACTCATGAATCTCTATGCTTATTCCCTTCAATAGATGATAGTTTTCCTGTGAGAAGATTCTTCCAAGCTGTTTTTATAATTATTATCCTTTCAGGTGAGGGCACTTGCATATGACCTCGTTTTGAATGGACAAGAAGTAGGTGGTGGTTCAATACGGATACACGATCCATTACTTCAAGAAGTAGTTCTTGATAAACTAAAAATTGAATCTAGATCACTACAGCATATTCTGAATATGTTGGGTGCGGGATGTCCTCCTCATGGTGGTATAGCATTAGGATTGGATAGGTTAATTTGTACAATGATGAATTCAACTAGTATTAGAGATGTAATAGCTTTTCCGAAGAATTTCGAAGGCAGAGACCCAATCAGCGGTGCTCCTTCTCCAATTTCTGAAAATGAACAGAAATTGTATCATATTAAGGTTGTAGATAGTGACGATATGAAATAAAATGTGAGTATTAAATTTTGTTTTGGATAATCGAATGTTACTTGATATAAGGAAAAGTGAAAACATCTAACTGGAAAATTGGAACCTAGTTATTCAGAATACACAGTATTCTGTTTAACTAGAAAAATAGGCTGGCTATACCCTCATCACGAAACTGGTGAAAAAATTCAAGATACCAGGATAATGGTTGGAGGCATTTGAATCTTTCACACTACTGTTCCCAGTATTTCGAAGAAATTGATTTAATATTGTACCTTAGCTCACAACATGAAAATTTCTCCAGTCATGAAAACTCAAGTGATATTTCACAACTTTCACACTTTCAACATATTTTGTACATGAAATATAATGAAAGGATATGCTGGTTACATGGAAGAACGGCTTAGGCCGAATGGCGCCAGAACCATTGAATTGTAATCATTTTATTTTTAGTTGACTTATCATAAATGAAGACACATCATTATTATTAGATCAAATTTAATTAATTCCAGTCACGACTCTCTGCGGCCTCGGAAATCACGCAGTGTTGAGCTGGAGAGAAACCAGTGACCACTCCCCACTCCGTGAGGTAAGTGATCACTGGGACCGAATATCATGTGCCCTGATCCCACATATCCCATATATATATATCCCATATATTTTGTCCGTTCTTCCTCCTTCAAAACGATGTTCGGTTCGGCTTGTGCCGAAAACTCAATCACAAACATAGCTTTGGTTTGGTGGTCAAGGAGTACTACGTCAGGCTTATTGGCTTGTATCTGCCTGAGGGTGGGGAATGAGAAGTTCCAATGAATTCGAAACCTCTCATTCTCCACAACGGACTCAATATCCCCTGGAGCATAAGGCAGCACTGGAGTTTCGTCGATACTGTACGAGTGCCTCAAATGATAATAAAGCACTCGCAATGCCGCATTATGTCTATGGATATAGGCCGAAACTGTATACATCGTGCATGCTGAAAGCAAGTGCATCAGCGTTTCCGGCGCCCTACGACAGGCCCTGCATCTCACATCAGGGACCTCCATACCCATGACTCGGCTTCGGTAATGCAACGTATTGAAAACTACATCCTGGCATGCCATGATGAACCCCTCTGTTTCCGATTTAAGGCCTGACCTCAGAAATGCAAATGTCAGCTCTTTATCCCCTGTATTCGATGTTGTTGAAGAAGACAGAATGTAGGGGTTTATCCATGTGAAGCTGCAGCGTTTTATCAACTTCTGCAGCTTTCCTCCGAGCGTGGTCGAGCTCAGTGACTGAATCACGAGTTCTCCGCTCGGAATCGAAAATCAGAGAGAGTCCATCGGCTGCTCGGTGTGCTGCCTTGAAGAGGAATGCTCCTACTCCTGCATCTTCATGGCACTTATTCATTCGCAGGAGGGGATCCGAACTCCTGATGACTTTGCAGGCACCATCCAGCACCATTCTGTTATGGAGATACTCCAAACTCAAGAGTACACGGCCACCCTGATCTCTTGGGAGATATAACCGTAGAACGGACGAAGTTGGATGAAGGCTCCTATTGAGTTTGATTTGTCTGAGTCTCGTGAATCAATTCATATTTATTGTGTCTGTACTACTTTGTGATTTTTGGTGGTACATTCGCGTTATTAAATATTGTGAAACCATACAGGGTGGGGTACGTCCTATTTTTTTGAGAATTTCAAATCTTAGTTTCATATTTCACGATTCTCACGAAAAGTTTTACGAACAAAGAGGGTTGAGGAGTCTCAGTTAGGCATCATGCAGACGGTGATTGAAACAAAATAATAAACAAAGATAACGACTCTTCACTAGATTTCGAGAACCACTTCAAATCTCAAATGAGAGTAACTGCCACGTTCCCATGAAAATATCAGGCTTCTTGCATCTCTTTTTCACCAAAGGGATGATAGGATATTTTGTCTTTCAGTGAACGAGTATAGAAAGCGATTCCACAGAAAATCAGGGGATTGAAATCTGAAACTTGAACGCGTTCGGGGCTAGTAAAAATTACACTTGTGGATTCTTTTTATTCGTGAGCCTAGTTCAACGTAACTGTAGTAACATCGGATGTTTCCGATACTTTATTCGGAAGAGTTATCCGTATATTGAAATTGAAACTAGATATTCTGAATTCGTACGTGAAATACGCGTTGTGAAGGAGGTTGAGAAAAGTGCTTCGTAGATCAGTCGGAATAGGAGGAGATACCACCCCGGTGGAAAATCTCAAAGGTGAGTTCGAATTTTATGTTAAACAACTGTTAATTGAACCATGGTTTTCGTCAAAGAGAGTTTCAAGCTACCACACCACACTGTTTTCCTAAATTACAGGCTTATTTTAATTAATGTTCTTTTACGGTTTTTTTTCGTTGTGTATTAGTTCTGTAAATTGGATTGGATCGCTAGAAGATGATGTTTGCATAATTCACTTTGAGTTCAAGTTATATTTTGTATCTACTTGAAGTTCTGATATCCGTAAAGGGGAGTCTCCCAGGTGGATGCCTAAATGAACCCAAGGTGCTGTTGATAAAATATTACAATTTTATGTGTTCGTTTACCATATAATTTCAAATTCGCCTATTCAAAATGATAGAAAAGTCTGACAGGTGGATACCTACACGGCCCCAATATTATCAAAAATTGTTATAATCCCTTGGTTTTTGTTTGTCATATTATTTCAGTAGTTTATGAATAGTTCAGTGTGATGAGGTAGTCTAACCGGCTGATTGATTAATTTATTGATATTTATTGTTTCGGCTGTCATTGTAAATTCACATTATTCTTTGTATTGTTTTGTCAATGCTCTTTGTATTGTTAATTGTATCTCGGTTGTTTACATTCTTTGTACCTGCGTCCCAGAAGTTGTTCTGTTCATTGACACATATAGAGTTATTCCCTTTTAAAATCGTACGGAATCTCTCGGGGTAGCCATAGACAAACCGACTATAACCACATATACTTTACTCGCTCTCCAGAGGCGGAGAGTTTTTAAGTATTTTGTCATTGTTCCCCCCCGGATGTATGAATGAATGTTTTGCGAATATGGAAATTTGTTTTCACCCAAAGGTTCTAAACGGGAAAGGAATTCGCGGGGTACAATGTCTGTATGAGATTGATCGACCGGCAAAAAAGTAGCCGATGTTCTTCGTGAGCACAACTTTTAGAATGCTCGTAGGGTGAAAAGAGCCGTAGGCCACCTTTGTTAAAATCCAAGTGGGCGTACTGTCTGCTTGGTGTCGGGAAAATCGGTCTTATTGCACGGACGTACCTCGTTGGATTGTTGTCTCGTTGTCGGCATGGTTTTGTATTTAGATTGTGGAAATTGTAGTGTTCCTGCAGGGCTATCTAAGCTGGAAAAAAGCAGCCTGAGGGTTGAGACCTTAGGGTCGTCTAAAAAAAGAGAAACCAGCTCCTTGCGCCCTGATGCGATAGGCACCCTGCGGGCGTGAGAACTTAGGTTCGTCCTGCATCATTATCCCCCCTTGTTGGTCCTGACCCAGGAAGCCACTACTCTTTGTTCAGTCTAATAGACAATTCATGCCAAAGTAGGGGATCTCGTTGTCCATCATATATCCCTGACCACGTGCGTGAGGCATTCAACTTCTTTCATGACTCACTTTTTCCATTTTAACAGGGTGCTTAGGCACCTGAAAGTTCACCTCTTAGGAGGTCGTCTTTCCGTTACTTTGTGAAACTTACTACCCTAAGTTGCTTATATATGCTACGCCACTGTGTTCGGGGTATAAAGATGGATAACGTTTGTCTGGTCAGAGTGTTTTCGTATGTATATCTCGAGCATGAAGAGTTCCTAAATTACCCTGAAGGGTCGGGTGTCGATGAACATCCCGAGAGAATCCCATTAAGCCAGACGCAAAGACGCAGGTACATCTTTTCGGTCCTGTCTCCTTATCTATCATGCAAAGCGATTGACAAATAAAAGTTATATTGGTTCTACTCTGTGTTTCAATTATTACAATGGTACTGAACCCTAAAAGAAACTGGGTAGTCAACAAATCAACGTGGGAGGTCCAAATCAGATGTAATTTTTTGATTAATAGACGATTACATCCAAATTACTAGACGATCATAGCCAAATTTATTCAAACAGTACGGACCCCGGTCTGTCAGATTACAATTGTGAAATATATCCACGTGTTCGAAAACACAGTGCTATCACATGAACTAGTTTTTGGAACTAATAAAAGTGCAATTTGGTCACTACCACCATACCAACACTTCATGAACTCCATTTATCGTAAAAAAAAACGGGAGATAAGCAACAAGTGGAGAAAAGTAGTCCTGAAAGAAAGCTAACAAGTGAATTGATAGAACAAATGATTCATTGAATATAGCCCAGGAGAATTAGTCCAATTCTCACTATTTCTGCTGACCCAGCAACCAAAGTAGAAATCAACCAAAATGACGATGTTCGGTCTTGGTACACAATATATTTTTTATCAATAAATTCATATTGTTAAATTTGGCAATATCGCGAAATTGCAGAAGACAGGAGCTCTTGCACCTGAACGCCGGCACGGTACATGCGCGAACGATTCCGTTCCAAGTTGTTGTCAAGTGAACGCACAGATCCTATCTCGTTTGAATAATTTTGTGGTCGCTTAAGTCTTTTTAGTGAAGTGCACACGCTTTCTTCCTTTCGTTTTCCCGCTTCCCGAATTCCAGAGACTTCTACCAAGCTAAATTAGAGCTAGCTCTACAGGATCAAGACCTACATAATAACAAGTAAGTGGTTTCTGTCTCTGCTCGCCATTTCATCTTTACTGCCAGTTTTTTTGCTTCCCGGTATTTATTATGCTATAGATGCCTTGTGGTTATTATTCTATTCTATTCTAGCCAACCACTATTATAGCTATCAGAGTACACAGTATACACAACAGACGATGTACAAATGTGCACTCGGTAATAAAGGAAAATTTCAGTTTTTAAAAGGTCCAACAATTATGTGTTGTACTAAACAGAAACAGGAAGAAGCAGATCTGACTAAATTGAAGGAAGAAAATAGTATTCTTAGGAAAACCTTAGGTGATATGGTGGAAGAAAATGAGATGAAAAGTAAATATATCGCAAAGATAAGATTGGAAGAGAGGAAATTTTTTGAGGACGCTATAAAAAATGAAGAAGAACTAAAGGAACTGATCAACATTCGGAAAGGAGAACTCAACTGAGAAAATACATAAATATAAAGACTGTTGATAGAGAAACTCAGACACGAAAAGCTGTAAATAAAACCATAGGGATAAACTCAACAAGTGATGAGCGAACGCAGTTCAGCGAGTATACAAACAGAATTGACTGAAGGAGACATCATAGACTTCTGTAAACAAAAGTATGTCCTAGATAAGGAGGTTGAAACTATGAAATATCAATTGAGTAAGCTCGATAACGATATAAGGGAGTTGAGTAGATTGAATGAAGCCATGGTTACATCAATCGACTCACTAACTGCTGAGAAAGATATAAGAGAACTCACGACATTAAAAAGTGGAGAATGTAAAGTCACCACAAAGCATAAACATAAAAATGAAAACATGAATGGATATTTTGAATAAAAATATTCTTCCCAGTTCACCATGCTACAGAACGTCTCAGGGACGGTTCTAGGTGGGTCGTTTTAATTATGAGCTAAGTAGGTAGGTTGAAGTTCACTTTAATCTGATAACGGTGTAGACAGTACTAAAAGTAATAAACAAAAAGATAGCGTACCTAACGAACAGCACTGATGCACAAACATTAAACGATATAAACAAAATGGTTATAACATACCTAAAAGTAATAACACCAGGTACACGAAGAAACAATCACAAAGGTGTATAAACAACTGGTGACCATTCGATAACCAACAGGGCTGTCATTAATTAGCACTGATCGATCTGAAACGCAAGACTACGAGTTCCAGAAAAGGACGGTATCCAACCGGCCGTTCACGTACTTTAAAAACTCGAGCAAAAAGCGATAACCGATATCCAAACCGAAAAGAATATACAGGGCGACGAATGTTATTCCGCTTCAACTACCCCCCGAAGCTGACATACTTCAAATTCGAGGTGTGACGGCTTCTCTTTGGCCGTGAAATAATTTTAAATGGCTGGCGTGGAAAATACCCCTTTCGACGCCACTGACAGGGTCCACCAAAACGTATGAAGCGTAGCTAACATTTTTTTTAATTCTATAAGGCCCCTCAAACAATAAAAGAAATTTCTTAGTTTCGGAATTCACCGCGGTGGATTTTGGATTTGCCCTCAACAGAACTAAATCTCCTGGATTAAATTCTTTAAACGGTCGACCCGGGTTATTAACCCGTCGGCGCGCGGCCTTACCCTCTAACGCCTCTTTAGCAATTATCATTTTTTGGTCGTTAGAGCAAATAAAATCGGGACTCGGGGGGCGCAGACGCGGAGGAAGAAGATTTTCGCGAGGTTGACCAAACTGAAGCTCGTTGGGGGTGAAACCGGTAGCCTCGTGTACCACATTATTCAGAAAATTCCCGAACTTTACAACTTCAAAAGCCCATCGCGTATGTTTGCCCTGACAATAAACTCGAAATAATCGGCCCAGCTCCCTCATAACCCTCTCCGAAGGGTTGGCCTGCGGATGCCGTACCGAGGTATATACCACTTGGATGTTTAACATATTCAATGCGGTTTTCCATTTAGGCGAAGAAAATTGAGTACCTTGGTCGGATAATACCCTTTTTGGAACACCACAAGTTGGAAAATAATCAACTGTCAAACGATTTAAGCACGAACGGGTGGTTGCCGTTTTGAGCGGATAAAGAGATACATGTTTTGTGAAGAGATCGACCACAACTAAAATGTAGCAAGCCCCCGCACGACTGCGTGGAAGAGGTCCAAAAAGATCCAAAGCAATTATATCGCCTTTGGACTCTGCAACTATAGGGTGTTGGGCCGGCTTTGGCAAAATTGATATTTTCGATTTTTGACAAATCTCACACATTTTGATAAATCGTTTGACATCCCTCGACATGTTTGTCCACCAAACCTCATGTTTAAGAGCCGACCAACATTTGTATGACCCGAAGTGTCCCAGCGCTTCATGAAAAGCCTCAATAAACTTATCACGGAGAGCTAATGGAACGCAAAGTAGACTATTTTCCGCATCGCTTTTTCGGTGGTACAAAACATCGTTGTGGACGAAAAACTTGGTCCGTAGGGACTCATCATCATTGAGCGAATCACGGATATCCTTCAGTTTCGGGTCTACCAATTGATGTCGGGTGATGTTTTTGATTATTGACTTGAAATGTTCAGGTAACGATAAACTCAACACTCGAAATGACTTATCGTCGGGTGTAGGTAACCTGACACAGGCATACCGAGAAAGACAATCGGATATGACATTGTCTACGCCCCTAATGTGTTTTATCTGAAAATCGAACTCTTGCAGAGCTAAGGCCCAACGTGTAACACGTGGTGAGAGTAAACGACAAGTATTCAAATATGTTGTAGCTTTATTGTCCGTATGAACCAGGAAAGTACGACCCAAAAGGAAAACGCGCCAAGTATTTAGAGCGAAAACCACAGCCAGTACTTCCTTTTCGAAACTACAGTAGCGCCTTTCGCGGTCTAGTAATAGGCGACTGGCCCATGCCACTACTTTGCGTTTACCAGCTACCATTTGAAAAAGTTGCGCGGCGATTCCGACGTCACTGGCGTCCGTTTCGACATGAAAAACCAAATCATGGTCCGGATAGTACAATAATGTAGAATCTTTCAATTCTTCCTTGATGCGCTGGAAAGCCTCATTTTGTACCGGTCCCCATGCCCAAGGATTCTTTTTCCGAAGAAGAAATGTCAAAGGTTCTGTGTAGGATGAAAATTTTGGACAGAAGGTGCGGTCATATTGGCAAAGTCCAAGGAATTTTTGAAGCTGTTTAACGTTTTGAGGTACTTTGTAATCTATTATAGCTTGAACGCGGTTCGGGTCTGGTCGGAAACCTTCATCATCCAGTACGTATCCAAGAAAATCTACCTGCTTACAGAAAAAACGACATTTTTTCAGCTTCAAGGTCAGACCTGCCTGACGCAATCGCGAAAAAACGAGCTTCAAGTGTCGTAAATGGTCTTCAAAAGTATCGCTCAAAATCAACAAGTCGTCGAGATAGGGCACTAAGAAATCCGAAAACGTGACGCCGAAGATCTGATCTATACATCTAGTGAACGATGAGACAGCATTTACTAATCCAAACGGGATGACATTAAAAAAATAGCTACGATTTCCAAAAATGAACCCCGTATATTTTCGACAATCCGGTCTAAGCGGAATTTGCCAATAGGAATTATTTAAATCCAAAACACTTTTATATTTGAACCCTTTCATACTACGCATTATTTCGTCAATTCGGCGAGGAAGCTCGTGATCTTTTTCAGTTATAGAATTTAATTTTCGGGCATCTAAACAAACCCTCACGGAACCGTCTTTTTTCAAAGTTGTCATGAGTGGGGATATGAACGGAGTAGCGCCACGGGAGATCACCCCCCACTCTTCCATTTGATCAACTGTTTTTTGTACCGCCTCGCGGTGAGCAAACGGCACCGGGTAAGGTTTTACGAAAAAACCGCTTTCATCATTTACTTTAATGACATGTTGGTATAATTTGGTTAGGCCTGGTTTACACGAAAATATCTTGTCAAACTCCTGAATTAATCCTAACAGCAAGTTACGTTCTGCCCCTGTTAAACACCCCGTAGATATAATTTGCGATTTCCCATCCAAAATACATTCATTTTTAGATAAATGCAAAACAGTCGCTTTCTTATCAGATACCGTTCGAATATTCATAGAGTCTGGCGGACTTGATCCGTGAAAAACTGGTATCTCCGGCAAAGAGACTTTTTTATCCTGAATTGTTAAAAAACATTGATCCTCGCATAAATCGATTTTTGCTTGGTATTTCCGTAAAAAGTCTACACCGAGAATAATCGGATAAACTAATTTAGGTACCATTAAAAATTCAAAAACATATATTTTTTCTAACATTGAAAAAGTTAACTCTACTTGTAAATTAACTCTCTGATGTTTCGATTTTAAAGCACCAGTAATTCTTACTCCGCTACAGGGAAAATACGGAATATCCTCGTGAAAACTATTGAGTTGAGACCACACTGTATCGGAAAAACAACACACTTGACTCCCGGTATCTATTAGGGCAGGAAAACTAAAATTGTAAAGTTTTATTTCAACAACGGGTGATTTATCACTAGAGGAAAAATGTTCGAAATCACAGTCGTCAACCAATAAGTCCTCCCGAGGATTATTTTCTATATTACCGGCCTTACATAATACCCCAGTTACTTCTGGCCGTCCTGGTAACTGGTTGAATCGTTTTCCGATTCATCGGCTTCACCTACTGATACTAAAGATATATTTTTCTGAAACCTGTCATTTTTGACAAAACTTTTATTTTTATTTTCTGAAAAAGTTTTATTATCTCTAGGACCAGGAAAACTAGATCTATTAATCGAACGATTTAGATTGCTAGAATTGCCATTTAAATTATGATAGTATATATCGGCTCTTCTCAAATTTTCCAGAGCTTGAGAAAAATCATTACACTGTAAGAGTAAAAGTGAAACATGAGGGGGTAGAGTTCTCGAAATAGCAGCCAAAAGCATTTTTTCAGGGTAAGGTGGATCTAAATGTTTTGCTAACACCAAAAAACTATTGAAAAAATCCACAAATGATTCTCCCTCTCTATAAACTCGTGTTTCCAATTGAGTTCTCGCACGCCATTGCGAGTGATCATCCCAAAAATGTTTTAAAAAGTTTGATTTGAATTGTTGATAATCTGAAAACTTTGGCAAAAATGCATCTGCCCATATTTTTGCAGAATTTTTGAAAGAATCCGCCACCAAATACTTAAATTGCTTATAATCAACGCTTTCAACATTGAAGCCATCTTCTAACTGATTTAGAAACTCTACCGGGTGGATAACGTCTGGATCAAAGTATGGAATTTTTTTGTTGGTTGTCGAAAGGCTATTACATGAATGATTTACACTATTTGAACTATCTGAAGGCCTATCCTGATTGGTATCATTAGAACTATTAGAACTATTGACATTCAAATTGCTATTTAACAGTTGATGAATAGTTTGATTGACAAGTTGAGTAATCGCTTCCGGAGTAATCAAAAAATGTTGAGTTGAAGAAGATGTTTGCGCTGCATTTGGTGGTACATCACTGAAGAATTGACTTCTATTTGCGAAGTTTGGTGGTGGGTGTTGTCTATCCCATTCGAATGGGGGATTGTTTGGTACTTGATCCCCTTGGGGTTGTTGGGGCGACACATTCTCTGGTATGGGTGCCGAAAAAGACAGAGGAACGCTCTTACCTTGACTCATTTGTGCCGAGCTCACGTTGGGTGTGTTCCTTACATCTGCAACCCTCGATGGGGGATACCCTATGTTATTCAGAACCCTCCTTCTCAGATTATAGCCAGCTCCATCAGGTGTTTCTTCATTCATAGCTCACAATTGCCTACAAGTTGGGCGCCAAGATGCTACAGAACGTCTCAGGGACGGTTCTAGGTGGGTCGTTTTAATTATGAGCTAAGTAGGTAGGTTGAAGTTCACTTTAATCTGATAACGGTGTAGACAGTACTAAAAGTAATAAACAAAAAGATAGCGTACCTAACGAACAGCACTGATGCACAAACATTAAACGATATAAACAAAATGGTTATAACATACCTAAAAGTAATAACACCAGGTACACGAAGAAACAATCACAAAGGTGTATAAACAACTGGTGACCATTCGATAACCAACAGGGCTGTCATTAATTAGCACTGATCGATCTGAAACGCAAGACTACGAGTTCCAGAAAAGGACGGTATCCAACCGGCCGTTCACGTACTTTAAAAACTCGAGCAAAAAGCGATAACCGATATCCAAACCGAAAAGAATATACAGGGCGACGAATGTTATTCCGCTTCAACCATCTCCCATCAATGTTGATGAACAATCAAAACATGATGAAATTGCTACCGTATCACAAAACAACAGAAGTAGCATGAAATTGGAATGTGAGCTCTCGAACGTGTCCTATGTTCCATTCCAGGAAACACAATATAATCAGCAAGACGCTCTTCATTCGGTGAAGAGAAAAATCTTTATCTATGGGGACCAATATGGCCTAGGTTTCACTAGAGTATTGAAGACCATCAACTATTGTCACAACAAGGGGGAAGCTTTGGGGTAAAGTCTCCCTCATGTCGTGATCGGGGGTTACTACAGAGGGTAGCAAGAGGTATTTTATTAATACAGGCACTAATAGTTTCGTGGTACTTGAAAGTATTTGAAACAAAACCACATTTATTTAAATATACGAATAACAGGAGTAACATATGGTTATGAATATGAATATACAAGATGGAGATGATCCTAAAACTAACTTACATTACAATGATGTGGTGTCACGAGTAGCCCCAGACCAGACTAACTTCAGAACCCTCACATTTACTATATTTATTAGAAATACAAGTTCGTGTGATCACGTTTGTGCATGGGTTCCTCAGTTAGCACGTTTAGTTCAATGTCAGTCATTCTTAATGAAATAATTATTTATAAAACTGTGAAATATCAATTTGGAATATACTCTAATATACTGAATGTTCTACTCGTGACACTATGTCGATAAATTTGAAATTGATGAGTATATTAAACCTGACATTGAGCTTTCCGAGCTTACAAAAAATATGTTTTTGCACGATTGATCATTTTTGACTGTTTACCGTGACAGATTTTACGTTAGTAGGTGACATTTACTAGCAACTCGACGGTAAGTAATCCAACTCGACGGTAAGTACTCCAACTCGACGGTAAGTAACTTACCGTTGAGTTAAAGAATCTCTTAATTTTAATTAATTTTTATATCAATCGTGCAAAAAACGTTATAAGCATTTCGAACGTTATGGGTATAAAACCCTTACCGTTCTCCATACTTGATATACTATTAATGAAACACTGTATTATGGTAAGGATGACGTTAGTAATTGTGGTATTCAATACAAATAATGTAAGTAATTATAAGACATTGAATTTAGCTATGAAGAATATTTTGGGCCTGAGCAGATCAACTAACTTAAATTGTTGTTATTGTCTGAAATTAATTCATTCGAAGATGTTATTATGAAGAAAATTATATATCATAGAATTAGGTCTTTCAAAAAGGGAAACAGAAACACTTCCCTGGTTGTTGACCCTGAATCGAAATATGAGCGTTCTAAACGTAATCTTTACAATAACTTGGTTGACTTTTTTTCATCCAAATCATTCAATAATGTAGTTATAAAAACAATAATACCCAACAATACAGCTCTTTTCAATAGTAAATGCAATATCTCAATGAACTCGGAATACAATGTGTCATCCTCAAGTAATCAGCAGAAACATTATATAAATTGCAACTATATCTACTCCCAATACCAACAACTCAGAATCCAATGTGAGTTGCCCAAATAATGAACGGTGTGGTGTCTATTTATTGTGTCATTCCTACATTCGAAGTAAAGGGTTAAATGAAACAACTATTTCCTATTTGTCCACCCTCACTTTGTCACGGTCTGATATCAACTGCCACATTCATCAATGCTATCTTCAACGTGACTCAGTGAATGCGAATATCTTTATTCATTATATAATCCAATACACTACATCTCTCCCTTTTTATAAAGTATAATAATAATAATATAAAATAATATAATATAATATAACAACTAAATTTGAACATATATAAATAGCCTAAATCATACATATATACTAATACTAAATTATGAATTTATCAGACATAATTCATGGAATTGTATCATTAGATCTATCTTCAGAAAACGTTTCTAATTCATTTGGTTTATCGACTACTTTCCATTCTCCTTCCATTTTTTCCAAATGAACCACGTTTCGGCGATATTGCTGTCCAGTTTCATCATTCTCTACCTCTACATCACTGCCGTTTTTTCCGATCACCGTGTGTGGTATGGGGTTGAAATTCGATGTTAATTTATTTTGTTTGATCATATTCTTTATGTAAACTTTATCGCCTAAATCTAAAGAGCTTTGATGTGCTCTTCCTTTTCTATCGCTATATTCCTTTCCACTCGATTTCTTCTGCATGTCATAATCTCTGAATTCCTCATCAGTTATTTTGTTCTCTAAATCCCTTACTGTTGGGATTTTATCCCGAAATTGTCTACGAAAAATAATTCGGCAGGTGTTTTACCGGTTGTGGAATGTGGCGTAGCATTGTACATCATGATATAGTTCAGTAAATCTTGTTTACAATCGGTTTCAATTGACCGGCTGTTGTTAAGTCGCTTTACAATGTCCCTATTTTGACGCTCAACTTCTCCATTCTGCTGAGGCCAATAGGGGATAGTGTTGAACAACTTAATGCCCGATTCTTTACAAAAATCTTTCATTTCTGTACCACTGAACTGTTTACCGTTGTCAGCTGTAATAGATACTGGGTATCCCAAACGTGAAAATATTTCTTGGAGTGCTTTTATGGTGTTACTGGCAGTCGTTGTTGTCATAATTTTTTATCTCTTTACATCGACTGAAATAGTCGATTACAACCAAGAGATGATGTCCACTTGGTAAGGGACCTAAAAAATCGATCGTTACATCTATCCAGGCTTCGGTTGGTAACTGACGTCGTTTCATTGGATGCGGCGGATTTGCAGCTTCGCACCAATTTTTCCGCGTCTGAGTCTATTTTGGGCCACCATACTTAAGTACGTAGCCTATTTTTCATCGCTACGATACCCGGATGACCTTCATGGGCTGCTTGTAATACGTTCTGTCTGAGGGTTGTTGGAATCACAATTTTATTACTTCTCAGCAGGAAGTCTTGAAATTTGTTTATAGAGTCGTCCTTCTCGTTGTGCGACAGCCATTTTTTCACTTTCAATATTTCCAAATCAGTTTTTGAATGTTTCATAATGTCTGATAATGAAACAGCTACGGGTCGCGAATGTTCGACGATCTGTCGGATGTGTTCTTCCCCGTCGAAAGTGGCGCATTTGATATTACTGACACAAAGTCTTGATAGAGGGTCTGCTATATTAGTCTTGCCTGGGCGATAGACAACTTTAAAATTATAGGACTGCAATCGCAGTACCCATCTTTCTATTCTGGCACATGGTTTCGACTTGGGGCCAAAGGTTACTTCCAGTGGCTTATGATCGGTAACTAGTTCAAATCCCACTTTGCCATATAAATAAATGTGAAAATGTTCCATCGCCAAGACAAGAGCTAAAGCTTCTTTTTCTGTCTGGCAATATCGCTTTTCGCAGTCTGACAGACTTTTATGTCCATACGCTATTACTCGTGGACCTTCCGAGTCGTACTGTATTAAAACTGCTCCAAGCGCTACAGGGCTGGCATCTGCTATGACCCGTGTTCTCTCTTAAGGGTCGTAGTAGCCTAGGGTTTCGATGCTGCTCAAAGATTCTTTCAATTTAAGAAATGCTACATTTTAGTTTATTAGCCAATGTTTTCCAATTTTTCCGTGTTTACCCAATTTGAGGCGTAACAACTGTCTTAGTGGTTCGGTTATGGTGGCTAGATTAGGAATCCACTTACCAATATAGTTGACCAACCCAAAGAAACTTTGTAGTTCCTCTATTGAATTTGGTGTTCGAAAAGATTTGATAACTGACATATATTTGTCCAATGGCTTCATGCCCTTTTCTAGAAATGAAAGTTGTGATATATCGTGAATTCTTCAATTTGGTGAAAAGCATTTCTAATATCCAGTCTAGAGAATAAATTAGCTTTTCGAAATTGTGTTGAAAGTTGGTCTATGGTCGGTAACGGATGATTTTCTCTTATAATTGCTTCATTTGCTCTTCTCATATCAATACAGATCCTTATTTCCCCATTAGGTTTCAATACTGGAACCATAGGTGAAACTCATTTGGACGGCTTATCCACGTTCAATTATATCGGAATCCACAAGTTCCTCAATTTTATTGTTTACTTTGCTTTCAAGTGGAATTGGGATTCTTCGATATGGTTGAACGATTGGTTTTACATTTTCATCGATGGGTATGTTCACCAACACATTTTTGAATTTAGGAAAATTGGATATATGATTGATATGAAAATCTGTTCCAATTCGTAGTACCCCTAAAGACTTCGCAGTGTTCCTACCCAGTAGATTTTTTGAGCCATTTTTCACCACATAGAATGTAGTGCTTATAGTTTTACCATTTATTTTGATTTCGGCGTCGAAACAACCTAAAATGTCTAATGGCTTTTTGCTAGCGTATGCCATGAACACTTTTTCAGGATTCTTGATTTGGTTGAATACCTTCACTTTTGAAGTCTTTAGTTGTTCCCACGTTTCGTCGCACAATATATTACAAGTACTACCTGAATCAACTACCATTTCAACAGGAATTCCAGCTATAGAGCACACCAGATCATAATCACGATCGACGTGAAATACATAGTCTACTCGATCATCATCTTTATCATCACGCTTCGGTCTTGAGTATCTTGATTTCTTGTCCATCTGATGATGTTTTTGTATTGTCTTCCAGGATGATTTCCTCTTGCTCGCTCTAGTTTTGCATTGTTGATGAATGTGCCCAGCGAAACCACACTTGCTGCAAATGGAGTTTATTTCTGGACAATTTGAAGCCAAATGTTTGGTTGATCCGCAACGGTAGCAAGCTTTGACTTCTGTTCGATGTGGTTCTCTTCTTGATTAGCAAATTTGCATTTCGTCGCTTGATTTCTCAATCGTATAAGGAATTTTTCAAATTTTTCATCACTTTCCTGCTTTATCAGACGAAAATATGTCGCTCGTATACTTTGCTCTGTTTTGGAGAAAAATATTGATCGAGTTTTTCCAATGCTACCTTGAACACATCAATGGTGCCCTCTTCGGTACTCTCATTCTCAGATACGTGAGCTCCTGGCAAATTATAATAAATGTCTTGCAAGCCTAAACCTCCACTGTGCAATAGGGTAGCTCTCTTCTGTGAAGAGTTTTGGATTTTGGCGGCTTCTAAGTAAACTTCTAGGCCTCTCTTCCATTTTTCCCATTTAATTCCAACGAACCCAATTTCACCATCACAGTTGAACGGTTCTAGTGGTGTCATATTGGCCATTTCAGGATTCTGTAATTGAAAATCTATGTGTCAAATTCATAGATTCAATGCATTATAATAATGCTGCGATTGAGAATCTATGTGTCAAATTCATAGTTCATTTCCAAATTTTGTGGAAATCTATGTGTCAAATTCATAGTTCATTTCCAAATTTTGTGGAAATCTTTGTGTCAAATTCATAGATTCCATCTATCATAGCTACCTTTCTCATTCGTAGTATGAATTCGAATTTATGTGACTTTTTCATAAATTCTGTTTCCATATGCTTGTATTTTCCCATGTATCCTATTCATGGTCACAATGTTTCTATTTTGCCATGTATCGTATTCACGGGCTCAATTTTGCCATGTATCGTATTCATGGACTCTATTTTGCCATGTATCGTATTCATGGACTCTATTTTGCCATGTATCGTATTCATGGACTCTATTTTGCCATGTATCGTATTCATGGACTCTATTTTGCCATGTATCGTATTCATGGACTCTATTTTGCCATGTATCGTATTCATGGACTCTATTTTGCCATGTATCGTATTCATGGACTCTATTTTGCCATGTATCGTATTCATGGACTCTATTTTGCCATGTATCGTATTCATGGACTCTATTTTGCCATTGCTGTTATAAATTATTGTAAATGGTTTTCCTACCTTTAATCCTCGTCGCCATTATGTGGTGTCTATTTATTGTGTCATTCCTACATTCGAAGTAAAGGGTTAAATGAAACAACTATTTCCTATTTGCCCACCCTCACTTTGTCACGGTCTGATATCAACTGCCACATTCATCAATGCTATCTTCAACGTGACTCAGTGAATGCGAATATCTTTATTCATTATATAATCCAATACACTACAAACGGTACCATTCGAATTCTTCGAATATCATTCGTGATGATTTTTTAGACGACACTCATCTCCAGAAAATGACCACGTATTTTTTATTATGACATTAAACATACAATCCATTTAAAATAAACTAGATGATTTGTATACACTCCTTGAAAGCCAATACTTCCCTCAGACAATTCAAATTACTAATTGTTGTGTTGTTGAGGAATTGAGGATAAATAAATATTATCTCAGACTCAGTGACGTTAGTTTTCTTTACTATATGTAAAAAGTCAATCGGTGATTCAAAGCACCAATACATTCATGATTATCAAATCATTATCGAGAACAACCTTTATCTAGCCTAGTCAGTCACTATTGTCTTGACAACTACTGTGTACTAGATCTGTACTAAATTACACTGCTTTAACATGCTTTTTATTAAATTATCTCATTAATTCTGAGAAAATAAAAATCTTCTAAGGCGTTTGACATGTCTGCCTCTTGTGGTCACATACTCAGAGGTAACAACCGGTGAATTTGAGTTACTTTGTTCTAATAGATCGTCAATAGAAGACATTCAAGACCTCCTGATAAAGTTAAGGATGAGTCTAGCTCCTTGCCTATTTCATCCTCTGATGTCTTATTTTCTAAGATATGTTGCCTGTTTCGTCTATACTCTGTAACATCTGGAGTGCAAATAATAATTGACCTTGGTTCTGGACCAACTTGTTTGACCACGGCAGGCATCCTTTGCGAGGCTGGACATTTTTCGTAAAATACCCTTTGTCCTTTTTGAATATCTGAAAGTTCTTTTGTATGAAAATCATGATAATTTTTCATCTTTTAATTTTTTTCTTTTACCCACCTCCTTCTCAACTTTTGGTCAACTAGCTTAGGTTGCAACGTATTCCCACTTATTGGTAATTTCTTGCGTAAAGTTCTTGACATTTACAATTGTGCAGGAGAATATCCGCTAGATAGAGGAGTGTTACTATAATGCAATAAACCTATATATGGATCAGACCCTGACTCATCACATTTATTGAAAATATTTTTTACAATCCCAACAGTGCGTTCTGCCAAATTTAATTTCATAGATGTTACTCATCCTCTCCTTGATGTACCTTTCACAACTACTGAAATATATGATGTTCTCGATAAAAGTAAAAATAAAGACTCCTGGGTCAGATGGCATACCATTCGAATTTTTCAAGAATTTGTCTCATAATTGGGTACTTTACTTGACCTCATTATTAAATAGAATTTTTGATTCTTCAATTATTCCTTATACATGGTCCACCATCTATGTTACATAAGAATGGCCAGGCAAACACTCCAGAAAACTACAGAGGCTTAGCATTGTTGAACTGTGCCCTCAAATTTTTCACGAGTGTCATTCTCAATAGATTGACTCACTGGGTTGAAGATAGTAATATTCTGCCAGAATCCCAGTCTGGTTTTCGCTCAAATAGAGGTTGTATTGACAATGTTTACACCCTTACTTCTATTGTTCATTCTCATATCAGGCATAAAAAGCGAAATATATTTTCTATATTCGTTGACTTCAAGAGAGCTTTTGATTCCATAAATCACAACCATCTATGGTTCAAATTATTCAACCTTGGAATATCGTCGAAAATCATTCGTTTAATCAAAACATTATATTCGCAAGCAACAGTTCAAATAAAAGGCTCCAATGGCTTAACAAAACTATACGAAGTCACAACAGGCAGGTATTACAAGGTGAACCTTTGAGTCCTTTATTATTTCCTTTATTCATAGCAGATATAGAAATTTTTTTTATGACAGTGAGCATAGATGATAGAAATGATGTGTTAACATTAATGTATGCTGATGATCTCGTTATTTTAGCTCATTCTGAGATTGATATAGTTAAAAAACTCGAAATTCTTGAAAAATTTGCCACATCGAATGAATTGACTGTCAATTTGAAAAAAACCGATGCGTTTTTCTAGAGGTTTTCAAAAATCTAACTTCAAGTTCTACTTTTCGAATCACCCAGTAGAGGTTACCAATAAGTACAATTATTTAGGCGTAATATTTACACCATCTGGTCTCAAACAAGCGATTGGTTTTATTTTGCCTACTATGTCTATGGCTAAAATTGTTACCTGACCTCCAAGGATGAAGCTATTTGAATCACTAACTTTGAGTGTCATGTATAACTGTATACCCGTTTGGGGACACGGATATTTAGAAGTTCTCGAAAGAGTTCAAATAACTTTCCTTAAAAGGATACTTTTACTTCCAATCAACACCCCTAATTCAATTGTACGCTTAGAAACTGGCAGAGTGAAACTTGCCTATAATATTTTAAAAATATCCGTCAACTGGATCTGTAAAATTTTAAAGATGGAAAATCATTGATACGCAAGGCTTTATTTTGAACAGCAGAAGCGTACAATGAAACGTGTTGATCTTAAATATAATTGGCTGCTGCAATTGAAATAGCTATTTGTATTACTAGGGAGGAAAGTGCCACTTTTCCTCCCGCAGGATGTAGTTTACTGCACGACGCGAAGCGGAGGGCAGTAAACATCCAAGGGAGGAAAAGGCTCTTTACTCCCATGTAATACATATGATTTTTCCTCCTATCCACTAAATAAACCTTTTAAAAATGATCGACACTTCATTCAAATAGGCACATAACATTACTTATGAGAAAATCACTCAATAGCAATCCGAAATGTATAAGCTATCTAAATGTCCAATAATTCAAATCACTAACAAGAAAAAAGTTAAATAACGTTCTTGAAAAAAAAAGTTGCAATTGCCAGGAGCTGAACCCGGGACCTTCGGATTACTAGCCTAAGACGCTGCCATCGTTCCAACTCATTAATAAAAAAACATCACCGGGGGCTTCCATTAAGAATGTATTTATTTCTTCTCTTGTAAAAGTTTTATCTTTATTTGGTTTGTATCCGGCATTTTGACGTTTTAGAAATGCAATCAACTTTGGATATTTAATATCGACATTGTCCTTCATTTGTATCATTGTGCGTAGCATTGAATATTTAGACCAAAGCGTTGAAGCTTTTAATGATTTTCTATGTTGTGAAAAATATGCCAGTAAAACATTCTTTGAATATTTATGTATCTTGTTGTCTTCAGTCCATTGCTTATATTGTGCATATTGTTTTTCATACCTGTCTTTAGATTTTTGTGGTAGGTTAATGACGCTATGTTGGCTTGTTCCTTAATATTAGGTGGTGTATTTGGAAATTCAAAATCACTTGAATCGCTCTCAATTTTTCAAAAATTCAACTAAGTTTAATGAATGTAGCGACTTTGCACCTCAAAAGTCAATCGCCGTGTTTACTGTCAGTGAGCCATAGTATACTATGCTTTTCTTATTCTGAACTTAAAAAACGTATATCTAAGATTCCTGAAGTTGAAATTTGTATTGAAGAACTACGTTGAAGTAACATTAATGTTTGATTTTCACCAAAAAACAGGATATACAGGATGTTCTAGAAATTACTGAAACAATATGAATATAATGAATTCACAAGTTTCATCGTTTGCAACTTACTGGAAATGAGGGGGAGGAAAAGTATGGGTTTCCTCCCTGATTTGAGGGAGGAAAGTGTGTACTTTCTATAGGGGTAGGAGGAAAAAATATTTCATTGATTCCGATTCTATCATATTATGGAATAACCTGAACTATCATGATTTATTAAGACTTAAAGAGACTCTCCTAGCCAATTATTACAATTTTCTATATGACTCGGACCATTCAATATCCTCCCGTTATCCTTTCATGTACATATATAATCTATTTGATACTTCCAAGCATCCAAGTACATATTTGTTATTGAAATTACCTATCCAAGTCACCCGTACTCTTGCCCAGCTACGTATGGCCAATCATTTCAAAATCAAATTCACTGTGAATGGAATTTCTTACTCAATTGACCCAGATCAGAAGTGTTCGGTATGCAACAAAGACGAAAATGAAACACTTTTCCATATAATGTTCGACTGTCCGATATATAATGAAACATCCTGATACATGCCTACGGAATTTGGAAGCCTTACGAAATATAACAATGTTTGATGCCAAAATAATTTCTGAATACATCTGGAATATACCTACTTAAAATCATTTATTCTGAGTGAATAGCTTTATTTTTTCATTATTCACTTTCATTTTTGTATCTAGTTGTAAAACTGTTTTTATTATTATTATTAGTATTATGTTGTTCTCTCACATACACTCATTGCTGTAAACTTAATTGAGAAGCAATACATTTTATTATTATTATTATGTCTCACTCATAAGCAATATTCCTGAATTCATGTAAATTGAATGGAGGACCATTATCTGATATTAATTCAGATGGAATGCCATGACAAGCAAAAATTGATTTTAATCGTGATATAACTTCTTTAGTTTTTGTCAATTTCACCGGAGATACTTCAAAAAAATTAGAGTAATAATGTACTACCAAAATATATGTTGTTTTTTTGTAATATAAAAAATCTGTTGTAAGTTCTTGCCAAGGTAGCTCTACTGGTTCATTGAGTAAAAGTGGTTGGGTAGGATTATTCTTCTGAAATTTCATACATGATAAGCACTGTTCAACTTTATTCTTTCTCAACCGTAATGTTTGGCCAAAACACTATTGTTCTTGCCATTCTGACATTTTCCTATTCCTAAATGTCCCTCATAAATCAATTCCAAAATATATTTTCGTAACTTTGTTGGTACAACCAATAAGTTATTCTGGAACACCAGACCCTCAAATAGAATGTAACTCGTGTCTTATGTTGTAATAAGGTTTCACTTGTGGAGGGGCTCCACTTTTTAATTTCGGCCATTCATCTAAACAATACTTCAAGACTATTTGCAAAATCTCATCAGACTTTGTAGCCTCTTCGATTTCTTCTAATTTTGTCGGACTAACAGCCAAATTTGAAACAAGGAAATTTGCATGTACACAGAGTTCTTCATCTAATGAATCTTTTTCATCAGGTTGTTCAACAAAAGCCCTGCTTAGGGTATCTGCTATAAATAAGTATTTTCCCGGAGTGTAGATAACAGTGATGTCATATTTTTGTAAATTCGACATCATTCTCTGTAATCTCGCAGGGACTGCTAAAAGTAATTTGTTAAAAAGTGACACCGATGGCTTATGATCTTCTTCGACAAGTACATTGTGACCATAAATATATTGATGAAATCGATGGCAGCAAAAATTGAATGGCAAATAATTCCTTTTCAATTTGTGCCCAATTCATTTGAGATGAAGTCGGTGATTTTGAAGCAAATGCTATTGGCTGTTTAGCATGTAGTATAACTGCACCCACAGCTGCTTTCGAGCTATCCACTGATGAGGTTAGAGGAAGTTTTGGATTGAAATAAGTCCATACTGGTTCTTTACTAATGATTGATTTCAATAAGTTAAATTCACTTTGATCTTGTTCAGACCAGTGAAAAGCAATATTTTTTTCAACAACAATCTTAAGTTTGTCGTTTTGTCTGCTAAGTTATCAATATAAGAGCCTAAATAATTTAGCATTCCCAAAAATCTTTTGAGTTCTGTAACACTTTGAGGAACTGGAAGTTTACATATTGCTTCCACTTTATTAATATCTGGCTTCATTGCTTCAGAACTGAATAAATGTCCCAAATACTTCACGTCAGTCAACAAAAACTTACTTTTTTTCTTTATTGAACTTCATATTCACAGAACGAGCTCTACATATAACTTTTTTCAAGATAATGTAATGCTCATCCAGTGAACGACTGAAAATTAACAGGTCATCAATGTATATTTGAACACCCTCAATGTCCCCAAAAATATCTGACATTGCCATATGAAATAATTATGGGGCACATGATACGCCATATGGCAAGCGCAGAAACCTATATCGCCCAAATGGAGTATTAAAAGTGCATAATCTCGAACTTCTCTCATCAAGTTTGTAGCAAAACCAAGGGTTCTCCTGATGCATACCATATATGGTACTTATTTATGTATGAGTTAATATCCCGATGAAGTTTCCGTGTAGGTTGGCCACCCCGTATAACGTTCGTACGCGAACGGCTTTTTATATTGGTATCGGAAAAACATCCTCATTGAATTATCAGGCCTAGAACGAACAACGAACGAGGGAATTTGTCTAATCGAAGCGTTTGCTGGTCTGGCATAATTATTTAAACTGCTTTTGGTTTTATAAGGTAATAATCACTACAGTGTGATTAGTTTTCGGGTGCCTGCGTTTTTGTAGGTAGGTAACGACATCAGCCCTAATGTCTACCCATATTTTTATACTGCGTTTTTGTAGTTGTGCTCGACGCTTCATAAGGCGTGCCGTTGTCATTTCGCTGATTGTTTTGTGGCAATAAATAAGTTTGAAGCAACCCATAATTCTTCCTCTCGACACCAGAAATCCTACCAAATTGAGAGTTTCATCTCATCTGGCGACCAACGGGGCCTGGTACTGAAGGAAAATGGTTGTAGAAAAAACTCCACAGTATAACCTGAGGAATAGACGAGGAATGAATCAGGAAAGTCAAGGTAGTGGTGGGGAAACACCCCAGCAACGGTACTATCCCGAAGACGACGAAAAACAAGGTAACAACGCATCATTCACTATGTTACCCTTTGTGACCGAAGCCCCGGTTACAATTGTACCACCAAGTTCGACATCATCAGAACTAGCTCACTGCTGGGGGCAACTTCACTAGCCTTCTCGCAGGGATTACCACCACCTGTAACCCTCCAATTAAAACGTATTCGCGCGTCAAGTACGTACCTGAACAATAGGCATATAAACTATGGTGATAATAACGTCCCAAATGAAGAAATGCCAAGAAATTTGGATACCGATAGAGATAAAAATCGCCAACCCCTGTTAGCAGGTTACCCAAGGCAAAATTAAAATTTTCCACCCGTTTCTGTATTTTAATAATAGTAATAATCAAAACTTCATACCCCATTTTGGAATACCAACCCCAAATTTTCCTCAGTATTATGCAAACCAAGGAAACTTCTAGTTTCCAAGAACTAATTATACGAGTACATCGACATGTATGCAGACACCAATAAATGTTCCACCAGTTTCTAGTGCGTTTAATAACGAGAAGCAAAATTTGGCTCCCCAAGGTATTCCGATCTGGATTCCAAACACAAATAATAACCCAAATCAAACTTTCCATCTCTCAAAATAAAATCCAAATATAGGTAAACAGGTAACAAGAAATACTCAACCAAATACGGGGGATCACTCTAATTTGTTCAGTTCTAATCCGCCTATATCTAACATGCAAACAGGGTGTCCAAACCAAATGTATTTCGGAAATCATAGTAGTGATAGGTTATGTATTGTCAGAGAACTAGAATCATGTAAATCGTTGCCTACTTACGATAACGATGGTCAACTTCACCCTGTAGAATTTCTCAACAACGTGGAGACATTTATTGACACAAACAATGTAAATTCCAACCAACTTTCGCTGATGATTAGCAATCATTTTGTAAACTCCGCAAAACTTTGGTTCTACGCCTATGCCCATTGTTTCCAAAATTACTTTGGGGGGGCAACCAGCAAATGAAAGTCAAATGGAGGTTAGAGTCGGCAAGATACAGGGAGAACGACGGAAGTTTCGTTGATTATTTCAATAAGTATGTTGTCATGGCCAAACACCTACAGCTCCCATTTAGCGATGAACAGCTGATCGCTGCAATAGCGCGCCACTTTCCCCCGAATATTTCTGCGGTGTTGGTTGAAACAAACTCTCTTTTGTCAGCAGTGGAAAGGTTTACGACAAGCCGACTACTATACTTTAATAATGAGAATAAGAAAACCATCACAAATTCGTTTCCAAGAAGTAATGATACAAATCATTACAGAGGAGATTCCCAAAAACCAAATTTCAGACAGAGAAAAATCATTTCTAGCTTGGATGTATGTTCTGAAGAAATAGTTTCTTCAGAGGAGCAATCCTCAGTAAGGCCATAAATATTAATAATAACCCCACAGAAGAACTTCTAAAAGAGTGCGACTTCGAGCATAGTCAAATAGACACGGGGTCCCCAATTATTTTAGTAAATTTATTCAATGTTGAATTTCCGGCTATGATTGATGCAGGTAGTTATATTTCACGCCTTGTTCTCAAGATCATATGTAGTACTCCCGATCCCCGCATAATCGCACGATATTCAAAGCTCTCAAAAATTGACAGGATCCGTGTTCCGTGCTATGCAACATCCACGGTCCCGTCCGTCGTCGCACCATCCACACCTACAATTCTCATTCTTTCGATCGTGCCCAACATGGTTGCACGGTTTTTTCGAGCTCTCGAAATAAAAAATATAAAATAGTTTTAAAAAGAAAAGACGTAATGACACAAGAGAGGAAAATCATCAATATGATTTCCTCAAGTTCCAGTAGTGCTGATGTGGACCACAAAATGAAATATTTACGACGGGAAGTAAAGATATCGTAGAAGAAGGTTAGATGGTCCAGAGATATTGAGGATAAAGAAAATGGCCGGTATTGGTATTGTAAAAAACAACGAAGGTTTTGTCTGAATTCGCTTCCAGCGATTCAATATTCAATTTGAGTGGGCCATCGGACTATGAAAGTAAGTATTATTCAATACTTTATGCTGTATATCTGTTTCAATTCATGAATACCAAGCTGAGAAAAAATACCAATACAATACAATATAGTTATGCTAGCCTAGTTGACCTGTGTGGGTCTTCTGGAAGATCAAGTATTTGACAGCTATTATATAGCCAACCCTGGTTGACCTGTGTAGGTCTCTCAGAAGGTCATGTATATGACAGCTTTTATAGTATAGCCAGCTCTAGTTGACCTGTTTGGGTCTTTTGGAAGATCAAGTATTTTATAGCTATTATATAGCCAGCCCTGGTTGGTCTCCTGGAAGGTCAGGTACCTGACAGCTATTATATAGCCAGCCCTGGTTGACCTGTGTAGGTCTCTCAGAAGGTCATGTATATGACAGCCATTATATAGCCAGCCCTAGTTGACCTGTGTGGGTTTTCTGGAAGATCAAGTATTTGATAGCTATTATATAGCCAGCCCTGGTTGACCTGTGTAGGTTTTCTGGAAGATCAAGTATTTGATAGCTATTATATAGCCAGCCCTGGTTGACCTGTGTAGGTCTCTCAGAAGGTCATGTATATGACAGCTATTATATAGCCAGCCATAGTTGGCCTGTGTGGGTCTTCTGGAAGGTCAAGTATTGACAGCTATTATATAGCCAGCCCTAGTTGGTCTGTATGGATCTCCTAGAGGATCATGTTGGTGAAGCCATAGTCATAGAATATTCCCAATCAATAGGGCAGGTCATTTACCATGTTCTTGAAAGCATGGAGAGATACCAAACAGTTAGGTATCTTGTCTTTGGTTCAAGGCTACCAAGAGGAAGGTCAATCAACGTAGAAGTTAGTAAAAATAAGGACATCAACTGAAGGTTGAAATATAAAGTGTTTTTTGAAAACTTAGTTGCAAAGCAACCTTCGAAGTCTCTTTGAGACTTGTATGAGTGAGGAAGACGGGGACCTTAGTTAGAAATGACAGTCTTGTGAGGGACAATTCATTTCAAATAATGTTCTAGTTAAAAACAAAATGGTAAAAATTGTATGATTTTAAACTTTAAGGAAGCCTATTCTTGATCAGGGTCTGTAAGACAGAAAATTTCTGTGATTTGAAATTAAGGGAACACTGTATGAATATACATGATCCCATTTGGCTTATATAGGGCACCATTGTATTTACTTACTCAGGTGAAGCCTTTTACTTATTTTATGAGAAATTTATTATCTGTATAATTTATATTTATGATTTTTATTATTAGGGGCGTCCGCACGGGCTGCCTTAAAATTTTCAACTGCAATGTGTTGGAAAATCTGAGTGTCATAATAAATTTTGAAGATTTAGTACCTACCCAATATGCAATGATGATTATTGGGGTTTTTCTTTTTTGATTCAGAAAGTACGAAAAAGGTAATTTTAACCTTTCTAATTTGGGGACCCCCATGAAAAAATGCTCATTACATTTCCTTGTACAATTGTTGGTGAGCTGATAGCAGCATACCCAACTGTCTGATTCCATAATCTACTAGATTGTTTCAAGCCATAAAAAGCCTTCTTTAATCAGCAAACTTTCTGCAAATTCTTCTGATCTTCAAATAATTCTGGTTGAATCATTTATATTTCATTATTGTCTACACTCGGTTGAAGAAAAGCTGTAACTGCATCCATTTGGTCGATTTCCCAGTCGAAAATTGCTGCCAATGCTATTATGTATCGAAGAGTCACTCCTCTTACAACAGGTGAGAATGTTTCATCATAATCAACTCCGTATACTTGAGAAAATCCTCGTATGACTAGCCTTGCCTTATATCTGGTTATTTTACCATCGCCATCTCGTTTTGTCCTCAAAACCCATTTGCAGGTAATAGGTTTTCGATCTTTAGGTAAATCAACCAATTCCCAAGTATCATTCTGTATTAATGAATCAAACTCTTCACGCATAGCTTCCTTCCACGCATTTGAATCATTTCTTGAGAATGCTTCACGAACATTATTTGGATCTCCAGATGTTTCAATACTAATAGCTGCACACATAACATAATCTTCGAAAATTTTAGGCACACGATGTTCTCGTTCTGGATACCTTTTGATTTCTTCTTGGACTTCCATCAGATCAGAATACTGCTTAGTATTTGTTATGTCTTTATTTCTATTGAAAACATCAACATTTTCTTGATTTTCAGCTTGATTATTGTCTTTTGCTGCATTTTCTGTTATACCTTGCACCGCTCCTGAGTTCCCTCTCAGAAATTCTTCTGAACTCAATGTCTCAACTATCTTCACGGATTCTCCAGGTAACTGTATATCAGGATTTCTTGAAAATATCACTTCTTCATGAAATTATTCTTCAGTTGGACCATTTTTCTTCGTATGCATTTTATTTTCATCGAATATGACATCTCGTGACTTCTTTATTTTTGACACCAAATCTATCAGCCTGTATCCTTATGAATTTTCACAATAACCAACAAAAGTCAATTCAGAACTTTTCGAGTCCCATTTCTTGCGTTTCTCCTTAGGTATATGAACATAGACAGTACATCCAAAAGTACGCAAATGACTCAAGTTAGGTTTTCTGCTACTCCAAGCTTCTTCAGGGGTTTTAGCTTGTACTGCAATAGTAGGACTTCTGTTCTTGAGATAACAAGCCATATTAATAGCTTCTGCCCAAAATTCTTGAGATAGGTTGGCATCATGAATCATGGATCTTGCCTTTTCAACCAATATTCTATTGGTCCTTTCAGCTACTCCATTCTGCTGTGGTGTATACTCAATTGTTGTTTGATGTTTGATTCCATTTTCACGAAGAAACCCTTCCATAGCGTGGCTTACATATTCCTTTGCATTATCTGATCGTAGACATTTTATTTTACAAGAACATTCATTCTCAACTAAATTTTTGAATTCTTTGAATTTGTGACTTATTTGTCAAAAAATATACCAATGTCTCACGAGTAAAATCATCGATAAAAGTAAGGATGTAACGTTTTCCACTAATTGATTTCTTTACCATGGGTCCACAAATATCAGAATGAATTAACTCAAACTTAGTTTTCGCCCTCGTGACTGAACGATTTGAAAATGGATTTCTATGTTGTTTTCCTTCTGCACATCCTTTGCATACTTCTTCAACTGTAGATTTTCCAATATTGATTCCTTCTGACATAGTTTCAAGATGTTTGATATTCCTTGAAAGCTCATGTGCCTAAGGCGACGATGCCATAGTTTATAAGAATCTTCCATTTTTCCAGTATAAAAAGCTTAATTTCTTGCAATATTCAATTTATACAGTTCTCCATTTGTAGAACTTCCAGGTTCTATGAGCTTCTCTGTCCTCTTGTCCCTCATTTCACATCTATTTTCATCTTCAAAAATGGTTTTGATTCCCTCCCTTGCTAGTTGCTTACAGGATATGAGATTGAATTTCAGTCCAGGTGCATATCTTACTTCTCGTATAGGAGTACTGATCTTTTCACCATTTATATCCAAAAGTACAGAAGTTTCACCAATTCCTGTTATTTGGAATTGATCTCCTGAAGCAATGGTAACTTTTTTGCCATGGTCTACTTGTCTCAAGTTTACCAACCAATCAGAACGTCCAGTAAGGTGTATTGAAGCTCCTGAATCTATATACCAGTCATCAGCATAAAACTGTCCTACACCTAAAGCTGTTGTATGCACTATCAAACCTGATTCAGTATGATGTAGATTATTAAATTTCTTCGCATAACAATCTTTCAATTTATGTCCAATTTTATGACATTTGAAGCATTTTTCTTTTTACATCATGGGTTTGGAGTTCAGTTTTGTATGCTGCTGCTGCTTTTTGATGAATAATGCTGATTCTTTGCCTGCATTTTCGAATTTAACTGCTTCAGTAGAATGTTTTTCTTTCACTAAATCTGTAGTCAGTTTCAAACCACAGTTCTCTACTGCCATGATCAACGGTTTGAAATAGTCAGGCAAACTAAAGAAAACCAATGCTGCTAGTACTCCGTCTTGGATTTCATTGTCAATAGCTTTCAACTGTTGAGCTATTTTCATTTTCTTGTTCAGGTACTCATCCATACCATGCGAAACAGCATTCGTCCTGATTAATCACATTCACCACCGCCGTCTTGTTCTCGATGAATCTGGGGAGTTTCAAGTAGGAACATCCTCGCAGCGGGCTATATTTATTGATGTTTATCTCGAGAAATAATATCTTCTCGAGAGCCCACCCTGTAACAATAGAAAATATTGAGGTGACAATATTCTTCAATGGGTTCGCATAAATAGCTAAAATGTCACAATTGAACTCACCAGAATCACGTTCTTCGAATTCCGTTGAAAGATTCACAATCATCTCCTTGGATGTATCTATGCAAGCTCCTAGATCGAGGGAAGAATCGATGATATGATTGGGTGTAATGAAAGATTTATTATCACGAATATCCTTAGATTCAATCACATATCTCCCAAACATTTCCATGTTCACTTTGATGGTGTGGTGAATCGATACCATATTGTTTAATAATGATATGATAGTCGCTCTATTCTCATCAAAAAATATATTATAATCTAATACTCCAGTTCTACATTCCACTCTGTAACTGATGATGCGGCATCTGAATGCGCTCTCAATCACGGATATGCCATTTCCTTGATTAATACAAGCATTCGTACGATGCTCCAATGACCTCTTATGTGCCGCCATTCTGTCTGCAGGAACTGTTTTATCACATACAGTGCATGTTTGCACATTTCCAATCGCTGATGTTGATGATGCATCATCTAATCGTGACTTCTTTGCCGCAGATGGACCAACACTCCCTATACACGACAATTTCTGATGGCGCCGCAGGTTATCACTTCGTGTAAAGGATTGGGCACAAGCATTGCAGAACAACATTTCGATTAAGCGAATGCAAAGTACACTTTCGAGAATGAAAAAGGAGTGTGTGACAATCGAGAGCAATGGGAGAACTGAAGTCTAACGAACACACCTTTCAATTTATAGGGGAGAGGAGTGATGACGTAGAACTCGGCAAGGTTATCCCCTCCTAACTGAGTGACCTCGAGTGTAGGATGTCGAGCGAGCCATCAAGGTCACATACTCTCTGAGTCAGAGGAACTCTTCCACATCTTCCAAGGTCGCGAAAAGAGCGCATATATCATCAATCGCCAAGGTCGTCTCTCAAAAGAGTGCACGTATACTCCCAAGGCCACTCCACCCGAGATCACTGTATTCTCCCAAGGTCATCCAAACGCAAAATCGCTCCCAATCGAAGGTTACCCCCCAAGGACACCCTCCAAGACCACTCCCCCCAAGGTCACCAGTGGCGTACTGCAAGCATATTATGTGATGCGACCTTGGGGGGTGGCCTTGGGGGGGACGACCTTGGGGGGAGACCTGGAATCGGCTTAAACCTTCTACTAATATCAAAGACATAACTGAAGCGCAAGCATCATGCTACTTGTTTTCATAAAGAAATTCCAAACACAAACGTCCACAATTGCTCTGATTATAATTTTGGTATTGATCATTGTTATGGAAAAACTTTGAATTTTCTAGATATTGAACTTATTCCATTTGTGATTTCCAATTACCATATGAATCGAAATATTCCACAATATTATCTCGTTTTTTATTGAGCTACCCAATGTGTTCCGGAATTATTTGCAGTATCTAAATTCACTACTGCGCACTCACGACGCCATAAGCCGGTAGTAGGTAAAGTATCTCACATAAAAACCCCTCGAAAATGAGGTATTTTCAGTTGCTTAGCGTACTTCATTATATCGGAATCGTACATTGATTTATTGGGTAGCTTGATTACTAGTTTATTTGTTTCTTCAAGAACAATCCCAGTCCGCGGGATGTTTTGCGTAGAAACAATCCGGAACCTTTCTTTCCAATAGCTTCCATCGCTTTATTATGATTATTATCATCTCCCAGTTTTCTACTGGCATTCTTAGCATCAATAATAGTCTTCGCGACTGCTCCAGCTCCGCCAGCCAAAGAACCAAGAGCTCCCAAGGCTGCAAAGATGGGGATGAGTGGTAGAATACCCCCACTCTTTTTCGTCGAATCAAACGGTATTATTCTTGGTACCCGATTTTTTTTTGCCTCCAGCTTTTTTGACTGCAATTCTAGCCGCTCGGAGTGCAGCTAGCGCAGATTTCTTCAGACCACGGCCTTCGTGATGTTCAGCATGATCGGATTTTGACAGAACATTTTTTATGAATTTGATTACGTTGGCAAATGATGGACGAGACATCAGACCCATGCCGAGCTTACGTTTAACCTTCATTCCAGTGGTAACTACCCAAGCTGCAGCTTTCTCCTTGAATCTCGCGTTTTTTGCTTTGACTCGATTCCATGCTCTATTCTCGAGCACCCAGTCGGCTTTATGTCTATCCTCCAAAGATTTGTTCTGAGAATATGCAATGTCGTGTTGCCGACAGGCGTCGTCCAATGGATTGATTCCAGTGTCTCCTCTGGCAAGTCTCTCCTCTAGCTTCGTGCCTGGACCACAAAATTTATAGCCTGGTATGTGTAATTCAAAAGGTAGATTGTCAATAATAGTGTTCAGCTTACCTTCACCGCGGTGCAACAACATGTAGAATGATGGTTGTGAAGAGTGTTACTTATTACTTATATTGGTGTACTCCTGTGTTCAACGTCATACGATGGAAGTTGTTCAACAGGAACGGACGTTACCTATAGAGAATTTGGATGAAATTTTGATTGGTGGAGCTATCACAACAACAACTAGTAAACATGGGAAACTGCTTCCAAATTCCATCAGAGCCATCTTCTGTGGACCCAGCGGATGTGGAAAAACCAATGCGATGCTGTCTCTGCTTTTCAATCCGAATGGCGCCAAGTTCAGAAACGTTTACGTGTATTCAAAGTCGTTGTACCAACCAAAATATCGGCTGCTGCAACAAGTGTTGGATTCAGTGAAAGGTGTTGGATATTTTCCATTCAAAGATAATGATGAAATTATCGATCCATCGGAAGCGAAATCCAACTCGATATTCATATTCGATGATGTATCATGTGACAAACAACAGAAAATTCGTGAATATTTCTCGATGTGTCGACATAAGGATATTGATGTTGCATACCTATGTCAAACATATTCTAAAATACCTAAACAGCTGATACGTGATAACATTAACCTGATAGTGTTATTTCGACAAGATGAAGTGAACTTGAAGCATGCATTCGATGAGCATGTATCTCCTGACATGTCATTCGATCAATTTAAAATTTTGTGCTTGTGGAATGTTGGAATTGTAGCCAATATGGAACAATAATTATAGCTAAACCATATGATATAAATGCTGGTAGATATAGAAATGGTTTTGATAAATATATAAAAGTATGATGGTAACTCGTGGATATCATTTATCATCATGATGGTAGCTGACAAGCATGGTGAGGTTATTGCAGATGCATTACGAAAGAAAAAAGTTGATGAGCTCTCGAAATCGATCAGAAGAAAGTATTTGACATTGAAGTTAGGCAAGTCTGATGATGATGAAGCACTACAAAAAATATTTCAACCACTGACAACTCCTCTGAAAGATTTCATCAATACATCTAAAGTTATTCAAGAAAAATTTGATGGAGTTTTTCCATTCAAAAAAAATGAAAAAGGAGATTACCGATGGAAAGCAAGGGCTGAAGATAGAGAAGGGAGAGAAAGAGGAGACGGAGGAGGAAAATATGGAGAAGGAAGAGACTCAACAATCGGATTTAAATTACCTGTCTTTGGTGAATGTTGCAGAAAATTTTGAGGATACTGAAGATATTGAAGATAGTAATGATGATGATGATGACTCATCAAACCCACAAAATATTCCATCAGCTGCTATGAATGATTACAGTGATCAGTATCCCGTGATAGCACAAAAATATCTATCGGATTATTGGGCAAATGATGGAAATATTGATAAAATTTATGGTCCTAAATACTATCCAAAAACATCAAAATGGTTCCTCAACGATAATGAATTGGATTTTCATCGAGTAACTGGAGATATCATTGTTGGTAACCACCATTTCCGCGGCACCCCAGGACTTTATCAGTTACTATTCTACAATGATCCATCGTATGCTAAAGAAGATGAGGTTCCATACAAGCAATTACTTTTGCTCACAAAGACTCATCAGAAATCTCTCGGACACATGAGAGGATCAACTCGATTCAAATACAAAGAAATTATTCGAACAATGTTCAAATAGAAGACATCTACTGGTCGTGGTTTGAAGTTGGCTTACAACACAACGCCAATCGAATACATGTATTGGGATGATCCAAATGAATTATTCGATCGATTGAAATTGCTCATTGCTTCTCAGCAAGCTGGCAACACATCAAATGAGAACGAAATTGTGGCTATCATAAATGAACTGAAGGAAGCTAATATAATATCAGATTCATAATATCTTCGTCGCGGTTTTCATTTGTATCACGGTTTTGCTGAGGTTTTCTTGTGGTTTTGTTGACGTTTTCCGTTTTTGTTACAGTTTTGTTGGGGTTTTGTTGAGGTTCTGTTGAGGTTTTGTTGAAGTTTTGTTGAGATTTTGTTGAGGTTTTGTTGGGTTTCAGTTTTGTTAGGTAAAACTATCTACATAAAAGTCGCAATTTCAGTATTTTTCAATCACTCTCCATTCATCACCTCACTCATGTCACACTCTAAAGAAAAAATGCAACTCATCAATGAGTTGCATAAACCTGCTAGAAAAAATATCCAAGACGCCGAACTATTATCAAAGGATTGGATGATTTATGGCAAATGGATTTAGCAGAAATGCGTCCATATGCTTCTAAAAATAAGAATTTCAAACTGATTATGGTTGTGATTGACTGTTTTTCCAAATTCTCATGGACTCGACCACTCAAATCTAAGAGGGGAGCTGATATCACTCGAGCATTTGCCAATATTTTGGCACATTCAAACAACCGAATACCGAAAAATTTACAAACTGATCAAGGTACTGAATTCTTTAACGAAAAGTTCCAAAGTCTAATGAAGAAACACTCAATTAACCATTACAATACGTATTCAGTAACGAAGGCAGCGATGGCTGAACGTGTCATACGAACGCTGAAGGAGAAACTCTACAAGTATTTCAGTTTGAGTGGATCATATCGTTGGATAAATGTTCTACCGGAGATTACCAAAAACTATAATAATCAGAAACATAGTACTACGAACTATAAACCGTGTGACATCACGAAAGACAATGAACAAAACATTCTGAAATCCGTCTACAATCACATCAAAATTGCTGGCGTTCGAAAGTTTGCTATTGGAGATATGGTAAGGCAAAACATGTCTTCGAGAAGAATTATACTCCGAATTGGAGTAAAGAATCATTTAAGATTGTGCAAGTTCGCATAACGAATCCTACCACATATCTTTTGGAAGACATACGGGGAGCTCCTATCAAAGGTACCTTCTATGCTGAAGAACTTCAAAAAACAGCTCATCCAGATGTTTATCTAGTAGAGAAAATAATGCGGAGAAAAGACAACAAGGTATTAGTCAAATGGTTGGGGTTCGATGAAACACACAACAGCTGGATTGATGCGAGAAATAAAATATAATGCAAACATATGGAAAACTAACACAAATCAACTGAATCTGGGGGCCTTTCACGTTATTCATCAACATCGAAATATAATTCCTCATTAGTCAGATGTAACGATCTGCAGTGGGAATATAAATAGTGCAGAACAAAACAACAACCTGCATCAGTTTGAAAGCAATAGCAGCAGCAGCAATGAGTGAAGTCTCTGGTTATTATTCATCCTGTGAATGTGAAGTGAATTTTGAAGATGGTAGTTCATCATCTTCTTCATCATCATCATTATCATCAATATCGACACCTAACTACTTTAGCGAAGTCGATCGAAGCTTAGCCATGTTTGAGCAGGCGGCATAAGCTGAAACACATCATCTGCTGAATACAACGTTCCCACTCTCTACCTATGAGATTCATTGTGGGTTGAGTCCAGCAAGACAGTTCAGTCCAGTCATCACTTTGAAAAAACCCCACTGTTTAGCAAAGATTTCATTCGATGCATATGAATGGGCTACCTTCATCGAATTACTTCAACACAATCAACAAGATTTTTTCCAACAACCTCTGCCTGGCTTTGTGGACGAATATAATCCTGTAGTCAGCGCTTGTGGGGACTATGCTACCGTTACCAGAGCTGTCTGGGATGGTGTCAAAATAATAACAGTTGCCAAATATCACATTAAATTCGACTTGATGGAGGACGATGTTGTCGACATTTTGAGTGCTGAAATGAGTCTTATATCGCATAGAATCACCATGATCAATGAACTGAACTTTTGTATGTACTATCATAATCTTTTGAATACTGTCGCTTACTGGATTAGGAATAAAAAACTGTATTGAGAATAGAAGAGGTTATATTTGGATTTCGTGAGGCTGCGAACAGTTTGTCAAGTAATGCACTTTTGGAATATCTCTAATATTACTGTGAAGAGAAAATAATATATGATTTCAATAAAAAACTATAAATATCACATGTTTTTCTCATTTCATTTAGTCTGCAAAGTGATATGGGTTCTGAAACATCTACATTGAGAATTATAATGAAGCCGGAAATTTCAGTACTCATAAAATTCCTAAAATCTCCTACCACGACTCTGGTGAAATTCACTGAACAAGAATTGCAGTATATTCCTGTTGAATATCTCATTGAATATGCTGAACCAAGCGGTCTATTGAGAGTGTGGCATAAACTCCCCAAGGAATATCGCTGCAACTTCAACCTACAAATCAAGCTACCCTGTTACGTTCATTATAACCGACCCGATTGGACTACACACTGGGATGGTCTACCATCTTCACAAGAAGCATGTTATTTTTTTAGAAAAGGATTGCTTAAAATAAATTCGATTGATGATTATGCACATTGTTTTATTAGTCCCCACCGATTTTTGATTGATATCAATCTTTAATCAAACTAATTACAATCATAATTAGGATTTAACGAAACAGACATCGGACTCACAATCCGAACTAATCATACACGATGATGATAAATCACTCTCTCAGACGTCAATAAACTATTTAAATATCGAGTATCCGCCATGGAGCAGCGGAATGAACATCGGACTCACAATCCGAAGGTCCGCGGTTCAAATCTCCTTGAATAAGAATCTTTTTTCTTTCCAGGCGATGAAGATGATGTCACAGAATAGCTCTTTCTCTCTCTGACACATTGTCTCTCGCATTTCTCTCTCTAACACATGGTTTTGTCATGTGCCCCTAGTATATCTACTTTCAGGATTGAAATTATAGTGGAGAAAAACTATAACAGTGGACTTTCAGTGGCTACAGCGTTGAAGAGTTGAACTGTTGTTTTTTTAAAGGTTGTTTAAATTTCAGCTGATTCCTCCAGGGACCCGGACCCACACGAGATATCGGTTCCGGTTCGGGTTCAAAGGAAATTCTAAATTTCGGTTCCGGTTCGGGTACGAAAAAAATTGAAAATTTCGGTTCCGGTTCGGGTTCGGGTCCAGAATTTAATTTCGGTTCCGGTTCGGTTCCGGTTCGGTTCCGGCTCAGTAAAGGTTCTCAGAATATAATTTCTTTATTCTTATATAGGTATATATACCTTTGTCTATGTGTTCAAACACAATATCTTTCTCTACTATGTAGAAAAAAGGAATTGAACTACTATACCAAAGATTAGTGGTTAGACGTGGTTAGACTGAGACATAAAGAAACACAGAGCTACAGAACTCAAAGAACGTTCTGTGGTTAGACAATGGTTACTCGTTACTCTGTGATCTTTGAAACGAAAAAGAAATTTTTTCACAGAACGAAAGTGTGAAATTTGCTAAGAGAACCGGATAAAAACTTTTTTATTTTTAGGGGTTCCGGTTCGGTACCATTAAATAATGAAAGTTTGAATATGGGTTCGGTTACGGTTCTCAAAATAATTTGGGTTCCGTTCTGGTTTTCGGTTCATAACGGTTCCGGTCCGGGTCCCTGGATTCCTCAAGGGGTATGAGATTTTCTCAGGCCCACTTTTTGGTGGACCCCATTTGAGGTAATTGAGTCTAAGAGTACGAGTACTTGGCCGGATAGTCCTGGTAACTAAGGCTATTCAAATCGAAGTGAAGAAGATAAATATTACATTTTACATTGATATTCCAATCCAACTCTACAACACTATCGATATATGCATTCCGATGAGAAAAAGTTAAAAAATTTCAACTTTATTGCGATATTTCTTTTCAGGGGTCATTTTTTATTCGCAAAAATTTTCCGATATTCGTATAAGCATGAACCTGGCTTAAGGAGACCGAACCAGGGCCCATCAGCTGTTGATCATTGCTTCTCTTACACACATAAAAAGAATTACTTAATTTGATTTGATATGCTTTGATTCAAGAGTATGGCTTGTTTATATATACTGGAATAAATGTCTGCTCAATTCAAGACTATTATGTTTCCAACTAAATACACTCATACCAATGTTATAGATTTCTTGAATCGTAAATGAATGGAGTTCTTCGTGAGAATAATACAATATTACAGATTGAGAACACAATATATTCAAATCAAGACAATCATAATCTCTCAATGACTCGCATTTTTCTTGAACAAAAAGAATCAGATTTTCATTTTTAGCTGTAGATTGTCTTGTATCAAGAATTTTATCGAATTAAAGGAATTATATCGATTTCTTGAAATAAGAATCATCCTCAACTTCCGTTCTCTTATTGGGGCTCTCATCAATCACATCATCACTTGCAGACCTTCTTCTTGACAACCTTTCCCCCTATTCGTAGAGATTATTTCTGAACTTGTCCACCAGTTTACCTCGAAATAAAGTTGTATTCCTCTGGTTTCAAACTACTGAAAAATATAGAATATATCATTCACAACTCCATGTAGGTACAATGTGAGAGATAATCTGACTTAGCACAATGTATGGTTATTATATTTCTTCAAATCTGTAATATCAGAATACCTAAGATGTCTACAAGTTCAAGAAGCTCTTCTACACTGTTCAATCAGTGTTTGGACAAATTTAAACGTTCATCTGCACATAGGTACCTAACCCCAATTTTCACTCACTATGCCGATCCTGGTTACTCAAGTTTTTCACGAATTATCAGTTTTCGAGATTATATAGCTACGTTAATTGATTGGATACACAATAATACCTACCCAAGAATGAACGTCGATAAGATGGCATGTAACTTACCTCTAAAAGTGGTAATTATATCCTCAGATATCTCCGAAGACCTCAGTTTTTCTTTCATGGTAAGCCAATATTTCCATGCCAATAAAATCGGTTGAACTGGTTGAACAATGATGGATGCACGACAAAAGCACCGAAACAACACACTCACATCGTTTGGTAACATTCTCGGCTCGAAGGGATCGCAATTATATTCAAGAAAATGTTATGGTCAATCCAAAGAAACTTTCAGAGATTTACTTATTCAGAGATTAATTGTCTTGCAAATCTCGTTATTGAAGACATTCCGTGACATATTTTTCAAGAACTCCATTATTTTTTCTGGATACTTTGAATTTCTTGAATTGAGAACATTTTGTTATACCAAATAAATATTCCAGTGAAATAATTTTCTACGATTGACATATTCAATAAATTCATTTCAAATAAATTATTTTAGAAGAAGAATGCGCTTTTTCAAAACAAGAATTGGATGTTGAACGAATATATCGTTTTCATTTGAGAATTTGTTTTTATGTGTGTAATCTGATAAATAATATCACAACCTATACTCTTTGATATCACCTGGCTCGTTTTACCCATAGATCTTATATCGCTAGATCCGGCATCCAGAAGTATTTTTTTGGTATAGAGGGGTCTGCAAGAAAGTAGTACTATGATCAGGTGGTACAACACATATGTATGGATAAAATTAAAAACGACCAATCAATGGCTTAGTACTTTCAACCCCCCCAGACATACAAAACAAGTAACCTGGATACCGGATCTAGCGTAAGCAATGTAAGATCTATGGTTTTACCTGATAGAAAATAGTTATTGAGTACAATTGTAATTAGGATATGGAAAGGAATTTTTCAACCACAAAATGGAATGAAAACTCCGCAGATTGGCTGCTATTTCGAAAAGCTTTAGATGACACCCTAGAATACCAGAAATCAACAGCCTTTGATGAACTTTTCGAACATATAATAAATGATGCATTGCATAAATCAATGAGAATTAAAAAACCTTTTCCACCTTCTGTGTCTCGGCTAATTTGGTGGGACCTGGAATGCTCTCAGATGGTAATGAAAAGAAAAGATACTCACAAAAAGTACAGACATCTCTCAAATTGGGAAAATTAACTCGAAGCAAAAAAATGTAGGCACAAACTAAACTTCTTTACAAAACCAAATGTCAGGCAAGCTGAATATATAGTATATAGAGAACTTTTCGAAATTACCAAACACTCATCAATATGGTTTTCGGAGAGGTTTGGGGACAAGCAGCTTCACATCTTGTGACTGATATTCATAGCACTTTTACTAATAATAATTATATGGCTTGTTTATTTGTGGACATCAAAGGTGCTTATGATACGTTAGATTTGAACATTCTCACATCAGAAAAGCTAATGACTTTGAAAATAGGTTCGGCGGCATCCGCCAATATCGTTGATCTCTTTAGAGGTAAGAAAATATATATCATCAGAGACCAAAATAATTTTTTACATGGCCCTAGATTGGTGAGTCAGGGATTACCTCAAGCGGCGATTCTGAGTCCGATTTTATTCAATGTTTAGACTCGCGAACTTAACTATCTTGATCCTAGCATAAAATGTATTCAGTATGCTGATGATTTTTGTTTCTATACGGTGCAGATATCTTTTGGTATGTGTGTGAGGGAACTCAAATATGCTGGTGTTTTGCCTGAAGAGTTGGTTTAGACAACACAACCAAGCATTATCTCCCGAGAAGTCTGCCGTAGTTTTTTTCACAAGACACGGAGACTTCACACAAACGACTCATTACTCTAGCGACGTGAAATCTCCTATTGAAAAACATATTATAGATATCTAGGTATCGTCCTAGACAATAAACTTACATGAAACAAACACACAGAACACATCAAGAGTAAATGTGAAAAGGGATTAAATATGATGAGATGTGTTCCATCATAGACTACGGAAGTATATACTGTACGGTTCTGCTGCAAAATGTCATTTAAACGTTATAAACAGAATACAATATAACGCCATCAGAATAAGTTTGGGAGCCTTGAAATCATCTCCAGTGCAAGCACTTCTGATTGAGACTCAAGAACCGCCTCTTGAAATAAGGCGTACCTATCTGGCATCTAAAGAAATAGTCAAAATCAATTCCTTCTCTGAAAGTCCACTTGCGAAAAGTATCTGTCAACTATGTGTTGAAAAACTCACTTGCGCATATTGGAACCTAAAACATACACCCTTATTGGTTGATGCATTCACAAATTATAGAGTAGATAAATGCTTCGCACTACAGAAACTTCCGCTTTTCGGTCTCGATTTCAACGAAGTAATGTTCAAACCTACTATTATTCTTCCGAAATATAATGAAATATACTTTTCAAATAATGCCCATCTTTTATCCATACTGAGTCGTTATACTCGCGATATGTTGCAGATCGAAAAGCTCGATTATCTAAGAGAAAAAATGGACCTTTAATCCCGGTCTTTTCAGGATGCGAATTGCGTAAAAACAAAGAAATAAGATAAAGCTTATAGAAGGTTCCGACAACGATCAGCACTAAAGGGACTCACCGATTTCGTTGGAGTCCTGGTTCCCGATCGAGCTTCTGGAAAGGGCCCTTTCACTCTACTAGGAACTGTCTGGATCAAGGTCTGGATCTAACTTGGGATAGTAACCGCACACACTTATGCAATTGTGTGGTTAGTCACAAGAATGTTGAGGGCGGTATTTCACTAATTGTACTTATGCAACAAAGCAAAAATTAAGCGTAAACAGTATATATCGCAGCACTTTCACACCGGCTATATTGGCACGCTTCTCAGACGCAATTGCCCCTCAGTGCTGACAGAAGATATGCGCAAGCGATTTCGACAATTTACAAAATGACACAAAAACTATATAGTTTGTTTTGTTCGTTCTGCAACATTTCTCCCCGGCAAAAAATGACATAACTGCATTTTAAAAAATAAGTAGATCCCGTATAAGGTTTTTTTTTTTTAAGAATAATTTGATTAACAGAGATTGAGACGTACACAAAATGAAAGAAGGCATATTTCACACCTTGAGAAATAGGAACTGGACACAGTTTCACGAGCGGTCTCTTCAGTTCGCCTGAAGATGTTTTCACCGTTGCAACCCGTACAATATCGTCATCACCCGGATGCACTTCAACTATACGAGCAAGAGTCCATTTGCAGGGAGGATTATTTTCGTCCTTAATAAGGACCAGGCAACCGATTTCAGGATTGACGCTCGGGTTCAGCCATTTTCCGCGCTGTTGCAACGTATGCAAATATTCACGTTGCCAACGTTTCCAGAAATCCTGTTGGATGCGTTGTAATAGTTGCCATCTGGACAGGCGATTCAACGGTAGCTGTGAATAAGCAGGCGTAGGTAAGGCAGAAAGGGGTTCCAAAGTGAGGAAATGCCCAGGAGTGAGAGCATTGATGTCCTCTATATCGGAGGAAATCGGTGTCAAAGGACGCGAGTTCAACAGGGATTCTATCAGGCACAATACTGTAGAAAATTCCTCGAATGTAAGAATTTGCTCACCTATTACTTTATTTAGATGATGTTTCACCGATTTGACTCCCGCTTCAGCTAAGCCATTGAAATGGGGTCCCGAAGGAGGGGAAAAAACGAAATTAATAGTTTCCTGATCGGCAGCGGCTTTCATTAGATTGAGCTCCCGACTGGCTCCTACAAAATTGGTGGCATTATCACAATGCAAATGTGAAACACGACCCCGGCGGGCGACGAACCTTTGTAACGCGGCAAGGAATATATCCGAGGAAAGATCGCTAGCAAGTTCGAGATGAACTGCTTTTGTAGCGAAACAGACGAAGATACAAATGTATGCTTTCGTAGTTCTTACTCCTCGATGACGACTTGGTGTTACAAAGTAGGGTCCTCCAAAATCAACCGCAGAATGAAGAAACGGTTTTACTTGGACAAGACGTGAGGGTGGCAATGAAGCCATCGGGGGTTGAAAATTAATAGGGTTAGTTTTCCAACAGCGGAGGCATTTAGATATTACGGAATTTATCGCCCGTCTTGACGACAAAATCCAAAAGGTTTGGGAAAGCAAATATTGAGTTGTGCGGTGGCCACAATGAAAATATTTTTGTGATAGTAGCGGATAATCAAAGCGGTTAAAGAACTTTGACGGGGAAGAAGCATAGGATGCTTCGCGTTATAGGAAATAGAAGCGTGTTTCAGACGGCCACCTACTCGAAGAATTCCCTCGTCATCAAAAAACACATTGAGTTTGCGAAGCGGGCGTGAAAATACTTTGTTGTAGAGTTCACTGGCGAAATGAACTTGTTGAGTAGATTTCACCAATAATAAAAGAGATGCTTGAAGTTCGTGACTGTGAAGTGAACCTACTCGTTTAGAAGCGGGATTTTTTAGGTTGAAGATAAACCTCAAAATGTATGAGAGAATGCGTTGAATCGAACAAAAAGACGATTTGTCATTTAGAAGATTCTGTAAGGGATTATAGATATTTGGAGCGGCGAGCAGAACTATCCTTTTTTCATCTTCAACGGGGTAGGAGAAATTGAGCGGAGGTAACTCTAAAGGTAGGTCTAATTCGAGTAAAAGCGATGGACCAGAGAACCAAAGATCATGAGATATCAAAGCGGAAGGAAGTAAGCCACGTGAAGCAGCATCAGCAGGGTTGTATTTGGTTTTAACATAGTGCCAAGAAGTGTGCGGAATTTTGTCCAGAATACACAGAAAAAACGGATCTCTTAAATCAAATATATATATATTCTTGAATTGTATAACCTTCCGATAAGAATAATAATCTCAGATGGACCAAAACGTTTCTTTTCACAACTAATCGCGCTGTTTGCTTGTTTCCATGAATTTTCTTGAAATCAATTTGGTTGAACTGAATCATCCGCACTCTTCTCAGAAAACAATGTGAGTAATGTCAGTCAAGCATTTATTTCTCTCAGCTCAAGAATATCGTTTCTTATGAGTAGTGTTTTGATGACGGAAGCATGTAACACGTGACCAGCTCGACCAATAAGCATAGAGAACGAGCATGGAATTAGCGCCCGAAGCGAAGATGCGCAGTCCGAGCACTGTCCGCCGAACCAGCTAGACAACGCCAACAAACCGCCGTAGCCGCCATTAGGACTATAAAGAAATACATTGTTACCAGGTTACAGTGAAGTTTTGTTGGTAGTACTTGTGTTCCTATAGTGCAGATTGCAGGCTCGCGAATTATTTATAACTCGAGTACTCAACATGGAAGCAAACAATCTAGAACATATTATGTGGACATGGCATCGTATCACTGGCACCATGTTGGGTGTTGAGAATACTTGAATTTTGTGTTGTCAGGTCATGTTAATATGCTTGAAGTAATAATTCATGGCTGTATCAATACTGCAGCTCCAGTTTGTGAAAAAACTACAGTGTTTTTCATTTTCAATTATCGGCATGAATCAGAGTTGCAATCCTCAAATGAAGGTCAATGAAAATGAATCAAAAGTGATTCCTTTTGAATGAAGAGGATAATTGGTCAGATGTGCTGAGAAATCAGCTTCATCCAAGAAAATTGTTTCACAACAACATTGAAATATTCTTGCCTCAACCAAACCACATTTTTCAACAAGGAAATGTACATTTGACACAAAACTTTTTGTTCCTAGGTAGTCAAGAGGATTCTGACGAAAAATCAAACTAATATTTGGTTGGACCTATTCAAGATTACCATTCTCTTGAGTTAATGCGGTTATAACTTGATTTAAGAGATCCTTTTTTTCTGTGTATAAGTTACTCTATTGGCGACAAAAGTTGGCCAACGATGCGGCGAACCTTTAATCCAATATAAGGTGATTTGCGAATCAGACCATGCATAGGTGTTACGAAATGATATTTTTGTTCCAATACATTTCAATACAAAAGACATGAGTTTGGAAAGCAGAACAGCGGCACATAATTCGAGGCGTGGAATGGATATTTTTTTTATGGAAGCAACTTTAGACCTAGAGTATAAAAAATGCGTTGTAATTTTGCAGTTTTGATCGATTGAACGAATATAAATCACACCAGCATAGCCCTTTTCACTTGCATCGCAAAACCCATGCAATTCATAAACGATTTCTACATTAGGTAATGGTGGAGGAATCACTAAACGAGGAATTCGTAAGTCTGACAACAAGGAAAGTTCGGAAATATATTGATGCCAAACTCGAACAATATCGTTTGAAGGGACATCATCCCAACCTACTCCAAGTGTCCATAAGCGTTGGATCAGATGTTTTGTATAAAAGGTAACTGGGGAAACAAATCCGAGAGGGTCATAAACACGTGCTAATTCAGACAACATGACTCGTTTGGTGCAACTTTGAGTGTTACGAAGTTTGACAGCGAAGAAAAAACAATCCGAAACAGGGTTCCATTGTAGACCAAGAATTTTTAAGGAAGAATTGGTAGAATCGGAATCAAAGTCAAGCGGGTTAGTCGATAAGTGGGATTCCGGTAAGTCGTTTAACAGAGAGGGTTCATTGCTGCACCACTTCCTCAATTCGAAACCTCCTTTCTGCATTATTGAAATTAATTGGCGGCGGAGAGTGATTGCTTCCTCTAAGGTAGGGATACTGACAACTACATCATCAATGTAACAAAAATTGTTAATGACTTCTACTGCCAGCGGAAATTCATTACCTTCATCCTCACATAATTGGCGAAGGCATCTAAGGGCTTGAAAGGGCGCGGAACTCAAACCGTACGTAAGAGTGCGTAATCTATAGTCGCGAACTTCCTCGTGAGGTGAGAACCTCCAAAGAATTCGTTGGTAGTCAGTGTGGGAGTGTTCCACCCAAATCATTCGGTACATCTGTTTGATGTCGGCACACAAAACATACGGATATAAACAGAAATTCAATAAAATATGCGAAATATCTTGCTGAAGTTTAGGTCCAACCATTAAACAATCATTCAAGGATTTTTTATTAGAAATCTTGGCGGAGGCGTTAAAGACCACCCGGAGTTTTGTAGATTGACTTTCCGGTTTGAGAACACAATGATGTACCAAATAATATGAGCGAGCGGGGATATCATTTTCTTTAATCAATTCCATGTGATTTAGTTGTATATATTCTCTCATGAAGTCACAATATTGAGAATACAGGTTAGGATTTTTCAATAGTCTACGTTCTTGAGAATAAAATCGAGATAATGCATAATCACGCATACCCGGGAAACAAGGATAATTTTCTCGAAAAGGAAGCGATACGGTATAGCGACCGGTTTCATCACGACAACATGTGTCCTTGAACGATTGTTCACATAGGATATCTTCAGGAGCGGCTGATATAACATTTGGAACACTTTCAGTTTCCCAGAATTTTTTAATTACATTCTCTCGTGAACTTTCTGAGGCGGTACAAAAAAAGAAGAAACTGCGGGTAATTTATGAATGTTGACTGTCCCCATTAGAATGAATCCAAAAACAGTGTTAATTGCAACTGGAAGATCTGAAGTTCCAGATAAAGATTCATTCAAGATTATTTTAGAAAATATATCGGCTCCCAACAAAATATCGATATTTCCGGGCAAATAAAAATTAGGATCTGCGAGTTGTAAATTTTGAATATGATTCCAGTTATCCACAGGTAAAGTGATAGAGGGTAACTTATCACAAATTTTGTTCAAAATAATAGCATCTGTGTATAATAAGGGATTTTCTTTACCACGCGGCTTCAAAGATAGTGAAACTAAACCATTATTGATATTAGACGGCATTGGCCCAAGTCCTTTAACTTCGATTGAACATGCTGATTTACGTAAACCTAACTGAGTGACAGCTTTTTGTGTTATAAAAGAAGTCATACTTCCAGAATCTAACAAACATCTGAATGTACCATAGTTTCCACGATTATCGCAAACATCAACCAAAGCGGTAGACAATAATACACTTTTTTCGCCTGAAATAACACCAGTAGCGGCGAACGTGGAACTATGAGAGGGCTCAGTATTATTTGTATTCATAGGAGGTACAACTTGCGGATTAACAGGGAATCGGTTGGGCGTAGCTTGATTGGAACACCCTAAATGTTCCCCCCCTGTTGCACGATCAAGGTGCAACAAGGTATGATGGGAGCGGGATTGGCATTTTGCGCAAGCATGCGTTGAGCGACAAGATCTCAAATCATGGAAAACATAAATGTTGCGATTTGCAAAAACTGTGACGATCACGAGGCGATTTATTAGCGAATACACTGCAAGTGTACAAAGAATGATTGTCCTTGCAAAGGACGCAAGAAGATGATGGCGAGCGAGCGGCTGTCTTATTGACAAATAAGGTTGTTCGCGGTGAATTAAGATGAGATTTTTGCGGTGCCGGTTTCATAGAACGAGCGGACAAAGAAGTCGAATTATTGAGTGTGTCTAGTACAATACAGCGGCTGTTTAAGAAATTCATTAATTCGATGTAAGTCGGTACTTCATTAGAACGATGTTCCATTTCAAAACTCGTAATTGTTGCGGAATCTAATCTATTCAACAGCATCATAGTTAAAATGAAGTCCCATTTCTCAGTAGGAAAATCTAACGTCTTCAGGGCTGCCAAATTTTCGGAAAAAATATCAATAATTTTTCTTAAATTTGCAGAATTTTCGCAATTCATTTTCGTAGTGTTTTCAATTTCCGCCCAATGAGCTTGAGCCCGAAGACGTTTGTTGGAATATCTTTTCATCAAAGTATCGTAGGCGATTAAATAATTATCGGAAGATAGCGGTAAAGTGAGTACCAGCGATGCGGGAGGTCCCTGTAGGGTAGAAAGCAAGTAATTGAATTTTTCCACATTACTCAAAGATGGATTTTCATGAACCATTGCATTGAATTGATCTAAAAATAACACAAAAGTCTTATAATCCCCATTGAATTTTCCTAACTCAATTTGAGGTAGGCGGACATTTGAAAAATTACTGTTGGTGGCTGTAGGACCGGGTGTAAACATAGTACTATTGTGTGGCAAATTAGGATCTTGCTCGAATAGTTCAGCATACATGGCTTTGACGTTATAATAGTCTTGTAAGAAGGCTTGACGAATAACATTTTCATCATCTACTTCGGTATCAGGGTCTGTCAGCAGAGTACTACAAACACTATTATGATGTTTTAAAAATTCCTCATGAGTTTCCTGGATATCTGCACACCGAACCTTGAATAATGTTCGCACTGATTTATCAGTTTTTGCCTTTTCGGATAAAGTAACTAGAGCATGCATATCACTAATGCAAACACTGCGAAGATGTTTGAACTTTTTCAATTTTTCCATAATTGAATATCAGTTATATTGCGAGTGGTTGAATATTAAATACGCGATAATTTCGAAGCGAGAAGAAATAAAATGAATATCAGATACTGACAGAAATTTAGCGAATATAGCGGAAAGCGGACAGGTCGAATCGAATGTTTACTATAGTTTTAAAAGTCTCTGATATATTCACCAGTGGATACTCAATACGAAAGAAAAACCCACAAAAGCAGAAATAGATAAATCAGCGTAGAACGAAATCAGAGATTATCTTTACGCGAAGTCGATTTCAAAGTACTGATTGACAATAAACAGACCAGAAAACCAGCTGTTGGCGAATTACAAAAAACACAGGTCAACGACCGAGACTTATCTATAAGGCAAAAAAGGGACAAATGAATAGGCGATCAAAACAATTGAACGATCAGACATAGATATTCGAAATTCGATGTCCTGCGCACACCTCCTCAAGATAATTGATGAACAACGCGAGCACGTGGTGGCCAGCGACACGCAAAATTTAAATGGCGATTAGAGGTTTTGAAAGAATCGTTCGGAGCGAGAAGAAAATTTAAATTATAACTTTCTGAATATCAAACGATTTGAACAATTCTTTCACGAAACTGGAGTACTTTTCCGTGCGGAATATTAATACAACAATGCCCCCACGCTACTAAGTGCGAATCAATCTCTGTATGCAAGAGGAAAATTTTCAAAGTGGGTTATTCAACGATTTTAGCAGAAAAAAAAATATGAAAAGCACAGGATACGGATCCGGCTCGAAGGACCAATGTTGCAGATCGAAAAGCTCGATTATCTAAGAGAAAAAATGGACCTTTAATCCCGGTCTTTTCAGGATGCGAATTGCGTAAAAACAAAGAAATAAGATAAAGCTTATAGAAGGTTCCGACAACGATCAGCACTAAAGGGACTCACCGATTTCGTTGGAGTCCTGGTTCCTGATCGAGCTTCTGGAAAGGGCCCTTTCACTCTACTAGGAACTGTCTGGATCAAGGTCTGGATCTAACTTGGGATAGTAACCGCACACACTTATGCAATTGTGTGGTTAGTCACATGAATGTTGAGGGCGGTATTTCACTAATTGTACTTATGCAACAAAGCAAAAATTAAGCGTAAACAGTATATATCGCAGCACTTTCACACCGGCTATATTGGCACGCTTCTCAGACGCAATTGCCCCTCAGTGCTGACAGAAGATATGCGCAAGCGATTTCGACAATTTACAAAATGACACAAAAACTATATAGTTTGTTTTGTTCGTTCTGCAACAATATATATATATATATATATATATATATATTTATATATATATATATATATACACAGATGATCCAAATCGGTTAATGGCTCAAGCTTTGCTTTCTATATTTCTAATACAAAATACAGCTATTCCAGTAAGATTCCAGATATATGCTCGGTTTCCTTCGCAGAAATGATAGCAATTGAAGAAGCTTTGAGGTGGATGATTGAAAACAATGTGACTCAACACGCAGTCCTAATGACCAACTCCAGATCACAATTCTCTTCATCTACTCAGAATAAAAGAATACTTACATAAATTAGCAACTCAAAATATAAAGTTACATCATGATATGGGTGAAGGGACATTGCGGAATATTGGAAGAAGAATAAATAGCAGACAAATTGGCCGAACATGCATCGATATCTACAAATTCTATTGAAATACTTCCATATCACGATGTGCTAAATGCAGCAAAAATGAGATGGGTAAAAGTTGGGAAAAGCGACGGAAAGACTTTGTCACTTTATCTTTCAATAATTACACTCTTATACATCCTACACTACCAACAAAAATTCCGCATTTGTCAGCCATATAGAAGATATGCAGTTTCTATAGCAAGACTGAAACATCAGCTATGGCAGATTTCCTCCATAAAATTTATGCTATGTCTTTTTTCCATATTTTCCAGAAAACTTAAATTGAATGGGTTACATGATGAATGATGAATTATTTTCTTATTTCCACCAGAGGACGTATCTTCATCATTGTCAATATCATGTATTGATGTATCGAATGTTCTATTCATAAAATGTGAAGTGCACACATACTGGCTTCTTACCTACCTTAATTATTACCTTTCAAATCGATTGTCCATATTGACTTCCTGATGAATATCCAGAATTTCATCGCAATGAAAACATTAAAAACTTCAAATGAATGGGTTACATGATGAGTAATGACTTATTGTATCAATTAATATTTTTCTAACCTGGGAAATAATATATTTTTCGTGCTAAACTTTTATTTCGAATTCAGATTTTTCGATACACTTCCACCCTGACAATAGTTAAAGACTAAACATTTTTCACCAAATTGATTTACCATATTTATAAGGACGATTTATGTACTTACAACGCTTTTTCATTGGTCTGTTAAGTACTTTCTTTCACTGTCATATTCGACCTAATTTTTCTATGCATAGATTCATGCATCATTTACTTTAAACTCTTCAGCGATTTGTTACATAAAAATATACAGTGTGTACACCTTGAGGACTTACCACCAATCTCCAACACATTTTTCAATACGTCGAAGATTTTTGTTCACTACTTTATTTATTTTCCTCAGACACATTGTATATTTTAATGATTAACATTGGTACAGATATGTTTGAAGTAATCCTCAATGATAATTAGTTGATGATTCTTTCCAAAAATTCAACAATAGTAAATTTTTTTGATGAAATATTGAAAAAATAGTTTTGGACATCCTGTGTTTTATGATGATGAAAATCAGTACAGGTATGATTCAGAATCCAACATTATTTTTTGCGAAAAAAAATCTCTAGTAGTACTTTTTGAAAAATGGGTCAATGAAATTGGTCGCAGTTGGCCATCACGATAACAGCCGAAAAATGTAATCACACTATTATTTTTGGATAGACATTTCAAATACCTAGGTATCCAACAAAATAAAGTTTTTCGAAATCGATCATCAAATAATTACGATTTTACAGGGGTAGTAAGTTCTTAAGGTGGATACACCCTTCTCCAAATCGACTCCTCTAATAATGTCAAAAATACAGCATTTCCTCAAGTTTTTGGTAAAAACAGGAATTATAACTACCCGTTTGACAGAATCGTGCTTACTCTATTGGTCATTAAAAGATGGAAGTTGATTATCTTTCAGGAACTCGTAGATGAAAAAAAAAACTAATTTGTGTGCTCAAATGGTAAAATATGAATACCGAGTTCCAACATATCTAGTGAAAACGATATTGATTAAGGAATAACAGATTAATGAAAAAACGGTATGCATAAATCAGCCTTGAGAATTTAATAAAGCGAAACCGAAACCTAAAATCTACATAAATAATTGAATAAAACTTGAAATATATACAATTCGATAAGAGATATTTGAATAAAAAAACTGTTAATTCAGAGAAATATCGTCATCGAAGAAAAATATTTCCAGTTGATACTCTTCCCATATAGTTCCAATTTGCGATTTCATGCATGAAGAAATGTATTCACATGAAGCTGCAGTGTTGTGCGTTGATCTGGAAAAATAGAATGACTATTACTTACGAGTTGAACAACACAAGGTATCGCAATTGTGACGACACCCCATTAACATGAAGTGATAGCAGTTTAGATGTAGCAATAATTTTTAAAATAAACTAAGTGTTGAAAGACGTACATGATTATATATTGATGATTTGATGAATAAATCCAAATTGAACGTTTTGAAAACAAAGAAAATTAATAAACACGAATATAAAGCTGTGAATATCAATAATAATAATAATAATTGCTTTTATTGGTGAGTGTATAAAATTAAATGTTAACAATACCCAGTACAATACACTTATCAATCGGCAGGATTCAATTTCTGCTCATACAAAAGTGTATCAACAGATGTTGCTCTTAGGTATAAATATTGATTGATCGAGTAATTTGTTTGGTAGGAGATATTAATTGTTGAGGACGTATTGAAAAAAGTACAGGAGAAATTTCATAAAATTTCGATTTCCAAATGGAACACCAGTTTTTTTGTCATAAAATGTTTGTAAAAATACTACTTGATTGTTTTCGATCAAAATTTTTTATTTAAAAATTGTTATTAATTTTTTTTTCAAATGGCAACATGGTGGCCCGTCGCATTTCATTATGATTGATTTGATACCGCACTCTATTGGGTTGTAAGAAAAATCTTGGGTAAACAATTGAAAATATAACGTTAGAACTCAAAAATTTAAAAAAAAAATGGTACAACAGTAACACATGACGGTTATATTCCAAATGGAGACAAAAAAACTAAAAATATACCAGGTGCCCCATTCAAAGTTATGTCACCGGTGAATCCGGAATTTGCATGAAGTTAATATGCATCAAACAAGTCCACCAAATTTCATTCCATTATCTCCAAAAACAAAACAGTTATGAGGGCCAGCCACATTCAGTGGACACCTGGTATTAGTGAAACATGTCGTGAGTTAAAATAAATATAGCTATATTTTTTGTATGAATCTCTAATATTTCTTTGTGATTCTATACAATCACTAGTTGGTTCTCAAATTAGTAGTGTAGCGGTATTTTGCTATCCTTCCTGACTATAGGCAACCAAACGTACACTATGTGAGCAGGTGGGTTGTCTGGATCAACCACGATCCTGTTTGGTTTTGAGTATGAATTGTATTTTCAAATAAGCCGTTTATCGTGTATCTCTAGTTTTTGCACCCTAGATTTCTGGTGTTTTTGGACGTAGACCTGTGCTACCCGGTACCTGCCAGGTAGGTTATGTAATTATTCATGTGCTTGGGGCTGGTAGCTCTGTTAAGATGGTAACTATAGTAGGTTTTCATATATACTTTTGGTTTCAGGGTTGTTAAATTAGATGTTAATTAAAATTATACAAACAAGGCACTTGACTGGTTTCGTTGTTGACTGTGTCACCGCCGAATCCCATTAGCCCACACATAAATCCTTGAGAGTCTGTTTTGCTACATCTTGGCACACAACGTGGAGCTGGAGTCAGCAACGATGCCATTGAGACATACACCGAATTTCCAATACGATCTGCGAAGTAAAAACAAAGATGGAGGCCAATTCCAACAGCATGAGAGTGTTCCCCCTGTAACACCGAAGCCAGCTGAACGTACGAATACTTCGAATGAATTCGCTGTGCCTAACGCCGCGGAGACGACCGCAGATGAAATAAACATCGAGAGGTTAGATATCGGAGCTACGCAAGGTATGACGAATTCACATAATTTCGTGGAGACGGGAGCTAGAAAAAATCTTTTCAACGAGGACAGGTCAGATCGACGAAGCAGTTTTCCAGCTGAAACTTTCAGTAGTAACGCACGTAGTATTTTTTCTGTACCGCCCCCGGTAGGGAATCGTAATATGCATAATTTTCAAACTGCTGCAAATTGTATACCTGCACCAGCTAGACCTAACCAAAATATGTTTGTACCTGCTTCACAGCCTTTGTTTACCGTGCCTGTATCTGCTTCGCAGCCTTTTTACATCATACCTGCACCTGTTTCACAGCCCCAATATACAATGGGTGCACCTGTACTTTCCACAAATATCAATCATAATAAGTAGTAAAAATAATATGTACTTACCTTATGAAAACACTAGCTTTTCAAGTTTTCCAATTGGGAATCCAGATAAATATCAAAATATTTCAGAGCATATCAGATATATTCAAAACGCAAATGTTAATATGACGAAAGCAACTGACATTTTACCTATTTCTGATTCAGTAGGAATACACCCAGTAATTTCATCAATAAATTAGAACAGGCTGTTGGTAACCTGAACATCCCACCTGCCAGGTTGCGTTTTGGTGTAACAATTTATTCCAAAAACGAAGTTGAATTCGGGCTGATGCTTTACTGGATTTTTTCAATTATTTTAATGAGTTGAAAATTGCATTTCCCAACCATTTTTGAGGTCCTTCATAACAACAACTACAGCTTCGCATGCAATTGGAAACGAGTCGATATCGTCAAGAAGATGGAACGTATGTCGATTATTTTCTTTCATTATTTTCTAAAGGAAAATATCTACAACCCCCATATCCGGAAAAAATGCTAATTTCCGTTATTGTTAGACACTTTCCACCTCAGATCGCCTCTTCATCGATAGGAGCCGAAACTATTCAATATGCGATATCGCGGTTACGTCAAGCCGATTACATAACACACCCCACTCCTAACTATGAGCGTCGATTTGAGGGAAATGCATTCCGGAGGCTGTAGCGGATGCTACACGAGATTTCCGAAATAATAATAAATTTCGAACTGATTCACAAAATCGAAATATAAGTACATGTGTACGTACTTGAACCTTCTAGTTTGTATAACGAAAATTCGGAAAATTCATAAAAAGTCACCAGGGTGGCCCGGTGGTGACTGTATTTAAAAAGGCTAATCAGAATACTTTCATGACAACTTTTTCAAGAATAACTATCCTGTTGAAAATTTACTAGAAGAAGAATGCGATTTTCCGCATCACAAACTGAAATATAGATCTCCTCTAATAAAAATGAAAAATAAGCAGCTTGGAATTTCCGGCGCTCATAGATACAGGTAGCGAAATTTGTTGCATTTCCCTGGAAACATACAAACATATTTCAGTGATTCTTAATGACCTTACTTATTTTAAGAGCAGGGATTCAGCAGTGCTGCTAGAAATTCCGATAGATGTCCATACTGTGAACATATAATAAAAATTCAGAATCGAGAAAGTACTACAGATTCCTTTATAACCATTATTCTTCGCTAGTCATAGCAGATTTCAACAGATGTCATCTTTTATACAATGATCCATCTACTCTTTTCCATAGCGCAAATTTTCTTACACTGTGCTGTGTGTTATACCTTTTATTGTGTTGGTATATAAATTTGCCTTGAATTTCATTTCAGACTTGACAGAAATCCTGAAAATTCAACAAGATTGAAGTACTCACCTTTAAAAGTTCCTATTCTTTGGGTGAATACTTATCAATAAACCAAGAATACCTATAAAGTATAAACGCTAGATCAAAGAAACTTCAGCGTTCAAAATTCAAATACCCATCAAATATCACGTAAGTAAACTGTCTAAAATGTTCATGGTCACAGATCAGTAAGGTTCTCTAATCTGTGCCATGGTCATGTCATTTCCACCATTCGGCATTTCTCGGCGTTATCGAATAACACCCACTGAAATCAAACTGGGCAATTTCCATTGAAATTAACTAGCCGAGTTTTTATGCACTCAGTATATTTCTGTATCTCTGTCAGAAATGTAATAAAAAGAGGAAGGTATACACTGAGTGCGCACCCATGAGTACCAGACAAGATACAACTCACATTGACCTTGAATAGCATAGATCTTATTGCATGTGCATGTTGAATTCGCGATAGAAAATAACACGTAGCACTATCTCATGGTAACAACTCAAACTTCTCGAAGTGGTGTCGTTTTTGTTTTGTTTTCATATTTTTGATGTTTGTGTCATTGTGACATAGGTGTCTTGTCACCAAACAATAACTGAAACGAGAAAAACGATATGATTTCACATGTATTTCACCAGAACATCTCTCGAAAAACTGCTGGAAGTACACCTTTCACATCAGAAGCGACCATAAACAGAACAGAGGTTAAGTTTTTCTGTGGGTTATCCTCCAGAGAGTTCGGTGGTTATACCACTTCGAGTGGTTCACGAGTCACCGCTAGGTAGCGTATCGCTTAGCACCTATCGCGAATAGACCGAAAACCATAGATAATATTAATATATACAGCATGCCGAAAACTCTTTTTGCAAACAAAATAAATTTGCATGTTAGCATTCTAAAAGTTCTAATAATGAATCGAAAATATTCAACGTATTCAAGATCATTTACGAAAAAATGGAGGTTCGTTTTATCTTCGAAAAATTAGACAGGTAACAGGTAATAACATTGATAGTTTTGAATAAATGTCAAATAATAGTAATTTTCCTAACATGTGCGGAAATACACTTTCCGCATGAGTTAGGAACAATACTTTTTCTACAAGCGTAGGAAACAAATTCATTTTTTCAATAATTTATTCATGCAAATGGAAACAACTAACAAGAGTAACATTTTCTATCCACTAATTATTCTTAATATTTATCGTAAATGTACAATTCGATGCATTATGTAAATTTATAGCGGAAGCCAGCATATTTTTTGAAGATGGCTGATTTCCTGAAGAAGAAGGTAACTCGGGCAATACATTATCGAAAGAAATCGGATGTGCAGGCACAGGCATCAAATCGTCGCCGATCGATATAGACGTGGATGGTTCTAAAATGCACCTGGAAGACGATGTAGTGTTCAAATTGAGAATTTTGTTGTTCATTTCTTTTTTTCGATTGGTGGAGTCTTCTAAATACCCCTCTGCAACTGAAGTCGATTTCCATCCTCCTAGGCGTTTGATATTAGTTATACCCACACCACAGTCAGCAAGTAAAGTGGCTGAGGAACGCCTGAAGCTGTGACCAGTGTAAAGCTCTGGATTTTGAAGACGCAGATATACTGCTATTTCGGAGGGTATCTTTCCTATGGTATTGATTCCTACACATTGCACAGTACATTTTCCACTTTTGTAATACAAGAATAAACGACGGTGAGGAGTCTCTTTTGGACGTAAATGTACACATTTTCTGTATACGTTCAAAAAATAACCATCATTTGCTTCTTCAGATATCACGAAGAATCTAGAGGAATGATTTTTGGAATCCTTGATATTAACAATTATCAGGTTTTCTTTGTCGTCTATGTCGTCAATGGTGAGTTTTGTCAGCTCTTCTCGTCTGCAAGCACCAGCTAATCCAAAAATTGCTACTAACTTAATCATGAGGTATATGTCATCGGGTGCTTCAGTCATAAATTTTGAAACGTCTTCTTGAGTGAAGATTTTGGCCTTTTTCGGTCGAAAACCGACATTCTGTCTTTTAATGAATGCAATTATTTTGTAAAATTTGCTAATATCCAAATTTTGCTTTACTTTGAATACACTCTTCAACATTGAATATCTTGCCCATAAAGTGTTCGGTTTCCATGTTTTAGACATTTCTAGAAAATAAGCCAAGAATACTTCTTCTTTATTTGGTGTTTTCACTTTATTATTGTTGCACCATTCAATAAAACTCGTGTATTGCTTCTCATACCTTTGTTTAGATTTTGTTGGCAATAACTCTAGTTCGCATCTGTAGCTGCTTGCACGATTTCTTGTGGAAGTTCTTTATCAGATGAATAATCCATTGTAGCATTTTCACTGAATCGAAAATTTTATATAAGTAACGCTTTGTCTGTCACTCTGACAATTACAAACAAATTTGTGTATTGATCGGCATGACAGCATCAATTGTTACCTACTCGTTATCAGATCAATCAAAGCCTATATATAGGGTGATTTTCATAACAATACATTTTTATTTATCAATATTTGTTCATTTTTCCAATAAATAGTGCAAAATGATGGATGATTTTGAACAAACTCACTTAGTATTGCAACAAAAAAGCTTTATCTTTCATATTTTGTCACCACTTATATTTTACGAGGATATCATATAAATGTTTTCCCGCACTAGTGTGGGAAAACTTTTCCCGCACAACTGTGGGAAAATGACACTTTCCAAACTGAATTGCGTGCGGGTAGAGGGTGAATCACGCACCCTTGTAGGAAAACAAATAAATCGAAGTGAAGTGAGGTTTTCTATATTATTTTATTTTCCATATCAATGGTGATGTGTAAAACAGAATAAAAAGTGTATAAATCAAGATATGGGTTTTAGATATAATAAAGGTATTATTATATCATTATTTGTTGTAGATTGAGGAAATATTGATGCTGCAGATATGTTTTTTCCATTTTAGTGTTGCCTTCGAAATCTGTAGAAGAATCTGAAAGCTTATCTGCGAATTTATACCAGCATCATAAAGTAATGAAAGAAGTTGGAAACAACTTTGGGATCTGTCACTAGGCACCAACTACATTGCTAAGTGCTCAACAAGAAGCTAAAATGTATTTTCTTCAGAAATAAAATGACTTACATGACAGTTTTTCATTAGAACATATTGAAAGTGTGATGTTGATCGATATTCACTTGTAATTTTACATTTGTGTAACTGATTCCTTTTCAGATGTTGAGGATGCATTTTCTTTATTACTCCTAGTATACAAGCTTTCAATTCGTATATTATAGCATGCAAAGCTAGAGCTGCCATGTGATGGCTAAGAAACTATCCTCTTGAACAGGAACTCAATCAATCAATCACTACTGGTTAAGTTGATCTACAACAAATATTTCAAAACCTTTATCTTATATACTATTATATATTTTAGCTCACCTCTACTTTATGTTTTATTATGAATATCAGCGTTGATCAACGATCAACCTCATTAAAATCTTGAGACCAGCATCAAATACAATGATCTAATGATCAAATACCATGTTCTCACCATGGCCTTTTCACCCCTGGATACAAGGTTTCTCCTCATCTTTGAAGAAATACATTATTGCAGATAACTTATTTTTTACTCATTATTATCAGTATACTGATATATTGATAAAAAACTCAGTCGAAATATCAGGACCACGAAAGTAAACACTGAAATAACATTACCTCAAAAAATTTCTGACAAAAAATTTTCAATGTTTACATTTTTCGACCGCCGATATATCTCTTCAACTAACGAGTTACGATTCCAAAAGTTGTCTCAACTTGGGTTGAACTTTCTTCATCACGAAAATATAATAGTTTTTGCGATTGGACTCATCGTTTGGCAGAAAAGTATCAACAAGAAAAGATCTGTTTGACGGTTCTTGTGAAACGCCCCTCTTAACGTCAGCGGTGTTCGTATCTCCGTCGCATTCAAGGCGAGACAAAAAAGAGTGTTGAAACAAGTTTTTGTGCCTTTCTCGATTGATGAATTTCGTCATCAGTTTGAGTTTTTAGTAATCAATGAACTTATTTATCCGGTGATTATCGCAATCGATTTTTTGAGAATATGCCGAGCAAAATTTCCTTCGCCTAGACGGTTTGACTTACAAATAAGTTGACTCTGAATCACGAATTTGCATCCGGAACATTGAGTCCAAGGTGGATATAGGATGGTGAAACAGCTTCCTATTAACAAGCACTAGAATAAACTGTAGACCTTTGCCTACTTGATTTCATACCGTAGTAATATTTCCTGAAGTAATCAGAGATGGCGACATACCTTGTGTCGGTAAAACAGAATCTGTGCATCTGTCACCTTTTTATCAGTTTCATCTATTCTAGATGAAAAATGACTGAGAAGAGTCAAAATATCGATAATTATTCCAGATTCACTGAAAATATTGTGTTTTGATGTCATTTCAACTCATGTCTGTCAGATGCGAACCACAGAAATACATGAGCAACAGAAATTTTTCTTCGATAATCGATCTCACCGCCATCTTAATTCAAGCCGTGGAAATATTAGTACCTTCTCAAACGGTCTACAAGTTTTTCGCAGAAACAATTGAAGAGCTGTTTCACCATCCTATATCCACCTTGATTGAGTCCTATTAAAATATTCCTCACAACCGGACACTCTAGTCAATTCAGAGGGTGTTCTTTCGATCTTGACGATGTCACTAAAAGAGATGATTTGTCGCCTGAAAACCAGATAGTTTTTGGAAAATTATTGGACAAACATAAACAATTATTTTCGGACCGACCGGGACCAACTCGGGAGTACCAACATTCGATTCAGTTAACAAACTCCACTCCGTTTGATATTGAACCCTATCCTATCCCTATTGACTCTATTGCTCATAGAGCCGCGGTTCACGCCGAAATTGACAAAATGGTGAAATGGGGTATAGTTGAAAGAAGTGCAATTTCATACGCTACGCGAGTCCTCTTATGACTGCAGTTAAAGTGGGAGTCCCAACATCCTTGACAACCTACAACGCAAGATGGCGATGTTCCAGTGCGCTATGAAAATGAAGTTATATGCAACCAACCCAACAGACCCAGTCTAATTGGAAATGCGATGTTGTCGGTTGTTGTAATTTAGTTGTTGAGTCCGGGTATTCTATTAAATTGGTAAAAAACAATGATAATTGTATTAAGTGATACATTTTTCAAGTCGACATCCGATTGGGCTGATATTTTGTACGTACCTATTCATAATTCCAGTGAAAATGCATCACATTTTTTTTCAGAGAAAAAAACAAAATCAATCAAAATCGTGTTTTCGGGATCAAAATTCAGAATTCCAAGATGGCGGATTTTTGTGAATATGGTCCGATTCGAATCGAAATTGGTACTTGGGATTCTCGGGGTCAGAGATTTTAATTTTCTCGTTGTATATCAAAATTTCAAGATAATGGACAAGTTTTGTGAATAAGGTCCGTTTCGATTTGAAATTGATGTATATGGATTTTTGTGGTCGAAGTTTATATGAATGATTTGTCAAAATTTGTGAATTCAAGATGGCGATCGAGATTTGTGATTATGGTCCAATTCGAATCAAAATTGGTGTATATGGGTTCTCGGGGTCAGCGATTATAACTTTTTATCAACATTTATGAATTCGAGATGGCGACTACAAGATGGCGGACGAGTTTTAAGCTTATGTTCAGATTCGATTTAAAATTGGTATGTATGGATTTTTGCGGTCAGAGATTATGAATTATTTGTCAAAATTTGCAAATTCAAGATGGCGGACGAGTTTTGTGCTTATGTTCAGATTCGATTTAAAATAGATATGTAGGGGTTTTCGGGGTCGAAGATTATGTATTGTTTATCAAAATTTGTCAATTGAGATTTGTGATTACAGCCGCCATTTGAAATTATAAATTATGATGAATAAGTCATAATCTACGACTACAAAAACCTCAATATACCAATCCTCAATCCAATCGGACCATAATCGCAAAACTCGTCGCTATCTTGGAGCCACCATATAGAATTTAGGAATTTTGAAAATCATAGGGTATAGCCGACGGCGTGCGAGTAGACACCGCCAAAATACTGTGTAACTCAAAATACATAATTTGTCCAAATTAATTATAAATCGAATTTGTCCTACTATAGGAAAGTGTTCAGATTGATTCAAGGATTACAGAAAAGTTAAATTCACATGTTTTTCTGAATATATAGAATTAAAAAAACCGAAAATAAATAGTGAGGTTAAGTGATGGCTTCCAAGTGTTGTAAATGCAATGGTGAAATAATGATCGACAAGGAAATGTACAAAATAGCTTGTGACTCTTGTGGCGGACTCCTCCATGAAAAATGTTCAGGACTATCAGCCACTGAGCTGCGTTGCATACCACTAAAAACAAGAAATCTAATGATGCTTTGTGAAAACTGCCGCTCCAGCTTGAAATCAATTCCCCAAATGATAAGAATGATGAACGAAATGCAATGTCAGATAGCAGACCTATGTAAGAAAATCAATGAAGCAAAAGAAGTGAAAGTTCAAAAGGGAAATGATGAGGAAATCCTATCCGAAGTTGAAGATCGTATAAATCGTTCAAAAAATGTTATATTTTACAATGTACCTGAATCAGCAGGAAACACTATCAATAAGAGAATCGAGGATGATAAGACTAGAATTGATGAGATACTGAACAAGTGTCAGTTAGAGTATAACACTTTAAAAATGGTTCGGATTGGGAAAAATGCTACACATGGTTAACCTCGTCCACTCAAGGTGATATTTCCAGATTCTGAAACTGCCAAGCAAATTTTAAAATGTAGGAATCGAATTAATTTTAATGGAATCAAGATTGCTAATGACTTAACCACTAAACAGAGAGATCATCTGAAATTGCTAAGATCGGAGCTAACAGGAAGGCAGAACAGTGGAGAAGTCAACTTGACTATAAAGTATATGAAAGGTGTACCTAGAATTGTTAAAGTACAATCAAAAAACGAATAAATTTACGAAATATCCTAATATATTACCAGAATGCTAGTGGAATACGAACAAAACTTAACAATCTGTATATCAATACTCTCTGTTGTGAATACAAAGTCATATTACTAACAGAATCATGGCTAAATAAAGATTTTTCTGATTCCGAACTTGGGATGAGTAATTACAATATTTATCGATCTGATAGATCAGTGAATTCAAACAAAAGTAGAGGTGGCGGAGTGCTAATTGCTATAACTAAAAGTATTCAGTCAAGACTTATGAAATCCTCCAATGATACTAGATTTGAAGAAATATTTGTGGAACTCAGAAATGAACAAGACAAATATATTATTGGCTGTGTGTATATCCCTCCAAACTCCAACACAGACATATATCAAGCACATTGTTCGTCGGTAGAAGACCTTTGTCATGTACATCCGGATCATAAATTCATCATCTGTGGTGACTATAATTTACCCGAAACCTCCTGGGACAATGATGATCTAGGCCTGAAAGTAACATGCCCTGTGAATTCTAATGGAAACATTCTTGCAAGTGACTTTGGTTTTTTACAGTTTCACCAAGTGAATTATATAATGAATAGTAGAGGTACTTATTTAGACTTGGTTTTCACTCATATTTATGATTTGGAAGTTCTCCCTGCAGCTGACTTACTTTTCCAAAATAGCATTCATCACACTGCAGTATCATTTTGTATCAAAGCTGGTAACAAACCAATTCCATTAAGTCATTATTATTGTGATTTTAGAAATGCAAATTTCTTAGGAATTAATGATTATCTGTCTACATTTAACTGGATTAATATTCTTGAAAATTTGGATGCCAACACAGCTACTAACACATTTTATGAAATAGTACAAAGCGCAATTGATATATTTGTTCCTTTAAAATTATACAAACCATCAAATTTCCCTAAATGGTTCACATCTGAATTGAAGCAGTTGATCTCTGAGAAGAAACGCATTCACAAACAATTCAAAATTTACAACCGTAATGAGGATTACATGATGTTTACTCATTTAAGATCTCAATGTAAGTCTCTCACAAAAGTCTGTTATGAAACTTATCTGAATAATATCGAGTCGAATCTGAATAATGATCCTAAATATTTTTGGAAGTATATAAGTGACAAAAAAAACTCTAATGATATACCTAACTCAATGACATATAATGACAATCTCTCTACAGATATCCATAGCACTGTTAACTATTTTGCTGATTTTTTCTCAACAGTCTATGTAGAATCAGATCCATCCCTTATAGATGACTTTATATACAATAAGACAATCAATCTCTCTACTTGTGCATTCGAATTGTCTAGTATTTTTGAAGCAATTTGTATGATGAAATCAACATTTTCAAGTGGCCCAGATGGAGTTCCTTCATTCTTTTTGAAACAATGTGTTTACTCATTATCATATCCAGTCTTTCTTTTATACAACAAATCCCTAACTAGTGGTATATTTCCTGATATATGGAAACAGAGCTATATACGCCCCATTTTCAAAAGTGGCTCGAAAGAGGATGTCACCAACTATAGAGGAATATGCATTCAATCAACAATTCCAAAACTGTTGGATAGTTTAGTCAGTAAACTGTTAACGAATGTTTGTAGATCTATAATTATACCAGAGCAGCATGGGTTCACAAATGGTCGATCTACTGTTTCCAACCTGATTTACTATCAGCACTACATAACTAAGGCACTCGAGGGGTCTGCTCAGGTTAATGTTATTTATACCGACTTTTCCAAAGCCTTCGATAGGGTCTCCCATAATTTATTGATAAAAAAACTGTACGCTATTGGGATTAGTGGTAGGATGTTGGAATGGTTAAGCAGTTATCAGATAGGTCGTTCTCAGTCAGTTCGCTTAAATGGTATAATCTCTGAACCTTTTGAAGTAAAATCAGGAGTACCTCAGGGATCCCATTGTGGTCCCTTGCTGTTCTGTCTTTTCATCAATGACATTAATTCTATAATTCATTATTCAAATTTTCTCCTTTTTGCTGATGATCTGAAGATTTTCAGAGTAGTGAAAAATATTTATGATGCAAATCTTCTCCAAAATGATCTCAATAATATATTAGAATGGTGTAATGCAAATTGTCTGTATCTCAATAATAGCAAATGTTTCTCAATGGTATTCAGTAGATCACAATTAGCAATTCAATTCGAGTACCAATTAAATGATGATGTGTTAGATAAAAAACAAGAATGTAAAGATTTGGGAATATTATTAGACAATAAGTTTTGTTTCAATAACCATGTGAACTATGTATCCCAAAGAGCGCTCAAAATGCTTGGCTTTATTGCGAGGTCATCTAAAGATTTTTCCCCTTCTACTATAAAAGTTTTATATTGTTCCCTAGTTAGATCCATTGTTTAGTACAACACCATAATTTGGAACCCATACTATGTCAAGTATATTCATCAAATAGAAAGTGTGCAAAGAAAATTTCTGAAAATCATAGCTTACAAACTAGGCCTAGTTGTTGGGGAATATAACTACAATGAAGTAATGAACATGATGAGACTACCAAGTCTGAGTGATCGCAGAAATTTGACATCATTGGTTTATCTCTTCAAAATAATCTCTGGCATAATTGATTCTCCGGAACTTCTCTCTATTATACCATTCAATGTTCCAAATAGGCAAACTAGGCAGAAAAACTTATTTGTTGTACCACATCATTCAACTAACTATGGTTTTTATACACCTATATCGAATATGTTGAGATTGGGAAATCTATATTGTGATAAAAATAATTTCTTTTGCGAAAATCCAAATATTTTTAAAAGACAAGCATCGAGAGTGTTGTTCAATTAATATTTATGTAAAATTAGTGGCAATTATTTAAATTAAAATCTATTACTGTGATTATAAGTTTATATATGTGTATAGATATATTTATATATATTTTGGGTGATATAGTGAATAAGTTAAACGTCGCATTGTCTATGTCATGTGTTCTTAACTGTATTGGGGTAACCCGTTTATAAATAAATAAATAAATAAATTTGTAATCATCAATCCTAAAAACCTCGTCATACCAATTTTCTATCTAATCGAACCATAATCACAAAACTCGTCGATATCTTCGAGCCGCCATTTTTTTCTGTAACACATGTTCTAGACATTATTGTCACCAGAATTATTAACACCCACCAAATTTCAAGTCAATCGGACAACTAGAAGTAGGTCGAAATTCACTTGCGAGAATAACAGAACTCGACTAAAACGAAATGAAATTCTTATATAGGTTATGTTTAGAATACGTCAGGACTCCGTCCGGATCCAACGAGAACCCAAGCGATACGGGAGTTTCCAAGACCTCGAAATGTAAAAGAGCTTCAGGCTTTTTTGGGGTTGCTAATTATGATAAGTCATTCGGCGAATATTTTTCAACTGTCTCTGAACCACTGACGAACCTTTTACGAAAACTAAGTGGGATTGGGGGCAAGCCCAAGACAATTCCTTTCTAGATATGAAAGAACTACTTTGTCGCGAAGTATTATTATTCCATCCAAATTATGAACAAGATTGCTATGTACAGAGCGATGCCAGTGTTGTGGCCATAACGGCGAACATTTTCCAGGTAATAGGCGGAAAAAAGCGTATTGTAGCCTACGCGAGTCGTTTATTGTTCGATAGGGAACGGATATATGTCTCGGAATTTTGTTAGCACTACAGAGATGGCGATTTTATTTGTTAGGTCGCGATTTTGTTATTTATTCAAACAAGGCGTTCTCGTACCTAAACTCTTGCCGCCTCCTATCGCCACGTATCACTCGCTGGGTACTTTCTATGCAAGAGTTTTCATTCAAGATCCGGTATATTCCGGGAAAGGAAAACTTTATACCCGATATCCTGTCGAGACACCCCCCTCTGAGGCCACCCTCGTCTCAAGATGGCTGTTTTCGTGTCTTGGCTATGTATAGGTCATCTAGTGAAATGAGAGAGATGATGAAAGATATGCGTACGGCACAACTGGAAGACCCTAAGCTAGGCCCCATGTTCAAAGAAATCGAAGAAGGAAAGGCTAACCGGTTTTTCATACGCGACGGATTGTTGTTTATGCATAATAGTGAGAGTAACTTACTATGTCTCCCCTCATCTAAAGTTTTTGCATTCGTGAATTTCTACCATGATTTTTATGGCCATTTTGGCATATACGAAGATAACTGAATACCGCGACTTCATAGTCGTGTTAAACGTTTTGTAAAGGGGTGTGAAAATTGCCAGAAGGCGAAGATCACTATAATTCCCAAACCTTCCATAGAATGTGTGGTGTCAGACTGTCCAAATGATTCAGTTTCCGTTGATCTTTTTGGTCCTTTACCGAAGTTTCGTGGTGGCGTAACCTATATTTTTGTGGTGTTGGATATTTTTTCCAAGCTGGTGACACTCTATCAAATTAAGCGTGCCACTACTACTTCCTTACTCAAACAATCAATCGACCATTATTTTTTGGAGATAGGAAAACCCTCCCGGATTTTAAGTGACCAAAGAACACAAATGACCTCATCTAGGTGGCGTAATACTTTGCAGGGCTTGGTCATCAGCAACATACGCGATGGGCCCTCGAATTGTCCAATATAGTGACATTTTTAAATAACATAACATAACGAGTCAACGGGTTTCCCCCCAGTGAAACTCCATTTCGGGAGTCAAACTATGTCATCGCTAATAGATTATTTGAGAGATTTTCAAATCCCCTAAGATGCCCACACGAAATTATTCTTTGCCAAAGAAAACTTACAGAAACGTGCCGAGAGACGCGTAGTCAAGTTTCCATCTAGACCATATCAGCCTTTTGAGCCAGGGGACATGGTCCTCCTCAGGGCGAATCCAATGTCGTCTGCTAGTTTGCAGGAGACCAAAAAGTTTATGCCATTGTGCGAGGGACCTTACAAAATCGAAAAGGTTTTGAGCCTCAAAACCTACATACTAGTTCACTGCGATTCTGAGGTGGAACGGGCACTTTCCATATATGTCACTTGAAAAATTTGTTTCGCCAATCTCCCCGAGTACTGTCAATTAGTCGGCTACTCGCGCTTTGAAAGGGGGCAGATGTAGCGGTATTTTGCTATCCTTCCTGACTATAGGCATACAAACGTACACTATGTGAGCAGGTGGGTTGTCTGGATCAACCACGAGCGAGTTTGGGACTACTGAGAGTGCGCGCACGATTGCTCTCTGCTTCGGCTTGAGTATGAATTGTATTTTCAAATAAGCCGTTTATCGTGTATCTCTAGTTTTTGCACCCTAGATTTCTGGTGTTTTTGGACGTAGACCTGTGCTACCCGGTACCTGCCAGGTAGGTTATGTAATTATTCATGTGCTTGGGGCTGGTAGCTCTGTTAAGATGGTAACTATAGTAGGTTTTCATATACTTTTGGTTTCAGGGTTGTTAAATTAGATGTTCATTAAAATTATACAAACAAGACACGTGACTGGTTTCGTTGTTGGCTGTGTCCTAGCCGAATCCCATTCGCCCACAAATAAATAGATGAGTGTCCGTTTTGCTACAGTAGCGATAAACTTATTTTGTATTTTTTTCCTAACCACTATTCTAGTGGCTTTACCAACCTTCAGAAGTTTACTTGTTGAACTTGTATAGTGATATCCGAAACCACTTCTTGGAGCCTTGGAAAAAAGTCCGCTGTAGACGGGATTCTTAGATCATATATGCTTACGCTAAATACAGTATCTAGGTTACTTGTTTGGTAGATCGGGGGGGTTCAACGTACGAAGCCATTGAGTGGTCGTTTTAAATTTATCATAGTACTTTCTTGTAGACCCCTCTAATACCAAACCTTCTCTCCTCTTATATACAGGGTGACTCACGGTCGATGGTAGGTTAAACGTTTCTGGAGAACAGGACTTAGGATTATTATGAAAATTTGGTTTCATGGGTAATCAGTTTTGTTCTATCGATCTAAAATACTTTCAATGTTGCGGCGTTGCCGCTTCTATCAAAAAGTAGCAACAACTTTGTTATTTCAAAAAGAACACCCTGTATTTTATTTCTTTTTCAGATTCTTCCTGAAGAGCTGATTTCGTCGATACATCATACTTGGGGTATAGCTCGAAAAATTACAGAGATATATGGTGTGGAAAATCGAGATTTTTCAAATTTAGGAATATTTTGTGCCGAAACTATCCATTCTTGCTCAAAACGGCTTACATGTCCCTATCTCAACTTTCCATTTACTATCGATTGATATTTAATTGAAACAAATACGGGTGGTTCAGAATTTTGAGTTTTGCATCACCCTCTATTTGTTTCTATCAAATGTCAGTAGATAGTAAATGAAAAGTTGAGATAGGGACATGTAAACCGTTTTGAGCAGAAATGAATAGTTTCGACACAAAAAATTCCTAAACTTGAAAAATCTCGATTTTTCACACCCTATATCTCTGTAATCTTTCTCGCTATTTCCAAAGTATGATATATCGACGAAACCAGCTCTTCAAGAGAAATCTAAAAATGGAATAAAATACAGGGTGTTCCATTTGAAATAACAAAGTTGTTGCTACTTTTCGATAGAAGCGGCAACATTGTATTGATGAAAATATTTTAGACGAATAGAGCAAGTTTGATTATCGACGCCCACAAATTTTCGAAATGATCTGTCTTTCTGTTCTCCAGATACTTCTAATGTTCCATCCACTGTGAAACACCCGGTATATATATATGGGGAGAAGTCTTTGCTGACCAGTGAGGAACAAAACTACTAATATTGGGGCTTGCAGCAATGTCAGTGAGTTACTCTTTTATATTAATCCAAGCTTTCGGAAATGTTTATTTCCATCATCAGGGAGACTACAAAAGTTTTTATAATGGTACAATGTAACAGATTAAAATTCATGAATGTGGTTACTTACAACAAACACGAGATTGACGACAAAATGATTGTTATAAAAGTTAACAGACAGTAAAAAACATTGTAGAGAACAATTGTACATGGATATATTACTTCCTAAACTTTGATATAGGCTTGAAGAAGCTCAATGTAGAACATCGAAATTGCAACAAGTGTTTTTTCATCATTACGATGTGCACAAATGGAGGGAAAACGACTAACAGTGCGGTTAAGTGTTCTTTTCTTCCTCTCACTCTCGCCATTCCAGCCACGTCAGTACCACAATTAAAAATGTTGCTAGACTTTATGGTCCAGATGTCACATTCTGACTTAGCAAGAATAAAGGAGAATGAGACAGGAAGCGGAGTCCACTATTAAACTCTGCTCAATTTTGAAACCAAGATCATTCCCGACTCAATGAATTAAGGGGTTGAAGATTACTCCTACATTCACCATCCATCATGAGAATGTAAGAATAAATCTCACTTAAATGTTTAATGTCTGTTTTTTTCATAGACCTATTATCCAGAGGAGACGCAACATCTCATTCATAAAACTAGGTTTGTTTTATCGCAATGATTACATGAGAATGGCCATGAGTATGACAAAGAATACCAATCGATTATCTTTGTCCCGTCCCTGTGCCGGCAACGCTGTAACTTTATTGTGGACTTATGGTTACGCTTCTCTTCAGTGGCGTGCTATTGTTTAATATGAGGGTTACTTTTTTATGAGAATATATTGGGAAGACTATTTAGGTTAGGTTCAAAGAAAATAATAGATTACAGATGAACTCTTTTATTTAAGAATATAATAAAGAAAATCATGGAATAATAATTAATTCAATTGTATCTACAAGTTATGAGAAATTCACGTAATTCGATATTACATTGGAATAAAAAAAAACGAAAAATACTTTATATTCACAAAGGAAGGCATACATCAATTTTCAGCTTGAAAACAATTACATGGAAAACTCCTGAAGTTGATGACTGAAATTAAATCATTTGTATATTATTATTTCACAGCGTCTATTCGAAGAACGGCAGAAAAGATCTTCGAAATATCAAAAAATAAGTGTTGGTTGTAAAAACTAAACGAATAGTGCATGCATGAAAGAATCAAGTGAAAATAGTTTCTTCAAACATCTTGAATTCACGAATTTTGAAACAAAAAGCATTGAAAAAAATTGTTTTATTCATTCCCGAATAATATAGTTTTAGTATTGATCGACCGTGATCGGTTCTTTTTCGAGTTATCGAGTTTCTTCATGGTTTCATGATGTACTCTTAATTTGAAATATTTTTTCAATATCAATTTGATGAGTTGCATGGAGTGCCCATCTATAGGATCATCATCATATAAATGATCTCCAAAACCATCGAAAACTGAGAGTGGCAAGTTACTCATTGTTTTGTTTATTAAGATGTCATACAATTTTTTTATATTTTTGTTGAAAATATTGGTGGTATTGTGAAAAAAACGGAAATACTTTTCTCCTGACTTACATAAATCAGCAACCATCTGACTGGATTTTATAAGTTTTCCATATGACTTTTTTTCTTGTAAAAGGGAAGCAGATGAATCACTTTCCAGTAAATTTGAACATTTTTGACAAGTTATACATTTTTTAACCCCTTTCACAACGAAACCTGATATGTATCCTGCGATATCCTCTACATAAGGTGTAAGATTCCAAGCAGCTGAACCTAAATAATTGTTTGCTTCCATATCATCCTCTATTTTACTCATGAATGAAAGATATTCCTCGTCTTCTTCCAAATTTCTGCCATTCTCAGTTGTGATAGCTCCTGATCCACAGGTAAGAATAGTGATATTTTCCAAATTAATTGCATTGCCAGTATTGGAAGCAGCTATTTCACTATGAACCAGTAAACGTTTGTAGGAAGCTTCGAACTGCCGCGCTGTTGGATTATTGTTATAACCCCCTTTACTTCTTATAGCACCAAAAAATAATTCTAAGTGGTCCTGGGAAAGCTTATAACCTAATAAGTAATTCATATATTTTTTTTCTTGTACGTAAACATTGTACATTTTCTTGAAACTTTCCATGCAAATTAATAGTCCTAAAAATCCAGTTTTCCTTGCCGATTTCAGAATTGATTTACCATTCAATGAGAGACCAATTATATATGATTTCATTTTATCCATTTCATCAAAGAATTGATCTGCAGTTTTCGATGATAAGCATTTTTTGTATGGATATTTGGCAAACAAATTTCTGGAATTCAATATATCAAATAGATTATTGAAATTCAATATGAATTCTGATGTAGCTTCTGAGCCTTGGAAGTCAGGACACTTCAGATCTTCACGAAGAAAGTTAATTGCATCACTTACACTCCTGCTCAAAGTTTGGGTAGCCAAACGGACCTTCATTTTCTCTCGTTCCCATTGGAGATGTCTCATTCTGACTCTTGTCGCTGCATGTAATCCTTCTGCATTTTGTTTTTCCACCAAGCTGGATATATAACTCCATTTAATGTATTTTTCATCTTTATCCCTCATTCCATTTTGTGAAGCAAAACAATTTCGAACCAGTTTTATCATATGACAAGCATCCAGATATATATAAATGTCAGTATTTGTGACAGGATTTTTGAAACTTGTTTTCAAATTCATTGGATTGCTGAAATCTGCTCCCAACTTCTCAGCCATGGAAATATTTGAAGGTGCACCATCAAATGTTAATGAGGTTACTATAACACCACTCTCATTAATAAATTCAAGACATTTTTTAACTAATCCAGCCTTTTCAGTAGCTGCCAAGCCATCCAATAAAAAATATCCAACAGGTACTTTCCAACATCCATTTATGCAAACTAGCATAAATACTAATGCCTCTCTAGCTTCTGGTAATGCATCAGAGTCCAGATTGGTACCAATGTCTACATAACCAGTAAATTTTTCACCAGTCCATTCAATCTGCCGTCTTATAGACATTTCATCCATGACCAAGTTACACAGAAGAGGTGTGGATGATTTTTTTTGTTTTAAACACAAAGCATTTAGTGCTTCTTTGGTGAAACCTGGACTACCATCAATAGACCTGTACCATTTAGATATAGTCCCTAAATGTGGCAAACTTCGATTGAAGGTTCTTCTCACAAAATCATATGCCTTTGGAGAATAAAATGAGAGAGTCAAGGCAAACGATCTGAGGCTAGGATCATATTTCTGTTTGGTGGGTCCCTTCAATAACCTCTTGAACAAATTTCCAGCAGTCCCTGAAATTGATGCCTACAAACAAATAAAATTAGGTATTTCACAAGCTATGCTTTGAAACTTGCAATATTATTGAAATTTGTATTTGCTATAATACCAGGGTCAAATTAATTAGGTGATAGGTAAACAAGTATTGTTCTTTAAGTAAGTTTCATTAGTTTGTTTTTAATTCAAAAATAAAATTCGAAATGTCATGAGTACTAGTCATGTGACCGGAAACAAGATAGTTTGAGATATCATATGGTAAAATAGTAGACAACATGTACTCACAGTAATAGCAGATTCTGATGATTCAGATATGAGACACTTTTCTTTCAGATATGATAATAAACTCTTTAATGATGTTATTCGAAGCCTCAATCTTCGAACAGTGGTCTGCAAATTATGAATTCTTCTTCTTTGATTGCCAACAGTCTTTTTTATCATTTCTAGATTTCTCCTTCTCTTTTCTGGCGTAGAAGTCACTACTTGACATGTCTCCAACATAACATCTCTTCCTGAAGCACATGAAATGAACATTTATTATTTTTTGTGGAATAGTTGATGTATCTTCAGTATTCATCACAAATGATTATCTAAATATCAAAATCTTGTGAATACCTCTTGTATCTGAGATTCTGAGTATTCTGCTCTACCAAGCTCAATTTGAGTATTTCATCTTTTGTTTCTGAAGCAGTGGCAGTGCTTGAAGATGAGGAAGAAATTGCTGGCTCAATAGGATATTCTATTTCTTCAATGACTGGTGTCACTTCAGTATTCCTAAAAAAATCCAATAACTCTGAATATTGATTGATCCATTAATAAATCAAGAACAAAAACTCACCCTGATGGTCTTTTTGGAGGAGTATTGTAAACTGATGAGTGAGCTGATGAGTCTGAACTGTGAAATGAATTAAAGTTATAAATATCAAAAAGTGAAATAAATGAAATCAGTGAATGATAAGATTTACAATGTACCAAGATTTTTCAGGACATTCTGATAATTGTCAAAGAATGTTCGGCAAGAAAAAAATACCTGTCAGAGGAAAAATTACCTGTCAGATATGAACTGAAATGCTGAATGGCTTGGTAGTGGATTTGCACCTGCCTTCAAGTATTTCAAACCATTCCTATTTGTGATGATATCACTTGGATCAAAATGATTGGAACATACATAAAGATGTTTGATCTCACTATGATCTTCTTCCCAGCCCAAGAGAGATACCCAAATTTTTCTCCTCTCAATGTCAGTTGGAAACCTGAAGCAACAATACAGTGCAGATACAAATACAAATGAACAAACACTTAACAGCATAACTTCAATTCATCGATTTCATATGGAAAGTCTAGAAACCAAAGTTTAAAAGTTGGCGTAGGTATTTTGAATACATATTATACCTGTTTATTTTGATATTGAAATCGTCATCCCTACACCACTGGATGAAAATATAGTAAACAAAGAGATATTCCAACTTACTTGTGAAAAGAGACACTGGGGCTTAAATAGTCAGGTTTTTTACACACTTGGCAATGACGAACCATTTCTTCCACTGAATCTCACTGAATTTTACTAATAATCTGCTGAAAATCGCCAATAAAACACTGAAATCTCGCTGCAACACGTAGTAAACACACATTTTTGCACACGGCACCATTCACACAAGACGTGCGGCGTTGTCGCTTATTGAGCAACACATATCACTGATATAACGGAATGATACAGTTTAATGGATAAACATTCTAAAAAATGAGTTATATTTTTGAGGTTGTTATAATTCATGAAATATCAATAAGATATAGCATCATATGGTTACGATATTGCTGCAAATATAACCAACAAATACTATGGACGATTCAATAACAATCACAAATCTCTTGCCATAACTTAAGAGCAGGTAACATCACAGCACAACAAATTCCAGTCGCCCGTATCAATATGATACAGTCGCCCAGAATGTGGGGATGTCTGATCGTGTTTAAAAGTAAATAGTTCCGTCTCCTCTGGATAATAGGTCTATGGTTTTTTTATTAATGCCATTTTTTTCCTGATAGATAAAGGCCATCTCCAGAAAAGACCTTTTTGTGAAATTCCATTCCGTTGTTGAAATTCTCACAGATTGGAAATCCATTTTATGGTCAAGACGGTTTACATGGTCTGCCAGAGCGCATCTCTCTGGATGAAGTCTACAATCACTCCTATGCAAGGTAATTCGGTTTTCAATCGATCTTTTGGATTGTCCAATGTATTTTTTGTTACAGTTTGCACAGGGGATACTGTAGACTACGCCCGAGCGTGACATCAGGGGCACTATGTCTTTAACCTTAGAATAAATGGATTTTATTAATAGAACTGTTTTATTGGCTATTTTAGTGTTTGAAAATCTATTAAATATTCTTTCAAGATTAGGTGTAATTTCCTTGATGTAAGGAAGATATGTATATAAAGTTTGAATTGTAACAACCTCAGGTATGGTATTGTTCATGATAATTTGTTGAGTGTTAACTCTCCTATGTTCCACATCATCTGACATGGGGGTATGAAACAAAATTTTGTCAACTAATTTAATGGGATATGAATTTTTTATTAATAAAGATTGTAGTATTTTTAAATTTTTTTGATGGAAAGGGATATCAGAAAGTTGTAGGACTCTGTTCCTCATTTGTTTAATAAGATTGATTTTCATATTGTGTTTATGGTAAGAGTTGTAGTTGAGATATCTACCTGAACTACAGGGTTTTCTGTACCAATCCACTACTATGGTGTTGTCCTCTGTTCTTTGGAGTATTGTATCTAAGAATGGAACTTGCCTATGTTCGTTCTCCTTTTCTATTGTGAACTGGATATGTGGGTCGTAGCTGTTAAATGTCTCTACTATCTCAACGATACCTCTTTCAGGGAGGGCCACTATGAGGTCATCGGCATACTTCTTGATAAAAAATAGGTCAAACGATAACACGGGAATAACTGTATCTAGTATCTCGTCCATGACATATGATGCTAAAATAGGTGAGATGTAAGCCTCCATTGGGGTACCGAAAGTTTGTTTGTAAAATTTTTTTATATATATATAGGCAAATTATAGAAATATATTAGAATAAATTTCACTCGAGTGATTGATATCTGTGATATCCTTTTTGTTGACATTAGATAAAAATCATCAGAGACATAACAATGTTAATAATGACAGTATAAATCTCTAAGAAACCACTACAGGTTGGTAACTTAGTTAAGCTGGTAGTATGTCATGCTTCCACATTGACATTGACGATAACTGTCATGTCAATTTCAATTTATCACTTGACGTAGACAATTGTCACGTCAATTTCAATAAATATCCATTTGACATAGACCTTTTGTCTTGTCAACTTCAATTCAATTTTTAACCTCAATTCATATTCTTGAATCCACGTGGTGTTGAATCCTGAATTCTGTTCAATTTTAACTCCTCAGACAAGTTGACTTTAATCAACTAATGTTTTAATTAATAATTTTAATATGTTTCATATTTATACTTCACATCAATATAATTATTACCACCTATGTAACCATCCTCATCTAAGATGTAAGCTATCACTATCTATTATGTTACACTGTAATCATAATTTATAATTGTAGTTCCCTGATGATGGAATTATATTAAATTCCGAAAGCTTGGATAAACTTAACAGAGTACACGTTTACTTTATTGCTGCAATACCCCACTATTTTTGAGTTTGACTCCTTACAAGCCAGCAACGACTTCTTTCTGAACTATATATATATATATATATTTGAAGACCACAATGTAGTCTTAAACAGTGAAGAATACGGATGTTTGGTACAGTGCCACCTACTAGCACTAAACAGAACGTGCTTTCCGAGTAAAGACGCAGGAGTACAGATATCTCTGTTACTATAGCTACGTCACCCGATTGCACCTTAATAGTGTGGTCAACCACAGGACAGAGAAAATAGAAGGAAAGATATTGTGTTTGAACACAGAGCTAGGGTATGAAGTGAAAGGTTGTAGGTTGATTCCGTTTCGTGTGTGGATTGCCAACTGGTGCAATACAGATCTGTTTCGGCTCGCCAAGCCTCATCAGTTGCACTAGGCCAGTCGACAATCCACCCACGACACGGCCACTATTTGAAGACCACAATGTAGTCTTAAACAGTGAGGAATACGGATGTTTGGTACAGTGCCACCTACTAGCACTAAACAGAACGTGCTTTCCGAGTAAAGACGCAGGAGTACAGATATCTCTGTTACTATACCTACGTCACCCGATTGCACCTTAATAGTGTGGTTAACCACAGGACAGAGAAAATAGAAGGAAAGATATTGTGTTTGAACACAGAGCCTGACTGACCTTGATGGGAACGCAATCATTATGTTGTGAAGATACACCAAATTCAAGAGTCCACGGCCTCCCTGGTCTCTTTGGAGAAATGACCGTGGATCATACGATCATACAGGCTCCTATTATTAAGGTGCATCATCTTGCGAGTACTTAGTCAAGTTGGCGCAGTTCAGCTAGAGTCAACTTTGGTTTACTCGAAAGAGTAGAGTAGGATCAGAACAGCAAGCATGTTAGTAGAGCGTCTTTCACCCTTTGTGGTTCCTAGGTGTAGCTTTCCTACACTCCCAGGTAGGTGTACGTCTCCGTCTACTTCCATCTACTAGCTGCGCGTCCTTGTCGAAGTTCTTGCATCGTCCTCTCTCAGTGCACTTTTTTCATCCCAATGGCTTGTGTGTTCTCCTGTACCAACCTGAGAGGTTGATCTAAATCCCTCTCTCTGGAAGCATAGGGTATCGAAAGGCATCTGAGCCAGTACACGATAGTAAATCATGTGACGTATCAAATGCCTTTCGATAATAAATACGTAATGATAATTACTTAAGAGGAGGGATTCACGATGCGACTCATGCAGGGCTATCGTACAGAATCGATTGCTAACTTAATATAATTCCAAAGGGGCCATCGAAGTATTCTGAATTTTAAACTCGTTCGTAAAAGAAAGCTGTGTATGATCAAAATATGTAAACACACACAACCAGGCAGGTGCCTAAGAAAACGTCTGACGTCGCGTTATATATCACAAATTGAGCGGATTGAGCCTTTCAACGAACGGATATTATTTGACATATTTGGACTTTTTTCATCATGGCGGATTTTTAGCATTGATGCGTCCAATAAATCTGCAAAGATGATGAATCATCTCAATCAAATTATATCACAATCAAGAACTAACACATTTTCGCTTGATACAATGCAACTTCACTAGATTTTGGATAAACCTACTTTTGGCTTGTCAAACAATAGTTTTCTATGGATCAATTGTGTTTGTTACTTGCTGTAGCCCTCAATCTCTGACGCTGAGTACACCAAGTTCCATACATGATTTCCTATTAAAACCATCATACATCTAGTTTCAGCTATCATGTAAAAGGAGAATCACTTGATATTTTCGAAACATATTGACACTGTTGACTATCGTGGTTTTTACCTGATACGTCAAGTGATTTTGGCTTCTAACGATACTTATGCAATGATTTAATTAGTCAAATTTGAATCGATACACAATCTAAATTGACATTGACCAACAATAACATTAGATTTTTCTACTAAGATGATTCGATAGGTGTATTTCCATGCTGTGAACATATCATTTGAAAAACCTTTTCGAAAATATTTAGTAGGTTATTTTGGAGTTATTGTTATCCTATAATAACAAGATTATCATTGGAATAATTATACGATCCAATATTTATATCTTTCGAATTCCCAATATAAATGGAATTGAAGAAATGATTCAAGTAATAAGCAGTATAATATTCCTAAATGTGGCCCTGACGCACACAATATTAACATTCAATGTACGTGAGGTTTTGGGGTGACACCTGTTGAGAACACTTTCTGACTAACGCGAATTGGAAATAGTAGATGGACGTGAAGGTTTCCACAGGCTTTTCTGACGTATTATTATTTATTCACAATTTGGTCACCATAAAGACATCTCACGGGAAGGTCGAAAGTACCGGCCGTGACTCTCCTTTTAATGCTAATTGATGGGAAAGTAATAGGTGAAACCCCATAAAGAGGCACGACAGGCGAATTAGAAAGTTTAAATCCGATTACTGTTTTTCCATCCAACCCCTATGTATATCATGTATATTTCAAGAACATATCATTTGTTAGAGATATTATTAGTAAGATATTCAAGTTATAGTATTTTTAATGAATTACCCTGTATTCGAGTATGTCGATAGCCGTTAGAATTATTAAGTAACTATATCGGTTGATCATAAATCATTGTTAATCATGCACAGATACAATATGTCCAGAAAGGAGCAGTTATACGAAAGAGGTTGAATAGATAGCATCAAGAGCAAAATAAGTGTTATATTATTAAGACTGTAACAATTCAGAAGTAGAATATTTTCACGTGTTGAAGATACACGTGGAGAAAGTGTTGAATCAACAATGATGATAGTGACAATTTCGTCGAAAACGTGCAGTTATCCGCAGGAAACAAGAAAATGAGATCACACCGAGGAATGCTTTTATGAAAGCAGTAACAGTTCAGACAATACAAAGGCAATCAGGTTTTGAATAGTTGTTATTATATTGACGTACTTATTGAAAATATTACAAAGGTTATTTAGATACAGGTAGTCGAATAAACGTGGCTCGAAATGAACTGATCGATAAGTTGAACATTAAGTTAGAGAAACCGGACTCTTATAACATGGTTTGGAAATAACATAGTTTTTCCTTCAGGTGATGAATGATTAAAAACAAGGGGTCTGTAGAAGACGTTATTAATTACATATATTGGCCTGTAGCAGGTAATTATTTCCACACAAGAACAATAAAAAAAGGAATAAATAATAATCATGGGCCTGTTGTAGGCAAACAAGCTCATGAAGTTGATGATCAAAATGTAAGTTATCTTTTCTTTACAAATAATTCCAAAGAATAGCCAATAAACAATGAAAAAGTGAAGGAATTGACCAAAAAGGATCATCTTTTGGCTCAGGTAATATCATATGTTAGATCAGAAAGATGGCCAAGAAAAATTACTAGTGACATCAAGCCATATTTTAATAGAATATTCGATTTATTTGTAGATGATGAAACCCTGATGTTTGGCCTGCGCATAGTGGTTCCACCACCCCTCAGAACTCAAATGATGGATGAACTTCACAACCAAGGAGGACCTTATAGAGTGACAAAGATGAAGAGTAGACCTAGGTCCCTTTTTTGTTGGCCAGGCCTCGATGCAGATATTGGGAAGATAGATAGATAGGTAGCTTTATTCAAAAAATTGTACTTATACATATGTTACAATGCACAAATTCAATTGGGTGAACCGGCGTCAAAAATTATATGTTCAGTGAACGAAGCACTAACATTTTAGAAATACTTAATATATATACTAACACTATTTTAAGTGGACACTTTAAAAATTGTAAATAGACACTTTAAAAATTGAAAACTTATTAAGTAAAATAAGAAATGGGTCAAATGAATGAACATACATTAAAAAAAAATTTTACATAAAAGAGAAAGTTTGTTTGACAATGTCTCAGAATGAGTGGGAATCAAGAAATTCGTCTACCGTGTATGGTTCTATGTTAATCAATAACTCTTGTACAGATTGTTTGAATTTTTTGAGGCAGTGCTCAATTTTCAATTACAAGTCTATTATAAAATTTTATAGCTGAATATAATGTGTTTTTTTCTGTCAAACTTAATCTATGGGCTGGTATATTTAAATTCACTGTTCTTGTCCCATAACCATGCTGTGACTCAAACATTTCGAATTTTTCTCGGTTTTTGAACAGAAATATCAGACACTCACTTATATAAATACCTGGTACAGTTAATATATTCATTTCTCTGAATTTTCCTCTGCATGACTGTCTATAATTGTTTCCCAACAAAATTCGGAGCGCTCTCTTCTGTACAATGAAAGCACGTTGTGCTTCACTGCTCCCTCCCCAGAAAATGACGCCGAAACGCAATAACGAGTGGAAATTCGAAAAGTACACTGTCCTTAGAGTGGTATTGTTTAAATATTTTGCTGTTATTCTAAATGAATAACATACCGAGTTCAATTTATGGCACAGTTCGTTGATATGGATTTTCCAGTCTAGATTTTTATCGATATGAATTCCTAAGAATTTTGTGCTTTCCTCCAGCGCCACTTTCTGTGAGTGAAGCTGTACATCTTCTGGTATATTGTTCTTTGCGTTTTTTGTCGTGAAACAGATATAAGTTGTCTTTTCTCTGTTGAGAATCAATCGATTTTTAATTAGCCAGTCCTGAGCTCTTTTTATACTGTCGTTTGCTAAACCCAACATTTCTTGTAGTGAAGTTCCCACGGCTACTATGTTAGTGTCGTCAGCATAATTTACTAGATGCGTTTTTTCGTTGATAATTTCTGATGCTAAGTCATTTATATAAAATATGAATAATAGAGGACCAATTACACTGCCCTGGGGTACTCCAACTGACAGCTTACCTTCGTCAGAAAAGTATTTCTTTCCATCACTCTCTATTAACACTTTTTGGGTGCGTTTGTAAAGATAGGAACTTATCCAGCTAAGTGCTGGGCCTCTCACACCATAACGCTCCAATTTTTCCAACAGGATACTATGGTCTATGCTATCAAATGCCTTCGATAAGTCCAAAAATATACCCATCAACAAACATTTGTTTTCATATCCCGAAACTATTTTGTCTATAAAATCATAAACAGATGTTTCTATAGATCTACCCTTAAGGTATCCATGCTGTGAGTGACTTAGCAGTTTCTCAGCGTAAAAAAAGCTCAGGAGTCTGGTGCACATGGCTATTTCGAATATTTTAGAGAAGGATGGTATTAGACTGATAGGACGATGGTTTTCCAACAGCGTTGGATCACCTTTTTTGTACAGTGGTTTAATAATTGCGAGTTTCAAGCTATCTGGAAAGATACCATGCATATTGAAAAGAATTATTTATTATGTGGCACAAGAGAGTTGCTAACTCATATTCACAACTTTTTATGATACTGCTCGGTATTTCATCATATCCTGCACTCATCTTATTTTTCAACCGTTGTATTGTCTTAAGTGTTTCATTTATGGTCGTAGGTGTAAGAAACATTGAGTTTTTTGTAAGATTTATGTTATGAAAATTTGCAACTTCTGCATTCCCCTGAACGCTTGATGGATTATGTAATGTTAAGCTATTGAAATTATTACTTACTGTGCTTGGATCACCAGGTATTTTCAGTTCTGCATGTCTTGTAATTTTTCCTTTTATTTTTTCAACTATCTGCCAAAGACATTTTGATTTATTATCACTATTATTTATACGATTTCACACGAGCAAGATATCAAGCTGATTTTTACACTGTAAAATCTCTGGCGTTGTGTGATTTGATATTCTTTTAGTTTTTGAACCTATACATTTCTTGGGAAAACAATGGTTGAAAATCAGCATTAGAATTTGCATGAAATTTACCCACTGTTGATTCACATCCGAATTTGAGGTGCAAAAAACTTTCTCCCAATCCTGATTTACCAATATTTCCTTGAAAGATTCATTATTTTGCATATTAAATAATCTCTATTCAATTTTACCGGACTTGTGTTTGCTTATTTCATAACTAAATGTAATTTTTTGACCTGTGTGATCTGATATGTGAGTGTCCAATATTTCTGAACTGTAGTCTTCACAGTTTGTGAATATGTTGTCTATGCAACTGTTTTTTGATTTTTTACTTATTCGTGTGTACTCTAAAATTGATGGCAAAATATTAAAAGATTTCATTAGGGACAAGAATTCAGTCGCGCATTTGGTTTTACACTTGATGTCAATATTAAAATCGCCTGCTATAAAAACTAAACAGTTTTCAGGTACAATTACAGATAAAATGTTTTCAAGTTTCTTTAAAAATGCCTGCTCTGATGCAGTGCGATAAATAGATAAAACAATCGCTTTACATTTATTCAATTTGATTTCGACCGCTGCACACTCAAACACCGCTTCTTCTGATATGCCAACTATGTCACTTCGAATTTTCTAATTGGTTCCAGTTTTTACAAAGATTGCTGTTCCACCGTGAGCACCTTACTTCTGCAGTAAGCGGATGTCAAGTCATAACCTGTTATGTTGTAGTTAGTGAGTTGAATTTGAGATTTCCAGTGTTCACTTACACATAAAGAAATGCAATCTTCATGCTCATCAAGTGCTTCTTGTACTTCGTCTAGACAGTTGCCTATGGATTGTAGGTAGTGGTGGATAATACTGCATGTGACCTGTTCATTTTTTTGTAATAATTTTCTGCCAAGCTTGTCGACGATTGTGGACTTGTTTGATATGTTTCTGTCCTTCTGGATTGTTTTTTCCGGTTTCTTCTCACTGGACTCACCAACTACCCTTGTATTTGTGGTGCCGTCCCCTTCTTCACAAAAAACCGCGATACAAGAGCACCGCTTGGCCATATATCCCGTTTCCAGGCTCTACTGAAATTCTCCTGTTTGATGGTGACTTTCATAGAAGCCTATAAATCAGGTAGTTTTGATAGATGTTTTTCGCAGATCTCTTCTGGAAAATGTTTTACTAGAACATTCTTCAAATCTTCGGAGTTTGTATTTGGATCAAGCCTTGTAACATGTAGAGGAACCATTTTGGGTACTGTAGTGACGCCTGAGTTTTCGTCATTACCACCTACCATGTATCTTCTATTTTTCCTGAAGTTATTTCTGTGCGAAACTTTCTTCCATTTCTGTTCGTCTTTGTTGTCTCCTAATTCCTGTATCTCACACATTTTATTAGTGCATTCAGCTTCCAGAATAGCTGCGTTCACTTCTTTATGTGTGATAGTTTTTGCTGCTGAATTTTTTGACGAATTTCTGTTTTTGGCTACCGTACTATAGTCATTTTTTATTCCTGTTTGGAATTTATCGGTATTTTCGTTTTTACTTGTGTTGTCCTTTTTTTGTTCATACTTGTTCAGTTTTTCGGTTAGAAAAACAACTTTGTCTCTCAACAAACTGCAATTCTCGTTGATAATGTCGCATTTTGATTCTAGTTCTTGCACTAACTTACGCAAGAGTTTATTCTCCACTGGGTATGGATTTAGGTCGAGATTTACTTGTCCGAACATTCCATTATTTCTCACTTCTTCATCAGCCGGCGAACTTTTTATTTCATGCCGACATAATGAGCTTTTTATTTAAGCTGCTTGAACCATGCAACTTGGGTGGAATATTTCCATGCATTTGTAGCATTTCACTGAATTTACTACTGTTTTTCTGCAGTATTTACACACGTTTTTAGCTTCCGAATTCACAGATGAACCGCTTGCTTCCGCCATTACACGATTATGAAGATAGCAATCATGCAGGGTCTGCTCAGCAAACAGGCCAGATCCACCCAAAGCACGATTGACACCATGGCCAGTGGAAACTGAGGTATTTAATAGGATACATATATTATTTAATGATGCAAAAGACGACTTTTTTAATCATAATTGATGCATTTCAAAATGGGTTGAAGTGTTTCCAACCAAGCATGCGACGACACAATTCACAATTGACAAATTGAGAGGCACTTTTGCCAGATTTGAAGCAAAACTATATTTCAGACAATGGCCCTCAGCTGGTGTCAGAAGGGATAAAAACCTTTTTAAGTACTTCTAAAGTAATGGAATACATCATATAACTTCCCCATCATATAATCAACAAAGTAATGGCCAAGCAGAAAATGCAGTCAAGATGTTTAAGAATAAAATGTATACTTAAGTATTTGATGAAGGAAATACTGATGGCAAGAGTACTGTTAAATTATAGAAACACTCCTCATTGTTCTACGGGAAGAATACCTGCTGAGCTAATGTTTGGGAGAAAACTCTTCTACAAGAAAAGCGGCTCAAACTCAATAAAGTGAATGAACATAATGCAGAGGCACAAGACAATCAAAAATGAAACTTTGGGGTTGTGATTCGTAAATTCTCTATTGGGGAGCAAGTGTATGTCAGAGATTATAGAGTAGCAAATAAAAGGGGTTGGATCATGGCAGTGGTTACCGGAAAAATGGGACAATCGGTATACACGTGTCGAACAACAGAAGGCGAACTTTGGAATTGACGCATAAACCAGACAAGGACTGGAGTTGTAGAAAATTATACTCGTGACCGTCACCCTGCAGTACCTATCAAGACTCATAACTCACATGAGAAATGTCCTGGGCCTGTCAGGAATGACAGGGCACTGCATAGCAAACTTGGTTACATCCCCAGTGCTTCTTCATCTAATGTTGATGTTCCTTTGCAGGTTGACCTTTTCACCAGCCCCACACAGGATACATATCCTAGTGTGTCGGGTTCTGCAGGTTCACAGGGAGGCAGTCCAGCGAACGACTCCCCAAGTCAGTCATCAGCAGAAAGCTACCAAGCTATCTCTATGTCTAGTAACAGGTCAGATGAGGTTATGTTGTTGGATTATCTGTTTGATCAAAACTTATTTGGATGCAATAGTCACATAGACAATATACTGAATTATACTGGAAGTAGTCAACTGAACCTGAATTCGTTCCGAAATTGCGGACTGTCATCAGTAAATTCAGTAATATCGGAACGCGACTATTGATATTCCAGTATTTAGAAAAAGCAAAAGTTCACAAACAGAAATTGTGAAAGAAGTAGGTTCTCCAGGTTGTACAACTCCACGACCTGAAGAAAAAGAGGGAAGTCAGATCATTAACAGATAACACAAAGTATTAATAACTCAGGATCACTAAGGCCTGCAAGAATAAAAAAGGTACCTGGTACAGACTTTGTGGTAAATATAGACCAACGTACTATTGTGTGGTTGTTTTTAATTTGTGATTGTAAAGCCAGGGGCAATGTTAACTCATTTACAGCAGAAGTCCTATATGAATCAGTCACAGAGACTCCAGTAGGTTCAAGAGTAATGCTAGCACAAGCAAGTGAATTGTCACAGGGCCAGTGTTAGGAGGGTTGTTCATTAATTAAATAGGGTACCATGTAATATCAAGGACCATAATTATGTTATGTAACATATGAAAAATGTGTGACAGTGGCCTAAGCCATGCAACGTGCGACGAGGCAGAGCGCACAAGCGGACTAATAGACATATGGGAAGTGTCAACGTCAAAGCAATGAAGAAGTTGACACAGTCAATCGAGAGCCAGTTTCGATCAGCCTCCCACTGAGCTTGTATGTCGTCGTTTATCAATGTAATGTTCATTCCGGACTTATGTCGTGGTATTTGTGAATCTAAAAAGTAATAATGGAATAAAATACTACGAGAGTGTTAATGTTCTTTTATTAGCCAGTGCACTCAATGCATTCATTATTTTCGTAGGTGAGAAAAAACCTACGTTGTTTACATCCTTTTCGTCGTAGTGCAATGTACTCTAAGTTCAAGGCTATTTCGCTTTCTTTAACAATGGTAAAACTTTTTGAGGTGCATGTCTTGGTTTCTAGTACCTCGATCAGTAAAACGGCTCCTCTGTCTTCAATTTCATCAATTGTCATCTTGACCATTTCATCACGTCTTAAGCCTCCAAATACACCCATTACCAGAAAAACTTTATGTAGCAGAAAAGTACCATCTGGAGCTTTTCTTATGAAGAGTAATACTTGTCCACCTTCCAACAGTTATGATTTTTCAGGAATGTATCCTTTTTATTTGACTTTCAGAAAGGCCATCAGTTGACTGAATGCTGCTGATATATTAATGTTTTCTTTAACAATCAATATTGATTTCAGCAGTAATTATTTGGTCCATTTACTAATTACACTATATATTTCAGACTGAAATAATATAAAATAAATAAAAAATATTAATATTTTTCATGAGATAAACTCACCAGTTCCTGAAAGTATGCCATTAAGACAGTTTCATTCACGGTATTCACTCTGTTTTCATCTGTCCATTTCAAAACATGGTCATACTCCTTCTCGTATAAGTATTTGGATTTCACAGGCAGTATATTTCCTAATACTTTTTCAGCTTTGAGCGTCACATTCTGTGGGATCTCCATAATTATTATAAACACAACCGTTTTTAGTTTCCTTCACTAACAAGCTTGTCAATTCTTACAAAAATGCAGCGTCGATTTATTAAAAAATCAACCCTTAGCAACCACTTCTGTTTCCATGGCAACTGCATAGAAGCTCACTTGTGCTCAGTTTGCTGACCAGAACGCAGTAAATACTATGAGAAGAGATTTATGAAGTAAATGTCTCAAAATCTTGCATGCACCACGAGCGTTACTAGATCCTAACGCCCATCAGGCATCATTCAGGATCTATAGAACCCACTTGGTACATATATACTATAATATACTCCAGTCATTTGGTGCTCAAAATAAGGGTTACCTGAAAGAGCTTTCAAAATTGATGATTTTATATATTTTGCTGTGCTCTTTTCGAATTTCAACTTTGCCACCTCGTATCTTTGCCGCTCGAGCCTCCATGTTGGAAAAATGGCGCCTACTAGCAGTTTTTTCAAAATATCTCCCCTTTCAGACTCATTTTATGATAAAAACATTTATATACAAAATTATACAATTTATGTATCAACATTATTTTTTCTAAAGTCAATAGTTTTGCCGTTATATGCGTTTTGGCGGAGGAACTCATTTCCACAACACCTTGGCGTCTAATAGCTTTTTTTACAATATTTCCTTCTCTACTCATTTTACGATTCAAACATCTTCATACAAATTGAACTAAAGAAAATTCACTACAATAATTTGTCATACAAAATTGAAATAAATGAAATTTACAATTTATGTGCCCACAATTTTTTTTTTCTAAAAATCAATGGTTTTTACGTTAGAGCGCCGCAAAGTATACCTACTTCAACATGCGTTTTGACGGAATTATTCAATTCCACACCACCTTGAAGACTGCGGTAGAGTAAGCGGCGCCCTGTAGACCTAATTCATGTATTAAAAGAAACAGGTATTTTGGTTTTTGTATTTTTTATAGAATATTAATTACCAAAATTGAGATCCGAGGAAATATTATGTCAAAAATATCCTATTTATAGTCACCTTAATGTGGTCTATTGGACCTTGGTAAGTTGCACATCTCACAGTTCTGATTATCTGCATTGTTGAGAAAAGTACAGAAAGGACAAGTCCACTTTGGTCCACTAGATGTTCCTGGAGATGTTGTGGTGGTGCCTGAAGCCACACTTCCTGGTCTGAAAAACAAAAATATATGTTAGGTACGATGAATAATTATTTCCATCCGCAAAATTGTTAACAATTGTTGTATACACTTTCTGCATATCTCCGCTGTATCGTAGTGATAGCCACTGCTGAATGCGGACCCTTATTTGGTCACTTATAAAATTGTTATGCAACTCTGCTTCATTCAAGTTGGCCTATACAGGGTCGTAACAATATTACTTCTTGAACTGGATTCGTGAATATTTGAGCAGGAGAAAGAATAAGTGGGGCATTTATGCGTTCTGCAGACGTACTATGAACGTCAGCCGTGCCAAATTCTATGAACATCTTGAAATAGGGATGCTCATGCACACATTGAAGAATGTATGACACATAATATCATAAAATTGTTAACATTTTGAGATATTCTGCTTGAAAACTAGTCATATGATTGAGTTGGGTATATTGGGATTACAATATGAATTACAACAAACTATAGGTTCATTCAATTTCTCCGAGAAATAGGAGGAAAACATTAAATTTTCAGCAAAATTAATCATCTCCCAATCGAGAATATTGTATGACTAATGAAACTAACCTCGAGGGTGGTGGAGAGCTAGCAGCAATGAGCTGCTCAACAGTAGCCCAATGTTCAGATCTGGACCATTCCTCAGCTGCTTTTCTATCTTTGTTCTTCAGTGCTTCCAGCAAAGGCCCCATGAACTCATGCATTGGAAACATTTCCATCGTTGCTGCAAAAAATGTGGATATTTATGCAAACTTTATTGAATTGAACATCATAAGATTTTGGCTTTATTTCATATACACTTTATCGTTGTTGTGGTAAGTTCTCCTATATGACCGAAAATATATTATTTCTGCCACCATAAAATAGGTCGCTGTTCCATGACAACTCATGACCATTTCTAAAAATATTTTTACGTGACCAGAAGTCATTATCTCGGCGGCGTGACTAACCATGATTTATGGCCTCGCGATAAAATCGCTCGCCGACGAACCAATCAGTGGATTTCTCATACCCGTCGCAGTTTCTCGAGAATGAACGGTATTTATATTGAATATTCAAGATTTCGCTAGAATGAGTATTTTGTGCCTATATAAGCAGCGCAGACAGTTTAGTTAAGAAAGAAGCTAGTCTTGTGAACATTGAGATTTGTAATGCGAATATCGATTGTGATTCAACTAAGTTTTTATTTTGTTGTATTTTGAGTGTTTAGTGAAATAAATTGTTCAAATTTGTACTGAGTGTTTTGTCTATAAATATCTATGTTTTTTAAAACTTCGACTCGTATTAATCCTTATATTGACTTCCACATGTACTCTTGGTACCCCGGTTCGCAAATTATTTATTATTATTATTATTGCCCCAGGTTGAATAATATGAAAAAAGAAACTTTAGACTCACCAGGTCTCATTTTTATAATTTCGACGAGAAATGCGATTTACCTATATATATGATGAGATGAAAGTCATTGATGGCGGAGTAGAAGTCGCTCCCGGTGTTGAACTGCGATAGATAGACTGAGAGGGCGTTGAAGTCCTGGATATGGCCATCGAGAAAACGGTTCTCTACAGGAAATGGCTGCTTATCAGAAACCTCGTTGAAGGTTCGTTTCGGTGTTACAGGCGTAGAGGCGGGTACGTCGACCAATAGATACTCCACTGGCAGAGGACGCGCCAGCCGGGACACCTCATTTCCGTAAGAGTCATTCTCCTGTAATATCCAAATAAAATAAGCTATTTATACATGGCGAGTTTTATATGTTTTGTGAGTAATGTTTTTCGACAGTTCTACATAAAACATCTGGAGGTCGCGGTGGCTATAAAATGGGACTCTTCGGATTTTTATAGGGGGTTCACCCATTGAAAAGTGTCAATGCAAATTGGGGAGTGGGTAAAGTGTAAGGCTAAGATATCTACCAATGAAGACAAATTCCGATTACAGATGAAAATGTAATGGCATCGCATCTGGCCTGAAATAATAGTAAAATCGCCGACGCCGACTCGTTGGTTGCTGCTTCCGGCCGGCAGCCTTTGACACTTCTTATCCGCATAAAGCCGGCGTCCTTAAGGCCATTTATATTGTCTGTGCCACTTGGACAAAATATAAAAAATAAATCGAATCGATAACGCGATTTAATTAAAAATAATATTTCGAATATATGGCGTTCTAGTCCATAACTGCTCTTGATGAGTTGTGAAAATCAATCAATTTGGATCCCATAAAATTTTTTCAAAATGTGACTTTTCGATATATTTTTTCGACTTTATGTACAAACCATAAAATAACAAGGTTCGAAGCCAATGACTTGTAATGGCTTCCAGTGGAATTACCAGTTTTTATTTATCAGCTCGTTTTTTCTTCTACGACTGGTAGAGATGGTTTTACCAATGTCGACTCCCTAGCAATTTTTTGATTGCATTTTATTCGTTTCTATTTCCATGTTGAAGCGATCTAGCAAATTTTCTTTCGGGAATATCAATTTAATTGAAAGTATTATGATTCAGAAATCTCAGATAGTTTTTATTTATTTGTTTTCCATTCATATCACTTGCACCTGCCATCGACCATATTTCCCATAATCATAAATAAAACTAGGTACATCTCATTTAATAATGTCAAATAACATGTGTCCGAGGACGCTCGAATCTGTGAAGACAAATGCAATCATATTGTTACTGAAAAGTAGGCAGATGAAAACCAGATTATAACCAAGGACGATAAGAAACTTTTGTACATAGAGTTGATTGTAAATGTTGAAATAAAAAGATATAAACTGTGAAATCTATTGAAATATTATAACAAATGATTGGAAATACTTGCTGTCTCTACTTCTCATCAAATGAACAAGCTTATGGTTACGTCTTCAAATTCCTGTCTCTCAAACTTAATTTTTTCAAGCAAAACCACCCAACAGATGGAATAATTATAATGGGAGTTTAAATATCCACAACTCTGCTCAGCTGAAGTTCTCCAACAAGACAGATGGAGCAAGACGACAGACTGAAACCTTCGCCATCCCCTATGGTTTTTAGCAACTGAAAAATGAACCTAGACGGCAACTGAATAAATAACCTAGACGGATCAATCAAACTTGTACAAGGACTGTCGCTTCAAAACAAACAGTTCACCGTCGCTAGCGCGAAAATCTATGCCTCGTGATAAGAACAGAATATGTCGGAGTCAAAAACGCCTGTAATCGAACAATAGACACGTCAAAAGAGGAATATGACGCCAAGATCAAAGCTCGTCGAATGTCCGAACGTTTTCTGTTCTTTTTGGATTTTCGCCAAGGCAAATGGAAGAAATTTCACTTCTAGTTGAATCTTTCCCTTAAAGTGGGAGTGGCAACGGACAATTTTGAACCGTAACCATAATACGACTGTATATGCGCACTCGTTCTGCTCGGATATAGCGAAAACGCAAGTTTAAATACATCTGGACAGGGCAGTCATGTAAACAAAGACCAAAACAGAGGTTATTAATTTTACCAGGAAATTTACAAACAACCAAATACACGGATCTTTGCGGGTCGGAGATATAAGGGTGAGCGATGTTTCCGTTGTGAAATACCTGGGAGTAAAACTGGACAAGCGACTAAACTTCAAAGAAAACACCAAATATCTAATTAAGAAAACACATACAGCCATTAGAAACTTATATTCATTACTAGCAAGGAATTCTTACTTATCACTCGACAATAAAATATCACAAACAAATGATCAGACCCACGTTAACGTACGATTGTCCAGTCTTCTGCAGTGTCTCGAGGTACCACATAAAGGACATACATATACTGCAGAATAAAGTACTTCGTATCATTACCGGGTGGCAGACATGCATGCGCAGTGTCATGATTTAGCCATTATCAACGACTACATACAGAAACTGTCCGACAAATTTTACACATCAAAAACAGCACTTTGACAAGACACATAACAAGGACAATACAAGAACATAACATTTACAAGAAACCAGGGGCGGATCCAAGGGGGGGGGGGCATAGGGGCCATGGCCCCCTCCTCGTGGACCCAATAAATATAATAATTTTGTTACCCGGATTCACCAAAACGCATTGATGCATATACACAGAGCCATTTGCGGCAGTCTGAATGTAGATGATATTATCCAAAGATATACGCTAGCCAAAAGAATAGGAGACTGAAAATGTTATTTTGCTTTTAATATTTGATTTTCTGTTTTTTTTTATATTTGGTCATGTTTTATTTGTTTTTGAACAGAAATATTCTTTCATTTACTTTCTGATGAAATAGATGTATAAATATATTTATGAAATATATCGAATAGTTTTAACTTGTTTTTTAGTACAAAAATGTTGACACTTGAAAATATGATATCCTGTTTACTAAAATCAATCTTTTTATGAAAAAGTACTCAGTAGGCATTAGGTAACAACAAAAAAATCCGTTATTTTGCTAACCTCTATAAGCCGTGACTTTCTATATGGCCCCCCCTCAAACATCGCCTGGATCCGCCCCTGCAAAAAACATGGGCTCATATACGAGTCCACCGATCTCTTCTGCGAACCTCTGGAAGACTAAGCCCAACCCCCTTCGACAGTCTGTAGCAAGCCCCACACACTCGACACTATTGGCTGGGGAGCTGCTCGCAGCTGGCACGTATCACTACACCGGGCACGACCTATGCCAAATCGCTAATTCTGTAAAGAATGCACGAAACACGCCTGTGTCAGATCCCAGATCGAAGGCAGGTCAATGAAAACAATAAGCTACAAACTGGATCGAGGCTCGTACACCTGTCCCACATCCTTTATCACATCCCCCCCCCGTTCATATCCTACCCCCCACAACAACAACAACATAGACTCAAGAAGGTTTTTAACAGTATTTTCCTTCAAAACAGACAAACTCGTTCATGTTTTTCAGGGCCTTGAGCCAGTATATGAATAACATAGCTATTAAAAGGGCAAAAGCTCTAGGAAATAGCGAACACCGAGGCTGACTCATGGGACAACATTCTTCCGGCCACCATGCCGCCCTTGGTGGGGTTTACCATCAAGTGGAATGTTCTACTCCAGTAGAATATTGTAGAGTGTATTCATGTTTCCATACATTGTGAAAATGTTAATATAATAAACAATTCAAAAAGAAGAAGAAAAAAATAATAGGCTTCTCACGCAGGCGGACGGGGTTCGATTCCCCCCAAGATCTTACTCTTTTATTTTTAATTATTCCTTCAGCAAATATTCACCGAAAAATGTGATCCTAACTGATAAGTTGGTGAGTAAAAGGATATAAAAAAATTATAAATAATTTTGGTATACAATTTTCTCACCGAATCTATCGCGAGCTTGAATTAATCTCCGTAAATTTTTTCTCGAGTGCGAATTTTTTTTAAGAAAATTTTCCACGGCTGCGCCTCGAGAAAATTTAAAAAAATTCGCATCTCGAAAAAATGTTCGGAAATTATTCAAGCTCTAGGGAGATTACATACGATAAATTAACTCCTATATAAAATGTGTCATTTAAAGATGACTGTTTTGTCATTTTGACAGCGATAAAAAAGGTGCATCGTTTTTTATCACCGATAAAAACGCCTGTTCCTCTTAAGCGTCTACATCTAGTATGCTTATGCCACTTTAATGTCTGCCTCGAATGAGAAAAATCGAAATGAATATTCTACATGTGTGAATACCAGAGAAGAAAATCTTGAAATCAGTAAACCAAACAATTTACAACAATTGTGTATTTAATAACTGTTCATTTAAATAATTTAATTGTATCAATAAAGATAATCATTGTTGTTGTTCATTCATATATTCAGTTGTTAATTTATCTTGCCAAAAACACTCGAGATTTTCTTTTAAAGATAAATTTCTTTTTAACTCAAAAATTTTCCATCAGTAATTTTGCTCGAAAAACTGACATTTGACAAAAACACTCGACCTAAAATTACTGATTGGCAAATTTATTTCGTTACAAGATGAAATTTATCCGATAAAAAAAAGCTCTTGTGTTTTTACTGTTGATAATTTTGTTAATAAGTGAAAATTTTTCTGTCAAAAATGAAGCGCCTCATATCTATTGACAAAAATCACTGAGAATAAAATCTGGGTAGACATGTGATATCAGATATGTTATGATTGAAAACGGATTACTGTTTTAAATATTCCTGAAATTTTAGTAATGAACCTTAGTTAGGTACTATATACGCATAATAGGTCGTAGGGTCTCATCTCATCATAATGAAAGCAACCCCAATTCATGAAAGTTTCATACCGAATCTCCCACGCAGCAGAATTAATTCTCTATAATTTTTTTCTCGATTTCACTCACGTTCTCGTTGAAAGAAAACTAAACGATGATTCGACTCACGCCATACTTGATGAAGACCCGATAAAACAAACTCAAAAATAAAACAACATACTCATTGAATAATTAGTAGATGAAAAATAGCTACACAAAAAATTGGTGATAACCTAAAGTGCTGAAAGGTAGTTTTTCCGAAGATATATCTTTTACCCAAAGAAAATTTCCATTATCATTTGATCACCTAAATATAATTTAAGTAAATTTTTGGAACGTCTTTCCATACATTTATTAAAGATGACCATTACGTGATTCACTTGACTTTGTCGATCAAATGAAAGATGTTATCGTACCAGACGACTTTATTGCGATATCAATGAATGTGACACTTGGCTTTGTCTATCAAATGAAAGATGGTATCTTACCAGACGACTTTATTTGATATCAATGAATTTGACACTTGACTTTGTCTATCAGATGAAAGATGATATCTTACTAGACGACTTTATTTTGATATCATTGAATGTGAAAAAGGAAAAATGGTCTATCCAATTAAAAATTAGAGTTGAATGACTAGACTACAAACAGAAAACAACTACTTTCCTGACAAATACCTCGCAGAATATTGAATTATATCTACTCGTAGTCCATGCAACGATTCATATTGTGAAAGCAGAACGCAAATGTTTCTTTCTTCCTAAGAAGTGACAAATCCACATCGAAACAGGCACGCTTAACAATCTACATACCGGTTTCGGGCTTATCGGTCCTCATCAGTGCAGGGTAATTAACTAACAAATGAAAAAGCCTAGAATTGGACAAAAATTTTAAAAGAGAAATAAAAGTGTATCCAATTGAAAATATCAAACATAATTTGAAATTGAATTTCTGGTAGACTACGAACAGAAAACAACTACTTTCCTGACAAATACCACGCAAAACATTGAATTATATCTGCTCGTTGTCCATGCAACGATTCACACTGTGAATGCAGATCAAAAACTGTTTCTTTCATCTTGTTCTGAATAAATTGGAAGAACTGCTCTCACTACTACAAACAAACTGCCATATAATATTAGCAGGTGATTTAAATGTTAATTACGAGGATCAAAGTAGTAAATCTTGTCAGGCACTTACTAATATCCTGAATATATTCAACCTAGTAATGCATATGAACTCATATACTCATAAATAGAGAATCATGATCAATAATAGATTATTTTTGCATAAATATGAATCAACAAAATGTTAGTTGCTCGGTAGTATTACCGATCATATCAGATCAATAGGGAATAAATTGTGAAATTTCTGTTGCGGAAAATGAAAATAGCGCCGTACCCAAATATGGTAGAATATATTCTGAGCGTAATTATAATAAATTTCAACAGCAATCTCTGAACTCATAGTGGGTGAACAAGAATAAACTTTACTCAAAATACAAAATTTACATAATTCTGCATTTCCTATAAAAATATTGGAAACAAAAAAATCCTGGATAACTAGAGGCCTAAAAACTTCTGGAAAAAATATAAGATCATTATTATACATAAAAAATATATGAGAGATGATTTATACAATTTATACAATAAATTCAAAAAAATGCAAAATCAATGTTATATGAGCAAATAATGAACAGAGCCAGAAACAAAGGAAAAGAGAACTGGAATATTAGGTTTGTTCTAGCAGCGATTTCGAATAGTTTGCAATCATCCGGAGCATGCGCATACTGATTTAATAGACGCATAAATCAGTATGCGCATGCTCCGGACGATTGCAAACTATTCGAAATCGTTGCTAGAACAAACCTATTGTCAATGAACTCAGAGGAAAGAATAAGGGCACCAACGATTTTAAACTGAACTCAAACACTCTCAATAATTTTTATTGTTCCAAAGCAACTGATTTAACAAAGCGACTGAGGATCCAATTGATTATTTAAAGATTATGAGTTTAACCCAGTCCTTTTTATGAATCCTACAGATATCACTGGATTAAAAGAAATACTATCGGAAATCAAGAACAAGCTCTGGGCTGGATGACATCCCAGATAAGCTATTAAATTTTATGCCAGATAATGAATTAAATGTACTATTTCACTTAATAAATGCATCGTTTGAATCAGGAACATTTTCTGAGTGTCTAAAAACAGCACTAGTCATACCTTTTCACAAAGGTGGAGATACTGATGATCCAGGAAATTTTCGCCCTATCTACTATATAATTTTTCGAGAATTATAGAAAAACCAGTTGAAGTATTTTCTTAGTCGCCATAATATACTAAATGCCAACCAATATGGATTTCAAGCAAAGCGAGGTACACAAGATGCAAGCTTATTCCCTTTTTTGAAAAGGATATATCAAAGTTTAAATGAGGGAGACATGGCAGGAGCCGTATTCTGCGATTTCTCCAAGGCTTTTGATTGCGTGATTCATGACATCTTGTTGAGAAAGCTTCATTGTTATGGAATTAGAGATGTTACTCAGAAGTGGTTTTCTACGTACCTAGCTGATAGGCATCAAATTGTGAAGCAAGGTGACCAATATTCAGGTTGTGGAGTCATTAAAACGGGTGTACCTCAAGGCTCGGTCCTGGGACCAATACTGTTCCTCTTGTTTATAAATGACATTACCCTCCTACCGATTACTGGTATATTTACACTATTCGCAACAATAAGCTGGTCGGATAGACACCGCGATAACCTACACCATAACATGTCTAAAGACCTCGCAGTGGTTGCAGAATGGTGTGCAGCTAATAAAGCCACATTCAATTATAATAAAACGCATACTTTGACCTTCAAAGATGGACAGCGGGACATTATTCTAAATGACCATACCATATTGAATCCAAACAATGCAACAAATTCTTGGGAATACATGCAAATTGACAGTAGACTGCATTGGGATAATCACGTTGCGGCCCTTGGAAAAAGAATTTCGAAGGGTGCCTATGCTATAAGAGTTATTGTGAGTGAGCTAGGTACAGTAGCAGCTAGACCCGTGTATTTTTCACTTAAAGAATCTCACCTTGTATATGGTATACCTTTTTGGGGAGCAAGTAGTCTATATCATTTCAACATTATATTTGTTCTGCAAAAGAGAGCTATCAGATATATCTGCAGAGCTAACTACAGACAACCATGTAAACCCCTTTTTGTTAAAAATAAAATATTGACCCTTTCAGCTCTTTTTATTTTTGAATCATCTATAAATATGAAAGTTCATTCCCTACAAGAGTTCATGTTTATAACACACGACAGGATAACAACATAAGACTGCCAATTCCAACATGAACTTTTTATTACTGTTTGAAAATGTTCAATCACATGCCAGAACCAATAAGAAGAATTGAAGCCTATTGTAGGTTCAGGAGGGCAACAATAGTATATTAAGTATGGAGAACGGTAAGGGTTTTATACCGATCGAAGACAATTGTTTGGAGGAGGAGCGGAGCGACGACTCCAATTCGACATGCTTATAACGTTTTTTGCACGATTGATACCATTATAAATTATAAAATTAAATTAAACTTAAGAGATTTTTTAACTCCACGGTAAGTGAATTACTTACCGTCGAGTTGGAGTACTTACCGTCGAGTTGGATTACTTACCGTCGAGTTGCTAGTAAATGTCACCTACTGACGTAAAATATGTCACGGTAAACAGTCAAAAATGATCAATCGTGAAAAAAATAGTACATTGTTTACCGGGTAGGAAAAGCTTAACATTCCTGGGCGACTGTAAGCCGAGACTTAGCTACACAGAGTCCAGGAATGTGGCTTTTCCTACGAGGTAAACATACTATTTTTCCGCAAATCGTTTGAAATTCGACAGATATTGATTGATTTAAAAAAAAACGCGATAATTTTATTCCCAAATAAATGGTGCTTTGAAATTCCTAATAAAATTACGTGTCCAAGAGAATTTTAAATGGTATTGTGTCTTAATTATGTTTTTATTTATATGATAAATTTCACATCAAGACAGGCACGCTTAACAACCTACATACCAGTTTTGGGCTCATCAGTGCAAGGTAGTAACCGGGTAGAGACCCTGAGATCTCTAATCAAGAGATGCCTGTTTCAGTGCATCTACGTCGAGACTATTTCACCGCACGGAGCAGCGTTCCAAAAGACACTTGGAATTAGCGACACCATGTGGCAGAAGAAAACAATACTCCAGAAACAAATCTCCCATGTTACAGAGCATGGGAGTAGCTAATAGCTCGACTAATCTAATAAAAGAAAAATGAAAAAGTTATTGATGGGACAAAAAGACAAAAATAGTCGATGCAAAAATACCAAACAACTATGTTGAATAATTTGAGTCGTCTTCAATCATGCCTGAAAGGAAGGGCTAGAGATGTCGTGAAGGATCTTTTCTGCAGTGCAAATAATGTTGATGCTATTATAGAAACACTCAAAATGTACTTTGGGAAGAGTGAGTGGATTATAATAGATCTTATGGAGAAAGCAAGGCATTGTCCAAACCCTAAAGACGATTCAGTTGAAACTTACATGCAATTTTCAATAATTGTATGCAATATGGTTGTTACAATGGTGAATACTGAAAGTATCAAGTATCTAGAGAATCCAGACTTGCTAATGAAGTTAGAAGATAAGTTACCAAGAAATTCGAGAAGAGCATGGGCACAAATCAAAGTTAAGAAAGACCTGGAGAAACAAGCAGTGAATTTGAAAGATTTTTCAGACTGGCTGAAATCTGAAGTGAATCTTTTAATGTCTGTGTCAACTCAAACCAAGTCATGTCATAACAGATTTACAACAGATAAGAGGGAGAAAGTATTGAGTTTTGTCGAAAAACAACCTGAAAAATGTAAATTGTGTCCAACTGAAATACATAAGCTTTATAATTGCATGAAATTTATCGAAAAAACAGTTGGTGATAGAAGGAAATTTGTTCAAGAGAATTCTTTGTGCTTCAAATGTCTGAATGCTGGACATATTGTGAATAAATGTTATTCGAAAACATATTGTAATATAGATAAGTGCAAGGGAAACATAATCGCCTATTGCACCTCAAACAAGACACAGACTCGCAAACGAATGCAAGCAATGATCCCAAAGTAAAGACAGATTCAGCCGAACATAATACGGAATCTTTCCGTAAAAATCCTTCTGAGTTCCTTGGATGCGTTAGTGAAAAAACCTCGAGCATTTTGAAAATAATAAAAGTTAAACTTTTCGGCGTTGAAGACTCTGTAGAAACATATGCGCTACTGGATGAAGGATCGACGGTGACGTTGATTGATGAAAGTATAGCAGATAAAATCAAATTGGATGGACCCGTTGCTCCGATTTGTCTACAATGGACAAATCAGATAACTCACAATCAAGAGAACTCAAAAACAGTAAATTTTCATATTGCTGGTGTCAATGAGAAGAATACCTATAAGATAAAAAATGCTAGAGTCATAAAAAATCTGATGTTGCCTCGCCAAAAAGTTGATTCCCAATACTTATGCAATAAATATAAGTACTTAGATCGTCAAACTGTGGAGTCAGTGAATAATGTGCGTCCGAAAATATTGATTGGTCAGGACAATATTTTTGTCATGATTTCACATAAAACTATCCACCCTAAATATGATCAACCAGCTTTCACTAAAAACAAATTGGGATGGGTTGTTCATGGTCCGTATGATATTGAAGATAAAAATGAATGCAGAACATACCATGTGAATGTGTGTTATCATGATGAAGATTATTTGATCAAAATGATAGAAGAAAATTTTCGTATAGAAAATAGTGATTGTACAATAGCGGCTAACATATCAAGAGAAGATATGAGAGCAGAAGAAATATTTAAGCAAACAATCAAACGTAAGGGAAAAAGATTCGAAATTGGTCTACCGTGGAAAGACGAAAATACTGTTTTACCTGAAAGTAGAATGACAGCTTACAGAAGACTCAAGTGCATGGAGAAGAAAATTGATCGAGATTGTGATTTTGCAGAGCAATATTGTAAAAAAATCAAGGAATATGAGCAGAAAGGTTACTGTGAGAAGCTATCTAAAACTGAATATGAAGTAGAAAACAGTCGGACATGGTATCTTCCACACTTTGGTGTCAAAAATATAAACAAACCTGGTAAATTTCGTCTCGTGTTTGATGATGCTGCTGCTAAGAGCCATGGAGTGAGCCTTAACGACTTCCTCTTCAAAGGTCCAGACTTCTATCCCCTGTTGACATCCATACTCTTGCGTTTCAGAGAAAGAAAATATGCTTTTTGCGGAGATATCAGAGATATGTTCCACCAAATCCTTATTCGAAAAGAAGACCGTTGCTGCCAGAGATTTTTATTTCGTGACATGGATAGAAATCGTGATCCAGATATATATGAGATGCGTGTCATGATATTCGGCACCATTTGTTCACCTTCCATTGCTCAATATGTTAAAAATTGTAATGCTAAAGAGTTTTCAGATGAATATCCTGACATAATGAGAATTATGTTATACCAGCATTATGTTGATGACTATTTGGACTCTAAAGACAATTTACCAGACGTTATTGATACTATCAGAAGTGTAATAGAAGTACATCAACGTGGAGGCTTCCAAATGGTGAACTGGTTATCAAATTCAGCTGAAACGCTTGAAGCAATTCCTCCAGAGTATCTAGCAAACAACTGTGTTCTCAACTTGGATTCTAATCATTTTGAAAGGATTCTTGGATTATATTGGAATACCAAGAAAGACAAGCTGACATTTCGAAATACATTGAAGAAAATGAAAACTGAACTAGTGAATGGATCAAAATGGACAACCAAACGTGAAATTTTAAAAACGGTAATGACAATTTTTGATCCTATTGGGTTTTTATCTCCTCTCGTTATCAAAGGAAGATTGATTTTTCAAGAATGTTGGGCTCGGAAGATAGATTGGGATGATATTATACCAGAAGATACTCACATAAGATGGCGGAAATGGTGCGACCTTCTAGAAAACTTAGAAACTTTAGAAATTTCGAGACATTATTTTGAAAACATTCCGGAGGAGGTTGAGCTTCACGTATTTTGTGATGCGAGTGAAAAAGCTTATGCTGCAATTGCTTATTATCGAACAAAATTAGAAGGCAAATTCGAAATTTCTATGATTTCGTCAAAGAGTAAACTTGGGCCTTTGAATAAAAAGACTACAATACCCCGTATGGAGCTACAAGCTGCAGTCCTAGCAGCCAGATTAGGAAAACAAATTGAAAAGGATGGTACATATAGAATAAAGATTTTATTTTTATTTGACAATACTAATCAAACTTTTCAATGAATCAAATTGAAACTATGACAAATTCGAATACAGGGCATCGAATGATACAAAATATAACATATGTGTTTAGCATCAGATCATCATGGTTTTGTTTTAAAACGTCAAGTGCATTGCAGTTCAACTCTGAATTAGGATGAATTGGTGATAGTTTTGGTGAACTTTCCCTAGGATCAGTAACGTTGAAAGAATTCCCATTATTCGAAAAACTGTAGGATGATCCGATTTGATTTATAGAATCTCTTGTGAGACTAATTACCAATTTTGGAGTGGAAGCTATCTTGCTTGGGTAAGCGGTATTGGCACTTTTAACCATACTATTTTGCAAAACTAGGATTGGAGGTTTTTCAAGACATGAAAAAAAAGATCTTGTATTCCTTCTGATGAATGTGATGATCGCTTTGCAGTTTCTCTGGACTGTATCGCCGAACAAAATAAGAGAAGAATGTTGTATTATTTCGCTTGAAGTGGTTAATTTTGTTAAATCTTCGTAAGAATAATTTGGATAATTTGTCCTCAAAAATAATCCCAGAGATTTCTCATCAACTCGAGAAGGTCTACCAGGTTTCATATTTGAATTCATTAGAAAATCACGATGTTCCGAAGTTGACTAAAAGGTAGGAAGGTACCTTCAATAAAATGACTATACTTAAATCACTATGAAAATCAATGGAAAATGACACATGAACTGTAATTCCAAATTCTTGAGGATTCCATAGAAAAAAACCATTCCAATAGGTTGCCCAACTTAATTTCTGTTGAAAAGTAGAAAATATAAATTTTTTCGCAGAAAATGCATAATCCCACATATTAATAATTTCAAATGGAATTGGACCATTATCATAAAACTAATCCGCCATCATGAACATGTCTAGCTCTATGATGCCTATTATTTTCTTTTCTGATAATCTATTTACTCCAATGAAAACGTAAAAACTGACATCGGAAGGACCGAAATGATAGTTTATATATTATCTTCCTATAGATAGATAGATATAGATAGATAGATTTTTATTTGACTACGTTACATAAATTCAATTTACATTTGTAGCAGGTCATGGATCGCGAATTCTTGTATAGATATAAAAACAGTATTATATACATACATAGGAGTCACATTCAGAACATACACATACATATAATATAAAAAGTAGCGAATAGTTCAATAGAGGATGTGCTAATGAGCAAATCTGTGGGTTCACAGTAAAAAATGCAAATTGAAATATTGATTTTGGATATCAACTTACTTCAACAACACGCTGCCACACCAGTTTTACCGCCAGTTGCTGACTCAAGCTTTTGACGCTTCGAGCTTCGAGTATTCAGTCACAGCCATCAGCATTCAATACCAAACGTTGATACAAAACCTTACTGGTAATGTTCAATCCTCTTTGGAGTCTATTACGTCATGTATTATTAGTACTTTAGTCAATGAAAGTATTAATTGTCAGTATCCAACACAAATAAAACTCCACAAGAAATCAATTCAACAAGTAATATATTATTTAGCCACTGTCTAGACTCTAGAGTCTAGACAGATTACAGATGCGAATGAGCTGTGCGACATCGCCTTGTTTCTAAGTAAACTGACAGTAATCAGTGATGCCAATGTGCGCGTAATTACTGCATTTGTGGGTATTTGCATCGCCTTGCAGTAAAAGTACAGTAATGGCACTTTTTGTGGGTTTTACACGGATTCACCACGGAAGTACTTTCTGTTGCTATAATAAATATTCTACCTGATCTGGATAAATTGGCACTGAAAGGAGCCCGAAATTCAATAAACCAGAACGAGAAGAGAGAGAAGTTTGTTCAAATTATATTCGAAATTGTTGATTTCTAACCAATATGGAAACGTGACTGTCAAGACTAGTAGATCATACTCGTACTAGGTGCCACCAACGCATGGTTTTCTCAGTTTTCTGTTATATCTTACAGCTTACATGTTAACTTGGAGTCGATTTTCTCCACCAAACTAAAATTTTTAGTAGAATTTATAATATTTGTCCAAACTGTAAAACAAAGTGATTAAAGGATACTGTCAATTCTGAATTATATAAATCCAAAATTCAATAAAACATCGTACGAAAAATGCGCGGATTTTGAACGGATTTTCTGGAGTTTGACATTAATGAAATGTGCGTTTTTTTACGATAACGATTTATAATTCGTTAACGATAGGCATGCATGAGCAGCAGTTCCAGAACGTTTCTGAAAAATTAAAAGAAATCTTTTTCTATTTAGGTTGTATAATGAAGTTATTGTGCAACGCAAATGCGTGTCGAAATAGCCTCTATTTCGATACGCATTTTTTATTATTCGGAGATTGGTACAATCGAACTGTCAAATGGAAGTCAGAAGAGTTAGGCCCAGCTTACTTCTGAGCGATTTGGATTTGGTGATATTAGCAGTGAAAAACTCAATGTTTCAATTGGTAAATTTCAATTCAGTGTAATTTGATTTAAATTGACCAATGAAAACAATAACAACATTGAATTTTTCACTGCTGGTATTGCAATAATCAAAATCGCTCAACTGTAAACTGGGCTTTACGCTTGTGCGTCAGATTTTGATTATTTCAATGTCATCATTGTTACCAATCGAAGATGTTTCTGTTATTTATCGATGTAAAATCCATTTTTTTCTTCAAATCAATTCAAAATAGAAACATTTGCATATGACACACGTTTTATAAGACACGTTGTCGCACTTGTTCACTTGGAGCACTCCTCGCTTTGCTCGTCGTACTCCAAACTTGTATCATAATATACTATTATACGTGGTTAACCCCATCTTGAAATTTCGTTCAATGTCTGTCTCAACTGTCTCACGAAACTACCCGACTTGCTATTTTACTTGCAAGAAATTTCAATCATGGGCAGTAATATATATATATGAATATTATCATTGAGTTGAAGATAGTTTTAATTGTTTATATTTCTGATAGATAACGCCTCTTGAGATGAGTTTTTCCTTCCGAGTACACGAAAGAAAAACCTATAATATTTGTGGAACATCCTGCAAGACAGAGGAAGGATATTGGTATCGGATTTAATCTTTGAAAGGAGCTTGAGTTGGCGGTTTTAAACATCCAGAAAGATAGATATGGACTCGGGTAATGAGTTCCACAATTTCGCCGTTAGATAGAAAATAATAATTATGATGAAGGGAAGTTCATCAGCTCTCGAGCTTGACAAAGAGAAGGCGGCAAAACTGACTTCTTTTAGTATGCCTGCACGGGATTGCTCGTGATGAATTTTGTATTATAAAGTTGAGTTGATCATCTGGATGGTTGTCGAGAGGTAGCTTTCGATTCACAAATTATTTAATCCCATAGAACGTTATCAGCAAGTGTGAAATAATCCGTTTCCGTCGAAAAACTTCGAGCAACGGTTATTTCAACTGTTTCAAGATATTTCATATTCGGAGGGTTGTTGAGGGGTAGTTTTTGATTCACAAATTATTTCACCCTATAGAACATATTAAGCACGTTGAAAATAATCCATTTATGTCAACAAACTTCGAGCAACGGTTATTTCATTTGTTTCAAGACTTAGGGTTCTTGAGGGGTAGTTTTTGACTCACAAATCATTTCACCCTATAAAACGTATTGAGCACGTTGAAAATAATCCATTTCTGTCAAAAAACTTCGAGCAACGGTTATTTCAACTGTTTCAAGATATTTCAGATTCGGAGGGTTGTTGAGGGGTAGTTTTTGATTCACAAATCATTTCACCCTATAGAACGTATTTAGCACGTTGAAAATAATCCATTTATGTCAACAAACTTCAAGCAACGGTTATTTCAACTGTTTCAAGATATTTCAACTACGGAGGGTTGTTGGGGGTAGTTTTTGATTCTAAAATTATTCCACCCTATAAAACGTATTGAGCACGTTGAAAATAATCCATTTCTGTTAAAAAACTTCGAGCAACGGTTATTTCAACTGTTTCAAGACTTGAGTTGTTGAGGGGTAGTTTTTGATTCACAAATTATTTCACCCTAAAAAACGTATTATTGGGCACATTTAAAATTAACCATTTCTGTCAAAAAACTTCGAGCGACGATCATTTCAACTGTTTCAAGATATTTCAACTTCGCAGGGTTGTTGAGGGGTAGGTTTTCATTCACAAATCATTTCACCCTATACAACGTATTAAGCACGTTGAAAATAATCCATTAATGTCAACAAACTTCGAGCAACGGTTATTTCAACTGTTTCAAGATATTTCAACTGCGGAGGGTTGATGGGGGTAGTTTTTGATTCACAAATTATTTCACCCTATAGAACGTATTAAGCACGTTGAAAATAATTCATTTCTGTTGAAAAACTTCGAGCGAAGATTATTTCAACTGTTTCAAGATATTTCAACTTCGGAGGGTTGTTGAGAGGTAGTTTTTTATTAACAAATCATTTCACCCTATACAACGTATTAAGCAAGTTGAAAATAATCCATTCCTGTCAAAAAACTTCAAGCAACGGTTATTTCAACTGTTTCAAGATATTTCAACTTCAGAGGGTTGTTGAGGGGTAGTTTTCGATTCACAGATTATTTCACCCTATAGAACGTATTAGGCACGTTGAAAATAATCCATTTCTGTCAAAAAACTTCGAGCAACGGTTATTTCAACTGTTTCAAGATATTTCAGATTCGGAGGGTTGTTGAGGGGAAGTTTTTGATTCACAAACCATTTCACCCTATAGAACGTATTGAGCACGTTGAAAATAATCCATTTTTGTTAAAAAAATTCGAGCAACGGTTATTTCAACTGTTTCAAGATATATCAAATTCGGAGGGATGTTGTGGAGTAGTTTCTGATTAACAGATTATTTCACCCCATAGAACGTATTAAGCACGTTGAAAATAATCCATTTATGTTAAAAAACTTCGAGCAACGGTTTTTTCAACTGTTTCAAGACTTAGGGTTGTTGAGAGGTAGTTTTTGATTCACAAATTATTTCACCCTATAGAACGTATTATTGAACACGTTTAAAATAATCCATTTCTGTCATAAAACTTCGAGCAACGGTTATTTCAACTGTTTCAAGATATTTCAACTTCGGAGGGTTGTTGAGGGGTAGTTTTCGATTCACAAATTATGTCACCCCATAGAACGTATTAAGCACGTTGAAAATCCATTTACGTTAAAAAACTCCGTGCAACGGTTATTTCAACTGTTTCATGACTTAGGGTTGTTGAGGGGTAGTTTTTGATTCACAAATTATTTCACCCTATAGAACGTATTATTGAACACGTTTGAAATAATCCATTTCTGTCATAAAACTTCGAACAACGGTTATTTCAACTGTTTCAAGATATTTCCACTTCGGAGGGTTGTTGAGGGGTAGTTTTCGATTCACAAATTATGTCACCCCATAGAACGTATTAAGCACGTTGAAAATAATCCATTTACGTTAAAAAACTTCGAGCAACGGTTATTTCAACTGTTTCAAGACTTAGGGTTGTTGAGGGGTAGTTTTTGATTCACAAATTATTTCACCCTATAGAACGTATTATTGAACACGTTTAAAATAATCTATTTCTGTCATGAAACTTCGAGCAACGGTTATTTCAACTGTTTCAAGATATTTCAAATTCGGAGGGTTGTTGAGGGGTAGTTTTTGATTCACAAATTATTTCACCATATAAAACGTATTCAGCATGTGTGAAATAATCCATTTCCGTCAAAAAACTTCGAGCAACGGTTATTTCAACTGTTTCAAGATATTTCAAATTCGGAGGGTTGTTGAGGTTTAGTTTTTGATTCACAAATTATTTCGCCCTATAAAACATATTCAGCAACAGTGAAATAATCCATTTCCGTGAAAAAACTTGGAGCAACGGTTATTTCAACTGTTTCAAGATATTTAAACTATAGAACGTATTGAGCACGTTGGAAATAATCCATTTCTGTAAAAAAACCTTGAAGCAACGGTTATTTCAACTGTTTCAAGATATTTCCACTTCGGGGGGTTGTTGAGGGGTATTTTTTGATTCACAAATCATTTCACCTTATACAACGTATTAAGCACGTTGAAAATAATCCATTTATATTGATTGAAAGTAAAATTGGTACTGTGTACTCGAAAATTTTAAAGAAAGAAAACGAAGTTTGCTATAGTACACCACGTTCGAGTTGAATTCATTATATGGTGTATTATAGCAAACTTCGTTTTCTTTCTTTAAAATAATCCATTTATGTCAAAAAACTCCAAGCAACGGTTATTTCAACTGTTTCGAGATATTTCAACTGCGGAGGGTAGTAGTAGTAGTAGTAGTAGTAGTAGTGGGGAGGCTGGTGCCAGGCAAGTAGGCCTCCATGGGCTCTTTTTGCCAACCCCTGCTATACAAATATCTACGCTGTATGTAGATAAGTGTGTGTGGTGTGTGCGTGTTGTCAAGGGATTACGAGCTCCTTCAATCCACCTCTTCGTCGACACCATGGTAGGGCTGGTTCTCAGTAGGACGGTGCAGCGGCCGCGGGCGAAGCCCCCCGGATCGCACATCAGGGCATCCTGGTACGGCCCAGGTGTGCCACCCCTAGTTCCATTCGCCGGCTACCAGTCCCGAAACCGTCCAAGCTGACCCTCTAGAAGCAAGCTTTCGGGATTCTTGCATCCCTCTGTTGTGTGTGTGTGTATAGTGTGAGTGAGAAGTGTTACGTGTAGGGGGAGATTTGTATGTTTTTTGGCATTGGTGTACGGTGAGTTGGGGGCTCACGGGTCGCTACTCCCGTTGGCTGCAATGCCTCAACCACCCCTAGAGGAAACTGCGGAGGGTTGTTGGTGGGTAGTTTTTGATTCACAAATTATTTCACCCTATAGAACGTATTCAGCAAGTGTGAAATAATCTGTTTCCGTCAAAAAACTTCGAGCAACGGTTATTTCAAATGTTTCAAGATTTTTCAACTTCGGAGGGTTGTTGAGGGGTAGTTTTTGGTTCACAAATTATTTCATTGAATGAAGAGTGTTTATCAAATGTCAAATGATTGTTTCACATCGAAAAATCTCTAAGAATAGGTATCCCAATTTTTCTCTAGATTTTTTCCGATTTGGGGGGTAGTTATGGGGTGGTTAAGGAATCGCAAATTATTCTACTGTATGTAGGGTGTTAAGCACCTACAGAATAGTGGAATAGCAGCAAAAAAACCATCACCAATTGCCCTCATATACTATAGGCGAAAAAAAAAAAAAACGTTGCTAGAAAAACCGTTGCTACTTTCACACCCGTTGTTATATTTCATTACGTACGCAACTTTTGCTAAATAAACATTTGTCGATTGGAAATCTGTATTTCATTTTTGTGCTCCAATCAATTAATACATAAATATTCTTTATCTTCCTTACAATACTATTTTTATAAAACACTGGTTTATTGATAATGCGTGTGCACGACTTCTTTCGGTGAATCGGCTGAGATTCAGAATTCTCAAATTAATTCAAATTTTCAAACACATCAATAAAAACAGTTTCTAAAAGTCCAGTACCTATATTTATTCTCATTGAATTTCTTTGAATAAATAAATTATACAAAGTAAATATGACTACTGAATACCAGGAACTGAACTACTAAAATTAGCTACAGAAAATTTACTGCCAAGCAAATCTAAGGGTAAATACGATGCCCTTATACATACAAGAGCTTCGTGGATTGGCAATCAACACAAAAAACAAATTCGTTCTCTGAAAATGTTATCCTTGTATATTTTGCTGAACTAACAAAAAAGTATAAGTCATCGACATTACGGACTTTCTATTCTATGCTGAAAAGTACGTTGAATGTTTATCATAACATTCATCATATAGATACATGAAACTGCAGGCATTTTTTAAACGCCAATCTGAGGGCAATCGGCCAAAATAAGCTAAAAATTTCACTCCAGAAGTGAATAAATTCATATAATATGTACCTGATTAAAAGTTTCTGCTGTCAAAGGTATGCATTCCTGAGTATAGATAATGAGTAGTTCTTTACCATAAACTTTTTTTGAAGTGATATTAAACTTGGGGCTAATGGGTGCATGCCTGCCGTTGTAATTAGTTACATTCAATTAAAATTTGTGGTCCTGTACCACAATGGAGCTCATATCGTGAATATACACTGTGTCCAAGATAAGAATGAACAGCATGGGGATATCGGAAACGGTAAATGATACGGGGTCGATTAAATTAGAGAAAAGTAGCGCATTTATGTGCCTAATAATATGCCATTTAGAAAGTTTCAATATTCCGAGTAGTTTCGGAGATATCCGGGAAAAACCGAAATTTGAGAATTTCGTTTTTATTTTCTCCTAGCTTTATTTTCGAAGGAAATGTAAAACAAATAGCACTTCGTCATGGCCACTTTTCGAGGACTACACGATGACATAAGCAGAATTTTCGTGCGACGTTTCGTCTTTTAGAAAACATCATCAACTTTGTATTTTTATAGAATAGAATAGAATAGAATAGAATAGAATAGAATAGAATAGAATAGAATAGAATAGAATAGAATAGAATAGAATAGAATAGAATAGAATAGAATAGAATAGAATAGAATAGAATATAATAGAATAGAATAGAATAGAATAGTTTATTCATCCTGTAAGATCACAATACATGATATAGGATATGTCATATTTGTTATGTTCTGATTAAGACATTAATTAAAGACATCTTTATAGAGATCACTTTTAATTATTACTTATAATATATTGAGTTCACATCTCATCGTCACAATCTAATCTCATATCTTAATTAATCTATACTAGAGAGAGATAGTACTCTGCAGAGCAGCACCACGGAACATTGTCTATATTAGAGAATTGATGTATGACATAGAACATAGAACAAACCTACATATACATAAAACGTTACACTGAATACACTCCAAGTGTACATCTTAACATCTCCCCCTTTTTTAAAATTATATATTAGTATATAAATATATATTTAAACATAGTCTTTCAAATGTATGGGTCTATTAACGACTCTTCCTGACCTAGTTCTTGCTTCTGACATACTATTATTATGATCACTTATATTTTCTTTGGTTGGAATATTTTTTAAATTCAGCATAGGTTTTATATTTGAAACGGGTTGTACACTTGAAATAGGTTGTACATTTGAAATGGGTTGTACATTTGAAATAGGTTGTACATTTGAAGTTTCCAGGAAGCCATCCATAAGTTCATCAAACTTTTCCCCTTCAACATGAAAATTATTTGCATTAAATTTTCTCAAAAATTTTCTATTTCTCAATAATACGTTTTCACTATTATTTTTCTGAACAAGATAGCTCCTTGGTCTATTTTTGTCTATCTGTAATACCTTTCCTGGCTCCCATATTTTACCACATTGTATCATTACATTATCATTAGGTAAAAGGTCATATAGATGTTTTGTATGAGTATCAAAATATTGTTTCTGCCTTTTCTGATTCCTCAGATGAGTATTTTTCAAATTATATGATGACACAGGTTTAAGCATTTTCTCTGTTACTGGTATGTGACCCCGTAAACGGCGACCAAATAAAACCTGAGCTGGAGATGGAACATATTTACTAACAGGAGTATTTCTGTATTCAAGAAGCATTAGATACATGTCTTTTTTATCATAAAGAGCTTTTAATAATAATTTTTTAATTGTTTGTACATGCCGTTCAATGAAGCCATTTGATTGGGCATATGTAGGAGAGCTAGTTTTATGTGTAATTTCCCAATCCTTCAAAAAATCTTGAAATGGTTTATTAACAAATTGGGGACCATTATCTGTATAAAGGCAAAATGGTTTACCATGTCTTGCAAAAACTGACTTTGTATGATGAATTATAGTATCATGCTTTGAATTTGTATTCAAACAACAAACTTCTGGATATTTCGAGTATACATCCACAATTAACAGAAATTCCTTGTTATCAAAGTGAAATAGGTCAGCTGCAACAATATACCATGGAATATCAGGTAGGTCTCTATTGATTAAAGGTTCTTTGGCTTGACTGTTTTGATATACTAAACAGGGAGGACAATTTTTAATTTTATCTGTGATTTCTTTATCCATAAAAGGCCAAAAAATTAATTCACGAGCCCTCAGTTTAGTCTTTTCAATACCCATGTGGTTATAGTGCAAACGATTGAACATTTCTAACCTGAGAGATTTTGGAATAACTATTTGCTCACCTTTGAAAATGACACCATCATTTACTACCAGTTGATCCCTACAGTACCAATATGGTGTTATTAAGCAATTCAAGTGCTTTTTATTACTTGGCCAACCTTCTTTGATAACTTTTAGCAAAACTTGTAATTCTTCATCCTTTTTAGTTTCATCTTCCACCTTTTTGAATTGTTGTGGACTCATTTCACTCAAATTAATTAACCCTACCTGTGCTTCTAAGTCTGATTCACATAGATCAAAATTTGTGTCATCATAACTTGACCTTGAGAGTGCATCTGCAAAATAAAGTTGAGACCCTGATTTATATTTCACTGAAAAATCATAATTTTGCAATGTAATTCTCAGTCTTTGTAGTCTGAGAGGACACTTATTCAATGGTTTTTGAAAAATAGCCTCAAGTGGCTTATGATCAGTTTCAACTAAGAACTTTTTCCCATATAAATATTGGTGGAAACGTTGACAACCAAATACTATTCCTAGCATTTCTTTTTCAATTTGTGCATAATTTTGTTGACTTTCTGTCAAACTTTTTGATGCATATGCCACTGGGCCATCATCTTGTAAAATCACAGCACCTAAGCCATCTTTGGAACTATCTACTGACAAAATAAGAGATTTCGTTTCATCAAAATATTTAAGCACAGGCCTTATTGTCATGAGTATGTTTTTAAGATGCAAAAATTCCTGGTCATGCACTGCTGTCCAAAGCCACAAGTTATCTTTTTTCATGAGTTTTCTTATATTTGAAGTTATTTTTGACAAGTTTGGAATGAACTTTGACACATAGGTAACCATACCAAGAAATCTACTTAATTCTTTAGAATTTTTAGGAGTGGGGATTTGCCTAATAGCTTCCACTTTGTCACTGTCAACATGCACTCCATTTTTAGACAAGACATGTCCTATATATTTAACTTCTGATACATTTATTTTACATTTCCTTTTATTAAATTTAACCCCATATTCCCTACTTCTTTCTAAGACTTTTCTCAAAATTTCATTGTGTTCTTTCAAATTTTTTGCATAAATAATGATATCATCTATATACACTTTCATGCCATCTATACCACTAAAAATATCATTGAATGTCCTATGAAAAATTTCAGGGGAGTTCGAAAGACCATATGGAAGGCGCAGAAAGCGAAACCTACCATAAGGAGTAGCAAATGTTGTTAGTTTTGAAGAATATTCTGATAACTCAATCTGCCAAAACCCCTTATTTGCATCCAATATTGAAAAGACAGTGGCTCCTGCCATATTTCTTACAATTTCTTCAAATGTGGGAAGTTCATAATGTTCTCTTAATAATGCTCTATTTAGATTTTGTGGATCCAAGCAAATTCTTATATTATCATCTGGTTTTTTGACTATAACTATAGGATTCACAAACTCAGTGGGCTCAGTTATTTTCACAATTATTTCATCAAGTTGCATCCTCTCCAACTCAGCTTTTAATCTATCCATCAATTGAAAAGGTATTCTTCTACATGGTACAACTTTTGGTTCATAATCATTTCTTAGTTGAAAATTGACCGGATTATTTTTTATTTTACCAATACCACCAAATAAATCAGAAAATTCAGAACAATAGTCCTCTTTTTGACAAATTTCTAGAACATTTCTTGTTATCAAATTCAACTGCTGAACAGCTTTTATTCCTAATATGGGGGCAGATTTTTCACTACTAGTTTTAACAATGACAAAATTCAAAAGATACTTTTTATCCTTATGACAAATATTCAAATTACAGGCTCCAATTACATCCAATTTCTCACCACCATAATTAGTGATATTTGCTTGACAGTTTTTCAATCCTGTCAGGTTCAACATTCTAAAAATATTTCCAGGAATTACATTTACATGAGCACCTGTATCAAGTTTAAATTTGACAAATTTATTACAATCAATAATTTTCAATGTTTGGAACCAATTTTCTTCCAAATTATTCACCTCTAATGAACCTAGGACATATTCATTATTGGAAGTGGGGTTAACATTATTCATATCTGTTGACACATCATCATCACTTCCTAAATCAACCCCATGAATATTAAAACTTTTACAGCAATTGCTATAATGATTCAATTTACCACACTTTCGACACTGCTTACCCACTGCAGGACATCTTCCAAAGTTATGCTTACTAGCACAACGCCCACAGCTTTGTTTCTCAGTGCTCATTCCCAATGGATGCTGCTTCTTTTCAAAATTTCGTCTCCTTCCAAAGAAGTGGTCATTGTTTCCTCTTGATCCTCTTGAAAAATTTTTGTGCTGCAGGTTTTCTTGGGAGTACCTGCCATTCTTGTTGACTGCATTCAGTTCCAAATTTTTGGCACCCTCCATCATTTCCTTGATGTGTAACTCCGTTTGCTCTGCTGCCCTACAAATTTCTATTGCCCTATTTAGTGTTAAGTTTCTTTCTCTTAGTAGTCTGTCCTTGACTCTCTGATCCCTTATCCCACTGACAATTCTATCTCTGATTAGTCTGTCTTTGAAATTGCCAAACTCACAATTTCCAGCTATTTTCTTCAGTTCAGCATAAAATGACTCAAAGTTTTCTCCATCCAGCTGACGTCTCATATTAAACTTATGTGCTTCCACACTAGTATTGCATCTGGGTAGGAAATATTCATCAAGCTTGGCAATAACAGTGTCCACATTGCTTTTTTCTGCTTGTGAAAGTCCTAACGACTCAAAAACTTCATATGCCTCATCACCAATACAATGTAACAAGACTGCAGCTCTTATTTCAGTTGGTTTTTCACTAGCCCCAGTCGCTATTATGTATAATTGGTAGCTTCTTTTGAATTTCTTCCAATTCACGCTAACCTCGCCATTGATTGCCATGGGCGGTGGTTGTTTCAACGACTCCATTTTGTTTTAGACTTGCCGGCGTGACCAACTTTCTTTGCAATTTATCAAGTTGCTGCTTACCTAATCGATACCAATCGATTATAAAACCGACTGCGCCATGTTATGTTCTGATTAAGACATTAATTAAAGACATCTTTATAGAGATCACTTTTAATTATTACTTATAATATATTGAGTTCACATCTCATCGTCACAATCTAATCTCATATCTTAATTAATCTATACTAGAGAGAGATAGTACTCTGCAGAGCAGCACCACGGAACATTGTCTATATTAGAGAATTGATGTATGACATAGAACATAGAACAAACCTACATATACATAAAACGTTACACTGAATACACTCCAAGTGTACATCATAACAATATTGTACAGATTTTAAAACTAAATAACATTAAAAGTCAGCTTATCCATCAGACTATTTTCCATATAAATACTCCTCTATGCTATAAAAACATTGTTCAGTAAGAAAGTTCTTCAGTTTAAGTTTGAAACGATTGTTATTTGATTCTGACTTGATATAGTCTGGAAGTCGATTAAAAAACTTTATACCTATATAATTTGGACATTTTTCGAAAAGAGCTGTTGAATGTTTTGGAAGTCTTAAAAGACTTCCGTGTCTGGTGGGATATGAATGGAAGTTTGAGTTTTGGCTGAAATTTTTCATATTATTTTTTATGACTAATAAAGTTTTATAAATATAAATTGATGGCATAGTCATCAATTTTAACTTAATGAAGTGTTCTTTGCACGATTCTCTATAATCAAGGTTCAATATTAAGCGTATCACACGTTTTTGGCCTATGAATATTTTAGAAGCACCAACTGCATTCCCCCAGAGACTAATGTTATAAGATATATGCGAGTAGATAATTGCGTAGTATACATCTATCAGCTGTGGCGTTGTAAATATACTCTTTAATTGAAGCATCGCATAGTAGCCACTATTTAGTTTTTTAGATAAGTTGTTGATATGTGTCTCCCAACTCATATTGCTATCTATGTGTAAACCTAGAAATTTTGTGGACGAAGAAAGTTTGATATTCTCGTTATTTACGTTTACCACGTATTGATTAGCAATTGCCGCTACTTTTGAGTGAAACTGCATGCAAACAGTTTTATCAGAGTTTACAATCAGGGAATTTCTTCTACACCATAATGTGAACTGTCTTGATATTGTATTCAGATTGACACTCAATTCTTCCTGAGACTGTGCTGATGTCACTAAAGTTGTATCATCAGCATATAGAATGATACTTTCTGAATTGATGAACTTAGGCATATCATTTATGTAACACAGAAATATCAGAGGACCAAGGATTGATCCCTGCGGTACACCGAGATTGATTTCGTGTGAGTCAGATTCAAAATCACCGATTTTAACGTACATTTTTCTGAAATTTAGGTATGATCTAAGCCAATCTGAAAAATTTCCACGGAAACCAAGTCCTTCCATTTTGTTTATGGCCACATTTATGTTAATAGTATCGAAAGCTTTCGATAGATCAAAGAAAAGCGCGCCTACACACCTTCCTTGCTCCAGGGACTTATGGATAGAGTTCCAAAGAGCGCAGGCTGCGCTCTCCGTTGATCTACCAGGAAGAAAGCCATTTTGAGATTCACTTAGGACATTATGTTTATTAAGAAACGAAAGCATTTTGTTGTAAATGCATTTCTCAAACACTGTGCAGAGCACTGTAGGCACTGTAATTTGTCGGTAGTTTTCCATAAAGAGGTGATTGCCTTTTTTCAATATAGGCGAAACAACTCCAGTTTTGGGTCGAAACTAAAGTATACCCTGTATACGACTCCATTTTTCATTGTGAATACAGCAACGTATCACACAATATGGTTTCGGAACCTTTTCTCGCGCAAAATGTAATTTAGTGATTACTTAATCTGTTTTTCTTCAATTTTAGATAGTAGGCGCTGGAAAAAATGACAACATAATGTTCTGTTGTCATAATAATAGTGTAGTTTGGTAGAATATTTGACATATTACTGTTCCTACTTTTACATCTCTTTACCTACCTAATTTGTGTCAAAAATGGAAAACGGCAGCTTTTCGAATACTGAAAAATTTGATATGTTGTCATGTTACATTTTGTGCCATAGAAATTGTATTGATGCTGAACGTGCGTACTTTAATAAGTATCCAGAGAGGCGACAACCTGGTGAATCAATATTTAGACGGCTAGTTTTCAATTTAAAAGAATACGGATCATTTAAAAAACCTGTGGTTTCCCGACAAAAGCAATTTAATGAAGAAAGTCAGCGTGATGTGTTACAGGCCGTTGTTGAAAATCCTGAGATATCCACTCGCACCATTGAAGATAATACCGGAGTAGCCAGATCCACCGCTCACTTCATTTTAAGAAAAAATAAATATCATCCATATAAATTTAGGATTTGTCATGGACTCAGACCAGGTGACGATGCAAGACGAAGAACCTTTTGTGAATGGTACACTAGAAAATGCCAAGACGATGAAAATTTTCCTTTCAAAATAATTTGGTCTGATGAAAGCATGATCACCAACGATGGCATTTTTAATAGGCGGAATGTTCATTATTGGTCACAACAAAATCCGCGTGTACACAAAGTGTCCAGACATCAACATCGTTTCGGTTTCAATATGTGGGTTGGGATTCTCGGTACGAATATAATTGGGCCTTTTATCTACCGAAACAATTTAACAAGAGAGCGGTACATGAATTTGTTAGTGAATGATTTGGAAGACGCTCTAGATAATTTGCCTTTAGCGGTTACTCACAGCTGCTGGTTTCAACAAGATGGTGCTCCAGCAGATAACGCTAGAATTGTTCGTGATTATTTGAACCGTCGATTCCCAGGACAGTGGATTGGTACTCATAGTGATACAGCCTGGCCTGCTAGATCCCCCGACTTAACCCCACTAGACTTTTTCCTTTGGGGATATATCAAGAATCAAGTGTACTCTAATCATGATTTTCAGAATGAAGAAGATTTGCTAAGATTGGTTACTGAATCCTTTAACAATATTTTTCCGGATATGTTAAATCAAGTTTTAAATTCGTCTGTGAGACGAGCGTACTCGTGCTTAGAAAATAATGGCGGGTTATTTGAACACTTGTTATAAGTTTCTGTTCATTTCCTGTAATACATATTAGCTCCTTGTTATTTATTACATTACAATTACATTTATAAACTAAACTTTTGATATTGCGACTCATCTTTGTATTCAACAACGCAATAATTCCGGCAAGTGGTTAGTTTAAATTTATACTTTTATAAATAGGACTATTCAATTCACTACATGTATCAAAATATGACATTTTTCCAGCGCCTACTATCTAAAATTGAAGAAAAACAGATTAAGTAATCACTAAATTACATTTTGCGCGAAAAAAGGTTCCGAAACCATATTGTGTGATACGTTGCTGTATTCACAATGAAAAATGGAGTCGTATACAGGGTATACTTTAGTTTCGGCCCATATAAAAATACAAAGTTGATGATGTTTTCTAAAAGACGAAAAGTCGCACGAAAATTCTGCTTATGTTATCGTGTAGTCCTCAAAAAGTGGTCATGACGAAGTGATATTTGTTTTACATTTCCTTCGAAAATAAAGCTAGGAGAAAATAAAAACGAAATTCTCAAATTTCGGTTTTTCCCGGATATCTCCGAAACTACTCGGAATATCGAAACTTTCTAAATGGCATATTATTAGGCACATAAATGCGCTACTTTTCTCTAATTCAATCGACCCTGTATCACCCACCGTTTCCGATATCCCCATGCTGTTCATTCTTATCTTGGACACAGTGTATACCTTTCACGAAAACGAAAACATCAAGATCGTTCACTGTATCTGGTGAATTTTTCCAATATTTGCAAGAAACTATAAGTAGCTCTGAAACAATTACTACCATCACTAAAAATTTTAACATGTCGGAGAATGCAACTCCAGGAATCAATTTCAACAGTAGTTTCGGTAATTCTTCGGTTAGGTGGCGATATCTCATTTTTTCAAAATTTTTGGCCTTACTTACGTATTTTGGCCTCCTGATCACGAATCTGAAAACCAAAATGTGCGGAAACCAATACTTTTCGAGATATTCGCAAAATAAAGTCAATATAACCCTATTATTTAGCAACACTATTCAGTGATTCAACCTTCATCATCCTTCTTTAATTGTTGTTTGAAGAGCTATATACCTTTTAACCATTCATTTCAAAATTATTATCAATGCTCATATTAACATCTTCTATGACAAAAGGTTACATTGGTGACAAACCTCAGCACAAATTTTCTCGTGGAGCATTCAGTATTTCTTTCTTTCTCTACTTCGTGACGAAAAGAAGGACACAGATATATATTGAATGAGAATTCCCTCGCGTGAACGGACGACCACTGGCAACATTGTCAGTGTTGTCTCTGGTTGACAGCTACATAAATATTCGAGATAATATCAAATTTTAGCAATCTCGTTTTGTTTTTCTGATAACTGAATTTTAATGAATATGGTATCTATTTTCCGCGAGCACTTACACCGAGTTTCGTGTACAACAGACAAGCCAGTGATAAGCAGTTGAACAATAGCAAAAGAAGGATGATGAAGGTTTTATTTTGCGAATATCTCAAGTATTGGTTTCCGCACAATTTGGTTTTCAGATTCGTGATCAGGAGGCCAAAATAGGTAAGTAAGGCCAAACATTTTGAAAAAATAAGACATCGCCACCTAACGGAAGAATTACCGTCGTTTCAAATAATGTTACTACCAATTATTATGTAAATAAAAGTTAGGCCTGGCAATTTTTGTTAATACACATATTTCTTGTTAAGTTGTTTTGCTTTACATTGAATCCACTTTAGCAATGTTCAATTTCGCTAGAAAACTATTAAAAAAAATTTAAATTTCAAAGTTGTTTGGATATTAAGATATAGTTGTAGATAAAGCATATAAGTATTCTACTCGCGCATAATGGCCAGTACCCACTAAGATGATTACATCTTCTACAATAATATACTATTTTGAAATCTTAGGGCACCTTATAGGGTGGACACACTGCGTATGGAGTACATAAATAAAAACTGCATTACCGAAATTTACGAGAGCAAATGGTAAAGAAAGTCAAAATTTTCGACTAAATGCTGGTTCATGCTCATACGAATTTCGCAAAATTTATGCGAATCGGAAAATTATTAATATTACATTGATATTCCTACTCTACAATACAATATGATTGGTTTATGCATTCTGTCCATTTTATTCGCATAAATTTTGCGAAATTCGTATGAGCATGAACCAGCCATTATTATCTCGAAATTTCCAGTTTTCGATTTTTTATTTCAAGAGATAGTGTGGAATTCTTTACTTCATATTCCATATATTCACAGTTCTGAGTCTGAGTTCTGTGACACTGATCACTGATAAACCTATAGATCTTATTGCTTACGCTAAATCCGGCATCCTGTAGTAATTTTTAGGACAAGAGGGGTCTGCAAGAAAGTAGGTACTACCAATCAATGGCCTAGTACTTTCAACCCCCCCCGGACCTACAAAACAAGTAACCTGGATACCGGATCTAGTGTAAGCAATAAGATTAATGGATAAACCCGTGACTAATTAAGGTGAGTTCCCAGTACAGCGTTTTTGCTTCTCGCGTCGTCGTACTCTGGTGAAGCTGAATTCCATAGATCTTATTGCTTACGCTAGATTCGGCATCCTGTAGTAATTTTTTGGTCTAGAGGGGTCTTCAAGAAATAAGTAAGTACTACATGATCACGTGGTACAACACATGTCTTAGTACTTTCAACCCCCCTGGACCTACAAAACAAGTAACCTGGATAGCGGATCTAGCGTAAGCAACAAGATCTATGCTGGATTCCAATATTGACGGTAAACAGTTCGATATTTTCAACTTTCATGCAACGCTGCTTTGTTATTTATATGAATGTGGTAGTAAAAAATATTTTTGTTCATTTCTATTTCAGAACATCGAATATTTTCAGCATATTTCTTATCTGCTGCGAAACTGAAATGGAGGTACGAGAGCATGAGGATATCATCCATTCGACAATACTTTTTATCCAGGTGTCGTTGTTCAACTTTGAGACCATTGAGTTGAAAATTAGTACTATGATTTTTCCATTGCTGAACTGTATTACTGGGTAATACCGGAGTAATACTTTCTCAGCTAGTTTTATTATCGCCTCCATTTCATTCATTTATTTTGAACCACATAACCACTTTCATAGCAATTCTGAACTCCGCTCAGAGTTCATGACGCGAGAAGCAAAAACGCTGCATTGAGAACTCACCTTTATAGTGCCGAATTCCGCACTGAACTCAAAGTGCTAACGTCACCGTCATGTGTCATGTCAGTCGTCAACATGATGTGGCATCTGGCAAAAGGGTCACGATAATTTCAAGTTTTTCGTTATTCTGCCGATGTTTTCGGCCCGAAATAATTATGTAAATTAAAAAAAGGCCCGATACATAATCGTTTTCCGTATCGTAAACTCGCAAATAGTATAAATTCGCGAGGAGACTCGATACCGAAACACGAGTTTTCTTATAACGACAAAATACCCATCGTATCGTTTATCAATGGGATTCAGTCAAAAGCTGTGTTAAACATCGTGGAATATAAACGGTAAGGATATTATCAGGAGATGGGCGATACCTATATAAAACTAAACATTTCAATAATATGAAAACATGGTATTTGGTTTAGTCAGACACGACGCAAATTAGGAAAGCAAACCCACTTGTCGATTGGATTGTCAATATCCAAACAAAACATTGGCGCGGTTGCTAAAATCAATTTTTCTATTTTTAATGTTCCCAATGTACCTAGTAGATGATTTATGGAAAATTCATTTCAGAATTGATATTTCTAAAAGGTAAGATAATCACTTCCTAACAATGTGTTGTTTTGCTTTAAAAGGCAATATGTATATATTATTCACATTCAATTAGGCCAATATGTGATTAATAAAATGATATGCTCAATGGAAAATGAAATCTAAATATTCGAACTTTTGGCACACCAACTTCATAAGAATATATGGATATTGCTATATATATAATCCTCATTGAAGTTGTTTAGGAGAGAGCTAGAGAATAAACTTGTGTCTTCTGTGCTTCTACTATTTGTAAAATCCATTTTATCAAGAATCAAGATAACAATAATTGTGAAACCAGTTAATTGAATTCCATATTAAATCCAACTTTCTCATACCTACCATAGTAATTCAATAGTTGAAATATTGAATCTGAATAATTTAATGAACATTGTTTCCTTAATAATTGTTCTCAGATTTTTATTCCATCCATCAGGCAATTCAGAATCATTGAATCATCTAAACAAATAATTAATTCCGTGAACAATTCCAGATTTTCAATAGTACTTATTCAGTTTTTGTCCCAAAAGGTCATGGATATCTAATAAGTACATACATGTAAGTACAGGGTACAGGGTGGCCAGATAATCATAAGAATGCAAAGTGCTGTATCGCTGTTGCTGTTGGATTTAAAAGAAAACTTCTGGGTACAAAATTATAAACTCACCATGAGCCTAATTCCAAATTATTTTGGAATATACAGGGTGTCCTAGAAATGAAGGGTGTACCAAACATTGTTTTTTTCCAGGGAATAATACCTACATGTCATATAATTTTTATACTTTCACTAATGAGCTGATTTCATTGATCTACAACACTTGGGATTGATTGTCAAAACTATTCATTATTGTTCAAAACGGCTTACATGTCAACTTTTGATTCACTATCTAATGACATTTAATTACAGGATGGTTCAGAATATTTGATTCTCAATAACCCAGTATTTATTTCAATTAAATATCAATCGATAATTAATAAACAGTGAAGATAGGGATATGTAAGCCGTTTTCACCAACAATCAATAGTTTCTAAACAAAAAAATCCTGAATTTGAGAAATCAGATTTTGTTATCGAGAAAATCGCGTTTTTATAGCGAGACTATTTTTCTCTAAAAAACTGATTTATCACCTTCCATGTTCAAAATGCAGTATATAATAATGAAATCCAACTCTGTACAAAATTTCATATTTCCAAAGTCAAATAACTTTGGTTAATGCAGATACGACATTTAGCTTTACATGGCTTTACTATTTTATGCTAAGAAAAGTCATCATATCTCCAGACTAATATATCAAATTCTAAAATAGGATAAATATGGATGTATCAAGTAATTAAAAATATAGTAAGCAATTCAGGTAATATCAGTCTGAGTCAACTTGTTAAGTTTTTTCAAGATTTAGAATAGTCAAGTCCATCAGAAAATTTGCAATATATGACAATTTTTCTTGCGGTGGATTTATGCAGAGGTTCAAAGTCGTAAGTTTCAAGTTTTGAGTAATAAGTCATAAGAAGTTCATCCATTGGTTTTTAATGTCACCATTGATACAGCTGTCATAAGTTTGAGGTCCTAAGAAAAGTTGGCCAACATTTATATCTTACGATTTGCGCATGCGTCTGATTTTGCAAAAGGGTATCATAACAAACAGCAGGAGTTGAATGCATGTAAAGCAAATAGACATAAATAAAAATAGCATTAAGGCTGGAAATTTGGATTGAATAGAAGGAAATGAGAAAAATAAGCACACAAAATAACAGGATTAACACTATTGACAGTCCTTAAAACTTCTTGCATAAATGGTCCATTTTTCCTTACAACTTGAAACTAACGACTTAGGACCTCTGCATAAATCCACCGTTAGTATACGCTATATACAACGAATTCTATCAGGAATAGTGCCAACAAAATTAAATTGGTCATATATGTCAACTTTCTGGAAATATATGACATTTATTCTTAGCAAATGCTAATTACGACAAATTTCATTGGGTTAAGGAGAACTTTTGCAGATATGATATATTTTCTAAACTAATAATATCAGCTAATTTTCAATTATAACATTCATTTCAAGTACGATAGGTGTAAAATGGTGCAGACATACTTAAAATGACAAAGTCAATTTCAACGAATTTGTCAGATATGACCTTGCTTAGTACGGCAGATTTATCTGTAATCATTCCCGCTGGACCTCAAGTGTGGTAGATCAATTAGGTTAATCATCTCTTGTATTCAAATAATTTAGAAAATTTGGCCTAAAGGTGGGTCTTTAATTTTGTGCCTACAAGTTTTCTTCTAAATTCAATAGGAACACAGATACAGCACTCTGCATTCTCATCTGGCCACCCTGTACATAAAGTATAGTTTTGTTTTGTGCTTTCCATGTCACTTCATTATGGTACAACATTATTCATGTGATAAGAAAGATGAAGCAATAATAAGCAAACAAAAAAGTATAAAATAAATGTAATAATTACAGTTAATTGTCACTGAATCAAAATATTGTGAGTTATTTGTACCCCAAGGCCATTAATAATATGATTGATTATCCAGAATCCAAAAATTACATCAGGCTTCAGCAGAGAAATAGTATAAATGATACTCTGATATATCTAATACTCTTGAAATACATATAAGAAAATAAAAGAACTTGATGCATCCATGAAGGAAAATGTTTTAAAGAACCAATTTTATACTTTCAGTTGTCTTCAGAGAATATTTGCAAGTACTTTCACAGCTCTCCTTTTTGTGATAAAGGGTAACATGGAAAATTTTATCAGCACCCCATAAATGTTCAAAAAATTAAGCCAAATGGCATATCAATTGTCCAGTAAATCTCTCTTTGTTTTGATTTATTTTTCTTTCAGCTCATTGAAATATATATTCAATAGTAAAGTTTTTTTAACAAAATTCTTGACATCTACAAAGAATTTTTTTTGTTCAAGAGTTTTGTGTATAAATAAATACATACAGAAAAGAAGTTATGAAAAATTAGCTTGAAGTTGACATTTTGGTTTTATTGTTGGAGAAGAGAAGTGCTGAAAAAACCAAATGTTACCATCTCAGAACTTGATGCAGTGAGAACTAGGATATCTCTTATGAGTAACAAATATGAGAAAAATGTTTTTTCAGAATTTTGATGACTAGATTTTTTGATATATTGATGACATGAAAGTGAAACCTATAATGTTTGTATAAACCTATAATACTATTAGTTATTATATTTTCGTTAAATTGGACATGGTCCTATAAAATTTTGTTGATGGAAGGAATTTTCACAGGAAAGTTCGAAAATACTAGGGCTATTCGGTACTCATGTAATTTCATATTCACTCGTATTGATTATAAACGTTTCATGTATTTATGGTTGTTTTACCACACAACAGGTACAGGGTCTTCACGTATATTTTGAACCCCCCTTAACTTTTTCATTTATTGTTCAATTTTTATTTTCAAAAAATGTTCCTATGGAATTTTTCATGTAGATTTTATATATATATGAACAAAAAAACAATTGAAGATCTGAAAAAAAAATTATGGGCACCAAATATATTTTTTCAAATGGAACACCCTATATATTTTGCCATTTTTGGATAGAGTATATTTTTCTGATTTCAAATATAAATACATGTATCGTGCTATCTCTAATAGATTTCGAGATATTTGACGTTGAAATTCAGATTTAAACGGATTATTTCAGATGATTAGGGCAAAGATAGTCAGGGTAGCTATGGAAATAATTGAATTATATGTTGTCAATTAATTAATGCTATAATATGTCAGTTATTTGTGAGGTTATTATACGTTATAATGGGTTTCAGTGACAGGGAAAAATGTAATATACCATCAGTATATTTGTAAAATAATAAAAATGTCGAAAGCCGCACAACGGAAATATGGTGTTATATATGGTTTATAGCGCATGCTTCAAGAGAGTTGGGTTTTTCCGATGGAGAAATACGGAAAATCATGATTAAGCACAATATTTGGAAATCGTTGATAACAAATATTTTTTTTATTATATCTAATCCGATAGAAAATCCAGATAATATCCGAATTTAAACGTCAAATATCTAGAAATCTATGACATATTATAGCATTCTCAATTTGACAACATATATTTCAATTATTTCCATAGCTACCCAGAACATCTTTGTTCTAATTAGCTAAAATTTCAACGTCAAATATCTCGAAATCTATCAGAGATAACATGATACATGTATATATATTTGAAATCAGAAAAATATACTCTATCAGAAAGTGACAAAATATATAGGGTGTTCCATTAAAAAAAATATATTTGGTGCCCATAACTTTTTTTCAGATCTTCAATTGTTTTTCTGTTCACATATATAAAATCGTCATCAAAAATTACATAGGATCATTTTTTGAAAAAAAAATTGAACAATAGATAAAAAAGTTAAGATGGGGTTCAAAATATACGTGAAGACCCTGTAAATAAACTATAAAACATTTATGAATTAAAGGTGTTGAATTTCTCATACTCATCCGATAGTGATAACCGAGTTTTTGAAAAAATCCAATGCTTGTCTTTTTTATTCTGTTTCAAAAGAGAAATGACGCCATGAATGATTTTCTGAGAAATCTGATATTGAAATCTGAAGGAACCTACATGAAAAACTGAATAGAACGGCATTTCTTTTTATTGCCACACATAGTATCACTGATCTATCTAAATTACAAGTGTTTACAAGAATTCTGAAACAATTTTTGAACCAATACGAAAAAATTCACATGAGGCTATTCCAAAAGAGAAGTAAAGAAAGTAGTAATGGATTAATAATCAACTCAAGGGAATAATATGACATCATAATCTGATTGAAATGGTTTATGGAGCATATCAAGTGCCCTACTACTGATTTCCGAAAAATCCCATTATTCATTCGAATTTAATCACATGATGCAATTATTTTTATTATCATTTGTTCTCAATCAGTTTGTCGCACTACACTAGCTTCCATTTATCGACTGCATGAAAACCCATAATGTTCGTGATACATCGTGCAAGCTAGCAGGATATTGGTAAAGGATATATGTTTTGGGGGTTATAGGAATCAGGAAAAGCTCCCTAGGTAATCAGATCCACAAATTCGCCGTTCGATAGAGAAAATAATGCCTACTCGGAATCACTCGTGGAAAAATAATAGACATGTCTTCTTAAAAATAGTTGTTTGGATTTAGGTCCATAGGCCAATACAATACATGTCATGCAATTAGTCCTCTTTGTTCGACGCAGTGATTTGGAAAAGCATCATTCTGATAGGGTTTTGTTGGTTTAAGTCTGACGATTTTCCATCATGTTGGAAAATTTACTATCTAAATATTATTCAAGATATCTGGGAAAATATTCTGCAGGAAAAACAATTACAATCTATGAATATACATTTTTAATATTTAAACCGCACGAGATGAAAACCTATAATGTTCGTGGAAAAACATCGTTCCAGCTAGTAGAAGGTTACTGGGAGATGAATTCATTCATTTTGGTAGTAAGAGAATTTAAGGAATCGACGGTTTTTTGAATCCATCCCGAGTTCCATAAGGCTCGAATCTAGGACCTCTTCTCTTTTTACTTTTTATTAACGATCTACCACCACGACTTGAAGCTCTATAAACGAGTACAAACGGTTCGAGACTGCATAGGACTACAGAGAGATATAGATGACATCATGGAATGGAGTCTAAGAAATAAATTACATTTTAATTTTAACAAATGTTCCGTACTCTCGATAACCCGTGTAAAAGAGCCAATTTTTTTTGAGTACATAATGGGAGGGGAGGTCCTAGAGAGGAAAACTGAGATAAGGGATCTTGGTGTTACGTATAATACACAATTTAATTTTTCCACTCACATTAAAAACATGATTAAATCCGCTAATCGTATTTTGGGATTTGTTATCAGACAAACTTCAAGTATTCAAAATACTAGCCTTGGAACAAAGAAGAACTCTTATATCAATGATATTCCTATACAAAATAATGAATAACTTAATAAATTCCCCAGAAATCCTCAGTTTGCTTCCATTGAATGTACCACCACGCCGTATACGTTCTGTACCAATGTTCAAGCTCTCTGCAGTGTGTACCACAGCGAGAGCACCTCTGGTTTCTATGCTTAAAGTAGCATATAATTTGAATATTCTCATGGATTTAGATTGGACCTGACTGCTTTCCGCAAAAAAATACTGGAACAAATACTGAACATAACTCCGTGACACTGAACATCGATTTTTGAAAACGACTTCCTACAATTCTGGTAAAAAAAAATTATTAACTAGGATCAATATATAAATAATAACTCTCATTTTGGTTTTTTGAAATTTCAGTTTATCCATGTAATTAGGCTGTAATAGTCTGTGTGGGTAATAAATAAATAAATGTCCATTTAGTTGTCGCAGTATGTCCGTTTAATGACCAGACAGCCTCATTTTTTCAACTTTTTATGAAATTTAAAGTTTTTCTTATACATTCAATAGTACTCGATGATACTATTCACTCCACTATATTCATTTTATCACTTTCATTCCTCACTATATTCGATTTTATAAATCTATAATTCGAATATTCCATTTGACGCAAAATTGTAATCATTAAAAATTACATCAATTTTTTCGGACCATACGTACATGTACAGCGCTACTGTTGAAGCTAAAATTTAGATATATATTGAAAAACATGCGCCTCCATTAAATGTCACTCTGTGCCTTCACTTAACACCCCGAATTTTCGTAAAGGATCATTTGTGGACCATAGTTTAAGCAAAATTATTTTCGCATCCCCTAAATATTCGCCTCACTAATGAACATTTTCGAAAGGAAAATCCTGTATATATTTTTTTCAATGAACTTCTTCAAATCCGATTCAAAGTAATCTAATATCCACCATTTGAATTGTTACCTTTGTTCACACTTGATAATTTAAACCAGCCGTCGTTTTGTTGATTCGATTCGGAATATTTGAGTAAAGAAAAACTTGGAGATAATTTTCCCCAATGAGAATACTCGAATGAATTGAAAAACAAAAAATCGGTATCAGACTATATTCCAAAGTTTTTAATTAAATTCCATATCTCTACCCCAGAGAATTCTTCCTATTATATATTTGGTGAAATTGTCATTTGAAACAGGGTTATCCACAACATACTAAAAACAGGAAGTAATTCCAATTCATAAGAGGAATTATACTTATTGATCAGAGTTTCGTCAAGGATACTCAAATATTATATTCTGTTACGTGAACTAAAAATTATCGCAACATTTCCGGATGTTTAAGATGATTTAAATATTACATTGTTCAAAGTATTTAAATACTGCAGTGAATATTTGAATAGTGTCCAGATCCTTCGAATAATTTGATAATATTCGAATATTATTGCATGTAGATATTGATATTGCCAAAATATTAACGATATTTTCTGGTTACTTAAATATATTAAATACTAATGTGGAACTTTCAATCCCGAGGCGATAAGTTTAAATTCTATTAATTTGATGGTACATTTTTTGGTACAAGTTTCTTCCAGAGATGAAATCTCAACATTTTTGTCCAAAAGCTCCGATGATGACACTGTCAAAAGCGCTCTGCTTGTTGATAAAATATTACCCTTTATGCACTGATATACATCATTCCAATCCTAAGTGAACCTTCAGTGTATACTTACAAGTCTCACTATCATATTATTTCATTAGTATTGTATTCTTTTCAAGATTATTTATCAATTTAGTTTTACAAAATAAAATTTGCATTTTTTTTATTCAAACAGGCTATATCATGAAGAAAACTTTTGAATAAGATCAGTTCAAATTATTGTTGAGGTGATAGCAAACTATTATTTATTTGCTATTATATAAATCTACTATTATAATTACTATTTTTCATTGCTTATCAGTTTGATACACAACATTATTCATGTCTTTAGCCTGAGAGACACAAACCTTCCCATTTTTCATTGTTTGGAATGATACTTTTCTATAAGGTAGATTTTTCACTTTATTGACTCCTAGTTCATGAAAGCTACCTTCCTCTGAACTTTTGTGACTTTTTCAATATTGGATATTCTTAGTCACAATGGTTGTCAAAGATTGGACATTTACAGAAAACTGAAATATTCAAACATTAGAATTATTCATATATTGAAAATATTGCCAGTGGTGGGAAATATGTAATATACTCTTTATAGTGAAGAATATTATTATCACGAAACTTCGTCAATTTATTTATCAATATATTTTGAAGGCATAGAGTGATTCTTCTGGACCATGGTAGACTTTTGATTTGAAAAATGGTTTACGAAACCTTAACCATTTTTTTATGACAATGTGAGCGTGCTTTCAACTTATCACTTTTTGGTATGATTATTTGGTGGATATGTTATGGTGGATATGTTATATCTGTTACGCTCAATAGCCGAGCTATTGAGCGTAACAGATATAATAAGGACTGAATTTATTAACATCAGAGATGTATATTTCTCATTGAAATGCATCTTTTTAACAACATCGCATTGTACCGACAACAATATTATGCCTGTTTAAGGCACTTAACCTATGTACAGATCTGGAATAAAATTATCGGTATATCGTTTCTGCTGACCAGTGCAGAATGTGACAGGTATGCGAGATGAATGTTCGGGTATTTAACAGGTCCATAAGATTCCGCACTAGTCCAGTTGAATACTTGATTGTCCATCGCAAATATATGTTGTGTATTGTGCTTGTCCACTGGAGGTATATGATGATGATTTTTACTCAGGTCGAAAACTGATTGGAACAACAACAAAACATCAATAAAACATCGTTTTCCATTGGAAAAATCTGCAAATATACAGTATTTTTTCCAAAATCTCTAAACGTATTTTCAATAGTCCAATATATCTGTTGCTATTGGATTGAGAAGAGAACTAGAAAGTACAAAATTGAAGACCATATTTCAAAATTATTTTTGAATACAAAATTGAAGACCATATTTCATAATTATTTTTGAATACACAGGGTGTCCTAGAAATGCGCGTACCACACATGTTCGGAGGAACATCTTATATTTCATTGCATTTATTAATTCTTCCTGGAGAGTTGATTTCATCAATCGATCACACTTAGTGTCTATCGGAAATGATGAAGGTTATTAAAAATCGAGATTTTTCAACCTTAGGGATTTTTTGCGTCGAAAATATTGATTATTCGTAAATGCCCCTATTTCAACTTTTCGATCACCATCAATTAAAGTATAATTGAAACAAATGCAGGGTAGTTCATGATTTTGTAATCATTCCTGCTAGTGTGATTTATCGATGAAATCAGCTCTCCGAGGAGATTTCATTGTAATGAAATAGAAGTTGTTACATTGAAAACAAAAAATATTTTTGGTGTTACTAGGATACTAAAATAATTTTGAAATTGCAACTTAGTTGCAAAGCAACCCTCGAAGTCTCATTGAGACTTGTATGAGTAAGGAAGACCGGAGACCTTAGCTTTTTAAGTGTCATCCGAAGCACTACTCGGCTGGTTATCGTTGAGAGTCCGAAGGATTGAAATCTAGGTACCAAGAATGTTTGGTTGGTCACCTATCTCCTTTCGCTAAACGATACTATAGAAATTAATTAATATTTTCAATAGCCGCCGCGGGATTTGAACCCGGGCCCTCTATACTATAAGCCAGCGATAAAACGCACTCGACCACTAGCCCAGGTGGGTCTATCACTAAGAAGTTTTCTTCTAAATTCAATTGCAAATTAGATATTTGGACCACAAACATTTTCGAAAAACAAAGAAACGTACGTATACATATTTTTATTTGTCATATATTATCAATATACTCCAAGTCTCCACTTGACTTTTTCAACTCATTGGTGATGAAGTGTTCCAAGATTTCCTCATAGACCTGCAGGAGTTCGTTAACGCCACTTTGAGAAACTGAGTAATAGTTATCAATTATCGATGTTTACAGATTACTGAAATATTTGAACCTCCTTCAAAACAAAACAGGTTTAATGAATTGAAAATATTGTTAGTGATTGAAATAATCTAATACACATTGGGAGTTTTTATTATTACCACATAACCTTAGATCCCTCAGTATATCATTTTGGTATAAAATCTGTAGGAGGGCGTGAAATGTATATTAACACCCGGTACAGGCAATTCTGACACACCCTATATATTTAACTTTACTCAAGGTGTGCTAAGCTGTCAATTATTCATTTGTTTTCAACATATTGGTTCAGTTGAGTTCTAATATACCTAATCAATTTATTAATTCAGCATTCAACAATTATTTTTTCATATTATTTTGTATACAATAGGGCTAATTTTTTTCATTACAATTTTCAGAAATGGAATCTGTACCAGAGTTCGAAGAATTGATGTTATGCGGCTATTGTAAGCAAAAGTTCAACGAAACCGACCAAAGTCCCAAATTGCTCTCATGCAAGCATTACTTTTGCCTGCAATGTATGCGTACAAATCTTACAAAGGGCCAGGAACTATACTGCATTTACTGTTGGAAACGAACAGAAGTCGGAGACTTGGGTCCAGAATCTCTTCCGACATACAACCCTGTTTTATGCTTGACTAGGAATTTCTCCCAGCTGAAATTAGGTACAAAACCATCTGACAAACCGGCCAAGGTAATTTCAGAAAATTGCCATACTCACGCTATGCCGTTAGCGTTGTGGTGCCACACCTGCTGCTCTCCCGTTTGTCGAGCATGTGCCACTACAAATGACCACGTATCTCATCAAATAAAATCACAGACCGAAGCTAAAGACCACCTCATCTCAGAAATGCAGATCGATTTGTCTTCTATGAACAAAATGTTGTCTGAAATCCAAAGACTGGCAATGCAACAACGTGAATTTTTGCTAAAAATCCTGGAGGCTTGTGTTACGTTGAAAACACATGTTGAAGCCGAATTAACCAATAATGTATCTCATTTTGAGCTATCTGAAACAAGAGATATATTATCTAAGCTACGACTCAATCTATCCATGGCTGAGAATCTGACAGATGTCCATAATCTTTACTCGAATATGAATGTGGAGAAGCAACGTTTGCAAATGCGTTACCAAGAGATGTATTTACAATGTCAACTAGATGATTTGATAAGAACTTCTAGTGTTCTATTCGATTTTCAGCTATTAAAACAGTCTTTGAGCAACTTACAAAATGGTGATCTGATGTATCCCGGTACATCACGAGTACTCAACCCTTCCCAACAGAATCCTATTTTATTCCTTGCAAATTACTGCATGTCTCAGTTGTTTTCTCGTAATATGGTTTCTAAAAAAACTACGAACGGTTCTCTTGAATACCATCAAAATCCGATTCCCGCAATCAATTACTTACCACACAATCCTCCTCCTCCTCACATTGTTATACCTGCTCCCAAAAATATCTATCAAGAAAACAATTTGATCATGCAAAACATGATACACTCTCCCCAAATTCGAAATCCCATTAACTTGTGCCCATTGTACTATTTCAACATAGATATAAACGGATCTCAGCTTGGTCGAATTGTTATTGAGGTGAGAGCTGACGTAGCTCCAAAAATGGCGAAGAATTTTGGAGTTCTAACTACCGGCGAAGCAGGAATGGGATACAAGGGTTGTCAGATATTTCAATGTTGGGAGGGAGAGAGTGTTATAACAGGTGATTTCGAGCTCAATAATGGACGAGGAGGCCGGTCTATTTTCGAAGATTCCTACTTCTTACCTGATGATACTAAACTAATGGCTGTTCGAGGAACAGTCGGTATGAGGCGGACACAGAAACGACACGACAATTTAGGTATGGTGGGTTCGCAATTCCGAGTAATTCTGCAAGAAATGCGTGGTTTCACGGGAATTTTTGGACATGTTGTGGAGGGTTTGGAGTTAGTCGAAAAAATAAGTACCTACGGGGACACAGCAGGAAAACCTACTAAAAATATCATAATATCAAATTGTGGAAAGCTGTAATTGAACTGAATTAGTTTTACTTTTTTGTCGTTTGAGTCCTGATTAGTTGGTGATTATCGGAAATGAGTAAATCTTTCTCCTATATTCGGATCACTAGGAGGTGATATATTCAATTTGACGGATGGATTCATCAAAGGCTACAAACAGATGAAGAGTAATTGATGAAAAAACTTACAAAAATCACTGTACAAAATTGATGTTTGAATGTGTGGCTTAAGTCAAACTGCATAATCTTGAAACATAATAAGAAAATACCGTCTTAAATTAACATACATTATATGAAACTATCGAATTCGGAGATAACTATATTTTCGTATTATATGATGGATATCGTAACGAAAACGGGATAGATATTTTTATTGTTGTCGATTTTTAGCTATTGTAAACTAGTTTATAAGTGTGATTTGTTATGTTTGTTTGAAAGAGCACGAACATGTTAAAGGTTTATAGAGTTTAAAATCCGAAATGCCAGGGAATGTACAATATTTTTGTCAAAATACTTACTTTCTATTTATTTTAAGAAACGCTCAGAAACGTCAACGTTCGATACATTTTTTTCTTTAACTTTATATTTTCTGAGTCATATTGTTTGTTTTAAAATCGTAATGTACCTTATAGCGGATTAGATACGAGTATATTATGCAACTGCGTGAAAAGTTGCACGAAAAACATGCTTACATGTTATATGAAAATGCAGGCATTTTCCTCTATACCATTTTTACAAATTTCTACATTTGATTCAAAACATCAGATTTGAATACTTCTGATTTTATTCATTGGACTTGTAAATTATTTAGTTTTTTCGATTTTCGATGTTTTTACTCAGCTGTAGAAAAATAACCAAAGTTTTATTTTTAACGTAATAATTCGAATCAGTTGTCACTGCACCGGTGAACAAGGGTGTAGTTTTTACTTCTAAAAGGTGAAGTGGTTAACTGTTAATATTATGTCGAAGTTTTTATAATGTTATAAGTTTTTAGTATAATTCGGGTATATAGAGAAGAAAGAAAGAGCTATATGTAGCACATGAATGTTATGATAAGTGAATAAAACTTTATTTTCATTTTTGTTTTATTTCATCATATTGAAATCTTTGTCACTGCCCCTGTATATTTTTTACTAGAAACGTGGAAGCGGCCAATTTTTTAAATTATGAAGGAGTCTGTATAATGCATAGAAGTAGCAAAGCAGAAGAGGAATCGTTTCTCTACGGTAATGCAAAAAACAATAGTTTATTGAACTTCATTTAGTGAAAAAATTTGTTTTTTATTATACTAGTGCAATAATATAATATGATACAAGTTTTATAATAGACTATTATGTCTCGATCTGAAACCACAAACAGTCTTGCACCAGTTGACATTCCACACACGAAACGAGATTAACCTTCAACCAATCAAGATAAAATTGACTCTTTCAAGTTTTCATCGTCATGTATCCTAGAGCAGTGGTGAAAAAATATGGTATGATTGATAGTGAACAAAACATCAGTACCTACTCACTGCTTATGTGAGGTTGAAACCAAGTCAAAGCTATGTGTATAAAGTTAAAACGAGTTAAAACATACGAAAACATCTTGAAATCTACCAGAAACACGAAAAGCACATTGGCGTCGCACTATCTTTTTTTTTTTGCAAAAACTCAGGTATTTGTATGGCCTTTTCCTTTAGCCTGGAGCGCATATCCTATGTTTTCATATATCGACTAGTAATAAGGCAGACGGCACAGCAGAATTCGAAATAGTTTCCCATTATTAAAATGTTCAACCTTTATTTTACCGCGCTGTCATTCTGTCGGAAAATATATGTTTTTGACGCCAAGTGAGATTGCATTCGCTATAACCTGTGTTTAATTACTGAGGGAAATGTACAGTGTTTTTGTGCGATATGTCTGTTTTCTTTGGATATGGGGAGTTGTGGTTTTAACATTACTATCCTACTTTTTTGTGAAACACACATTGCCGAAAATATAACTAATAATTATTATAGCTCCTCCTGTTTTTGAGATATGGGGCGGAACAGAAAATATTGAATTTTAGGACACCTCAAAAATATTTAACTTAGGCCAGGGCCATGCTTGCGACAAAAAAGCAGATACCAGTTCGGGGGAATGTGCATTGTTATGTAGACGGCCAAGAGCTTGTGACAACAATAGTTGATTCTGAGTCGCTGCGTTCGGGTCGTGGCGACCAGGACACAAGCATGGCCCTGGCCTTACAGGAAAAGTAAAAACTGTATCTTATACATTATTATTTAGATATAACCCAAAGTTGTTATTTGAACGGACCACCTGTATTCATGTTTGAAACGAATGCTTTGCACTTTTCAAAAATATATAACACTAATCGATATTTTGAGCATATAAGCGCTAGCTGTGTTTTGATATTTTTTTTAGGTAGTCAAAAGAACTATATTACTATTACTACAAACCTTGTTATATGTATTGAGAGTGTAAGTCACACTGATGTCTTGAATGAAATCAATAGTTACTTCCGAAAATACATGGAGGAAAATGATTTTAAGGCTGGGAAAGGCCAGACACTTTGTCCAAATCCGGGACAGGGGGGGGTTTGGAGGAAACAGCAGTGGGCGGTTACCAAATCGTCATAAATCAACGGTTATCCTTGTTCAACGAACGATCTTCTCATCTAGTACGGGTGATATCGCGACTGACGTTTTTATTTGCATTGCTTGATAATCTAATATGCGAGTAATACTGGGACTGAGAGACAGTCTCAGTTTTCGAGAAAACAAAACTGGCGTAGATCCAAATCAGACTTGCTGCGGATCTTCAACTAGATGATTGTGTATACCAAATCACTTTTTACATTTTCTCTAGGCCAAGAACTTTTTTATTCTGAAAAAACACAAAAAATACGATTTTTCTGTAGAACACGTTTTTTATCGTTCCTACCGTTATATTTCTGGAAATAATTGAGCGATCGGACTGATTTTTTTTTCAAATTGAAGTATACATGATAGCGCTTCTTGCCATATACAATATTGGTGAAAAATTCATGTTCATCAGTTTCGAGAACTGTAGCAAATTTCAACTTGTTATTTTCGGAATGACAATTTTCAGTAATCGAAAAAAAAATTATTTATGAAAATTTTTGTATACATGCTGCGAACAAAATTGAGCCAATAGATGAAATAAGTTTCCAGTATGAAATGTGGCAGATATCTACATGTACTTATTTAATGAGACAATACTACATTATCCGGCGCTCGGCTCTCTCCTCACACAGTCAGCCAACTGGTCTTTGTGTTCATGATGTGTAGTCGAGCTTTCATCAGTATATCGAATGAGAGAAAAATAGACATTATTGGTATGAATAAAGTATCTACCTATTTAATGAGTTGGTATTAAATAACTCCATTCATTTTTTTATGTTGACAAAATAATAGTAGAACACATTGCTGCCTCATGATGGCATATTATACCTTCTTCCAGTCGTATAGGTTAGATAATTCTCCTTCGGTTAGGTATGACATCATGTGAAATCTGTATAACTTCTTAAAACATTGTGTATACTAAACGTTTGTGGTATACTTATCCGATTTATCATGAAAGGTGCATGGTATAATATAATGGAAATTGCATTGTTATTGAAAAATCAGACAAATGTTGATTGAAAAGAAAAAACACGTGAGTTGCGATATAAAATTTTAAAGAATCAAGCATTGTCTTATATCACTCACTGAATATCGAATTTTTTCGTAAAACTGGCGGATGCCACTCGGTCAACATTCAGAGGACAACTATTATGCTTCCGTGGAACAAACAAATCTCTCCGAAATATTCGACGAAAGTAGAAAAATGGCGTCTATACCTATTTGGAACTATGTCTAGTTAGGCAGTATCCCCTACCCTCATTTTTTCAAAAAGTTCAAAAGGGGGTACCCATAAAAAATGAACTTATTAATTTCGTGATTTTATTTTCAATTTTGCGTTAATAGATCTTACTTATGTAGATAGATTCTGAAAATGTTTCTCTGACTTCTTTAGGTTGAATTTCAAAAATGACGTTGTTAAGATTTCGGGAATTCAATAATATTCCATTCCTGGTATTACCGAAGTTTACAAGAAACGGAAATTATTATGGTTGAAACGAGCAATTTGGAATATATATATTTTCGAACCATTTGTCGTCATTTAGATGCTACAAAGGATATTCAACAATTTATTTTCAATAAGCCTTTTGCATGTTTATAAAAAAACCTGTGACTCCACACAGTCCCAAACAATGAGTGAGAGTAGATGCGAAACATTCGCCTGCATGTGTGCGGAACGAGGATCGAACACTTTATCTGATAATCGACGGTATATTCACCATGATGAATATTTGTATTCTATAAACATTATGAAAAACCAGGGTTGCGACGATTTGAATCAAATAATGAAAATATAAGTAATTGATTTGTGCATTATTTCCATATTTGAAAAATTATGAAAAATCAATATGAATAGAAAAAATCTTCGCAACTCTTACAAAATTTGGATAATTCTGAATCTATTTATATGAATAGCTTCTGAAGAGTCATATAAATTACGAGGTATAACATTGAAATAGCCATACGGATTGATTGGGAGATTGAGAGCTACTTTCAATAACGTTGATAAGTTATATTCTCGGTTATTATGAATATTATTTATTTACGAATAATAATGTATAATGACTATATTTTCCTATCGCCTTCATTCTTCTACTTTTTATTTTATTGATTTTTGAGGACTGCTTTCACTACATATTTTGTATTTTGGATATTCATCCCCCGTTGGTCCCAATATATGTACCATTTTCAGAATCATATACATTCCACATGAGAATACAATATCATTTTCTTATCCATTTGGATTTTTAGATCTCATTACACCTTTGAATTTCAAAATTTCAAGCTTTTCCTATGCAAATCCGCAAATTCATCATTAGTTGCACCAAGGCATGTGCAGTTGTCCTTGAATTTCATAATACTTATTATGGTTCCAATCTATAATATTGTGTTGACTTCATTGTGAACAATTCAGAATATTTTTATTTTTCACGCAATGTATAATTATTTCATACATATAATATACCATATTTACTAGCAAACCTAGCAAACTGATTCATATACTTTTCTATTTCCTATTCTAATTCCATAATATCACCCGTACCATCGATTGTATCGTGTTTTTAATCTACTTCGTTGAGTTTCACCAGGGGGCGCAAATATCATCGGATAATTCGTGCGTATTTCTGACGTTGTAGAGCCTCGGCTCTTGACTTCCTGTGAAGATACTAGTCCATATTTTGATCTGATTTTTTTTTGTGTGGAAAGATGTAGGTTCGACCGAGGGAGGATGCAGAAATATTTTTTTTTATTCGCCAAATTGGTTAAAAATTGGCTATGTTCAGATATAATTTTATATCTTTTCTTTTCGAAATTTCGAAAAAAGAGATAGTATCCTCCCTAGCTTGATCCTTTATCTACATGATGGGATCAAAAAATCATGAAAATATTGATTGGTTTCCAAATGAGAAGTCAAGAGCGGGAGTGCTGCATTCGGTATTCTGCGCGTCTCATTGCCAACTCTTAAGATAAGAATGATCATTTAGGCAAGTCAGATCGAGCAATAGTAGAGATGAAAAAATAAATAATTTGCTGGTGTAAATGAATGCACAGAGCTTGCCAGCATATTTTGATGAAATGTATTCGTTCATTGTGAGTGAAAATCCATTTTTGATTTGTTTATCGGAAATACACCTGACAGAAAGTATTGATGATGTGAAATTCATATTTTGGGTTACAAGTTATACAGGACAAACAGTGAAAGTAGACATACAGGTGGTGTGTTTGAAAAGTGTTTTAACCGCCAACTTAGTTGCAAAGCAACCCTCGTAAGTCTGGACTTGTATGAGTAAGGAAGACGGGGTCCCTAGTTTTTCAAGAGTCTTCCGAAGCACTACTCGGCTGGTTACCTTTGAGAGTCTGAAGGATTGGTGTAGCAATATATGTGAAAAATAACATAAAAGTAAGAGATATTAAAAAAGTAGTCATTGAAAAAATGAGCTGGTTGCTTGCTGTGAAGATAATTCACGAAAAAAATACATTTCTTGTTGTTTCACTATATAGATCTCCCAATAGTAGTTGTGTGAACTTTTTAAACTGTCTTGATGACAATGCATGTTATAAAAGAGTAACTGTAATAATTGCCGGCGATTTCAATATAGACTGGTTATCAAGAACTACATATAGGGATAGGTTAAAGAATATTATAATTGACGCTGGATTAGAAAATATTGTGAAGGATTGCACTCATCAGCAGGGATGGTGGTACGCTAATAGATTTAGTTCTTACAAACGGTAGTAAACTTAGAGCATAGGTCCTCAATATACCTCAAATGACTGATCATAACATCATCGCAGTAAAGTTTATTGGGCTTTCTAGGGAATCAAAGTAATAACAAATTCAAAGCAGAGGAAAACATATTAACTATATCTTTATAAACCAAAGAATGGGTGAAATAAATTTGGACTTCAGAACACATGAAATTGATGAGGAATTTCAAAATTTGTTTTCAACAATAATCAACATTTTCAATGGAATTGCTCCCAAAAAAGAAATCAAGATATATCCAAAATACAGGGAATGGTGGACAGAGCGTATAAAATATGCCACAAGAAATAGAGACCATATAATTATAAAAAGTTTGTTACACAGAGAACCCAAGAAAACTGGAACATTTATAAACAAAATATAAATTCAGCGGTGAAAATTATGAGAGATGAAAAGCGGAATTATTTTGAAATTAAAATCTCAGAAAATAAAGGGAACTCAGTAGAAATGTGGAAAATCTTAAAATTATGTGTTTCAAAGAAAGTAATTGATAATAACTTAAGAGAAATTGAAATTGTCGATGAGGAAACAATAAAAGATATATGTATATGCAATGCCTAATGCCTTGAATAATTACTATGTAGAAACTATCCGGCAATTAGTAATGAAATAGACACTATGGGCCCTGATTATCCAATTCGACGTAGATACGGTGAACATGTTCTGGAAAGCTTCAAGTTGATTGACTATGAAAGATTCAGGACAATAATTTTTTCTCTGCCTATAATGAAGCTAGTCCAGAAAGAGCCTTTGTTGAATCTGATCAATTCATCCTTTGAAACTGCCAGAGTTCCCAATGATATAAAAATAATATAACAAGTTTGTAGAAAATGATTATGAAATAACCGTAAACAATAACGCAATTTATATAATTAAAAAAAAATTCATTCAAGATTAGCAATTTATATAGGTACTCCAGTTTTCTTTGGAAATGGTCAAAAACTATTATATACCACACACTGATACTTCCTCACTTCAACTACTGCTCTACCATTCTGCTACAACAAAATGAAATAAGCCGTCTGCAAAATCCAGAATCGGGGAATGAGAACAATATTATCCTGCCCTAAAAGAACACATATTAATGAAATGTTAAGTTCTTTGAAATGGCTTTCAGTTGATAAAATGTTCTTATACCAAACAATGGTTTTTATTTTCTAAATAAGAACCGGTGATGCCCCATCGTATTGGAGAGACAAAATATCTTCCGTTTCTGAACATCATAATTATAACACCCGACCTAGAAATGAGTTATTTATTGAGCGTGTGAAATGAAAGAAATCACAAAATTCAGTTTTTTTCAAAGGATTACGAAATTTTAATGACCTCCCAGATGAACTGAAGAATTCAAATTCACTATCTGTGTTCAAGGTGAAATTAAAGAACCTCATGCTGGCTGAGTGCAACCCCCTCGACAGTGATATTCATTGTTTTTTTATTTGTTGACTATATTTCTTGATGTCTGTTTGTAACCAATATATTAAAATGTAGTTTATTGCTCTTTTAGCTACATGTTATGATATTTGTATTTATTTAATTTTTTTTACTTGTACATGTACGTTAGTCTTGAACTAAATGAAGGATTTATATGTATATATACAGGGTGGCCCACGACTAGCGCGACGGAGATTTATAGCAAAACGACAAAACTTCTCACGTTTTTGTCACCTCAGTAGTTGTCAGTAGTTTGTATATTGATTAAGGCCACATTTTAAAATTATTTTGAAACATACAGGATGTCCCAAAAAGTTGTGGCATATCAAAGTTATGTTTTTTATTATGAAACATCCTATATTTTATTACATTTTCAGATTCTCCCTGGAGAGCTGATTTCATCGATCTATCACACTTGGGGTTTCGAGGGGAGATGAGGGTGCGAAAAATCGAGATTTTCAACTTCTGGAAATTTTTGTGTGGAAACTATTTATTATTGGTCGCAACAGCATTCATGTCCCTATCTCAACTTTTGATTAACTAAACGGTCGAAACAGTTTTATGAAATTTCGATTTTTTTTGGATAGGTATCTCCGAAGGTATTCGGAATTTTCCAAGTTTCAGAACAAAATTTTGTTAGGCATCAAATTGCGCAACTTTGCCATACTTTAACAGACCCTGTATCTCTTACGGTTTACGAGATCCCAATGATGAGGCTCGAATTCCAGCCACCCTGTACTGTGTGTCTTATTTTTGATGCTTTTGCACGATATCTCATATGTCTGGGGATAGAGAGTTGCGGTTTTCACATTACTGCCCTACGTTTTGTGACACAAAGATTCGCGATAACAGAACTATCGTAGCCCTTCCTGTTTTTATTTCATTTTGGGACCCCCTGTATCTCAGTTATCTTTCAACTTATAGGAAAAGTAAAAACTGTATCCTATATATTTTTACGTAAAATCCAGTGGCGTAGTCAGATTTTAGAAATGCGAGCTGTTATTATTTAGGTATAACCCAGAGTTATGTTTTCTAAATGGAACATCCTGTATATATTTAAATATTTGAAACAAAAATACTTTTCATATATATGTAATATATAATAAATATTTTGTTTTCGTAACTTTACACTATTTTAACAATTTATTTGTGAACATTTTTTCTTCTTTGACTAGTCTGATAAGTTTTATACATTTGTGTACGTTCCATACCTTTGTATTGACTTTGATTGGCGGATAAATTCTATTCTATTCTAATAGTCATACGATATTTCGATTTTAGAAGGAATTCAAATGTTTCTAACCATTGTCCTCAATTATTGTTTATCTGGCTGCTACTCCAAGTAGTCGATACATCGTGGAGGGTGAAGTTCTTGCTGCAAACCGCATGCCACATTATTTTTGCGATGATAAGAAAACCCTCCAAACATGTAGCAGCTACACTTTTATCTTGCACAAAGTATATAATTACTGACTAATTCATCGAATGGCTTATTGTCGAGCCTAACATAATTTCTGAAGGTTCTGCAACCTTTGGTAAATATATTGTCAAGATATGGATTAAGATTTATTCATATTCATATATTACCTATTCTAAATTTCGATAAATCATTTCGCGAGGATTCTCAGTATTCATGGTTTATTATATTTCCGTCGAACAGAATAGTCGATTTTAGATATCAGCGTTTCTAAAGGAAATCAAGCCTCCGATTTCAATTAGTAATGGCTTTTAATTGAGTTCAATATTTTCTGAGGTCGCTGGCACCTAGGTTCGAACTAACTCGCGCCGATAGATACTTTGCTGACGAGGTATTTCTCGATCGAGTCGAAGATGTTGATCGAAAAGCGACACTTACGATTGAGATTGCGACTAGTGCGATCACGGGTTAATTTTTGATTTGTTCGAGTGATCTCCGGTGCTGATACATTTTCCCTCAACATGGAAAAGTACGCCCTTTGGTAAGTCGCATGAATTTTTATTTGTTTATGCCATGTTTATTTTGATTTATTCTCCACGGATCAATATCTCTGTACTGCTCGATATTTAATTAGATTCATTTAAATGTAATAATAAATTCGATGATGGTGATTTGATTACACCCCTTTTTGTTAAGGTCTTATTAATAAAGTGATTGTGTTTTGTTGTTTTGGATACCGAGCCTCATTTCTAGCTGCCAAGCGAGTTAAAAACCCTCAAGTCACCAGTTTGGATGTTCAGGGAAGAATTTATAACCGATATTTTACCCCTGAAGGTCTGAGCAAGACAATATAGTTATCAGGCTCCCCCCTGTAGAGACATGCTGTTCAGCGGAACTTTGTAATTTGGCCTCCTGAACAAATATTTAGAATGGAATTTTTGGCGCTCTCAACTACACCTTTTCCAGTTGTATTTCAGAAACCATCAAGTTTATTTCAGGAAGCGTCAATGGAATTTCAGAATAGTCACTTGTATTTCAGAAAGTATCAATTGTATTTCAGAATAGTGAGTTGAATTTCAGAAAGCGTCAAATGTATTTCAGAATAGCGAGTTTAATTTCAGAAAGCATCAATTGTATTTCAGAATAGTCAGTTCAATATCAGAAAGCGTCAAATGTATTTCAGAATAGTCAATTGAATTTCAGAATTCGTATCATCTGTATACAAATGATATATTCTGAAATTCAAATGACGAATTCTGGAATTCAATTGACTATTCTGAAATACATTTGACGCTTTCTGATTTTGAACTGACTATTCTGAAATACAATTGATGCTTCCTGAAATTAAACTCGCTATTCTGAAATACATTTGACGCTTTCTGAAATTAAACTCGCTATTCTGAAATACATTTGACGCTTTCTGAAATTCAACTCACTATTCTGAAATACAATTGATACTTTCTGAAATACAAGTGATTATTCTGAAATTCAATTGACGCTTTCTGAAATACAACTGGAAAAGGTGTAGTTTCTGAAATACGGCGTCCCAAAATAAGAAATACGGGGCCGTCCCCGGCCAAATCCGATCAAATTTCTCCTTATTTTCGTAAGCACAATATCTACACTGTTATTGTATAATTTTTAAAATAGTTTCAAGACATTCTCTTAAAAAAATCACAGGCGATTGCGGTCGGCGATAACCTGTCAACAATAAAGAAGGATGATTTTTCATTAATTTACCGGTGAACTTTTTGTGAAAGAAGGCTCCGTTATTTTTGTCTTTATTGGGGTGCCGTATCTCCGAAACTATTCAAGACCGCCAAATATTTCATTAAATATTTTTGTTCATGAGGCCAAATTACATAAGTTACGCTAAACAGCATTTCTCTACAAGGGGAGCCCGTAACTACATATTTACAAACACTTTTTTTTACTTTCAAGACTTTTTGTTGTGCTTTTGTTTTTTTTTTCAGAAAATCATTGAAATAGTTGGAAATTCTATTCTTTGTTCGCCGCTTGGTGTCGCCGACTCCATACCATTCTTGGGTGACAGCACACTGCTATCAAATATGTGCTATTGCTTTCATCAATTCAGACTAACCTGTACTGATGAGGGCCCGAAACCGGTCTACAGGTTGTCACATTCACAATATAAAAAAAGTAACTCATTCAATTTATATGTAATGTTGCAGTAACCTAGAATGTGTTATCAAGAAATATTGAATTTGTTATTAATGAACGTCCGTTTCAGCCGAGGTTTCAGCGGCTGCTGCTATCTTGCCGTAAGGTAGCGGCGAACCTCAAAACGTGGCATTGTTGGATTGCTGTAATATTCAATAAACATTGCATAGCTCAATGGGTAGCGGGGTGCAGGGAGGCACGTGAAAGTTCATTTTCGCTTATATATCGGAAACTAGCATAGCAATAAGATATTCATCCTACACACATAAAAACAAATTCTCAAATGAAAACGATATATTTGTTCAACGTCCAATTCTTGTTTTGAAAAAGCGCATTCTTCTTCTGAAATAATTTATTTGAAATGAATTTATTGAATATGTCAATTGTAGAAAATTATTTCACTGGAATATTCATTTGGTATAACAAAATGTTCTCAATTCAAGATATTCAAAGTATCCAGAAAAAATAATTAAGTTCTTGAAAAATATATCACGGAATGTCTTCTTTCAAAATAACATTCAACATTTAATCTCTGAATAAGTGAATCTCTGAGAAAGTTTCTTTGGATTGACCATAACATTTTCTTGAATATAATTGCGATCCCTTCGAGCCGAGAATGTTGCCAAACGGTGTGAGTGTGTTGTTTCGGTGCTCTTGTCGTGCATCCATCATTGTTCAACCAGTTCAACCTATTTTATTGGCATAGAAATATTGGCTTACCATGAAAAAAAAACTATGGTCTTAGGAGATATCTGAGGATATAATTACCACTTTTTGAGGTAAGTTACATGCCTATATCTTATCGACGTTCATTGTTAGGTAGGTATTATTGTGTATCCAATCAATTAACGTAGCTATTACATCTCGAAAACTGATAATTCGTGAAAAACTTGAATAACCAGGATCGGCATAGTGAGTGAAAATTGGGGTTAGGTACCTATGTGCGGATGAACGTTTAAATTTGTCCAAACACTGATTGAACAGTGGAAAAGAGCTTCTTGAACTTGTAGACATCTTAGGTATTTTGATATTGCATATTATACCTAACATATTTTTACATTTTTTTACCAAATTTCGATCCAAGGAAAATGAATTCAGTAGTAAGAATATGAACCCAGATTTGAAGAAATATAATAACCATTCATTGTGCTGAGTCAGATTATCTCTCACATTGTACCTACATGGAGTTGTGAATGATATATTTTATATTTTTCAGTCGTTTGAAACCAAAGGAATACAACTTTATTGCGAGGTAAACTGGTGGAAAAGTTCAGAAATAATATCTAGGGGAAGAGGTTGTCAAGAAGAAGGTTTGCAAGTGATGATGTGATTGATGAGAGCCCCAATAAGAGAACGGAAGTTGAGGATGATTCTCATTTCAATAATTCCTCTAATTAGATACAAAACAATTTACAGCTAAAACTGAAAATCTGATTCTTTTTGTTCAAGAAAAATGCGAGTCATTGAGAGATTATGATTGTCTTGATTTGAATATATTGTGTTCTCAATCTGAAATATTGTATTATTCTCACGAAGAACTCCATTCATTTACGATTCAAGAAATCTATAATATTGGAATGAGTGTATTTAGTTGGAAACATAATAGTCTTGAATTGAGCAGACATTTATTCCAGTATATATAAACAAGCCATACTCTTGAATCAAAGCATATCAAATCAAATCAAGTAATTCTTTTTATGTGTGTAACCATTTTTTCCTAGGATGCATGGTTTCCGAGATATAAGCGAGATATGGCCACTTCGATCATGAGACAATACGCATCAACAATAGTAATACTGTAGGTAAGTTAAAAATCAATTTATTTTTTGTTCTCAAAAATATCGAAATTGTGTAGATATTCTGTAGATATTTCACTGACCTCTTATGAAGCAGCTGGATACATGTCAGTCTAGACTTGACGTCTGCGATAGGTTAGATAGATAGATAGATAGATAGATAGATAGATAGATAGATAGAGTTTTATTGTGTTAGAAAAAAATTACATTCTCATCACAAGGGCTCGGATTATATGTGAACATGATTACACATTGATCGAAAGTAAAGTATATAATGTACATTACACCTAACAAAGTTAAACAAATTCCTAAGAATACCTAATAGCCACATTTTAACAATCATTCGTTTATAATGAACGATCGTAACTTCATTATATTCATCAGGGACTTCACAAGGTTTGCTAAATGTAGAGTATTGTGGGTATTGAGTAGAAGTACTAGACCATCAATATCACCGATTTCCGACAGAATCGCATTTTGCCTTATGCCTGAGTAGATAGGACATTCAAACAGAATGTGTTGCAAAGACTCGGCCACTTGTAGGTTACAAATTGAACACATCTCCGTAGAATCAATTTGGTAAAAGGAGCCATGAAACGAAAACATCAACGTCTCCTTGCTAGACGTTCTGATTTGAGCAATAATGCGTGTTATATAAATCTGTGAGGGAATACTCAAGTAGGATTTCGAGGGTACGGTAACTGTTAAGCCATTGTATATGAGTGGGTAGGAAGAACTTGCAAGTCTCTCCGAGTCAAGCAAAATTAGCTTTCTCTTGAATTTATCCAGAATATCGTCCGTGAGCTTTTTCGAGTTATAGTTGAGAAATCGCTGCCATAAGTTTTCACATTCAGCAAATATAAAGTATTCTTTCACCTGCGAAAGCCAATTAAATCTAGTGTCATTTCCCTCCAAATCGAGTAGACGTGCATAGCAAATTTTTGAAAGTCTGTTGTTGTCCATAATTTTCAATTTATTGAGCCAAGATAACGAAGATTTAAATATAATGTATGATAGTTTATTGCAGTTAGTTTCTATACGTACAATATAGTCTGGGGTATTTTTAGGCAAACAGAGTAAACGTTTGAAAAAACGCACTTGAATGCGCTCTATAATTTCCGCGTAACGAAGGCCCCAGATTGCAATACCAAATGATAAGGAGGACAACACAATAGATTCGTATAGCTTGATTCTCGATGACCACGAATTGACTTTTGAACGGTACATTAAATTCATTATTGATCCAATTGCCTGATTGGCTTTCGTGACCGTTCTTTTGGCCATTTCGAGGAACAGGGATGATGAAGAAAATTCTGTCCCTAAGTAAGTGAAGTTTTTTACAACTTCCAAGGCATGATCATTGCAAGTGAATCTTAGGTTATAGTTACTGTTATAACCTCCTCTACAGAAAACCATAACTTTAGTTTTGCTCGAGTTTATAACGAGTTTATTTTCTGAAGCGTAATTTTCCAGAACTTTCAGTTTGCGCGTTAGATCTATTGGGGAATCACCTAGAATAACTATATCATCAGCATACGATAACAATAAAATATCATTTTTTCCATCAATGTTGAGCCCTGTTAAGCCATGTGTTCGAAAGTATTCCTCAATGTCAGCTATAAAAAGTGAAAATAACAGGGGGCTTAACGACTCACCTTGTAAGACTCCTTCAGAAATATCATACTTTTTGCTGAACATGTTATCTTGTTTTATTGAAAAGAATGCTCCATCATAGAGATTTTTGATGATTCTAATCATTTTCGAACTTATGCCTACTTTATATAATTTTAGCCATAACAGTTTATGATTAATGCTATCAAATGCCCGACGAAAATCAACAAAAACTGCATAAACTTTTCTCCCACGAAGCCTAAGGTGAGTTTGCAAGACAGAGTTTAATACAAAAATGTTGTCAACACAGCCCCTATTCTTTCTAAAACCAAACTGAGACTCCGGAAGGATAGAATTATCTTCGCACCAATTTGAAAGACGATTCAGCAGTATCAAAGTAAACAGTTTTACTAAGCAGTTGATCAATGCTATTCCACGATAATTATTCGGGTCATCTAAGGGACCTTTTTTATGCAGTAATGTAATGCTTGTTTCGTGCCAAGCTCTAGGGATTGTTTCGGAATCAAAAACTTGATTATAGAGTCGACATAAGTATAGTCGCCAATTCTGCGGCAGGTTTTTCAAATATTCATAGATAATCCCATCCTTGCCAGGAGATTTGCCATTTTTACACAGGTATAGAGATGTATTGAGTTCTTCAAGAGATATAGTTTGATCTAGAACACTATTTCGTGCATCGTAAAAATTAATGTCCGAGACAATTTTGGGTTTACAAATTTCATCATAAAAACGTTCCCATTCAAGGATAGAAATTGGGCATGATTCTCGCTTACTTCTGAAATAATTTAAAGTTTTCCAAAAAGCACCTTGGTTTTTTGTTTCACTGAGTGTTGTTATGATTTCTTTGTCATATTCCGATTTTTTGTTATGAATAAGTTTTTTGTACTCCCTCTTTGTATTCAAGTAATCAGATATATGAGGCTCGGCAAAATTATTGCGTTTACATTTTCTTAAACATTGCTTCAGTCGTTTTTTCAACACCTTGCAACAGGAGTCAAACCAAGGTTTATTTTTTGCGTGCGTCGCACTGCTATACTGTATTTTTTGGACAGATCCGAGAGTTTCCGCTGTCTCCCAAATCGTCGAGCACAAGTTTGCGTATGAGTCCACAGCGTTTCCCAAAAGCCCCACGTTAGCCGAGTTTTGCATAGACGTTGTGTATGAATGCCCTTTTCCATGTTCCCAAATTAGACGGCTATAAGTAAAGTTATGATTATCTTTGATTCTATTGGCATTTGCCTGTTGTTTGAATTGAAGATGTACTGGAAAGTGATCGGATAAATATTGATCGTCTAGCACTCTAAGAGAGTTGATAATATCAAGATTATTTGAGTTGCAATAACACAGGTCAATTACACTCTGCCCTGAGGAACTGCAAAAGGTGAAATTTGCCGGTCTATCATTTGAAATATGACCATTCAGCAACGAAAAATTGTATTCGGCCATGAAGTCCAGTAGGCAGTGACCTCTAAAATTAGATGCTTTATGCAAGCTGACCATGTTTGGAAAAAGAACAGTATTTTCTAAAATTTGTTCAGGAATATGACTCAGCTCGCCAACATGGCAATTGAAATCACCAAGTAAAAATATTAAATGATTGCTGTATGTATCCAAAATGCAGTTAAGTGAAATACGAAAAATTTCTAGCAATTCTCCAATGTCACAGGATGGTTTGAAATATACCGAACATACAATGAATTCACAGGAATTCTGTTTAAACAAGTAAATGAGCCACCAGGGAGGAGAGGATTCGAGAAGACGCACCGAAAAACATTTTCTGTATAATATTGAAATTCCGCCGCTAGCACGTCCTCTCGACCTCTCTCTGATTGCTGGAGAGGAAACAATATCGAACTCAGAACGTAAACCAGAAGGTACCTCTACTGCATTAGTCATCCAGGTTTCACAAACGCACAGAACATCAAAATGAACAGAATTATCTTGCAAAAAGTAGTCGATGTTCTTGTATCCTTGCATATTCCAAAATATCAAATTTGTCCCAATTCCCTCACTCCGTTTTTTGAATGTTGGGAGCGAGTATCTGTGCTAGCCACTCCTCCATTAACAGCTCTGCTTACTTTTGACAGGTTATAGGTTATCTCCACAATTGATTCATTTTTACCTGATTTTTACTCATTCATTAAAGTTGAAATTAGTATATAACTGAAGCTTTTGAAGTACCATATTCAACTGTGCTACATATAATTAGACAAGGCAAGTGATCATTGAATAATCTCTTCATATATACATATAAAGTCCTATCAAGTGATGATTCATTGCAAGAAATTTAACACCTGTTCAACAAAAAACATATGCTCAACAAAAAGTTTACCTCCTTCGGTCTGGGCTCATATATATAATAACAACTATATGGATAACACCTATTCTTCTCTTCACGCGAAAATGAAGCCAGTTTTGGAAAAACAAAAGACTGCCTGGCTTGCTAATGATGAATTGTGCGCATGCGCGGGTTTTGACGAGTTGAAATCCACTGACGTTTTCAGAATTTCATAGGTTAGGTATGTTTGTTGACTCAAATTATGTAAAAGAGCGTTAATACAGATATTAATGTACTTACTTATTGTTTACAGAAGTGATTAGTGAGTGATAACAGTGATTGATCAAAAATTAGCCCACGAATCTTGTTCCGATGACTTTATCGTGACAGGTTTCTCAGCAAATCGCAAGTATCGCTTTGTAGATCACATCCATTTCTGCATTTATCATCAACTATTATTCAATATCGTCCAACAATCCATCAATGAATGAATATTTGAAAAATATATGTCATGATGAAATAAAAACATCGAATTGAAGGTTACGTGACACATTTGATTGATTTTTAATAATTATCATACGTTTGTCGCTCACTAGAAAGCTACTCTCCTCCATGATGAAAACGCATGTCGATTCTTAATTCAAACTTGCGCATGCGCATATTCGCGATTGGTCCCGCAGACTGTCATTTGTTTTATTTTTCGGCTTCAGCTCTGGTATCCATGTTACCTATATAGTTATTATTAGATATATGTCTGGGCTATCAGCGGTGTTTTATACCCTGGCAGTGGCGTTTCATGAGAGAAGGGCAAACAATGAATAAATGCAAATGCTGTCAAAAAAAGGATGAATTCAATGGAGGCAATCAGAATCATTATTTCGAGGAGGTGATTCAAGAAATTCAAGAAAGAAACACGAGAAAATGCAACTTAATAGTTTTTGAAGTAAGCAAACAACCTCATGATCACAGTAAGGATGAAAGGTCAATCGCTGATCGTAATGAAGCATCCAAGATTCTTGAAGCTGTTGAATCCTCATTTGACAGTAGAAACGTTAGAGCTATACGACTGGGACGATTCAACCCCGACCAGGAGAGATCTCGTCCAATATAGCTGACTTTAGCGGACGAGGATTCTGTTCAAAAGTTTATCAAAAACGTAAAAGTTTTGAAAGAAAAACTCCCAGACGTACGGCCGTATACATTTAGCATTTGACAAAACACCTCGTCAAATTGAGTTTTACAAAGAGGTTGTATAATTCAATTGTATAATTCAATGTAGAAATGTGCATAACAAGTTCTCTTCATAACATAAGCCTTAATGCGAAAACAGATCATCACTCAAAATAAAACTATAGGTACCCCCTAACCAATACCACAACTAATCAAATATTGATTAATAGTACATCATGATACAAGTTTTATAAGAAGCTTTTTTGTCGCACGCGTTGTTTGGAGTACGACGAGCGAAATGATTGAATTGAAATTTACCAACAAAAACATTGAATTAAGCTGAGCCTTACTCTTCTGACTTTCATTTGACAGTTCGATTGTACCAACCTCCGAATAATAAAATATGCGTAGCGAAACAGAGGCTATTTCGATATGCATTTACGTTTCATAATGACTTTATTATAGAACCAAGATAGAAAAATTAAATTATTGTTACCAAATGCAAAGGAAAAGTATTTCTGACATCCTTCATCCGTGCATTCACCATTTCAATATGCACTTGTTGTTGATGCAATACTTTGGTCATAGAGTGAAAGATTTTATGGGCTGTGTGCACGTATCAATAATTCAAAAAATCCAATTTTGTTTTAAGTGCAAATTTTTATTTTCAAAAATTGTAGCAGAGCACTTTCGACTGTCAAGTCATCATCAGTGCGTACCTGCAAGTAAGTATGATCTTATGAAAAATTGAAACAAATAGGTAATCAATGTAGATGTAAGAGAAAATAGTTTGAAAACATTTTTTTGTATGTAAGGCAAATTGGTACTTACTCGTCAGGTATCACAAGATTTTCCATAAAAAGACATTGTACCTTAACATTGATTTTACATTGAAAAAGAATAAAAATTAAAATAAGGCTTTCCCAACATTAGGACAAACCGCTAAAATTCAAATTTGAACGAATTTCACATGTTGAATTTGACTGCCCGGAGCGAAGTGAGGACTGTGGATGAAGGTGAAACAGCAAAGATGGTTAGGTTGGCTATATGGTTTATATGTCAGAGTTCGAATTTGTGTCAGTTTGACTGGTTATCAGAATAATGGGTGTCATGTGAATATTTGCATAAGATACAAGGTAGCAACAGTAAATCATCATTGAGAAATTTCGAAAAGTATGAAATACTATTTTGAGATGATTATTTTAATCTTCTGTGGAGAGGAATATATGATCTGTTCAAGTTTACTTGTGAGTTCAGACAGTGCTCATTGTGTAGCAGTTCTTCTTCAATGTGTAGATCTTCTAGAAAATCTAATCTGTTATAATTCTTAGATGAGACTACCTTCAAAAGTTAGGAGTTTCTGTCTGGGCTGAATGTATGATTATTGAAACGCAAATGATGGCCAAAAGCTGAATTCTTGTTTGGATTCAAATGTTCGCTTATACGGACTCTCAGAGGTCTACAAGTTCTACCAATGTATGCTGCATCGCAATCGTTGCAAGTCAACCTGTAGATACCACTTTTTGTAGTTTTTCAATTTCATCTTTCGAATTTACTGAATGCCTGCTAAGGTTGTTATTGGATTTGAAAGAAATTTTTAATGTTCTCAATACTACTCCTGAAGCATTTTGTGATGTTATCTGAAATGTTATCATTAATAAATGAAAGTGAAACAAATTTGTCTATTGTATTGATTTTCGGAAAAGCTAGGTTACGTTCTTTATTTGTTTTTTTTTCTGAATCAGGGTATTGATGATGTTAGGATTGTAATTATTATTCGAGGCAATTTGTTTCAAATATTCAACTCACTATTGTAATCAGAATTAGAAAGAGGTATGTTTAATTGTCATGAATGTAGCAATAAAACGCAGCCATTTAATGTTGATGTGGATGTGAGGAAAAATTTGGAATCACATGATCAGTTTGTGTTGGTTTTCTATAAATGCTGAATTGTAAGTTGTTGTTAGATTTATTGATAGTGATATCTAGAAAATTCAGGCGGTTTTTGGACTCAATTTCAAGTGTAAATTTGATGTTTGGGTGAATTTGATTGATTTCATTCAACAAGTTCTGGGTAGTATCAACATTGCCTCTAATAAAAACTAAACAGTCATCCACGTATCTGAAACAGTGAAGAATCTCAGGATTACTATTGTTAACAATGAATTTCTCTTCTAGATTGTTCATGAAGATATCAGCTAAAAAAGGGTGATTGGCCGCTTCCCATGGCTAGGCCTTCTGGTTGTTTGTAAAATTTATTGTTGAAAACAAAAAAGTCTTGTGATAGACAGAAGTTCAAAAGAGTTAGTATATACGTAATACACTTTGAATCTACACCTACAGTTTCAAGTATTTCACCCACTAATGGAACAGTTTCAGATTTTGGGACAGAAGTGAACAAGTTATTTACATCAAAAGAAACCATAAGGCAGTTTTCAAGTCTCTAACAAGATAACTTGCCTGCCTTCTTTCAATTAGTATTTTATATCTTTTGTTTTCTCTCCTATCTCCAGACTTTTTGACTTTATTGTAATGCTGGAAACAGGCGACTTTATACTTGGTATGTCAGTCTTTTTCAGGTACTTAACGTTTCTGATAGCCCCCTGAGGGTATCAATCACATAAAATATAGAAAACGAAATATTTAAAAACACTAGGAGTAATAAAATCTACTTCAACATGTTCAGAACAAACTCTATGTAACTCTCTTATCTATAGTAGGATAGTTCAAGCGGGGATTTCGGGATATACTCGAACGCGGCAGTTTAACATATGGGGAATACCTTACACCCTGTTGAGCACCTTCACCAAATATCAGCCCTGCATGTATAGCCACGCATGTAGAGCCGCCGATAAGAATAGTAAAAAGAAATCTATCGTTCGATATACTCGAACGCGTTGGATTAAGGCAAGGTGAGTTAATTACATACAGAAAAGTGTGCATTTCAAAAATCTGACAATTTACACCAGCCGAAATAGTTAAAATTGTCCCACTGCGCGCCTATCTCTCCTTCTCACACTTTCTCTATTTCTCACTCTCTCGCACCGTCCCCATACTTCCTATTGCCACGATGCATATGTGTACAACGCTTTGGTTTGTTCATTTTGCTCTAAAAAACATTCAGTAATCAAAAATACCGAAAAAATACAAAAATTAAATTTCAAACCTTTAGATTAAGAAAACTTCTCCACATAATTGTCAGATTATGGGTCAGCACAACAAGGACATCAAGCTGAACCGTCTGTATAATAATCTGACGCACTCGAGCATTTCAATGTCCCAATTTTGTTCATTTTCAATAATCGGCCATGAGTTTCGGTCGCGTTCAAGTCATCAGTCTTTTGAATAGTAGCTTCTTTAGGGTTCACTCAACATCCTTCTGAATATATGACGCACTCGAATAAATATATTTTTTTTAATTTTCAACCCCCTTGTACGGCCACCTCCACCACGCAAACCGGCAGATTAATATTCCTCCGTTATCAAAGACACGGGGAGCGCATATACTATTTATATCTGACGCACTCGAGTATTTCAGTGTGAGCATTTTTTTTACATTTTCGAGGAACTGTATACGCTTTCCCCTCCAGTGAAAGGGCATCATATAATCTTTTTTTCATTTAGCATCTAATCCTTACAATCCAAAAGGTCCCCACGACGCTCGAGTAAATCTCCATTCAGCCTCTCGGCCTCCCCTTTTCTTTCTATCAACCATTAGTCACTATTCCCGATTCTTCAATATGCTCAACTCTTTGACCTTCATTTGAGAAAAGTTGAAAAGTTTTGGTTTATATAAATACAGAGTTACATCCAGGTACAAAATTTTCATCATTAACAAATTATTATAGTCAATATTAGACAACTATAATAATATTTGCACAAATCCAAGCTTCAGGGTCTATAAATAGAGGAAATAAAACTCCTTCCTTTTCCGCCTTCTTGGTTCTGACATGTCAATTCCTATATAGAAATCGGCCAGCTATTACTTTTGGAAGTTTTCCATGGGTCACAGTTATGAATGTGCTCATGCCCTAGCTATTTTGTATACATCAATTAGAAGGGGCAGACGGCTTGGAGGATTCAAAATGAGTTTCAACACTTACAACAAGGAGTGACTCCAAGTAAGAGACACGTGTGTGTGTGTTTTTGACAGCTAACTTAGTTGCAAAGCAACCATCGAAGTCTCATTGAGACTTGTTATGCGTAAGGGAGACGGAAACCTTAGCTTCTTAAGTGTCATCCGAAGCACTACTCGGCTGGCTATCGTTGAGAGTCCTGTGGGCCCAAAGGCCAGCGCCTCAACGCACTCGACCACCAACCCAGTTGTGTACGTGGACACGTCCTATTCCAGAACTTGAAACTTACAGGTTGATTGTTCCTATAATTGTTCAATTGCACCAAGCAAAAATTATAATTCAATTCATACATTTAATTCGGTTATCAAGAAAATTAGTCACTCACTTTCTCATTCCAATGATGAGAATAATAATTGTAGATGGTTATTGTAACTGCATCTACATATAACATTGTATTTAGTTAACAACATAGCGGAATTTAGAGTAGATATCAGTTATAATGTTTCAACTGACTGTGCCGTCAACAGTCATATGTTAAGTTGAATAGTTATATACAGTTTCTACATGAATATATATATATACAGGCTGTCCATATTTCGAGTGCCACTATGGGTATCTCGCTTATCTTAACAGATACGAATTTGATTAAATTGGGGCAAAGTTGCGCATTTCAGTGCTGAATAATTATCTGAAGAGAAATTTGAAATATCTATGATAGTTTTGAAAATATCGCCAAAAAACGAAAATTTCTGATTTTCATTTTTAATTTTTTGATAGTAAACCAATGATGCTAGACATTTCTAACTAAAACATTGTTCAGACACTTTTTCATGGAGAATTCGAATATGGCATCGTATTCTTGATAATTTTCAAGATGGCGGAGAAACACCTATCAACTTCATTTTTTCTTATGGACGCAATTTTGGATTTTAACAATTTTGAATTCCTTTTTTGTTTCTCTTTATAGCGATGTATCACACATGGTATTCCAATATCACATTTTTGCCAAATATCAGATTTTTCACTTTTTGTGAAGAGTGCTTTGGAAAAAACAAACTATTCTTCTGTCGCGAACAATATTTTGAAAGTTTGATCTATCTCGAGTCGTGTCATTTACGTTTGTGCTAGTTTCATCGCAAAAATGCATTTCTCAAGTGAAGAACAAAGAGTAATGATTAAAATTTACTATACCTCACATCGAAATGCCCACATGGCTGCGGCAGCGTATTTTCAGCGTTATCCAGAGCGGCAACAACCTAGCTTGAGGTATTTTTCTTTGCTGCACAGAAACTTGGGCCAATATGGTTCATTTCGAAAACCTAGACGAGGATATGGTGATATGCCCAATGAATATGAGCAGGGAATTTTGCAAGCGGTAAAAATTTTACATGATTACAAATACCAAAATATTAATGATTAAATATTGAATCATCAGGTACAGGATAATCCATCGGTCTCCACAAGAGAAGTTGCAGCCCAGCTCAATTTGCCATCAAATCAAGTTGTTTGGAGAACTCTTAAAAAACACAAATATCGGCCTTGGGCAGTTCATATTTCTCAAACGCTTCATCCCGGAGATCATGAACGACGGGTAGCTTTCTGCATGTTTGTAAATAATCAGATCCAGGAAAATCCAAATTTCCTAAATACTGTCATATGGTCTGATTCAACTGGCAACTCGCCACCAAACAGACAAATCAAACTGTCAAAATATTGTTCACGACAGAAGAATAGTTTGTTTTTTCCAAAGCACTCTTCACAAAAAGTGAAAAATTTGATTTTTGGCAAAAATGTGATATTGGAACACCATGTGTGATACATCGCTATAAAGAGAAACAAAAAAGGAATTCAAAATTGTTAAAATCCAAAATGGCGTCCATAAGAAAAAATGAAGTTGATAGGTGTTTCTCCGCCATCTTGAAAATTATCAAGAATACGATGCCATATTCGAATTCTCCATGAAAAAGTGTCTGAACAATGTTTTAGTTAGAAATGTCTAGCATCATTGGTTTACTATCAAAAAATTAAAAATGAAAATCAGAAATTTTCGTTTTTTGGCGATATTTTCAAAACTATCATAGATATTTCAAATTTCTCTTCAGATAATTATTCAGCACTGAAATGCGCAACTTTGCCCCAATTTAACCAAATTCGTATCTGTTAAGATAAGCGAGATCCCCATAGTGGCACTCGAAATATGGACAGCCTGTATAGGATGTTCCAATAAGATCGGCAAGGTACAATATTATGAAAACCATAGACCTCATGTATGTGTGAAAACATATTTTCAAGTTTCTAAAATTACCGCTTGAGGGCGCATTTACAATGAATGTTTGGAAAAATTCAAATTTTCTTGGAAGATCACCCATATTTATAACATAAATAAAAAGTAAATATATTTTTGTGTCAGCTAGATCATGAAAATTTTACTTATCTTCAATAATGCGGGTGGGGGACGTTGTTGTGGGGGAAAACATAATATTTCAAATAGTTTCCATACCCTTTATCATTTATATATATCAACTTTGGCTCGTTTGCAATATTGGAATGCCTACTTTGATGATTGTCGATAAATCTAACCGCGTATTTTAGAGGGCGGTAACACAAGGTGTATTTTTTTAGATTTTCTTTGAAAAATCTAATGTGACGATGCATATTGTATTTGAAGAGCAAAAGTAGCTAATATCATGCTCTTCAAGTACAGTGATTATGTATAGTCGCATTTGATTTATTCAAGGAAATTAAAAAGACTTTAAACACCAGATCAGATAAAACTTGACATATTGTGTGTAAACAGCGCCATCTAGAAAATACTTTGAGAAGTAGCGACAGTCATCAGAGTGGGCATTCGAAGAAGTATGAAATCAAGGATAATGAACTGTAAAGGATGGCTTAATCGGCCGAATTTTTCTTCCGGTTGTGTGACATCACCAGTTCCATTCGTAATCCCATTGGTCATAGATTATCCATTCTTGTCATTGATTTTATTTTCAGTTTCTCACTTCACTTTTGTTATTATTTTCTAACAGGTCAATTATTCATCAGAAAAAATTCGATGACGAGTTTTTAGTTGATATGTCAGAACAAGAAATATCTGGACAATCAATATATATCCATTATTAGTTCTTAGTTCCATTCTCAAGTCAGCCTTGGATATCACCTGATATAAATCATGATTTTTCAATCAGAATACTCAGGATATTTTTGAATATTCGAAACATAAATGATTTGTGCTTTTCAAACATATATTAAACTTACAAGATTCGTTGAGTATTAGCCCTTCTTAGTTTTCACAGCTATCAAGACAAATATTACATCAGAAAAAGATCTTTTGGCACAATAATCAAATAATGCTCTTATTATAGGGAAAAATAAAAAGTAGTTTAACAACTGAAAAATCAATAAATTCAAACGTATATGAAAATATTACTAAAAAACAAAGCTCTATCGATTATTCTTCTGTTGAAGATTTATTTATATTGTTCAAATTGCTGCCCATTCTGATGAAAACAGCAGACAACTTCTCAGGATACCGTAAAGTGACAGGTCTAACGTAAGTATTCGAAAGCTTTTGTCTCGTGACATTCATCAGTGCAGCTCAATGTTCGTACCATAACTGCCGCGTGTGGAGTATTTTATTTTTTATCTAGCCCCATGAGAAGAAATCTAATATCTATGAGTCAGACGACCATGATGACTATTATCTTTCAATGGAAGAATAATCGATAGATTTTTATTTTATAGTAGTGTTTTCTTATTCATATGAGTTTGAATTTATTGACCTTTCAAATAGTTCATAATTTGTTAGAAATACATATTTCGAAACAATAATTATATACACACTTTTATTCTCTCATCCTTCTAATACGTCTAAACGGTAACTGACTCTCAGCCTAACTTCTTCACGTAACATCCCTTGATTCATCGTATCACTGAGTCACCCGATTGAGCCACTAAGTGATACTGTCAGCGTATACAGGGTGAATGCATATCCTACCATATCCTACATATCCTACAAATTTTATATCAATATTTCTCATTCTACCCTATATAAATAAAAGTGGTATTCGAATATTGCGTCGAGAGATTTATTTCAAAGTTATATTCGTCTTTGATTCCGAAATTCATCTAAATTCAAGGCTAATACTCGAAATATCGCAGTAACATATTTCTGAAAAGCGCAAAGCAATTATGTTCCAAATACAGAAAAAAATTTGTATTCAAAAACACATAACTTTGACTATGCTGTTGTTGATAATAAAGAAAGTGCGAACGATCTTGACTTATATCATCAGAAGAATTAACTAATGAATCATCATTCTGTCTGATATCTGAACAAAGACATAGAACACCAAAGAAATAGAAATGAAATAACTCAGAGAATAAGATTTTGGTATGCAAATATCAACATATGCCTCTGAATTTTACGTAAAAACATAAGAGACAGTTTTAACTTCTCCTATGATTTGAAAGATAGCTGAGATACAAGAGGGGTCCCAAAACGCAATATTTTCATTTCGCTCTGTATCTCAAAAACGAAAGTTTTGTTTTCGGTTTCGTGAGTTTCACAAAAAAGTAGAACATAGAAAATGGATCAGCCTGTACTGCCAACAAGATAATACAGATCTTAGCTCAATTACTTTTTCGAGGGGGTCAATATCTGCGAATATATTACCATCCTCAAGTTCAAACCGACGGGAGGATGACGTTCACCCTTTAAATTTTAAATACAATAAGGGAATGAGTGGTATCTTATTTATAAATTGTACGGTTAATGAAGTATCTTCCCAACGCTGTATCATTTTTGGAATTTGTTCGAAAGTCAGTGAAATATATACATAGTTAAGAAGGGGTTAACCTTTACAAACATGTCAGAGTATATTTGCGGTGTAAAGGGGGAAGTAAAAATCCCGAGCGAAAGGGGCGGAGACCAATGTCGAACTAAAAACGCTAAGCGCTGTTGGCGTCTCACTCCAACTCAGTGTCGCGTAAATTCGTAGTAAATAGTCTTGCCTGGTCGAGTGGTCGCTCGGAATCTGTGGCTCGGGATGGCTCGGGTCTGCGGCCGTCGGCCGGCCGTTACAATTCTCAGAATAGGCCTCCGGCTTTTCATCACTCATCAGTATATTTTGAACTTACTGTGTCTATGAGGATAATTTGATATGATATGGGAAATATAAAAAAACTTGTCGAAACAGATAAAACCCTTTCGAATATCAAAAACAGTAACACAAAAACGTCTACACGAGCTAAATTGAAACTTATAAATACACAAATTAGAAAATGTCTCTCGGTCGTGGGAGAAATGGGACTTTCGATTGGACAAAAGAGAAAATTTCAAGCAAAAATTGGTGAGCTAAAACGGGTTAGATTTCTCATTCCAAAAATAAATCGGGGGCATGTAGGTTCAGGATTGATACCCTCTGTTCGGTGGCTAAATGTAGAATCAATTTGCAACTCGAGAATTCAGACAGGGCTCGTTATCAATTTGAATCAAGATGAAATTGAATGCTTTCTCATTGATGCATCGTATGATGAATATGGACACACAATAAAAAATGCTGTTTATGGAGAAACTATACTGAACATTTTTATACACAACAAAATATATCGAAATATTCTTCTTCGATAGGTATGAATGAATGACATTTTTCAAGGTATTCAGTATATATCTTTACTGAACTTGAAAACTCGAAAACTCACATGATATATTTGAAAACAAAATTTACAAATAACATCCTATTTGTCTCTTATATTTTGACCCTTACCTACAGCATCAAGTATACGAGGTGGAAAAAACATTGAATATAAAAGTTGTAGGGTTTCAACGGTCCTATATTTTATCACTTCCAAAACGAACAAATGCGAATCGCAATTTTTTTTTCAAATGGATCACCCCCGGTCATAGGTTTATAGTCAGAAGTCCACTTGTTTGTTTTATCTTCTGGTTTCCATGGTATATTGTATCCATATGCAAGGAAAGGATCAAATCAAAATTTCATTGGAAATTTTCATTCAATATTGGAATTGAAATAAGTGGAAAGCGGCTTGAGGGAAAAAAAGTATTTCATTATAGTTGAAAAAAAACTGTATTTTTTTCAATTTTGCGATTCGCATTTGTTTGTTTTGGATGTGCCAAAAGATAGTACCGATGAAACAGCCCGAAGGTAGTACAGAAATATCTCTTATTTCCATATTACTCTCGTATCTACTGGTCAACTATTTCAGGCAGCAAATATTTCATGTAAAAATCTACTAATTTTGATTCCATCTTATCTTGCCAAAATCTATCATTACGATGAATTTTTTTAATTTGTATTCCTTTATTTGTCCATACCGCGAAATAACCTGCATGAAATTTCGAAAAAAAAAAGTCGATGGCGACCCTCGAATGACGAAACGTCGTATTAAAAATTCTATACTGCTAAGTTATAGAGCATGAAATACAGTTTCAAGAAAATGTCTGCTCTTTTCGTATCTATTAAAATAAAGCCAATAAAAAATTAAAATCTAAAATTTGTATTTCTTTGCGGCTCATTATTGCGCACATGAATACACAACTTTTTCTTGATTCAACCGATCCTGTATCTCTAACCGTTATCGAATTCCCAATGTAGGGCTGCGAATATGGGACACCCTGTACATCGATTCCAATTATTTCTTATAAAAACATTCGAAAATATTTACGTACCTTATCAATCTCAATATCTATTTTTCGACTGACAATTTCCTTACAGAAAGTCTTTTACGATGTTTATCGCCAGTTCGATAATTTGAACTCGACATGCTTGATCACAATAATAATACTAGTTCACAAACTAACAATAGTGTCACCATCTGAATGCAATCGCAAACTATGATACATGCATATCTGGACGGCCCTTTGATGTGCACATAGCGCCTGCCGCCGCCGTTCGCAAAAAATGTTTACGTTTTCTTTCACCTAATTAGTCTTATTCGAGAATGCAATGAATCCTTTTCGCAACTTCCATTGATATCATCACATGTGCTAAAATTATTGGAATAGCTTCAGTGCTATTTTTGGTTTTTATGAATGAAAATACGATTCATTCATAAATTCATAGTATCCATGTAAAAGTGCTTGTTTGGTGCGAGGGCGCTCGAATCAGTCATGAAAAATGCTCCGTAATTGAGTCTGCAGGGGTTCAGCAAAAATCATTTTTGAGCTAGTAATTATTGATGGATCGCGATAATTTTTTTTTGCAATAGAGACAATTGTATGATTGAGGCATCTCTCGGAGTACTTTTTCGAAATACGATATATCTTGTGAGATAAAAAATAGTGAATATGGGAGAAATTTCGCAACTTTTTTACTAGTTTTTTTTCAAAAAATCAAAAAAGTACTACGAGAGATGCCTAGATCCAACCTTCCTCAAGCAGAAAGTGAAAAAAGAATTCGATTTTTTTCAGCGAGGTCCGAGTAATATGATTTTTGCCATTCCTTGTTTCACAAAGTTTTACCATCAATCCCAAATAAGGTTAACCCCCTCTTAAACATAGAATATTTGAAACATCAGATAAGAAAAAAATATAAACAAGTTTTCACAATTTGTTTTCGATATTCAAATTACCTTGTTTCATTTTCGCTGGGACACAGTTTATAGTAATGAGTGCTATTGATAACTCAGGATCAGATAATTATAACCCCAAAAATATTGAATATACCACCTGTGAGTTTATCTTTCAACCACCAAACAAAGACTGTTCTCAAGATATAAGTAGCAGTATATTTTCAGTTAGAATATTTTTCCGGTGTTGTTGGATAATACCAAAGATTATATACACTCTAGATGGGCAACGGGTATAGGCTTACTATCAACATCATATCTGAGTTGTATAGAACATCAAGAGATGTCGCTGCCTGTAGGGGACAGCAGATGTTTACTACGTTTTACAACTCCCCCTTATTACTACATCCAACGTTGCCAAGTCTCCTCCCGCGATAGCTCCGTCCAAAGATTATATACTCCGTCGAAGAGAAATTCAGAGAATGTATTCAGAGATACTTACTGCTATTCGGTTGGAGTTGCAGTTTTACTACAGAATGTTTTTCAAATTCGAAATTAACATACTTCTTGGCTATATTTATATTGAATATAGGACGTGTGAAAAAATTAAAAGATGGCCGATACTGGCAAGACGTGCGAACAAGTCGCTCCTCAAAAAACCTGTAGAAAGTGCAAAAATGTTGCTTTAAAAGGCAAAAAGTGTATTCAATGTGATTCAATAATGCATAACAGTTGTGCTAAGTTATTAAAAACTGTGATTCACACCGATGGTGACAAAATAATTTGCTGTGGTAGTCAGAGTGAACCAAAGATACCAGAAACTGACGATGAGGGACTTTTTCAGGATGCCACCGACGACCTTACATCTCAGGAAATGGTAAACGTTCAAATTGTTAATTATCTTCTAAAACAAAAAGATATAATTATCAATGAACTCAGAGAAAAGATTGATTTATTATACAAGCAAATAGAACTAGTGTCCGAAAATAATGAGTTAAAAGAGTCGTGCACACCTCAAATTAATAAAAAGGAACCACTAACAAAAAGTTCGAGTTCCGAAAAAAGGCAAACAGTAGCCAAAAACCATAACGAGAAAGTTAATCACACGGAACCTCAAAAAAACTTGTCGGCAGAAAAGATTAGAACAGGGAATTCCGTAGAAATAAAAGAATCGGACGTGGCTTTTGGATTGCTGCAAGAGGAAACTGCGATGAAAATGAATGAGATCATCAGTTTAGGCAAGCAGACTGGGCAAAACTCTAACACCAATCCCTCAGGATGGAAAAAAGTTGAAAGGAAACGAAGTCAAAAAAGGAATATTATTATTGGAAAAAACAAATCAGAAGATGTTTTGGGGGTACCCAGATACATTGACTTGCACGTATGTAGAGTCAGTCCACGAACCACGAAGGAGACTTTGGAAAAACGTATTGGAGAGCATTTTCCCGAAGTCAAATGCGAAAGTTTGAATTCGAAGAGACCTGACCTCTATTCGTCATTCAAAGTGTCAATCCATAGTGAAAACTTTAAACAAGCTATGGACCCCAATATATGGCCATGTGGTGCTGCAATCTCGCGTTTTTTATATCGGCGCCGGCCTCAGCTGATGACGCAGGAGTTGTAGTATCTAAAGGAATTAGAAGAACTCAAATCGAAAATTACAACATAGATGATGTTTCTACACTTACCATTTTCTGTAATAACATTCAGTGTATACGAAACAAATATAATGAAATTGAAGCTATTTCCGAAGAACGAAATTTTGACATTATGTGCTTTACAGAAACTTGGTTAAGAGATTATGAAATATCATCTTCATATTTGAGAAATTTTAAGGTAGGCAGTTCTAAATGTAGAAATTCTTTTGAACACGGTGGCGTTGCAATCTATGTGAAGAATTATATAAAAACCACTTCGGTGGGAAAGTTCGAAGATTTATATCAAGAAAAAGTTTTCGAATTTGCTGCTATTAAGTTAACTGACCTCAACATTGTAATCATCACTATATACAGATCACCTATTCTTGAAAATGTGAATAGTTTCCTTGAAAAGTTCTCCCAAATGCTTCAACGTTTGACACTGCATAATAGAGAGAAATTCATTATAAATGGCGATTTAAATATTGATATTAATAATCTCAGGAAGAAGTCCATGGCATCTCAAAGTGGAGTGGTAGATATCAAAGTAGGAAGAAAGCTCCAAGTCATCTCCACAACATTTATTAGTACAAGGTTATAGGGAACATGTTTCGAGTACATATGTACTCATCATCAGCCCGAATAAAAAATGGTTGCTACAAGAGAAAATGGGGTAAAGATTATGGTCTTTATAAGAAGTGTAACTAGTACTCACTTGAAGATGAAAAATTACATGACTAATAAGAAAATTATTGTAAGAAAAATTTTAAATTGGGCCCTGTACCCACAAATTAGGGATATCAAGACGGTAACATGGTGAAAATGGATATTTGCAAAGTCAACAAGTACATCGTCAATATCATCGACCACGACATTTTTGCACTACAAAATGGCTGAGATGGAACCGGAAATATGGTTATTGAATATGACAATGACATTACAATGACTTATGTGACAAGTGATCGACATAAAGCATGAAACAACAATAAGTTCAATCAAGTGATTAAGATGATAGATATTGACATAAAATACAATGGCATATGACATAAAGCACTTTTCTCTGGAAATCAATCAAAAATTGCACTGGTATAACAAAAATGGAAAATGAAGAAAATAGGAGACAATGATCAGAAAAAATATACACTTCAGAATTTGAGCTGATTAAAAAATTTTTGACAATCAAAATGTGTTTGTTCATTAAGTGAAATGATATTATTGTTTTTGATGGAAGAATTAATCTCATAAATTTCAAAAAGATTCAACAAGGGGCCTTTGTTGCAGACATGTAAAATATCTAGATTCTTATTGATATCAAATTGGTGTGTAGAGTTTAATATATGGTTAGCAAAAGAACTATTGGTATTAAAAATTTCTCTTGGAAAGTTTTTGTATTTTTCAATTAATTTAACATGTTCATTTATTCTAGTGATGAATTTTCTACCAGTTTGGCCTATATATTGTAGTTACTACCGTTACTTCAGAAATCTGGTGTTTATAAAATTTCTTGTTCCTCCCCTAACTGTAATGCACAATATATAGGCCAAACTGGTAGAAAATTCATCACTAGAATAAATGAACATGTTAAATTAATTGAAAAATACAAAAACTTTCCAAGAGAAATTTTTAATACCAATAGTTCTTTTGCTAACCATATATTAAACTCTACACACCAATTTGATATCAATAAGAATCTAGATATTTTACATGTCTGCAACAAAGGCCCCTTGTTGAATCTTTTTGAAATTTATGAGATTAATTCTTCCATCAAAAACAATAATATCATTTCACTTAATGAACAAACACATTTTGATTGTCAAAAATTTTTTAATCAGCTCAAATTCTGAAGTGTATATTTTTTCTGATCATTGTCTCCTATTTTCTTCATTTTCCATTTTTGTTATACCAGTGCAATTTTTGATTGATTTCCAGAGAAAAGTGCTTTATGTCATATGCCATTGTATTTTATGTCAATATCTATCATCTTAATCACTTGATTGAACTTATTGTTGTTTCATGCTTTATGTCGATCACTTGTCACATAAGTCATTGTAATGTCATTGTCATATTCAATAACCATATTTCCGGTTCCATCTCAGCCATTTTGTAGTGCAAAAATGTCGTGGTCGATGATATTGACGATGTACTTGTTGACTTTGCAAATATCCATTTTCACCATGTTACCGTCTTGATATCCCTAATTTGTGGGTACAGGGCCCAATTTAAAATTTTTCTTACAATAATTTTCTTATTAGTCATGTAATTTTTCATCTTCAAGTGAGTACTAGTTACACTTCTTATAAAGACCATAATCTTTACCCCATTTTCTCTTGTAGCAACCATTTTTTATTCGGGCTGATGATGAGTACATATGTACTCGAAACATGTTCCCTATAACCTTGTACTAATAAATGTTGTGGAGATGACTTGGAGCTTTCTTCCTACTTTGATTGATATTAATAATAAAAAATTGACTTGTTCAAGGGATTTCAGGGACCTAGTGGAATCGTTTGATCTAGAATTTTCTGTAACAACACCAACACGTATATCCAAAAAAAATGGAACTTGTATTGACAATTTAATGACTAATATAACTGACAACATACTAGTTGAAGTCCATGACTTTTGTCTATCCGATCATTCAGGCATCTTAGCAACTTTGAAAAGAGATATTCCTAGACAAAATATCGAAATAAGGAAAATTAGAGTCATAACTCAACAAAAGCTGAATGAGTTCAAACAAACTATATCTAAGTTTAACTGGACCGAACTTTATACAATTGAGAATGCGAATGATTTATTTAATAATTTTTTTCTGATATTCCTTGACAATTTCCACAATCATTTCCCGGAAAAAATATCAAATCCAAAAATGTAATAGGTATAAACTGGTTTGATGAAAATCTGAAAAAAATGAGAAGTCAACTAGAAACTATAAACACTATAAAACAGTGCGTCAAGTCGCAGGAAGTAAATGATCTTTATAAAAAAATGAAATCGCATTATAAAAAAGCAATTGATTATTCCAAACGAAAAGCGAATAAAGATTTCATAGAGAACTCAAACAACAAATCCAAAGCAATTTGGAAATTGATTAACCAACTGACAGGAAAAGATATCAACAAAAATGAAACAAATATCTCTGCCGAAAATTTCAACAATTTTTTTGTCAATGTGGGCAAAAGCATTGTCAACTCAATACCTCATAGCGACATTGATTTTATGCATGCAGTGCAAAATACTCATAGTTCCCCCTGTTTTTCTTTTTTCATGAGCCCTACTACTGATGAGGAAATAAAAAGTATTATAAGACACTTGAAAAACTCAAATAGTAGAGATGTGTATGATATGAGCGTAGGGGTAGTTAAACATCTGTGTGATGAACTGGCTCCAATATTATGTTACATATTTAACAGGTGCTCAGAACAGAGCATTTTTCCAGATAAACTAAAAATTGCAAAAGTAGTACCGATCCCAAAAACGAACGACCACAACGAAGTTAACTCATTTAGACCCATTTCAGTGCTTCCTGTTTTTTCAAAAATTTTTGAATGTTTACTGAAATCTAGAATAGTTTCATATTTTGAAGATAATGAACTATTCTCGAAAGAGCAGTTTGGTTACCGCAGTAATAAATCAACAACAAAAGCAATTATATTCATTTTAGAAAAAAATCTGGATGCGATTGATAAAAATAACTTTTCGTGTGCCACAATGTTGGATTTATCAAAGGCATTTGATTGCGTCACACATGAATACCTACTGGCAAAATTAGATTTTTATGGGATCAGGGGTGCTGCCTTAGAATTATTCGCTTCCTACTTGCACAATCGACAGCAACGAGTGATTCTACCATCAGGCGAGAAGTCAGACATAATGACAATAGATATTGGAGTCCCCCAAGGATCAATATTAGGACCCATATTTTTTATTATCTTCATAAATGATTTACCAAAATATTTAAATGCTGATGCAATTACACTATATGCTGATGACTCTACTATTTTAAATATAAGCCCTGAACTTACAAACCTAAAACTCAGAAATGCTGAAACAATAACAAAGGCTTCGGAATGGTTTTCGACAAATAATCTGAAACTAAACATAGCAAAAACAAGTGAGCTTTTGTTCTCGAACGGTGGTCAAGAGAAAAGCGTTAAGTTATTAGGTATACATATAGACACAAAATTGAACTGGAAAGAACATGTCAACTACTTATCTAAAAAATTTAATATAGTAATGTATCAAATTAGGAAACTAATAGAATTTACTACTGTAGATACCGCATTAACTTATTATTACAGTAACTTTTATTCAACTTTTTCCTATGGACTTCTTCTTTGGGGAAACTCCGTGGAAAGTGGAAGAATATTTAAACTACAAAAAAAAGTTGTACGAATAATATCAAAGGCTGGTTATCGAGAACATTGTAAACCGTTGTTTGAAAAATTCAGAATCTTAACTTTACCTTCAGTATTCATTCTACAATGTGTGATGTTTGTGAAAGAGAACGAAAAGTCTCTATTTTCAAATTCTTCCTACCATTCTCATGACACAAGAAATAGAAATTCGTTGAGCATTCCCTATCATCGCCTGAAAAAAACTCAACAGCCAATTAATCACACATCCATAAAAATTTTTAACAAATTACCGGATGCACTGAAAAATGCCCATACCAAACAGTTAAAGGCAGCAATCATCAATATATTATTAAAAAATACATTCTATTCTCTAGAAGAATATTTCGAATTCAATTTTGACGAAACAATGAACTAAGATATAAGCAGGCATTTATTTTATCTGTGTTTTTGTTGTGATGTAATAGGTATTGACTAATTTTAAATTATATGTACATTTTTTGAATTTCATGTACCTATTTCTTGTGACTGAACTTAACATAAGTATACATATAGTTTTATATTAAAATTTTTACTATAATTGTTGACGCTTTCTGTCAGATATATACCTGTACTCAGTGTTGTTCATACTTTGTTCATATTTTGTTTTCGTATTACTTGACAACCTTAAATGTAACTTACATAACTTGGGCCAATAAATTATGATTATGATTATGATTAATACTTCATTGAGTGTAGTTATAAAGGTATATGATCTTTGATGATACATATGAAAACGAATATTTGCTTGATCTATTCGAAAAAAAAAAATACTGCGAGATTCAGGAACACCCAACCCCGACCAACCTGGAATTTCGAATTATACAGAAATGGCAAAGTTTATGATTTCGATTTTCCATCGTAAAAGATGATAATCCTCGTAGTTGGTAATGTCTTTATACAAGGTAGTTCCTAATATATACGTAGGACTTCAGGATGTCATAGCTCGATCAAAAATATGAAAAAAAGTGTCTACCTTACCCTCTGAAATGCACTATTTTCGGGATACAGAGTGTTGAAATAAAAAAAAACGTTTTTTCTTGGAACCGTGTATCGCACAGAAAACAGCTTGTGTAAGCATATTCATATTCTATTCATAATAGGCTATGTTCTGTGCGAATTTAATTTATTTTGATGTCATAATTGGTGAAGATTTTGATGAAGTAAAGGGTATTTTTCTCCCCAAATTCTACGTCACTAGAAAAAGTTAATTTTTGAACCGCTCATATGTTTTCTCCTGGTCTCAAGCTCTGAAGTTGACTGTTATTAAGTTGACATGTTATTCAACATAAAAGTTTATTTTTCTCAAAAACGGACAACTTCAGAGCTCATGACCAAAAGTACCTTTTTTGTACAAAAAACATTGTCGGTTAAAATGGGCTGCTCACTTTCTCCAGTGGCGTGAAGTTGAGAAAAAAATAAAAAATTCCGAACAAACTATTATGAGTAAAAAATGCTTACGAAAGCTGTTTCATGAGCAATAGACGGACGGTTCCACTGTTCCAGATATATTCGCAAAAAATTATATTTTTTTTAATTTCAATATCTTGTATATCGAAAATGGTGCATTTTAGAGGGTTAGTAAATATAAACTTGTCTTTATATTTTTGGACGAGCTATCACATCCTTGAATCCTGCGCATATATTATGAAACATCCTGTATAATAAAATCAGCATCGAAATATTCAAAATGATTGTCATATTTTAAAGAAAACATCAAATAATATCTATTGCATATTTGAAATGAGTATTAGATGAAGATGACTCGAATTAGCCCCCATTAATTAGGAAAAATCAATTAAGAAGGGGTTAACCTTTACAAACATGTCAGAGTATATTTGCGGTGTAAAGGGGGAAGTAAAAATCCCGAGCGAAAGGGGCGCAGACCAATGTCGAACAAAAAACGCTAAGCGCTGTTGGCTTCTCACTCCAACTCAGTGTCGCGACTGTCGCGTAAAATTCTTAGTAAATTCAGTCTTGCCTGGTCGCTCGGAATCTGTGGCTCGGGTCTGCGGCCGTCGGCCGTTACAATTCTCAGAATAGGCCTCCGGCTTTTCATCAGTATATTTTAAACTTACTGTATTGTCTTAAAATGTCTATGAGGATAATTTGATATGATATGGGAAATGTAAAAAAAACTTGTCGAAACAGATGAAACCCTTTCATATCAAAAACAGTAACACAAAAACGTCTACAAGAGCTAAATTGAAACTTATTAAAACACAAATTAGAAAATGTCTCTCGGTCGTGGGAGAAATGGGACTTTCGATTGGACAAAAGAGAAAATTTCAGGCAAAAATTGGTGAGCTGAAACGGGTTAGATTTCTCATTACAAAAATAAATCAGGGGCATGTAGGTTCAGGATTGAGACCCTCTGTTCGGTGGCTAAATGTAGAATCAATTTTCAACTCGAGAATTCAGACAGGGCTCGTTATCAATTTGAATCACGATGAAATTGAATGCTTTCTCATTGATGCATCGTATGATGAATATGGACACAGAATAAAAAATTCTGTTTATGTAGAAACTATATTGAACATTTTTATACACAATAAAATATATCGAAATATTCTTCTTCGATAGATATGAATGAATGACATCTTTCAAGGTATTCAGTATCGTTACTGAACTTGAAAACTCGAAAACTCACATGATATATTTGAAAACAAAATTTACAAATAACATCCTATTTGTCTCTTATATTTTGACCCTTACCTATAGCTTCAACTATACGAGGTGGAAAAACATTGAATATAAAAGTTGTAGGGTTTCATCGGTCCTATATTTTGTCACTTCCAAAACGAACAAATGCGAATCGCAATTTTTTTTTTCAAATGGATCACCCCCGGTCATAGGTTCATAGTCAAAAGTCCACTTTGATTATCTTTACAAAAAATTACTAAAAAGTTATATTTTTTTTCCAGAATCTCTAGTAACTTATCAATGGAAACGAAAATCACTGTATATAGAACAATTATCCAGCCTCACTTCGATTATTGCTCTTCAGTGTTATACCTATTCAACTTAAATAAACTGTCTCAATTACAAAAATTGCAAAACCGAGGGATGAGAATAATCCTAAAGTTAAATCGATATGCTCCTATTGATACAATGTTAAATTCTCTACAATGGCTTTCTGTTAGACAGAGACTAATATATCTCACCATGATATTTATATATAAAATATTAAATGATCTGGCTCCCTCTTATTTCCGAGAGTACATCACATTCAATTCTGAGGTACATCAACACAACACAAGAAGTAATAGAAACATATTTATTAGGAGAAGAAACAGGAAAAACTCAATGAACTCACTTTTTTTACAAGGGTTTTAACGAATTCAACAAACTTACAAATGAAATCAAATATAGCCCAACTTTGGCAATTTTCAAAAAGAAAATAAGTGAAAATGCCAGTAATAGTTATATCAGATGAAGGTATTAAATATTGTCTTGATTAGTTTTTTCATTTTCTTAGTTTGAGGACAGTTTATATTACTTCTACTGATGCAATTGTAATGGTATTTTATATTATTCTATGGTATATTATTCCATGGTATTTTATGGTATATTATTCTATGGTATTTTATATTATTCTATATTATTATATATTAATTGTTTTGGTATATTATTATTTTTGATTATATTTAATATTCGTCTCTGGTATGTTATATTATTCTGTATTGATTGTAATCGTATATTATCGTATATATTGTTATTTTTTAGTTATATATATACATATATATGTATTTATTCTTTTTTACGTTACTACTTGTACATAATTGATAAATCTAATGTTTATATTAGGTTAAACCTATTTTAAATAAACTTCTTCTTATTCTTGTTGTTTGTTTTGTCTTCTGGTTTCCATGGTATATTTTATCCATGCAAGGATCAAATCAAAATTTCTTTGGAAATTTTGTTTTGGATCTGCCAAAAAAATCAAAAGATAGTACCGATGAAACACTACAAATTTTATATTAAATGTTTTTTCCACCTCGAATATAGTTGAGCCCGAAGGTAGTACAAAAATATCTCATCCATCTCTTATTTCCATATTTCTCTCGTTTCTACTGGTCAACTATTTTAGGCAACAAATATTTCATGTAAAAATCTACTAATTTTGATTCCATCTTATCTTGCCAAAATCTATCATTACGATGACTTTTTAATTTTTATTCCTTTATTTCTCCATACCGCAAAATAACCTGCATACGATGAATGATGAATTGCAGTTTCGAAATTTCGAAAAAAAAAAGTCGATGGCGACCCTCGAATGACGAAACGTCGTATTGAAAATTCTATACTGCTAAGTTATAGAGCATGAAATACAGTTTCAAGAAAATGTCTGCTCTTTTCGTATCTATTAAAATAAAGCCAATAAAAAATGAAAATCGAAAATCTAAAATTTGTATTGTTTTTTTAATATCTCAAAAACCAAAAAAAAATTTAAACTATTTCTTTGCGGCTTATTGTTTCGCACATGAATACACAACTTTTTCCTAATTCAACCGATCCTGTATCTCTAACCGTTATCGAATTCCCAATGTAGGGCTGCGAATATGGGACACCCTGTACATCGATTCCAATTATTTCTTATAAAATATTCGAAAATATTTACGCACCTTATCAATCTCAATATCTTTTTTTCGACTGACAATTTCCTCATAAAAAGTCTTTTACTATGTTTATCGCCAGTTCGATAATTGGAACTCGTCATGCTTGATCACAATAATAATACTACACCTTTTCCAGTTGTATTTCAGAAACCATCAAGTTTATTTCAGAGAGCGTCAATTGCATTTCAGAATAGTCACTTTTGTATTTCAGAAAGTTACAATTGAATTTCAGAATAGTGAGTTGAATTTCAGAAAGCGTCAAATATATTTCAGAATAGCGAGTTTAATTTCAGAAAGCATCAATTGTATTTCAGAATAGTCAGTTCAATATCAGAAAGCGTCAAATGTATTCCAGAATAGTCAATTGAATTTCAGAATTCGTATCATCTGTATACAAATGATATATTCTGAAATTCAAATGACGAATTCTGAAATCCAGTTAACTTTTCTGAAATACAATTGACGCTTTCTGAAATTAAACTCAAAGTTCTGAAATACAATTGATGCTTTCTGAAATCGAACTCGCTATTCTGAAATACATGTGACGCTTTCTGAAATTCAACTCACTATTCTGAAATACAATTGATACATTCTGAAATACTATTCTGAAATTAACTTGACGCTTTCTGAAATACAACTGGAAAAGGTGTAGTTCACAAACTAACAATAGTGTCACCATCTGAATGCAATCGCAAACTAACTAGCTTTCTGTTTGCAGTCTGATACATGAATATCTGGCCGGCCCTTTGCCGTTCGCAAAAAAATTTTACGTTTTCTTTCACCTAATTAGTCTTATTCGAGAATGCAATGAATCCTTTTCGCAACTTCCATTGATATCATCACCTGTGCTAAAATTCTTGGAATAGCTTCAGTGCTATTTTTGGTTTTTATGAATGAAAATACGAGTAATTCAAAAATTCATAGTATCCATGTAGAAGTGCTTATTTGGTGCGAGGGCGCTCGAATCAGTCATGAAAAATGCTCCGTAATTGAGTGTGCAGGGGTTCAGCGAAAATCATTTTTGAGCTAGTAATTATTGATGGATCGCAATAATTTTTTTTTCAATAGAGACAATTGTATGATTGAGGCATCTCTCGGAGTACTTTTTCGAAATACGATATATCTTGTGAGATAAAAAATAGTGAATATGGGCGAATTTTCGCAATTTTTTTACTAGTTTTTTTTTTTTCAAAAAGTCAAAAAAGTACTACGAGAGATGCCTAGATCCAACCTTCCTCAAGCAGAAAGTGAAAAAAAAAATCGATTTTTTTCAGCGAGGTCCGAGTAATATGATTTTTGCCATTCCTTGTTTCACGAAGTTTTACCATCAATCCCAAATGAGGTTAAACCCCTCTTAAACTTCGCGACACTAATTTCGTCGCACCTCAAAATGTTGCTCCTCTTAAAATCTGCTTTGAACAATTCGAATTCTGTTCACAATGTTCGCTAGCCCAGTCCTTCAGCTATAATCTCGTACTTCCCCAAAGCATAAGATTCTTCACATAAAATAGCAACAGATTGTTACCTGGAACTGTGCAATATTTCGGAATTTTCAAAACGATCCCAAAATGGAGAAAAACGTGTTTTCCTCAACTTTGACAGCATGAAGATAATCTCATTACCTTGAGACATTTCACGAACTGTCTTCTTATCTCTTACATTTACTGAGTGATCTCAAAAAATTAACTTTTAGGTTTTTTCCTCGTCAACTGATTTCAAAAATCTCAGGCCCATTTGGAAACTGAAACTTTAGGTGAAGAGATATGAAGATCAGAATTGATTCAAGGCGAACTTTTAAGATCAAGAGTTTCCTCAAAAGTGACCAGAATCAAAAGTAATTTTTTTAGATTACTCAGTAAATAGAGTTAAGAAAAATATTCGAAAAATGTATCAAGTTAATGAGATAACTAATCATCATGCCTCTGCTGTCGAAGTTGAAAAGAAATGTTTTTCTTCATTTGGGATCGTTTCGAACATTCCAAAATTTATCATGCGATCTATATTTTGATGAAAATTTTTGTTGTTACTTACGTAATTTGACCTGAAAAACACGAATTTCATAATATTATCGTGAACATATCTTTAGATTTCGAGATAATCGATGACAAATTTCGAAATTTCACCTTCTTTGTATGGCAACTTTTGGACAAGTATTGTATCTTATTTAGATCTATGTTCACGATAATATTATGAAAATCGTGTTTTTCAGAGCAAAACACGTGGGTACCAACAAAAATTTTCATCAAAATACTTATAGATTGCAGTTTCAGGTAACACCCTTTGGTGGTTTCAGAATTGAGAATCCATTGTTTAGCACGATCATCGTTGGGAAATTTTAACATGTGTAATTCTTCATTATCTCTTCGAGTCTTTCCACAGTTATAAAAATAACATTTATTTTCACTAATACGCTTCATCATAAAATTAGTAGAGGAAACTAAATTATATTGCAACAAAAACAAAATGCAAACAAAATTAATAATAACACTCCTACACGGCCGAGGCACGAGTGGCAGAAGCAGACAGGCAGAATAGCATAAACATCCGCGACCACTGAGGATTGATAAAATGAGGCATGGAGACTTGGCACGCGCGCAAACGTGTATAGGACTGCGTCGGACGTATTCGACTACGATCGTCAAGATTCTAAAAATACTACACACATTTATGAATGAAAATCCCCTGGTTCCCGACGGCGGGAATTCAACGGCTCTGTTAGCTCCCAATGAAGCGTTGCCAATTTCAACACGGGCGGTGTCTATCTAGAGTGTATATAATCTTTGATAATACTAATACCACTCACCTTGTAGTAAACATCTGGTACGTATTGCTTGTCGGAAGATTCTCGTACATATCCTAATTCAGGACAATCTTTAGTGGGGATCAAGCAGTTGTCTCTAACCAAAGCCATGCACTGATTGGAAACCTGGTAGCCTTCCATGTGAACTTGATTAGACTTATCACCTGGAATAAATGTGTTGTTATACTCGAGCTTATACTGTTTGAAAAAACCTGAAAGAACAATATTTGTTCATTATACTATTTTCGACTTTCACCTGATAATAAGGATGATTGAAATTGGACAGTTTCGATAAGGAACACCAATTTCCAAAGTAGTTGAAAAAACACTAAATCAATATGTTATAAACTCGATTTTCATGAGAAATTGAATGCCGAAAACCACACATCGCTATCTTAAACCGCTTAGAATGAATTTCTATGGAATTTCTGTGGAAATACACTAATTTCGTCGCACCCCAAAATGTTAAGGCTGGGAAATGCCAGACATTTTGTCCAAATCCGGGACAGGGGAGGTTTGGAGGAAACAGCAGTGGGCGGTTACCAAATCGTCATAAATCAACGGTTATCCTTGTTCAACGAACGATCTTCTCATCTAGTACGGGTGCTCGGCTCTCTCCTCACACAGTCAGCCAACTGGTCTTTGTGTTCATAATGTGTAGTCGAGCTTTCATCAGTATATCCAATGAGAGAAAAATAGACATTTTTGGTATGAATAAAGTATCTACCTATTTAATGAGTTGGTATTAAATAACTCCATTCATTTTTTTATGTTGACAAAATAATAGTTGAACACATTGCTGCCTCATGATGGCATATTATGCCTTCTTATTTCGAGGAAAATATTATCTCCTGTATATTAGTAGGAACACACCTGGTTTGTGAAAGCTTTAGGAATATTCAGTACTTCCCGATGATTTGAATTTAGACAAGGTTATATATTTTATTAACTTTGTAGGACATAATATTTAGTATATAGTATAGTATAGTATATAGTATATATTTATTTAACTATGTTACACATACAGAAGATGGTTTATAGCAAGTCAGGGTTACAAAAAAAAAATTTTTCAAAACATTGTATAGAACTAACGAAAAAAACATTTAGTTTCACAAACTTCAATATAACATATACTTCACTAAGTTAAATCACGACGATGTATACATTTTCTAGCTAAGGCCAGGTGGAGAAATTCTATCAAGTGTCATATGTGAGGAAGGGGTATCTATATATTCTGCTACAGAATAAAAACATGATTCTGTCAGAAATTGTCTTATCCATTTTTTGAAGTCAATTTGATTCAGATTTGTGACTTCAATAGGTAAATGATTATATAACTTTATGTTGAGGGAATTTTTTGAAGATTTTTCCAATCTATATCGGAGAGGCCTGAGTTGACATGCACCTCGAGTATGATAGTCATGGAAATGGGAATTCAGTTGTAATTCATTTTTATTATTATGGATTTCTAGCACTTGGTAGTATATATAAAGGGAAGGTAATGACATAATACCATATTGTTGGAATATGGGCCTGCAGTGGTCTCTATACCCAGCAACTGCGAGAATTCTTACAGCCCTTTTTTGTAATTTGAAGACTTTTAATGAGTCCGAAAAATTACCCCATAAAATTATTCCGTATGTTATATGGGAATGAAAGAATGCATAATATATGGTTAAAAGAACATCTGAACTGATTACTCTTCTTAGTTGCCTTATGATGAATATTGAACTGGAAAGTTTAGAGCAGAGTATTTTTATGTGTTCTGACCAATTTAATGAATCGTCGAGCGTAACCCCCAGAAGTTTAACAGTGTTACCATGGTGCACGTTTGACGAAAAGCTGATGCGATTGGTTTTATTATCATTGAGTTTCAAACTATTAGCAGAGAACCAGTTTTCCGCCCTCTTCTCTGAAGCTAGAATTAAATGTTTAGAGCAATTATTGATGGGATTCGAATGTATCAACGAAGAATCATCAGCAAATAGAATACATGTTGTAGGTTCCATATGATAAAAAAAATCATTTATATATATAATGAATAGGAGTGGCCCTAAGACAGAGCCTTGAGGTACACCATGCTTCATATCTTCAAATTCTGAAGTTTTTCCATTCAGGCTAACACATTGTTTCCGATTTCTCAAATAAGAACATATCAAATTCAATGGTACTCCTCTGATGCCATAACGTCGCAATTTATCTATCAACAATTCGTGGTTTACACAGTCGAAGGCCTTGCTGAGATCGCACAAGCTTATAGAAGTTTGGCGACCATCTTCAAAGCCCTCGACAATGTTCTCCACTACTCTAGAGATGGCCTGAATAGTTGATCGCTTTTTACGAAATCCATACTGGTTCTCATGCAATAGTTCAAATTTATCAAAGTAAGTTGATAACCGATTTTTCAGGATTATTTCGAATATTTTCCCCAGAAACGGAATCACAGAGATGGGTCGAAAATTTCCAGGTTCATTCAAATCACCAGATTTATGTATTGGAACAACTCTACTAAATTTAAAAATATCTGGGAACACTCCACCGCCTATGCAGGCATTATAGAGATTGGTTAGGGGCATAACTAATGAATCAATGGAATTTTTTAGGAGTTTAGTATTTATTCCGAAGATATCTGTTGAATTGGAGTTCTTCAGGGATGAGACGGCGTCAATTACATCCTCATTTGATACAGGTTCCATAAAAAAAGAATCAAGTGTTGTTGGAATTTTTTGGAATAGTTTATCAAAATTGAGGTCATAAAGTGGTAATGTTTTGATTATTACTTCAGCTATATCAGAAAAGAAAATATTGAATTGATCTACTTCAATAGCACTCTGGATATTAGCTTTATGGGAATAATTTCTTTCATGGTTTATCAATCTCCAGGAATCTCTGATTCTATTATTTGAATTCAATAAATAACTATTGTGAGCATCTTTTTTTGTCTCAATTATTTTTTTGCTATATTGGGTTCTCATCAGTTTATATACCGCATGATCGTTTGGATCATTTGTTACATCACATATAACTTTAACGGATTCCAACGTTTTTCTCATTGCTTTCAATTCGTCATTGAACCATTTGACTGGTGCGATGTTTTTTGATAAGATATTTTTCATTGGAAATATTTTTTCAATCAGAGATTTCAAAGTATAAGTAATGAGATCAGCATATTTGTTTATATCGGTTGAATTCTGTTCAATAATACCAATATTTCCATTCCACTCAGAATTTGTTAAATCATTCTTGAATCTTTCGATGCCTGCATAGGTTATAAAGAAGCAATACCTAAGACAAAAAACTAAGACAACCACAACACTGACAGTCTGTCATCTTCTAACATGGTCAACATAGAACAAAAACACAAAGTCACTTTTCATGCTGTCAAAATCAAGATAGCTTCTGTAGCTCAACTGTCAATATCATGATTTGGAAAAGAAGAAGAGTGAACCTAACCTGGACTTGAACCTGTGTTACAATAATAAAGAAAAATATGAGAATACATATGAATAAAAATATGCACAACACTCCCACTATTTGAATGTTTTTCTGTTTACTCATCCAGGTTTTTCTTTTTCTTGAATTCCCAATTCTACTCTCAATCTTTCAAATGAGTTTCTTAGTAGGGCTTTTGTAAAGATGTCGGCCTCCTGGTTGTCTGTTGAGACATAGATTGGATGAATGTCACCTTTTTCATACTTCTCTCTGATGAAATGGAATCTCACATCTATGTGTTTGGTCCGATTGTGGAATTCAGGATTTTTAATGAGCTTTATGGCACTCTGATTGTCTATAAACAGATCCACTGGTTTCCTTATAGTTTCATCGATGTCCAGTAGAAGTTGCTGTAGCCAGACTGCTTCCTTGGTTGCATTCGATGCTGCTATGTATTCAGACTCGGTGGTTGACAGGGAGACACTCTGTTGTTTCTTGCTTGTCCAAGTCACAGGGCCATTTCCTATTTTGAATGTATATCCACTTGTTGAGTGTCTTGTTCTGCAGTCACTTGCATAATCTACATCAGAGAGTGTGTTGATTCAAGTAACGGCTCACTACTCCCACTGCATAAGTGATGTCAGGACGGCTCACTATAGAGGCAAACATTAGGGAGCCAACTGCCTGTCTATATGGCACTTCACCTTCACAAAGAAATGGTCCATTTTATGCAGTGAGATTGCAATGTGGGTCTGCAGGTACACTGGTTAATTTTGCATTGTCCATTCTAAAGCGGTTTATTATCTGCTTTATGTAGTTTTCTTGGTTTATGAAGATTGAACCATCAACACTTCTATATACTTCAAGTCCAACAAAATACCTTGCTTCACTGATGGTAACCTCGAATGCACTTTTGAGTTCTGTTAGCACTATGTCAATAGCACATTTATTTTCTGAAAAGATGAGACCATCATCGACATAAATAACTAGGAGATTCTTGGTATTATTCACTGATCCTTTATATATACATTTGTCTGCTTGTGCTTGTTGAAAACCAGAGTTTTCAAGAAAGCTGTGGAACTTTTTATTCCAGCAGCGTGGTGCTTGCTTTAAGCCATACAGGGACTTGTTGAGTCTGCAAACAACATTTTGTTCACCTTAAAATCCTTCTGGTAGGTTCATGTATATTTTTTCTGTTAGTATGCCATGCAAAAATGCTGTTTTGATGTCAAACTGCATTATTTCATATTTATTCATTGCAGCTATACTGAGAAGCACTCTTATGGAATCATACCTGGTTGTAGGGGAAAATATTTCTGTATAATCAGTTCCCTCTTTTTGTGCAAAGCCTTTGGCACAAAGACGAGCTTTTTATCTTGATATGGTTCCATCTGGGTTGCGTTTAACTCGAAAAACCCACTTAGAGCCTATGGCTTTCTTTTCAATTGGCAATGTGACAATATCCCATGTATTATTTTTCCTTAGTGCTTCCATTTCTTCCTCGATGGCTGCTTTCCACTGTTCAGCTTCATTTGACTGTATTGCTTCCTCATAAGAATTTGGCACATCAGCTTCCACCAAATTTAGTTCATATTCTTCTAATCTTGGTGGTAACCTCACATTTCTTTGTGGGCGTAAAGTAGGAATGTTGTTATCAATTTCATGAAATACTTCCTCTTCTTCTACTTGTTGATCAGATTCTGAATCAGGTTCTGGATTAGGCTCTGAATCAGGTTCTGAATCAGGTTCTGAATCAATATATTTCACATTGATTGGTACATCAGAGAATGCACTTGATGTGTTTTGTTTTTGTACAAAACCACTGTTTTCATTAAACAACACAATTCTTGAAATTGTAATTTTGTGTGTGATGGGATTGAACAGCCTGTAATTACAAGAGTTTTTCTCATATCCAACTAGAATGAGTTTTTGACTTTTTGGGTCCAACTTTGTCCTTTTCTCATCTGGTACATGCACAAACGCTTCACAACCAAATAGTCTCACATGGTGAAGACTTGGTTTCTTGCCACACCACACTTCATATGGTGTTGAGTCCTGAACTTGCTTGGTTGGTGTTCGGTTGAGGACATAAATAGCTGTATTGACTGCTTCAGCCCATAAGAATTTTGGTGCACCCACACTGTGAAACATAGTGCGAGCACATTCCATTATTGTGCGGTTGTTTCTTTCCACTCTCCCATTTTGTTGAGGTGTGTAAGGTGCTGTAGTTTCATGTTCAATACCTTCTTTACTTAGATATTCTCTGAAATTACTATTACAGTATTCTGTACCATTGTCTGTATGGAGAATTTTCACTGACTGACAGAATTTGTTTTTGATTTTATTGTTATAATTCTGAATACATTCTAAAACATCAGACTTGTGTTTGATGAAATAGGCAACTCTGTATCCTGAACAGTCATCTTTAAACAAAAGGCAATATTTGGAACCTTGAACTGATGGAGTGTCCATTGGTCCACACAGATCACTAGATATATTCTCCTGGTTTCATTTTTTCATGTTGTGTTTTCTTGAAGGGCAGTTTATGTTGTTTCCCATAGGCACAAGATTCACAGAAGATCTTTTCAAAGTTACTGAATTTTATGCCAGTGACTAGTCCTTTTGACACCAGTTCTTTCAATGAATTTGTGTTTATGTGGCCTAAACGTTCATGCCATACTTTGAGGCTGTCAACACTGGTGACGTTGGCATTATCTGGAACAACTGTGTGAAATTGCATTTTGTATAGGTTGTTTGTTTCTCTGATTTGTCAAATATCTCAGCTTTATTTTCCTTTTTGATAATTGTCATACCTTTTTCAGTGATGACACCTTCTGAAAACAAATTTTTTCTGAGTTCAGGGATTAACAGAACATCATTAATTGTTGCATTGAACCAGTTTCCATTGATTTCCTTTTTGATGTTTATCCTGCCTTTTCCTTCAACACTGAGGTACTGGTTATTTCCAAGCATTACAGTGGACTTATAGTCACTATCAAAGAATACTAAGTATTCTCGTCTGAAGCACATGTGTGCTGAGGCACCACTGTCCATAATCCAATCTTCAGTTGAAGAGACTTGATTTGCTTGCTCAACATTAAAAGCTGTGTTAGAGTATGGGGCTTCATTGGATGATCTTGATGCTTGCTTCTTGTCTTCTGTACTTCCTTTGCTTCTTTTTGGTGCTCTGCAGTTCTTTGAAATGTGACCTCTTTTCCTACAGTTATAACAGAATATGTTAGTTGACATTCTTCTTCTGTTTTCTTCAGGTTTTTCTTTATTAGACTTCACTGACATGGCCGCAAGAGCAGTCTCAGCTTCTTCATAAACAGTTAAGCTTCATCAAGTAGACGAGCAGTAAGTTAGAAATGGTTTGTTTACTGTCATCAAGAGATAACCATGCTTGGCGAACATTTCTATACTTGAGAGGAAAGGTACTAAGAATTTTGGTGATTATTGCAGCATCACTCATTGGTTCTCCTGATTCTTTGACTTGCTTTGCAAGATTTTCAATCTTAGCTATATGCTGTGCAACATTGTCATTCCCGGACATCTTATATTGATGAAACTTCTCGTGAACAAGCATCTTATTGACTTCAGACTTCTGTTGATATATAGAGTCTAGTTTGTCCAGAATTTCCTTTGAACTTTCACAGTTCTCTATCATGGTGATTTGGGCAAGATCCATTGCTGTAGTCAATACAAACATTGCTAGCGCATCTTGTTTGAGCCATGCTTGCAATTCTGCAGTAGCTTGTGGTCTTTCTGTTGAACCGTCCACATGTCCATAAATGCCTTTGGCTCTTAAGGCACATTTAATTTGAAACTTTCATTGTTGATAGTTTCCACCATCAAACTTGTTGATGTTACCGACATCCACTTTATTGTCAGCCATAGCGTCGGGAAATTTAATCGTCTGAATAAATGCTAGTCAGGAAACAAATTCCTGTTTCGAGGTGTGCTTCTACAGGTAATTTGCGGTACCTGGGCCCATAACCTGTTTCGAGGAAAATATGATCTCCTGTATATTAGTAGGAACACACCTGGTTTGTGAAAGCTTTAGGAATATTCAGTACTTCCCGATGATTTGAATTTAGACAAGATTATATATTTTATTAACTTTGTAGGACATAATATAAAGAAGCAATACCTAAGACAAAAAACTAAGACAACCACAACACTGACAGTCTGTCATCTGCTAACATGGCAACATAGAACAAAAACACAAAGTCACTTTTCATGCTGTCAAAATCAAGATAGCTTCTGTAGCTCAACTGTCAATATCATGATTTGGAAAAAAAGAAGATTGAACCTAACCTGGACTTGAACCTGTGTTACAATAATAAAGAAAAATATGAGAATACATATGAATAAAAATATGCACAACACTTCTTCCAGTCCAATTCTAGCATCGTATAGGTTATATAATTCTTTTTCGGTTAGGTATGCCATCATGTGAAATCTGTATAACTTCATAAAACATTGTGTATACTAAACGGTTTGTGGTATACTTATCCGATTTATCATGAAAGGTTCATGGTATAATATAATGGAAATTGCATTGTTATTAAAAAATCAGCCAAATGTTAATTAAAAAGAAAAAAACACGTAAGTTGCGATATGAAATTTTAAAGAATCAAGCATTTTCTTAAATCACTCACTAAATATCGAATTTTTTCGAAAACTGGCAGATGCCACTCGGTCAACATTCAGAGGACAACTATTATGCTTCCGTGGAACAAACAAATATCTCCGAAACATTCGACGAAAGTAGAAAAATGGTGTCTATACCTATTTGGAACTATGTCTAGTTGGGCAGTATCCCCTACCCTCATTTTTTCAAAAAGTTCAGAAGGAGGTACCCATAAAAAATGAACTTATGAATTTCGTGATTTTATTTTCAATTTTCCGTTAATAGATCTCACTTATGTATATAGATTCTGAAAATATTTTCCTGACTTCTTTAGGTTGGATTTCAAAAATGACGTTTAGATTTCGGAAATTCAATAATATTCCATTTCTGGTATTACCGAAAGTTGCACGAAATGTTAATTATTATGGTTGAAACGAGCAATTTTGAAAATCCATGTTAACGAGTTTTCAAAAAACGAGTATTATACAATAATACACAATCAATGTATTACTGACACCCCTTAAATTGTTTATATTTTCAAATCATTTGTCGTCATTTAGATGCTACAAAGGATATTCAACAATTTATTTTTAATAAGCCTTTTGCATGTTTAAAAAAAACCTGTGACTCCACACAGTCCCAAACAATGAGTGAGAGTAGATGCGATACATTCGCCTGCATGTGTGCGGAACGAGGATCGAACACTTTATCTGATAATCGACGGTATATTTACCAGTAGGTATGATGAATATTTGTATTCTATAAACATTATGAAAAACCAGGGTTGCGACGATTTGAATCAAATAATGAAAATATAAGTAATTGATTTGTGCATTATTTCTATATTTGAAAAATTATGAAAAATCAATATGAATAGAAAAAATCAATCTTTAAATCGAAAAAATCTTATTTTGTTGATTTGAAAAAAATCGTGATGCTTCGCAACTCTTTCAAAATTTGGATAATTCTGAATCTATTTATATGAATAGCTTTTGAAGAGTCATATAAATTACGAGGTATAACATTAAAATAGCCATACGGAGTGATTGGGAGATTGAGAGCTACTTTCAATAACGTTGATAAGTCATAGTCTCGGTTATTATGAATATTATTTCATTTACGAATAATAATGTATAATGACTATATTTTCCTATCGTCTTCATTCTTCTACATTTAATTTTATTGATTTTTGAGGACTGCTTTCACTACATATTTTGTATTTTGGATATTCATCCCCCGTTGGTCCCAATATATGTACCATTTTCAGAATCATATACATTCCACATGAGAACACGATATCATTTTCTTTTCCATTTGGATTTTTAGATCTCATTACACCTTTGAATTTCAAAATTTCAAGCTATTCCTATGCAAATCCGCAAATTCATCATTAGTTGCACCAAGGCATGTGCAGTTGTCCTTGAATTTCATAATACTTATTATGTTTTCAATTGACTTGGCCGTTACTTGATGAAAATCCATAGTTATTGTAAACAAACGAAAAACGATAAGATTTTCACGATAAATATATTTATATATATTTCTCACAACATGTTTCGCTAACAATGTAGCTTCATCAGGTATAAGTACACTAAACTAACTACTACGATAACAACCATATTTATACCTAATTACACAGTTATAACAATATTTGTACCTGTAGGGATTAATAGCTATTTATGTACCAAGTGCGTTATACAGATCCTAACGCCCGGAGGGTAACATTCACCCGAGGGCCTTTGGCCCGAGGGATGAATGTTGCCCGATGGGCGTTAGGATCTAGTAACGCTCGTGGTGCATACAAGATTTTATTTTTCACGAAAAAATTATCTTAAACGACGTTGTTTACTTCATAAATTTTTTCTCATAGTATTTACTGCGTTCTGGTCGGCAACTGAGCACAAGTGAGCTTCTATGCAATTGCCATGGAAACATTGAAGAGGTTGCTAAGGGTTGTTTATTTAATATTACAGAAAAAACATTTAGCGGGCGTTATGATTCATAATGCCCTCCATAACGCCCCGGGCGTTATGGGTCTGTTAATAGCAACCGTTGCCAAGGTATTATAAAGCAGTAACGATCAAGTGAAAAATAAAGAATGTTTATCCTCTTTATTGCGGTAAATAACAAAAATAAAATGAATATCTAATTAAGCTATTTTTAGGAAAACAAATTCAACAAAGGAGAATTATTCAAATCTAATTGGTCATTAAGCAAAAGATTTGAATTCTTGAGTTTATTAATTTCGAGTGATTCTAAATAGTTAAGTTTCACTCCTTTGTTTTCAACATGTAATATTCTGAATACTTCATCAAAATCGTGATTTTCTTCTAAAAGGTGGTTGGAATATGTTGAATTTGTTTTCCTATTTACATAACTCACGTGGTGCTCATGGATGCGACTTTTGAAAGTTTTCCCAGTCTGACCAATGTATACCTTCGGGCAAGTTCCACAATTCAGTCTATATACTCATGATTTTTCATATTTAGGAACTATGTCTTTATTATTTTTGACAAACTTTCCCAAAGTATTATTTGTTTTATAAGCAATGTTAGTGTCTTGTTTATGCAAAAATGAAGCTACTTTTTCGGTTGCTTGTCCAAAATAGGTCAATGTTTTGTATTTTCGGTCGGTGTTTTTGTTAAAAGGAAAAACTTGATTAATAGCTCTTGAATGGAGTTTCTTTTTGAGGATATTTTCTATGATGTTAACTTTACATCCATTATTAACTGCAATTTGTTTTATGATGTTGTTCTTTATTAAAATTTTCTTCTGAAAGTGGAACATTAACCAATCTATGAAATCATACTATGATAAGCTGCAACTTTATGATAAGGATGAAAAATTGAAAAATCATGTTTTTTGTTTAGTTTCGTTATTGCCAAGTCCAAGAAATTGATTGAGTTCTCCGATTCTATTTAAATAGTGAATTTAATATTTTCGTGAAGTTTGTTGATACTATCATGGAAAGAGACCATTTGTCTATTGGTACCCGTGAAACAAACTAAAATGTCGTCCACATACCGATACCAATACAAAAAATTTTTCATAAATGGATGTTCATGAATGAGCATCTCTAAGTTATCCATAAAAATTTCTGCAAGTAACAGACTCAAAGGATTGCCCATGATAAGCCCATCTGAATAAGAATAAATTTGGTTATCAAATTGAAAATAATTCTGTTTCAAACACAAAGATAGGAGATCTATGATTTCATTTTTGATTACTGGATTTACATGCTTTTTATCTAATAATTCAGTTATTGAAATTATGGTATCATCCGGAGGTATACTTGGGAATAAATTCTGTACATGTCTGTAATGTCTTGTATTCTATTTATCAAGTCATATGAGTTTTTCTTCTGCCCTTGGGAATGTTATATCATTTACTTTTACTTTACTTTGTATCGATTTGATTAAAGGGAATACAGTGATTGCGATCAGTAGAGAAGACTATGTTAAAAAAAACTCTAGACTTTTTGAACGTAGGAAGATATGGAATTCTGAAACGTGATCCTACTCATTCTTACCAAACACTAGTAAAAAATTTTCTGAACAATTCAAAATCACTTTTTACTAAAGCAGAAAAATTCAGACTTACTATTATGAATCCCCAAACGCCTAAACTTTAGTCCCTCATCAAATTACACAAACAGAACTACCCTATTAGACCAGTAGTTTCATTTGTCACAGCACCAACTGTTAAACTATCAGAGAAATTAATAACCATTATTAAGAATCATTGTAAATGTCAACCAAAATTTAGTTTGAAAAACTCATATGACTTGATAAATAGAATACAAGACATTACTCTGCCTGATAATGCAAAATTGATTTCTTTTGATGTACAGAATTTATTCCCAAGTATCCTCCGGATGATACCATAATTTTAATAAGTGATTTATTAGATAAAAAGCATGTAAATCCAGTAATAAAAAATGAAATCATAGATCTCCTATCTTTGTGTTTGAAACAGAATTATTTTCAATTTGATAACCAAATTTATTCTTCTTCAGATGGGCTTATCATGGGCAATCCTTTGAGTCCGTTACTTGCAGAAATTTTTATGGATAACTTAGAGATGCTCATTCATGAACATCCATTCATGAAAAATTTTTTGTATTGGTATCGGTATGTAGACGACATTTTAGTTTGTTTCACGGGTACCAATAGACAATTGGTCTCTTTCCATGATAGTATCAACAAACTTCACAAAAATATTAAATTCACTATTGAAATAGAATCGGAGAACTCAATCAATTTCTTGGACTTGACAATAACGAAACTAAACAAAAAACATGATTTTTCAATTTTTCATAAACCTTCCCACACCGATATCACTATCCATTCTAACTCAAATCATCCTTATCAACATAAAGTTGCAGCTTATCATAGTATGATTCATAGATTGGTTAATGTTCCACTTTCAGAAGAAAATTTTAATAAAGAACAACATCATAAAACAAATTGCAGTTAATAATGGATATAAAGTTAACATCATAGAAAATATTCTCAAAAAGAAACTCCATTCAAGAGCTATTAATCAAGTTTTTCCTTTTAACAAAAACACCGACCGAAAATACAAAACATTGACCTATTTTGGACAAGCAACCGAAAAAGTAGCTTAATTTTTGCATAAACAAGACACTAACATTGCTTATAAAACAAATAATACTTTGGGAAAGTTTATCAAAAATAATAAAGACATAGTTCCTAAATATGAAAAATCAGGAGTATATAGACTGAATTGTGGAACTTGCCCGAAGGTATACATTGGTCAGACTGGGAAAACTTTCAAAAGTCGCATCCATGAGCACCACATGAGTTATGTAAATAGGAAAACAAATTCAACATATTCCAACCACCTTTCAGAAGAAAATCACGATTTTGATGAAGTATTCACAATATTACATGTTGAAAACGAAGGAGTGAAACTCAGCTATTTAGAAACACTCGAAATTAATAGACTCAAGAATTCATATATTTTGCTTAATGACCAATTAGATTTGAATAATAGTAGTTAGTTTAGTGTACTTATACCTGATGAAGCTACAGTGTTAGCGAATTATTTTGTGAGAAATATATATAAATATATTTATCGTGAAAATCTTATCGTTTTTCGTTTGTTTCCAAACTTATTATGGTTCTAATCTATGATATTGTGTTGACTGACTCGTTTTTTCATCTTCATATCTTGGAGTATCACCAGAGGGCGCAAATATCATCGGCCAATTCGCGCTCTGGACTTCTTGTGAAAACACCAGTCCATATTTCGTTGTGACTTTTTTTCTGTGGAAAGATGAGGATTCAAACTAGGTCCGATACTATTTGAAAACTGATTTTTTTATTATTCGCCAAATTCGATATGTTCAGGAATATTTGTATACCTTATTTATTTCATATTTTTGAAAATGAAATAGTATTTCCATTAGCTGGATCACTTATCTACTTGATGAAGTCAATAAGTCATGAAAATATTGATTACTTTACTTTTCGAATGACAAGTCTATAGAGAAAGAGTGCTCTATTCGTTATTGCTCACTTCTTTAGCACACCCTCTACTTCAAAAGTTGGACATATATATTTTTTTAAATAGATTCAAGAATTCCTACATTAAAATGCCATTAGGTAGCACCCTGTATATATAGTGTCAATACCCAATAATATATTTTCTGAGTGTATACATAAATATTCTTATTTGAATATCATACATACCTATTCCTCATTATGTATGAGAATTTCTTCATTGTGAACAATTCAGAATATTTTTATTTTTCACGAAATGTTTAATTATTTTATACATATTGTATACCATATTTACTAGCAAACCTAGCAAACTGATGCATATAAATTTCTATTTCCTATACAATGATCGATAGGCTTTTTGATCAAATGAAATATGATGAATAGGAACTTGAAGAATCATAATAATATTTGAATATAGATTCTACTTCAAGTCAATATGTTATATGAATCGAATTCAAAGCAAAATCAGCTACTGAAGACCACGAATTCAGTATAATGGTAACACGCACGATTGACATGGGTCATCTTAGCGCTGAGGAAGGAAGTGTTTTTAACCGCCAACTTAGTTGCTAAGCAACCCTCGAAATCTCATTGAGACTTATATGAGTAAGGAAGACGGGGACCACATCTTTTTAAGTGTCATCCGAAGCACTACTCGGCTGGTTATCGTTGAGAGTCCGAAGGATTGAAATCTAGGTACCAAGAATGTTCGGTTGGTCACCTATCTCCTCCCGCTAAACGATGCTACAGAAATAAATAAAATTTCTAATAGCCCCGCCGGGATTCGAACCCGGAACCTCCAGACTACAAGTCAGCGATACACGCACTCGACCACCAGCCCAGTGAACTGTATTATGCGATTTTTTTAAAAAAATCTGGAGGTTTTGAAATAATGAATAGGTCATTATGAAGTAGATACATAGGCCTTCCGAACAGCGAAAGAATCATCTAGATATCTTTATTAGATCAGTAGTTACAGCAATTCTATTTCAAAATTTGAAAATTCCAATTATTTCTCGTTTTTTCTCAATAACTTTTGTCATGACCAACGTGGCGTGTTGTAGATTTCCATTCCACATGTAAAATCACATAATAAATCGATCTGCACAAGTCCCATTAAGTTATACCAAAATTTTGGGTAGGTCTTTAAAACGAGCGATTTTGCGGCCTCTGCCGACGCACTATAAGGAATCAGGATGATATATAATCGAAGATCGGAAATCAGTCAGATGTCCGATTTCAGAGATCAATCTCAAGTGTCATCCGTCGATTGATAATTGTCAACAGTGTCAACCTATGGTGCAGTGACAAAATTCCGAAAACCTAAATCATGTTCGAGATGATTATGAGACATTTAAATGATGTGGGCCAACAAACCGATAGCTTTATTATAATCATAGATTTAATATGCTTACGCTAGATATATGATTATAATCAATCAGATATTATTGACATAACGGATCGGACAACGCCGTCTATGAAGTGCTACTCGAAGCAGAACACTAAATGAATATCAATAATATTGAATCAATGGATATGGATATGATCTATGCATTGATCATCCAAGCATCATAATAAACTATCCCATAAACATCTCTTACAAGCATTGAATTGTGAATTTCGTTGAAGTAGCGATTGTCAGAAGAAAAGTTACGGTCATTTTATTACTTCTGTGTTCTTCTTAGATATCGTCAGGTGTTGTCATGTGAACACCTAGCATTCTGTGATGTGGTTTGATATATACCATTTGATAGCTGTCACTAATCACTCATTATTGACATTAAATAATTCATTTGATTATATGGAATATGTAAACAATGAAGGAATCGTAATCCTTTTATAGAGGTAATTGATCATGAATAATATTTTGGAATAAGGTGAGTACGAAGCAAAATGGCGATATCATAACAGAGCTAGAGGTTACAAAATTAACAGAATACTAGGCGAACCATCAATATGATAACTAAAAACATAGGAGATTTTGGTAGTCTAAAGAAGGATTTCACCGTGTGAAATATGACCGTAACAATTTTCTAGGTTTCAGAATAGCATTTTGTTAGGCATCAAATTGCACAACTCTGCCATGAATTAATCGACCCAGTATCTCTTACGGTTTACGAGATCCCAAGAATGATGCTCGAATTCCAGCCACCCTGTACATTACTAGAGATTGAAGAGTCAGCGGATTGCTGATATTCGATTAAACGTTACAAAAATAGATAAGTAGGTACTTTAGAATTATGAAATATTTTTTTTGTGGAATATGCCCACCAGGATACTAATATTTTTTGATGTTATAGAATTCATGAAATAAAATGCGGTGACTATTATTTGAATTATATTGGTCAAACCCGTCTCAATGTAGGAACCGAATTCAATGATCTTATTGCCGATTTCAGAATAATCGTTTCGGTAAATCAAGTATTGCCCAACATACAATGTGTTTCGTGGTAGATGTTACATCAGAAGTATATGGAGAACGAAACGACAGATTACTTGTACTAGATAGGTATACAAACCTGAATTGAAAGATTTCCCAACTTTTGAAATAAGTATTAATGCACTGAGGTTGTTATTTTCACGAGTCTCTGGAAGGAACGTACTTTTCTGCCTTTGAGTATGCTGACACTGAGATCCGTTTCATTGGTAGAATACTGTAGGTCTCATGCAGTTATGAACCAAATTGCAATATTTGGTGAATTAACATAGCGAAAATATCGTTTATCAATAGTCATTTCTTGCACAATATGATATATTGATGGATTACTCATTTTATTTTACTTTGATCCTCCTGTATCTTGAAAACCAGACATTTTGGGACACATGTTTATATGAACTATTCTACTTGAAATTGGTCCAGGAATACGCCCTTGAATTTAGTACAGTCTGAGTAACACCCAGTACAGGGGTCTCTGGAAAATAAAGATTGCGAACAATTATATCGATTAACTAGATCAACTTGAGTTTCATAGAAAAAATACTTTGAACACCCTTTACTCAGAAATGATTTGGGACATACGTGAATAGCCACTTTTTGAGTCAAAATTAAATAAGGAATCAAAACATGTCATTTTTTAAATAATTCTCAGTCTGTATAAATACACGAGAGCGCTTCTTCTATTGCTACAATTTTGAGGCAATCCGTGAGGATGTGGGCAGCTGACTTCTCATCCTCCAAGCATCACCAACATTCAGTATTATCAATGATACCCATAATGTTGAATTACTTGTTCAAGTAGCAGTTTTCCATGAGGAGCCCCACCACTATTCTGATTTCCTTTCTGCTTAGTGTCAGCGATCTTGGTCAGAGAGAGGCATTCAATGTAGAGTTTCAATTGTCTCAATTGCCTGCTTCCAAGCATCCTGGAGTTTTGATTCCAGAATGTCTTTCATAGTTGAGCTACTCCATGATCTAAAAGCTCCTAGGATTGGTTCTGGCCCAATCGCTAAGCAACTCACACCTTTTCTGGGCAGAAAGTCGCCCCATTCGTTTCCGGGCAATCTGGTATGACCGGATAACTTAAATAGAGCATTCGCGATAAGTGCTAAGCGATACGCTACCAAGCGGTGACTCCTGAAAACACTCGAAGTAGGATAACCTATATTTCTGTGGGATAACCACTGAACTTTCTGGGAGATAACCCACAGAAAAATTAACTTCTGTTATGTTTACGTTCGGTTATGATGTGAAAGCAGATTTTCTCTGGTAATCCATGTGAAATCTCATCGTTTTTCTCGTTTCAGTTATTGTTTGGTGAAAAAGACACAGATGTCACAATCACACAAATGTCACAAATACGAAAACAAAACAAAAACGATATCATTTCGAGTAGTTCGAGTTGTTAACATGAGACAGCGCTACATGTTATGTTCTATCGCGAATAGCATTTGCAGATCATCTAACTGATTCTGTATTATCGCTGCTTGGCTGTCGATGATATCGAGATTACCTATCTAGTAATGCTCGCATATGTGTATATCTTATATCTATAATAATGTGACAAACATCCCCAGCAACATAGTTCCACTTTCGAGGATTGCTCGTACCAGACGATCCCAGTGGTAGAAATCAGAAGGTGCCCAATCTGCCCCAGTCCTCTCTTGTGAGAATGATTAACTTCAGCATCTTGCTGAAGTTTATGACAGCTTTAGAACTGTCCCCTGGTCCATAATCGAGAATGACCGTACATTCCCTCGCTCCATCATTGGTTGAAGCTTATTAAGCGAACTATGGCTTTGAGTTATGTTAGAATGGACCTCAACCTCCTGCCTGACTCAACACGGATTTTCTACCGGAAAATATGAACTGAAATTTCGCTAACTTGGGACTGATGAACTGAATTTTCAATAGTTTCAGATACGAGGAGAGGAAGAAGGTATGCTTGTAATTTCACAAATCAAAATTGTGATTGCAGCAATTGTTACTCAATAAAATCACAACTTCATTTGCGAGGCACAAACTTGATTATGAATTCTCCACTTTGGTACTTGGCAAGAAATATCCATCATCACATACTTTAATTTCACGTTGTTTTCATGTCGTGTATTCCTTACCTGTTACACAGACAGTTACAAATTTCGATCCAAATATACCGCTGGAGGCATATCTACACGGGTTCGGGTACTGGTTCTGATAATAGCCAGCCATTATGCATTCCTGAGCAGACAAAAAGTGACTTTCTGCATTCCTCGAATGTTTGACGGTACCCTTCTGAACATCTTCGGCTAACAGATCCGTGAATATCCAGCCGACACGTCGAAGTCCGAGAGATGTTGCTATCTGTTCTATGATGTATTCATTATCGTTCGAAAGAAGATGCACAGAGTCGCGAGAACTCTCTTGAGGTGGCTCATAGATTGCGACTACGTTAGCCCTTATACCTGAAAGAAATACAGTCATTTGTTAATATCTATTGGGGATTCTAATGAAGGATGCACGGATGGGACGGACTTTGCTATCTTTTTTATGATTTCTTTAAGTATTGTCGTTACGATGAAGTTGCACAGAGTAGCGATAAATCAAAATCTAATAGATTGCGACTCAACTCATTCAAAGAGTATTCACCGACTGAATTTAAGAGACAGTTGAAATTAGTTTTGATACAAAAGGCATACTACTCACTGAAAGAGTATTTTGAAGACAAAAACTTCATATGATGTTTTATATACAGGGTGTCCCCTCTCAATTGGAAAAAACTTCTGCGGCATATTGAGGAACCATAGACAAGCAGTTTGAGATAAGAGACTGATGTCCGGAAGTGCATGGTTTTCAAAATACAGGGTGTCAAAGTTTTTTTCAAAAAACTTTTTTTTATTAATATTTCAAAGACACGTTAACCGATTTTCTCGAAATTTGCTAGTGATGTAAGCTTTAATAAGACGCTCAGTTAGCCTAATTAAATGTTAATTATGACTTCCAGTGGCGCCCCGGGAGACAGTGTCACGAATAAAAATGACAAAAAATGTACGCTGCTGACTTTTTTTAAAAATTTTATATATTTTTTAGAAAGCTCAGTTAAAAATACAACTTTTTTGTCACTTGATATTTTTTCGTATCTCTCTCCGTTTTCGAGAAAAATTTTTTATTAAAAACTTTATTGAAAGGTTCATTATTATTAGAAAGAAAAACAAGGAGGCTTTTTTACAAATAATTTATTATTAATTAGTGGAGCAAATGCTCAAAGTGTCCACCATGCATTTCGATGCATTTTCTGCACCTGTCGAGCCAGGATTCGCGCACCCGAGCAAACACGCCTGGATTGTTCGCGATAAATTCCGCTGCCACCACAACTCTAGCAACTAGGTCCTCCATGGTCGGCACAGGAGTTGCATAGATCAACCGTTCCATTTCGCCCCAAAGAAAAAAGTCCAGGGGGGCCAAGTCCGGCGACCTTGCTGGCCAAGGGACGGGACCACCTCTACCAATCCACCTGTTGTTGTAGGTTTGGTCGAGGTAACCTCTCACGGTGCGCGCAAAATGCGCTGGACAACCATCGTGTTGGAACCAGGCCTCTCTACGCAACTGGAGGGGTACATCTTCCAGCAGCTCGGGCAGAATATCTCGCAAAAAAACTAGATAGTTATTCCCGTTGAGGTGATCAGGTAGAACGTACGGCCCAATCAAATGGACGCCAAGAATACCTGCCCAAACATTAACACCAAACTTCTGCTGATATCCTCTGATGTGCGTAGAATGGGGATTTTGTTCGCTCCACTCGTGGTTATTACGAGGATTGAATGTCCCCTCGAGCGAATATCCTTTTTCATCGCTCGTGAAGATTATACTTAAAAAATCAGCGTTTTCATCCGCTTGACGGAGCAACCACTCGCAGAATTCGAGCCGCCGAGGAGCGTCGTCAGGCAGTAGATGCTGCACCTTTTGCAGTTTAAATGGATGGAGATCGTGGATTTTCAATACTCGATGGACAGTATTTTTGCTGCAATCAAGTTGCGACGCAATCAGACGAGTGCTAGTGTTGGGCTCATTCTGAATGCGTGCCATGACTTCATCCTCAACGGCATCTCTGATCGGAAACTGCCTTGCAAATTCTCGAATAGGCTGCAAAGATAACAAAGCCTCTTAGATTGGCTGTAAAAAGAAACGCGCAAGAAAAAAAAACACAGAAAGTTGCCATTTCTGCAATACTTACCACGAATGAGCCGGTCTCCCGTAGATTTTGATGAATTTTGATAAAAATCTTATGGTTTGGCAATTCACGATTTGGGAACCGCTGCCCGTACAACCGTTGTGCTAACAAAGAATTACCCCGCGCTTCCCCATACAAGAGATGCATATCTGCAAGCTCGGCTAATTCAAACCGATTCATTTTTGCAATTAGTGTAACGTTTGAAGATAATTAAGTACTTAGAAACTGACACTTTTACTAGAGTTTGACATGTTTATGTGTTACCATGACAACATTGTTTTGTTTTAGATTTTCAGATAATGAACCTTTCAATAAAGTTTTTAATAAAAAATTTTTCTCGAAAACGGAGAGAGATACGAAAAAATATCAAGTCACAAAAAAGTTGTATTTTTAACTGAGCTTTCTAAAAAATATATAAAATTTTTAAAAAGGTCAGCAGCGTACATTTTTTGTCATTTTTATTCGTGACACTGTCCCCCGGGGCGCCACTGGAAGTCATAATTAACATTTAATTAGTGCTAACTGAGCGTCTTATTAAAGCTTACATGACTAGCAAATTTCAAGAAAATCGGTTAACGTGTCTTTGAAATATTAGTAAAAAAAAGTTTTTTGAAAAAAACTTTGACACCCTGTATTTTGAAAACCATGCACTTCCGGACATCAGTCTCTTATCTCAAACTGCTTGTCTATGGTTCCTCAATATGCCCCAGAAGTTTTTTCCAATTGAGAGGGGACACCCTGTATATTTACAATTTTAACATAGTTTCAAGTTTTAAACATATCTTTCTATAATATATGTGACTAGGGGCTGCGTATAGGTACCTGTATTTTAATTTAATGTAAGTTTTTATTTTATATACGATCAATATTTATGGTGATAATCAAATTTTATACATATATGCACATATATGGTATATATTTTTTTCGGAATCTTGTTATTATAAATAATTATGTGAAGCTACTTTTTCATAGGGTTATTATGACTTGTTCTATATCATCCAATGTATGATCTTTGAAGAACCAATAAAATATCATTCAATCTATCTATGACTATGTTAGCCCTGATTCCCAAAAAAATTCGTTTATCTTTATTATACCGAGGGCCACCATTGGGATCTCGAAAACTATAGACTATACGAAGATGGTTGAATTAGGTCGAAGTTGTGTGACTAAGAATATACTGTCGAGAAAATTTCGACATTCCGAGTATTCCCGGAAATATACGAAAAAATTTAAATAATCATTTTCAATAATGCTGGAATTATTCAATGAGGAATATCAAAATCAAGAGCACATTTACATTCCAACTTTTGTCCTGATACTTAATGGTCTTTTCAGATTCACCATCCGACGTTTGCCCACCATCATCAGGTTTATTTTTTTATGAGCGCCATATAAGTTTTTCACGAAAAATAGTGGCACTTTTAATTCCGATTTCAACGACATGATATAATTCTCAACATAACTATTAATATTTCAAAAAAAATTTAAGTTGGCCCTGGCTCCGTCAAATACCAATTGTTACAATAATTAATTTGTTGCAACGCAATCATATGTCACTTCTTAGAGAGATTATTTTACAAATCTAACAGGAATACTTTCAGAACTTCAGTACAAGAAAACTATCTGGAAATATGGATAGGAAAATTGCTGAGTATGTTAGTTCCAAAATATTTAGAAATAAATAAAATCTATCCTGAGAATATTGAAGTTTTATTGAGTTGTACGTGTTGTGGATAATTGCCAATCCGTCAGTTTCAACATGCAAAATTGTTTCGAATACAGCAAATGTTTCAATGTTTTTCGAAGGTTTGTTTTGGTTTTTCTCCGAACCGTTCTGGAACTATTCTGCTCATGCGCATTGTCTTCAAGTGTACACGTTTTTCCATAACTGTTTAGGAACTGATTCAGTATTTACAGTTCAGTGTTTTGGTTTTCTCATAACAATTTCTGAACGGTTCTAGAATGGTTCTTGAACTGTAAAAGTAGTCCCTACTCACTAGTATGAACCGAAATGGAATTTTCAAGTTCGCACATGCGCAGAACTCAGTGTTTGAAAATTAGATAACCCCACTTTTCCTTTGTGGTTTTTGGTGTTTTTCAATGAAAACAATAATGTTTATGTTATTGAATTCAAGTTCCAGTTCGTCAGATGGGGACGATAATGTTCTGGACATGGTATTGCCAGAGTTATTGAACTGCCATCCAAAAAATGAAAGCTTTGCGGAAATAACAGTCCCGTTGTTAAACGATACCGAATTCAAGCATTTCAGAGTCTCAACAGCCTTGGTTGAGTCATTGGCTCTCAAGTTTGAGACATCATACATGTTTCCCAAAAAAGGTGCTGGTCATGATGATGAGCTAAAAAATGTGTACTGATTTTTCTATGGTATGCTGGGCATGAAGCTGCATCTTTTAGAGATGTAGCTGTTAGGTTTAATGTCAGCATCGGAAAACTTCATGATATCATGGAAAACATGACACTTTTTTTATCTTATTTATCACCCTCTACAATAACATGGCCTGATGAGCAACAAAAACTTGAAATTTTACATGACTTTAGGAATTGGGATTTCCAAATGTTTTGGGTTGCATAGATGGTTGTCACATCACAATTGATAAGCCAGAAGATCAGGAATCATACATAAAAAGAAAAAAATATTATTCCATATAGGTTTGTTCATAGTTGGTCCAGTTTCTAGATTGAGGTATCATTTTTGTACTTCATAAACTTTGCTGTAAATGTTAAATCAATTAATACATAAGTATACCGTAATTTCTTATGATTTTTACATGCAGGCAGTGTGTGATGGTAAGAGGAAGATCATTGATGTTTTTATTGGGTATCGTGGATCTGTTCACGATAGCAGAGTATTTAGAAACTCTTCATTATTCACAAATCTTGCCAATAAATGTGGAGATGATTATATTTTGGGAGATAGTGCCTATCCCTGTTTGAGGAATTTGCTGACACCATACCTAGATAATGGACGATTATCAGACACTAAAAAAAATTATAACAAGGAGCTGAAAAAAAGGTAGAGTATTAATAGAACACACATTTGGAATATTGAAACAAAAATTCAGACAGTTATACCACTTGAAACTCAGAAAAGTAGATGGCATGTGCTATTTTATAAGGGCATGCTGTGTTTTACACAATATTGCTATTGATGAGGAAATAGAATGGGAGCCTGAAGAAGAAACAGACATAGTAAATGAAATTCAAGGTGGCAATGAAGAAGAAAATATTGCGGGTCACCATTATCGCAATTATGTGGCTTCAATCCTATATCATTGATTCTGGTAAATACATTTTATCATATTAATTATAAAGGATCACTCCTTCATACCATATATTTCCACAATTTTCTAATTCAGCAGATTTCTAACAGTTGAAATCAACTTATAATGTTTTATTTATCTCTTCTAGTATGTGTTTCATTTTTTTACAGGAAACTGATCATGAATGTTGATCTAATGTTGCTGACCTGCAAAATTGTTGTCTTTATTGATACCCTCTTGAAATTAATCCAATGACTATGGACATCTGCAGTCTCTTCAGACTACACTCCCTTATCAATGGCAAAATTGTCTGAGACACAGCATTCCCAGAAGGCATAATAATATGTTTTTGTTGTTCCAAGTGATAGAATTGTCTTGATATTTGGTTCAATAATTTCAATGTCTGATTTATTATTATTATCTTGGAATGGGCATAGCAAATTAGGCACTAGCTCCCATGAATGTCTCCACATTTTGATATGTAAGACTTGCAAAACTAGGGGATTTTTCAATACTCTGTTGAACTGAATATATGTATCCTGCTACTACACAGTTTTGCTCTAAAATATGATGGAATTCATGCAGGATTCCTTGTGTTCTCCTGGAATGTAGTCCAGACTAATGTACAGGGTGGGCAGATTTCGATTTTTTATGGGTTAACTCGGTAACGATAGGAAATACAGAAAATGGAGGTCGCATTCTCGATCGTTTTCTGAGACAAATTCACTGGAGAAAACAAACATTTGCTATCCTCTCCTGTTTTCGAGTTATAATGAATATCATGTTTGTTTGTAAAATTACGAGATAATAATTTTTACATTCTTAAGGCACTTTTTCTGAAAATTTGAAGAAAGGTACAATTTCGAGTTTTGCCAAAAAGTTCTCTTAAAAGAACACTCCAACGGCATCGGTCTAATCAAAAAGCCGGACGGGGGATATACTGATAACCCTAAAGAAAGCTTGAGACAGCTGCAGACACACTTTCCTGGTTCCGAATCGGTTGTGGAGAACGAACAGCAAAGCGCTCACCTGAAAGGGGATCTCCACAACCCCAACAGATCCAGTAGAAGCCTAGCTGGGAAGATCTTCACAACTGAAAGAATCAAATGGGCTATCAAAAACTTCAAACTTTTCAAGTCGCCAGGAAAGGACGGAATATTTCCCGCCTTACTGCAACATGGGATTGAATAATAAAGCCTTCTTTGAAAATACTATTCAAGGCCAGCTTAATATTCGGTTATATACCGCAAGCTTGGAGAGAGGCCGTAGTAGCGTTTATACCAAAGGCTGAAAGACGTCCAATGGACGAACCAAAGTCTCACCGCCCTATCAGTCTCACCTCTTTTCTCCTAAAAGCAATGGAGAAAATAATAGACTGTTACATCAGAAGCGAACTCCTTGAGTTGAGACCGCTCCACAAGAAACAGTTTGCTTATCAAGCAGGTAAATCCACGATCAATGCTCTACAATGTCTGGTTGAAGGCATTGAAAAGACATTAGTGGAAAAAGAAATGGCTCTTGGCGCCTTCATCGACATAGAGGGCGCTTTTGATAACACCTCGCATGCCTCCATATCTAGATCACTAGAGGATCACTGATTAGATGGATACAATCAATGCTAAAAAGCAGAATAATTGTGGCGACTCTCGAGGAAGAGACGGTCAGGATGACAGTAGAAAAAGGTTGTCCCCAAGGGGGAGTTTTATCGCCTTTGCTGTGGTCACTGGTCGTCGACAACCTGATAGTCAAGCTGCATGATTCTGGTTACACGACTCAAGGTTACGCCGATGACCTGTTTATCACCATTAGGGGCAAACATGACGGGCTAATTAATCGCATGCAAGTAGCCCTAAACACAATCAGAAGCTGGTGTGCAGAGCAATCCTAGCATAACAGTGCTGGTTCCATTTACCAAGAGGCGAAAGTATGAACTTAAAGCCCCAACTCAAAATGGAATTCAGCTCACTTTTTCCAAAGAAGTTAAATATTTGGGCGTTATAATCGACCAAAAACTGACATGGAACAGCCAACTCAACCACATTATTTCCAGAGCTAAAGCGGCAAGCTGGACATGCCGCAGAGTCTTTGGACATGGGGTCTGAAACCAAAAATGATCTATTGGTCATACCAAACGATCATCAAACCCATGGTCACCTACGCTTCATTGATATGGTGGCACAAGTCAAGCTGCAGAAAGTGCAGCGGCTAGCTTGTCTGGGAATCACAGGGGCAATATTCACGTGCCCCACTGCAGCCTTAGAGGTTATGCTGAACCTTCAACCATTGCACCTGTGTGTAATGAAAGAACCAGCGATAAGTGCCTTCAGACTGAGCCAGACAAAAAAACTCAAATCAGGAAATCGGATCGGACACTTGAAAATTTTAGAAAATATTTCACTAGAATCCATGTATAAACCGACAGATATCATGCCAGTTAGGTACGACTTCGAAATGCAATTTGAAGTGGTCATAAACAACCACCAAGTTTACACAGAGAACGGACCTCAACTGGGAAGAGATGCATCAGTATGCTATACTGATGGATCCAAGATGAATGAAAGGACTGGAGTGGGAAATACAGGGCCAAATTTCAGGCTCTCGAAATCCCTTGGTAACACCCCAACCATCTTTCAAGCAGAGGTACATGCTATAGAGATATGTGCCCAGGAGTGCCTCGAAAGGGACACTCGAAGGGCAAAAATATATATTCCATCAGATAGCCAAGCAACACTAAAAAAAGCTCTGAAGTCATACACTTGTGAGTCTAAGCTGACTTGGGACTGTAAACAATCCCTAAGACAACTGGCAGTGAACAACCAGATCACTTTGATGTGGGTGCCAGGTCATAAGGGAGTTAAAGGCAACGAGGAAGCAGACTGCCTTGCCAAAGAAGGGGCAAATACACAATTTCTCGGCCCAGAACCCTTCTGTGGACTTTCCAAAGCCCACTTGAGAGAGGATTTCTGACGCTGGGAGGCGGATGAAATGAAATCTCACTGGAATAAAGTGCCAGGACAAAGACAAGCAAAAAGGCTACTGAGCCTCTCGCCAAGGAAAGCTAAACAGCTTCTCGAGTTGGACAAAAAAGACTTGAAACTGGTAACGGGACTCCTCACTGGACACTGCCCTCTGAGGCACCACCTCAAAAAGATGGGTAAAACAGAGAGTGATAGTTGCCGCTACTGCGAGAACTTCGCTGAAACTGCAGAACATTTGCTATGCGAATGCCCAGCACTCTTCTGCAAGAGGCTTAAGTTCCTGGATGGGGCCTTTTTAGAGCCCTCCGACATCAGGAACCTAGCTCCCAGGAAACTGATAAACTTCGCACGAAGCCTCGGAATCCCGGGCCTCGAATAGATTAAGGGTTATGCACAAAAGATCCAATAGGTCGAGGTGCTTGAGAGGCTGCAAAGCCTTAACGACCCCTCCTACAATCTACCTATAAATGAAATTAAAGAATGTTTCTCATTTTCACCGTTCACAATAGTCTGAAAAATATCTACAATTTTTCAATATATTGAAAGAATATTGACGATATTTGGAAATTTACAAATACTTTGTATTCAAATACGGCCACAATTTCTAGCAGACTGATATTTGTTAAGCTTGATAAAATATCAATTTCATTTCAAACTATGGATGCTTGATATTCATTATGAACTTTCAATAACCTGGTGTGCATTGAATATAATATATACACACAACATTATATGCATCATTCAGTACCTATGAATTCTTTATTGAAACTTTATCGAAACACTATTTTTAATATGAGCAGAATATACAATTCGAAATTGTTTTCATATTATGATAGGTTGGTATAAGGTATTTACCTTTTCATGGATATATATCCCCTGTTTTGTAAACTTCATATCATCTCATGTACCTATTATTTTCACAAAAATTACTAATAATCGAAATCAATTCATACCAATAACCATCAATAATCAATATGTATCGATTATCAAAAGGTACATCATAGTAATTGGTTTATTCTATCAATCGCCGATTGAATGAATATCTGAAATCACGTAGCTGCTTCGAAAGTAGATGAAAACACTCAGACAAATTCGAATATCTATTTGACAATTACACTCACATTCATGACTTTTTGTCAATCAATCAAAAGATAACATTTCAAATATACTGAGTATAAGTTACTCTCAATTTAATAAATCTATTCATTTTCCCACGGAGACGAAATGATTTCGGAGAAATTCATTTTCTAATCATGAACCAAGTCTATTGGGAGTTTTAACAATTCTTCCAGAACGGGTAACTCTTTTCAGTCCATCATTCTCTGTGTTAGGTTGAGCAAAATAATTCTTATCAAAACTTATTGGCTGGGGTGTATCTAGTTCATGACTTGACTTTCTCTCTATCTCATCTGGAATTTTCTTTTTCATGTTTTCAACTTCTTCATCTCCGGAAATTTCCAATGGGTAGAATCTCTGAATTGGTCTCATAATTTGATTACCTGACGGAACTTTAAGACGTAACAATCTGATAACACCATCTTTTCCAGCAATCACTTCTTGAATCCGTGTTAGAGGCCATTCAAATCTCTTCGAATTTTCTATTTCTATGAATCCTAAATCTCCAACTTTAGGAATCGATTCCTTAATTGATTTTTTTCGATTTTTCATGATAAGAGTACTTAGATACTCATTTCTGAATCTTCTCCTTAACTCTTCTTTTATTTTAGACCTATATCGGTATCTTCGTCTCAGATTTGTAGCTTCTACTCTGTCTATATCTGGAACTCCATATTCTGTTATATCTCGTAAGAATATAGCAGGCGTTAATATTTGCCAGTCATTTGGATTTTCCGTTAAACTAGTCAAAGGTCGTTGATTCACAACAGCTTCACAGTCGCATATGATAGTTCCAAGTTCTTCGAGTGTCAGTGAAGTTTTTCCCAAAACTTTCCTGAGTAATCTTTTCAATATTTTAATCAGACTCTCCCACCATCCACCCCACCAGGCTGCTGTTGGAGGATTGAATATCCATTTAATTCTTTCAGCAGTAGCCTTTTTTGAGATTTCCTCCCAATTTAGTTCAGCTAGTGCATTCTCAGCACCAATAAAGTTAGTACCATTATCGCTGTAAATGATCGATGGCCGTCCTCTTCTCGCTATGAATCTTTGAAAAGCTAGCAAGAAACAGTCTGTTGATAATGATGTGATTACTTCGAAATGAACAGCTCTGTAAATGGCGCAGGTGAATATTAGAATCCAAATTTTTCCTTTATCTTTCGATATCAGAGGACCAGTTGCATCTACTCCTACAATTTCAAAAACAGAGGCATCTCTTACTCTATTTCGTGGTAATGGGACTTGAACTGCTTCAAGATGCCTCGCATAGTGTTTTTGACAAATGTGAAGTTGTTGAAGCTGTGTACACGTAACAGTTCAATTAAATGAAAAATTATATTTCGTGTAATTTTGTTTTAATTACAATCGCAAAGCGCTTTCGGCTATCAAGCCATCATCAGTGCAATACTCGTCAAGTATTCATACAGGAGATCTATAAAAAGTTTTACCAAACCATGGTTCACATTTGTTTTGGACGTACATTCAACACGTTAAAATCTAAGTATTTATATACCCTGTATGAATACTTGACGAGTATTGCACTGATGATGGCTTGATAGCCGAAAGCGCTTTGCGATTGTAATTAAAACAAAATTACACGAAATATAATTTTTCATTTAATTTTTGACAAATAACACCATCGATTGAATTAGCTTTAGCTCTGTTGTATTGAAAGTTTCTACTCTTAAAAATATCACAGCTGCATACGCATCTTGGCTGGCGTCACAAAACAAATGTAAACTTTCATGCTTACATTGTTTTTTCACCTCTGGACGTATCCATCTAGGGATTCTGACATTTGTCAAATACTTGATTTCATTGAACCAACCAAAGAATGTTTGCTTGATATCTTCAGGTACTTCGGAGTTCCATGATAATTTCAATTTACATGCGTTCTGTAATAAGACTTTCGGAATTAGCAAGGCCGGAGAAATGAAGCCTATTACATCGAAAATTCTGCTCACAGTAGAAAGGATCATCTTTTTGGTTAATTTTTCTGTAACAGCATTATTTTGGATATTATCTAGTGAAATTTCTAATGTATCTATAAATTTATTCCACTTCAATCCCAGAACTGATGTTAACTTAATTGCAATCATGAAATTATGTTTCTCTGTAAATTCCCCACATCTCAAATCCATCTTTGCTTTCATCATCGCATTTTGAGCTTTTTCTTTGAATGTTTCTATTTCTTCATGATAGTCGAAACTAATAATGCTATTATCAACGTAGAAACTGTTTCCAAGCATGGTTAAAAATTCTTGTGAAAATTCAGAATTTTCAGCTAATACTGTCTCGAGGTGATATTGGATGACTGCACCAAGTAAGAAAGGACTGCAAGTCAGACCAAAAACTACCCGAGTATGTCTGAATATCTTCATCTCATTTTCAGGAGTGTACCATAAGAACTTGAGAAAGTTTCTGTCATGAGGGTTTAGACTAATTTGAAGAAAAGCTTTGCGGATGTCTGATATAACTCCATATTTGTGTTTTCTGAATCGAATTAAAATTGATGGAATTAGTTCAATGAAATTAATTCCTTTTTCTAAGCATTGATTCAGTGATGGACTATGGGAATTTTCTCGTGCTGAAGCATCGAACACGGGTCGTAATTTCGTAGTATCACTATTTAACTTCACAACATGACGATGGGGAAGGTAATGCCCTTGATATCGATAATCTTCTTCGAATGCTTCTTCTATTATTCCTTCTTTCAGCCATTCCTGTAGTACTTTATCATATTCTTCACGATAACCATCTTTGTTCAACTTATTCATCAACGAGTCTAGTCGTTTCTTGGCAACATGATAATTTGTAGGTAAAACAGGGTGGTTTTCTATCCATGGGAGGCTGACTTCATATCTAGAATCTTCATCTTTCTTGACAGTCGCTGTGAAATGTTCCATCGCTGCTTTCTCAGTTTCTGCTCTTGTCATTTCTTTGACTGGATCGTTGATACCAAGAAGTTCTAGGTTCCAGAAGTCAGACACCATTTTATCATTATCAAGCATATTAGTAACAAGCATAAGACAAGACACCATTAACCATAATGTAATGCTAGAAATTCTCCATTACATAGGACTTTCGAATGATGCTAGAAATCTCATGGCATCTTACCTTTGTGATCGTAAACAAATGGTTTTAGTTGATGGACATTCCTCCAGTTTTATGGATTTAAAGTGTGGAGTCCCTCAAGGTTCCATTTTGGGGCCTTTGCTCTTTGCTATATATACCTCATGTATAGTAAAAAATTTACAAACTTGTAATGTACATCTGTATGCGGATGATACTCAACTTTACCATAGTTTTCATCCCAGTGCGGTAGTAGAGTCATGTGACCATATCAATGAGGATCTCAATAGTTTCATTAAAGCCGCGGAGGATCACTGTCTGAGCATCAATTGCAGTAAATCTAATGTTATACTTTTTGGCAATAAAAACAAACGGGATGAGATTTCTGATGATGTGCGTATTGTAATAAAGAATGAAGGTCTTCAAAACGTGAAGGAAGCCAAAAGTTTAGGTATTATATTGGATTCTGATCTTAAATTTGAAAAATACATCAATTTACTTACTCAGCGTGCATACTTTACTCTCAAAAGTATATATGGCAATAGACATTTTCTCCCGATAAGTGTAAAATCACATCTGTGTGAGTCGTTAGTACTGTCTATATTCAATTATGCAGATGTACTGTATGGACCCTTTTTATCCAGCCTATATCAGAGAAAAATACAAAAAGTGCAAAATTCATGCCTACGACTAATATTTGGTATCCGCAGAAGAGAACATATCTCACACAAATTGAAGGATAATGGCTGGCTAAATATGACCAACAGAAGGACGCTGCATGCTGCTGTTCTTTTCCAAAAAATAATTTTCAATAAAGCACCCTCATATTTGCACAGAAAAATTACCTATCGTTCTGATATACATAACCTGAATATCCGATATAAAGGAATCCTCTCGCCGCCAACTTTCAGATTAGAAATCTTTAGACGCAGTTATACCTATCAAATATGTTCAATTTATAATCAGATCCCTACCATGTTCAAAACTTATAGCTTGCAAAGATTCAAGACAGCCTACAAGAAACATTTGTTTTCAATGCAACCCTAATATTCATGCGATAAAAACTCGATATTAATGTATGTATCTTTTCATGTTTTTTTTCTTTTTTGTTTGAGTTTAACATACATAGCGATATATTAGAGGTTAAGTGGAAGAACAGTTTGTAAGTTGATTTTATATCATCTTATAAACTGAACTTCGCCTTTTGCTTTCATGTCTACCTTATATTATTTATATGTATTCTTTTGTATTTCAGATATGGAAGCAATAAAGTCGTTTATTATTATTATTATTATACTTCTAGATTTCGGAATGGTAGCGTCAACTGGTGTTTTTCCCATCAATGTCCATCCCAATTTTGTCTCTACTAAAACTAAACCGCATGACAAAACGTGACGAAACCCAGTATATAGCTTGCCTATTACATCAGCTCCCAACAAAAGTTCTATGGGACCATCTTCCGTATCAGATACAGTGATACCTAGTTTCTCTATCTCTTGATACCAACAACCATCATAAATACTGGCAATACTTCCACAAATGACAGCTTGGTCGTAGACTTCTAATGAACAAGAGTATTGTCCATCCAATCTTTGTAACTGGGTCTCGAAACAATCATGATTCACTGTCTCTGTATTGTATCCGCCAAACAAGGTATGCACCATCTCTTCAGTTCTTACAACTTGCAACTGCATATGAACCGCTGTTTTTCTCAAAATGTATGATTTTTGAGAGCCAGTATCGAGTAAAGCTCTCACTCTTCTAATTTGGTCATTATAAATAATGTTAACAGCTAACGTTTGTAAGAAAACATGGTTGTAAGTCTGATTTGACATTCCTGTGGTCACTCGAGTATCTACTAAAGATTCTGTTTCTGGAATTTTAGAAGATACATTTTTTGATGGAGTTGAAGTTGAATTTTCAGAGTCTTTGGTCGAACACATCAGCGGAACATGTTTACCACCGCATTTTGTACATTTCAACTTTGAAAACATATTGCATTTCCTTGCTAAATGACCTTGACGTAAACATCGATAACATGATCCATTTTGAAGGAGTTTCTGTTTTCTTTGTTCAAGTGACATCTTTAATGCTTCTTGACACGTGTTACTATGGTGCTGTTCTCGGCAAAAGCTACATCTTGGGTTCTGGTTGAAAAATCCAGCCGCAGAAGGGACGTTAGGTTTCAATTCTGGTTCTTTCTTTCGGTTTTTCATGTCAAAATTGGTAGCCAATGATATCCTCTCTTCATTTTCAACTTCACGTTTGAGAAATTCCATAAGTTTTTCCAAACGTGTCTTCAACAAATCAATTGTGGAAAATTCAGAGTTTCTTTGCAATGTTCTCAATATTTCTTCTGGTAAGCACGATTCTAATAAGGGGTACAACATTGCCGCACAGTTATCAGTAGAAACACCAAGAGTTTCTAACGCTCTTAGTTGAGACTCCATTTTATCATACAATGTTGTCAAATTATTGGTTTTATTGGATAGATTATTTGAAACCAGCTTTAGAAGTTCTCGAACATAATATTCTATGAGCAGGTCATTCCTGCCAAATCTGGACTTCAAACTATCTATTGCCTTATTATAATTATCACCCGTAGGTGGATAACTCTCGATTAATTGTCGTGCTTTGGAATTTGGTATCGTAGATTGAAGTAAATATTGAAATTTATCATCGTTTTCCATCTCATCATCATCGTGTATTCGCTTGAATAAACTCCAGAATTGTAGCCAATCTTTTATTTCGCCGCCAAATTTACGAAAATCAATTTTTGGAAGTTTAAGTTTAGTTCTATTTGAAGAAACAGAATTAGATTTCTCAAGGTTAGCTGTCATGAGTCGCTCAACGTTGAAAGCGAGAGAACTAAATCTTATTGTTGTTTCGTGGGAGTCTTTCATAACTTTTGCTATAGCGTCTATAGTTTTATTTGCGCTGAGCATCGAATAAATCAGTTTGTTAGACTCTTCTTCAAATTCTTCGTTCAATCTGGTCAATAATTTGAATGTACCTTGAATTTGAGCTACATCAGGATTCTGTTGTGTTAAAGCTTGCTCCAAATCAGTACAATACGTATTGAAAGAAGTCTTCAATAGCTCCATAGCCATAGTGTAGTCGTCGTTATCCATCTTGTGTTTCAGTTTCAGCAGCTATCTCGTCGGGGCCTCCAAATGGTTTATTCTATAAATCGCCGATTGAATGAATATCTGAAATCACGTAGCTGCTTCGAAAGTAGATGAAAACACTCAGACAAATTCGAATATCTATTTGACAATTACACTCACATTCATGACTTTTTGTCAATCAATCAAAAGATAACATTTCAAATATACTGAGTATAAGTTACTCTCAATTTAATAAATCTATTCAGTAATATTATTGTCAATGCCCATTTAGTGATTTTCAAAGCATATATATGTCTATGCAGAACTAATAATTTTGAATTCAGGGTCGTTGTCTACGTCATCGCGCGCCTTCGGAAGCCACGCCTTTTGTCCGACAAAATGGCTTGAATGAACCATCCTTTTGTAGTTTACCATCCTTGGGCCTAAGACACTACAAAGACTGATCAAGGTACAAAGACTCGCCTTTCTAGGAATCAAAGCCTACTGCAGCCATGGAGACACTACTGAATCTGCCTCCTTTTTACCTAGTGATCAAAGACTACAGATGGGTCAGGAGCAGGAGTATACTCGAAAAACCCGGAGACTAACCTCAGCTATTAACTGGGAAAACGTGCCCTATGAAGATGTTGCTAGTTTAAAAGCTTGTTCAATGGGACTTTTTTTTAATATTTTGAAATGTTTCAATAACTTTGTGAGTTTCTACAGCATGATTATGAAATCCGGTCATTTGAAGTTTCCTGACATGAGACATGAAAGCTTATTTTGTGAATGCTCATAGGGGGCACCAGTGGCACCCTGTTAATTCAGTGAATTAGATCAATATTACCCATTCCAAGAGAATTTTCGAGCCCAACAAGTAAATAATAACAACCGACAATGTCGCATTTTCAATTCGAAGGGGTTCGTTGGATTGGTTGCATACAACTTAATTTTCAGCGTTGTTTGTCCGAAGCACTCTCCACAAAAACGTTTTTTTTCAATGTTGACTAACATGTAAGATTCATTCATATCTTGAGATACCTCATTGAAATCAGAGACATTCAGGCTATTTGAAAATCCAATATGGCACTCATAAGAAAAAAAACTTGAGTGTTGTATCTATAGCAAGAACGATTGGAAAATACGATGACAGATATAGATTCCTTGTGAAAGTGCCTTCACGTTCGTCCTTACGTTAGTTTTTGATTTTCGCTCGAAACAATAAAAAATTTCCGTTTTTTCAAAAACAAAAAATGACATCAAATGTTCTCTCAGATAATAATAATAATAATAATAATAATAATAAATGTCTTTATTACCAAACTAAAAAAGAAAATTACAAATTGTTCATATATTGTTAGGGCGAGATTCAGTTTGTATGCAATTATAATTAATGTACAATATGGAATATATATTTGGCAATTAACATACATCTGCTCTACCATCTAACCCCGAAAAAGAAGACAAAGACAGCAAAAAGAATAGTAGGTAAATATAAATAGAGAAAGAATAACATATAGTTTAGCAAATAATCATTAACCAAGAGAATATATTCTAATTCGAAAAACTAACTTATTGTTGAGAGAAAAAATGGTCATAAAGAGCTCGTTTGAGTTTGTATAGTGATAAATGACTGATATCGTGAGGTAGATTATTGAGACGGTTGACAATACAATAAGAAAACGATCGTTTGAAAGTCTCAGTACGGTGACGTGGTATAGTAAGAGTATTTGTAAGTCTTAAATTTAGAGTATGTACATCGGTTCTATATTTTATTTTATGATACAGATATGGTGGAGAGTTTTCCTTTAGCAGCTTGAAATAAAACATGGTAGAATGCAATTCTCGACGGTTTTTCATCTGTAATCATTTAGTAATTCTGAAAGTATGACTGATATGTTCAAATTTGCGAATACCAAAAATTAGTCTCAGGCATGAATTTTGCAATTTCTGTATTCTATTTATATCAAATGATTTTAAACAAGAATTATATAGAATGTCACAAAAATTTAATTTTGATAACACTAGTGACTCACATAGTAGAATTTTGACCGATCTATCCAACAAATGGCGAGATTGGAATATAACTTTCAATGCTGCATAAGCTTTTTGTGAACAGTTACTAATATGGTGCGAGAATCTTAAGTTTTCATCAAACCACACTCCCAAGTTTTTTACTTTTTCGCTAAACTGTATAATATTACCATTGATCATGATATTTGAAGAGTATTCTTGCTTGAACACTTGTGAATCGGCTTTATTTCCAAAAATAATTGCATTGGTCTTGGAAGCATTTAGTTGTAGACAATGATTAATTGAAAAAGTATAAAGATTATGTAAGTCATAATTAATAGCAGCTACCGCTTGATTCGCTTCATCCAAGGAAAAAGACATATAACTGTGTATCGTCAGCGTAGTAATGTTGTAAACATGAAAAGAAGATATCAGGAAAATTCGATATATAAATAGAGAACAGTATTGGGCCCAATATCGATCCCTGGGGCACTCCGGTAACCACAGGTAAAAAACTTGATACACTTTCTTGATTTTTTACAGCTTGACTTCTCTTAGATAGATAAGATTTAAATAAATCTACAGCTTTAGAATCCAAACCACTATATGATAAAATTGAAAAGAGTAAATTATGATTGAGGGTGTCAAATGCTTTTGAATAGTCAAATAAGAGTAACACAGTTAATTTATTCCTATCAAGAGCTGACAAAATGTCATCAGAGATTTTCAATAGTGCTGATATACAACTGTGGCCGGTTTTAAATCCAGACTGTGCTGAGGGTATTACGGAGTTTTCAATCAAGTGATTCTGTAGTTGTATATTTATAGCTTTTTCTAAAATCTTCGATAAAGTTGGCAATACACTGATCGGTCGTAATTGTTCTAACATTTGTGGATTATTCACTTTAGGCAAAGGAGTAACAAATGATTTTTTCCAGTTTTCAGGAAACACAGAATTCAGTAGACAATAGTTAATTATATGAGTAATATACGGTAACAGAAATGGTAAGCACAAATTTAAAGTGGAAATATTGATGCCATCTAGTCCAACAGCTTTAGTGTTGATTCCCTGCATTATGTTGAGAATATCAATTTCGGATACTAGTTGAAACGTGAGGGTTCTATGTACGGATTTTTTTATATTATGCTCATACAATTGTTTCGTGTCATAGTCAGGAGTCAATTTAGGAACAGCGTTTATGAAGAATTCATTAATTTCATTCACATTCCACTTATTTGATAAATCCATATATTTTCGATATTTATTAAATCCGACGATCGTCTTAAGACTAGACCACCTCTCTTTATGTGATTGATTTTCCATCTTAAATTTGATATATCCTTTTTTTTTCTCTTTTTTGATTGAGACATTCACTAAATTACGTAATTGTTTATAAGATTTTCAGTCGTTGTCACTTTTGGTAATTTTGAATTTTTTTAAGGCTCTATCTCTATCAGAAGTCATAGCCTTGATTGCATCGGTTAACCAGAGAGCGTATTGTTTTGTAATTCTGGAGCTTTGGAATGGGACGTGAAGATCCAGGATACTAATAATATTGTCAGATAAGAATTGCACTTTGCTATCCACATCGTTTAACTCAAATATTATGTCCCAGGGTATCGATTGTATATCACTATTAAATTGAATGTAATTCAGATTTTTGAAATTTCTACTGGTGATGTATTTGGGTTCATGTTTTACTATTTCTAATCTAATACTGAATAGAATTATTTCATGATCACTTATTTCGGGTATATGTTTAACTTTTTGTTGAATTATAATATTATCATCAGATGCTATTAAGTAATCCAGTAGAGTGGCTGAATGATAGGTAATGCGTGTTGGTTCCTTTATTAATTGTTTTAGCCCTAGGCCCTCAAGAGTATTAGTCACTATTTATATCGAAACACTATTTATATCGAAAAGGTCTACATTAAAATCACCTAAACAGATAATATAGTCCACTGTAGGTTGAATGGATGATATCGCAGATTCGAATTGTTCGAAAAAGTAATTATCATGAGGGTTATAAAATACTGCTAGAGCACAATGCTTAGAATTATAGGAGATCTTCAACCACATCTGTTCAATTTCTTTACCACTAGGAATACGTGAATATTTTATACCAGTTTTTACGTAAATTCCAACACCTCCACCACCGATATCTCTCTCACGATCTACTCTCTCAAAAAAATAACCAGGTATGCTAATAACATCATTCGATATATTATTTTTGAGCCATGTTTCACTTACTGCGAGTAAATCCAAATTGAGTTGCGATATTAAATTTTTAACTTCATTAAAGTGAGCTACCAATGAACGAGCATTAAGATGACCACATTGCAAGAATTTCTGCATTGTTACGAATTAAAAATAAAATACATTATACAATAAATGCTATAAACTATCAGCTTCCACTAAAACAAATTCAATGGTAACTCAAATGTGTAGACGATTAAAGTCTCAATTATATAGGCCTAACTTCCTTAAAAAAATAAAAATAGAAGCCAAAGTAGAATGAGCAGATATAAATCAGGTAATGATAAATAATAATGTATATCCTTTTCTATATTAATAACACTATGTAGTAAGGATGTACTACAAAGAAAAATCCAATCAAAAAAGTAATACGCTGTCAAAATCGTGCCCTGAGTTGATCACAATAATTAATTATAAGGAAAAAAAACGAAATTCACCCAAGAAGAAAATATTTGAAGAAACATATTGTTTGGTATAATTAAATCTGACACGTATACACGTATACAGTGTAACAACCAAATCAACAACAATGACAATATTTCAACCGAGTTTTTAACTCAAGTCAATGGGCATTTCCAGTCATTTTCAGAAAAATTATATTTCGAAATATTGGACTCTCATGTAACTCGTACCCATTTTTTGAGATTTTTTTCTCATCAATTTATCTAGTTAAAAATTATTGAAAACGCCAAAATAATCTACTGAATTCAAACGATCCAGAAGAAGAGGGAAGCCATGACGTCAGTGCGCGTCCGATTCTGATTGGTTGTCCCGTTGTTATACGTTAATGATCTAAGCACCACACAGAGTTGCCAGATCAAAAATTAAAGATTAGTAAGACAGAAGGAAGGTAATCCAGAAATACATAATCCCTCGTCTAATCACTTGATTAGAGTATTAAAATTCCATTGCGTTAATACCTGTTAGGAATAGATGGTAGGTATATAAGGTGCTACTGATTCGAGAACTTTATTTTATCTTGAGAGTGCAATTGATAGCAAGTGATAGTGTGTTAAACTATCAACTTGGCAACTGTGTATGTGTATTTATATTTTTCATCTGTCGTCGCGTCCTAACACTCCTAACCTATATCTGGATTGTTTTGATTACTTCTCAAGTTTCAAGTGTGTTCATGTTCAGGATGGAAACAATAGGTGAAGGGTTCGCCGATGGTGGATATTGACATGATGGGTGATTTTTTAACGAATAATGCAAATTTCGTTAGTGCTGAAGTTCCCAACGTGAAAACACAAAGGTTAGTTTATGTTTACATACCAGAAGAGTGGTGAAATGAAAACCTGTTTCCATTTTGTATTCTCAGTGAGTATTCTGGGTGATATTGAAGGTAATTTTACGTTTCAGATCAACCATGGAGGCTTATGGTGATTAAGCAATATCATAAGTTGAGTTGAGAAGTAATGGTGATATATGTACAGTGAACAAAAATCATACCTGAAGACAAGAATCACAAGAAAGTCTACAATGTTATGGCGATAATGAATGAAAAAGAGGAGAACAAATCTTTTGGTCAACAAATTATTCATACTCAGACAATCACATGAACTTTATACATTTTTACACATTCTGAAAAATCATAGTTCCTATTTGATTTCATACTTTTTGTTTACAGGAGGTTGTAAACATGGTGTTCCTTTTTTATTATGGATCCATTTATTGGAAGAGTGCTTCATTATTAAAAGTGAGCAGGATGGATTTTTACATACCTGTGTATTCTTTATCAAGTACCTTATTATTGATGATTATCAGATTTTAATTATTAATTAGTTTTTGTTTGATATGTTCACTCAGTTATTCATCTGATATATTCTGTGTGCTGCTATAAAATATATATTCAATTTGTTTTCTGAATATCTTATATTGAATTCTGAATCAAAACATTGAAATGTTAATATTACAAATTTTTGCTGTTATCATTGGGGATTATTATTATATTGAGAAACAATAAACTGCTGTAAAAAGTTTTACCTGCAAATATATTGAAATGGTTTTGTTTTAATAATTTAAATAAATAAATTCTAAATAAAATGATATTAATTTACTTTCTACTATTCCAAATCACACATGAATAAAGCTCATCATTTATTTGAATTAACATTTTTATTGAGAACTTATTTCAGGGTAATACTGTGATGACAAGCAAAAGTATCAACATATTTAGGTCTTACATTCCTAAATACAAATTAATTTTGGAAATATATTCAATAGATAATACAGTGATATTTTATTTTCTATATAGGTATATGTTCTCAAAACAAGTATTTTAACTTCCTATGAAATGTACAATTCCATTTTTTGCAGAGTTTATAGCAATACTATTCAGCAGTAGTTTTTCTAAATTAATGAGCTTACATGCTATAATAATTATTGAATGTATAAATTTCTTTTTCTTTTTCTTATTTCTTCAACATTTTAACAGTAGTTAGGAGTCTATTTTGATCACTTTCATCCACAGAAGTAGCAGCTGATGAGGAAATAGGTTTGTATTCCTCTGTAGATTTTGAACTTCAAGAAATTGTTGATGATGAAGGAGAACTAATACTTGATTTCACTAGTTTGTCCCATAATATGGCAGAACTTGCTTTATTAACGATATTCTCAGCTTCGAAATACACTTTTTTGGTATTCATTGAGACACTTTGAACTTTCACTTTACTTCTCAAGTTTACTTGAACATCTACAGAACATATTATGTTTTCACATTATGTTTGATGCACTTGAAATGAACCAGATGGAGGATCGAATCTCTGACTCTATCTTGGGCCTTTTTGAACCAGGTAATTCTTCATTGAACAGTTTCTTCATGATATTCTTTGAAGTTGACCATGGATGTTGATAGTTCACTTTTCTTTTCCTTGTTGACTCACTCAAATTACTAGGCAAAATAGTTGGTGATGGACTTTCTATAATATATATTTGAGAGGTACCACTCCTGATCTCAAAAATAACTTTATAGTACATTCAAGTGGCTGCATCTTCTTCTAGCTGTAAATTATATTTGAGGTTTACCATTGTTTCTACCAATATGAACTGTTTCAGGCAGTTTCAAAGCCATCCTCCAGTTGTTTTGTAAGTCTGAATTTCTTATTACATGAACAAAAATATTTCGACATATCGGAACTTGACATTTTGTGTCCCTATTCTTAAAATCACAGCCCAAATTCACAATGAACGAAGTAAACGAACAAAAATCACAAGGACGGAATAATGGTTTATAAAGAGGTTATGTTTTTATTGATAATTTCTATGCATGGTTGCCATATCAGAAGTCACATTTTCTGAGAATGACAATTTTATAATAACTGATGATGATTATGTTCAGATTACGATGTTTTGACAAATTATATGTACCCATTACATCAAATATATCACGAAATCTGAATTTATTCAAAGAGATGATGAATAAGAATGTGATATTGTCCTACAGATGTGACTGAATCTGCTCCGATTGAAAATTTATACCAAACATGATCATCCCTAATCTTGAAATATTTTCATTTTCACAATGAATTGGGAGTGTCTGATAGTTGATTACTCACAATTCAGAACAATTTCTCATTACACGAAGTGGATTCAAAGATTTTACAGAGACATGGCAACTGCGGTGGGTCTTTCCCTCACCTGCCCTTACTTACGAGTCAGTCAACGCCATAACAAACTTCGACCAATCATATTTCTGGAAGACACTGACGTCACAGCGAAGGATCGTTTGAATTTACAGAATGTGAAGTCACGTTTTCAATATCGAATAATAAATCGAAATTAACAAATTCAGAGTGAATAAGTTGTTTACACTATCTTATAAGCCTCCCTCCATCACGTCATGTGAAAAAAAGGGCATATTTTAAGATAGTGGAAATGCCCATTAACGATTTTATAAGTTTCCTCGTATTGTTCATAAATGCGTAAATGTTACCTTCATATGTCCAGCAGTTTTTGGCACCCACAGATTCGCGCACTTTCAGAAATAAGTTTCGATTTTCAGATGATAGCATTTCACTGATCACAATACCACTTCCTTTTAAATTTTTCTTGGAGACGAACACTTCCTGCTTCATCCATTTGTTTACAAATTTAACAGCCAGCGGCCTAGGCTTCTTATCTTGACGTTTTATTCCCATCCGATAGCAGTTATCAATATTGATATTCGAAATAGGAATTTTGAGTTTTTGGTTGATTAGCTTAACAACGACATCCAGTAAATCTTCCTTCTCTTTCTCGTCAATACCATTTATGACTAAGAATTTTGACCGATTGTCTCGCTTTAGGGTTTCTATATCTTTTTGTTGGTTATTCAATCTTTGATTGATGATATTCAATTCTGATTTAATGTCTTTAATTGAATCATGAAATTTGTTTTCAAAGACAGTTATCGAATCAAGTAAATTACCTTGTTGGTCTTCATTTGACTTTATTTGACTTTTGATATCCTTCAGTCCTTGGTTTAGCACTTCTTCCAGTTTCTCAATCCTTGCTGTGAGGCTTTTGTTTTGATTTTTATCCATGGTAGAAGTATTTCCACGGGTATCTACTGGCATTATATATTTAAAAACACTTATTTAACATACACTGGGCGAATAATACAGGAATATGCAAGTGATCACAAAGAGCGACTAAAACACGCCCTACTCAGTTGACGCCATCTTTCCTTCAAGATAATTGTTCAGCATAAAAATACGCAACTTCGCCCCAATTCAACCGACCTCATATATCTTATAATAACTGAGATTCCCATGGTGGAGCACCAAACATTTTATACTTTGGAGTTTGGAAGTAAATGAAAAAGTTACTTTCAAATATTGTGGAATGATTTTCATTAATTTCACTTCATTAATTTTACTTGCTTGAAATGTCCAAATGCATTTCACTGACCGAACAGTGGAATTTCTTTGATTTTCAGATGTTGAATATACTTGCAGAGTAGATCCGAGAATAGTGTATTTTTTGTAATTTTTTCGGAGTAGTTACCTTGTCACTGCTTTCATTTTTTTACTCCACGGAATGTTTGTTGTACATCGTTCATGACGGAGGAAGGATATTGGAAGAGGATGGAGATATTCGTTTTTTCTTTGAAAGTTTGTAGTTATAAACACTGCCGGAAAGACCTCAGTAGGTAATGAGTTCCACAACTCCGCTGATAAATAGAAAAAATAATTTTGATAAAGAGAAGTTCAGCAGGTCTTGAGCTTGATAATGGAAGTTAACCTGCACTCGCCACTTCTCTACATTTTACTGTGGAAATATTATGAATGATGCACGACAGTTTCGAAAATAATGTTAGAGATGTCTGAGCGATTTGAAAAATATATATATAATAACGAATAATGTTCCATACTCAAGCATCATACTGCATTCATTTCATTAATAAGCTTGACATAAAAATGAAATGAGAATGGAGTTCAATTTAATAAGTCATATAGATTACTTCCACGAATCACTATAGAAAAAATATTGAATAAATGACAATACGTCTTCATAACATAAATGAATATGAAATATATAGAACTAAGTAAATAGTTCTGGAATTCGAATTCACATCACTGCTGGTTAATTTGGAATATGATTATGAACATTAGGTACATAAATAAGCATTTACCGTAATTTAAAGGTACTTAATTTAAATTCGATATTTACAAAGTATCCACGGATATTTTCTTAGTTCTACATATTTTTCTATCACTGTTTGACCAAAAACTCGATACCAACCTAAGGGGACATCAGTATGTATTCCATAAGTACCATAGAGGAATCCAATTCTCTGGTGACCTGACACACGCCAGTAGTTCAAAAAATTTTCCACCAAACTTGTATTCTCAAAAGCAACATTATCAACATGACGGTAAGCCTGAAATTGAAAAATCAAATCTCAAAAGATATTATTGTCAACGCCTCGTGATAATTTCAATATTCAGTTTTTTTTTTGGTTAGGCATGTTCCGGGTATCTTCATGTATTCGAGATATTGAAGATATCTAGTAATCTCTATTTTTGTCAAATATTTAACTTCAAATAGATTATTTATGACAGCCTATGCAAATATTCACTGACGCATATCTTATAATATACAATTTGGTTTATCATTTACTTTTTTTCTCTCATAAACTCTTATATGTCAAAATTATCCTGGTTAGCTTATCAAGAAGCGCTAGCAGGTAGCCAGTACCGATCTATACTCAACCAAGCACAGGTGTGCTTCATTGTTTTATTGTTAAAACCAATCTACCCTTCATCTCGCTATAATTATATTAACTATTTGCTGGCACCACCATTCCTCTTATACAGCCGGCCAAAAATTTACCCTTTTAAGTGGCTGCAACCTCGTCAGACGATTTGAAAGAAATTATTACATGTTTTGGTCCTTCGAGCCGAATTATCAGTAAATGTTTGAGTTCCAGCTTGGCAAATCTAGCTTGTATTATTCATTTAATGAATATGACAAACCACCAATGTCTTTCTCGGCCTCTGAGAGTTGGATGCGCACTAGAGCAGCAAGTGGAGTGGCACGTATTCTTCAATAAAAGCTTGGGAGCCACTAACATCCTTATTCTTTCCAGGCAGTGCTGATTGATGACGGTTATCATTACCAGATTTAGTGTGATTATTGTGATTTAATGCGGTGATTATTCGTCGCACTTTCGATGTAAAAGGCCTGTGACCTATAGGCGTCACTTACCGATCTGACATTATTATTTTTATGATTATTATGTTTATTTTTCAAAAAAATGTTTGCTCTGTAACAAAATAGAAATGAAGAAAATACCCAATACAGAATAAAATCTTGTTGAGAATACAATGTCAAACAAACAATCAAGCAATTTCGCGCTTCTAGGGATATTGCTGTCGATATAGTCATCGAAATATTAAAGAGTGAGGCATCTTCTGTCACGAATGTTGCTTAAAATACATCCTGCAAAATGAGGTATGATATATTTATGAATAACTAAATGTAGAGGGTGTCCCTATTTCATTATAATGAGAATATCAATATTATTTTTAAAAAACATAACGAAACCAAAAAAATTAAAAAGTCATAACTTGGACAAAAATATAAAAAAAATAGTCTATCCAATTCAAAATATTAAACATAGTTTGAAAATGAATGTCTCATAGACTACGAGCAGAAAACAACTACTTTCTACCACGCAGAACATTGAATTATATCTGCTCGTAGTCCATGCAACGATTCATATTGTGAATGCAGAACGCAAATGTTTCTTTCTTCCTAGGACGTGAAAATTTCACATCTAGACAGGCTCGCTTAAAAAATTACAGACCGGTTTCGGGCTTAATGGCCCTCCTCAGTGCAGGGTAGTTGACCGAGAAGATACCGTGAAATCTTCACTCGAAGTGGTGCCTGTACCAATGCATCTGTGCGGTGAAATAGATGCGACGCAGATGCAAGGAAGAAACATTTGCGATCTGCATTCACAGTTTGAATTGCATGCACTACGAGTAGATATAATTAGACGTTCTGCATGGTATTTGCCAGGAAAGTAGTTGTTTTCTGCTCGTAGTCTACCAGAAATTCAATTTCAAATTATGTTCGATATTTTCAATTGGATACACTTTTACTCTTTTGAAATGTTTGTCCAATTCATGGTTTTTTCATTTGTTAGTTAACTTATCTGCACTGATGAGGACCGATAAGCCCGAAACCGGTATGTAGGTTGTTAAGCGTGCCTGTTTCGATGTGAATTTGTCACGTCTTAGGAAGTAATAAACATTTGCGATCGGCATTCACAGTGTGAATCGTTGCATGGACTACGAGCAGATATAATTCAATGTTCTGCGTGGTATTTGTCAGGAAAGTAGTTGTTTTCTGCTCGTAGTCTACCAGACATTCAATTTCAAACTATATTTGATATTTTGATTGGATTTTCTTTAATAACGAAACCGATTGAATAACTTTAAAAAAATTACTTGTTGATAACAAATGTTCAAAAATATTTGTATGAGTCCTCATTAAGAAAAAAAAGTTGATCGCGGCCCTCAAAAGACGAAACGTTGTATTACATATTATATTCTGCCAAGAAGCCAATAAAAATAAAAAATATCATAAAAAAAACTAAAAAAACGTTATATTTATTCGCGGCATACTGTTGCGCATATAAATACCCAACTTTTTCCTAATTCAACCGACCCTGTATCTCTAAACGTTTCCGACTTCCCCATGTTGGCCCTCTGAATATTGGATGGGCAGTAGACCACCCAGTATCTTTGTCACACAGATACCATTTCAATTTAACTTCGCGCATCTCAGAGGCAAAGCTATATTATTAGCGAAGTGTACCATTGTATAGTTGTACGTTTAAAACAAAAAAAGTAATCGATAGTAAAACTAACATAATTTACTTTCATCATCTAATGGAAACATGATATACGAAATTGGGTATCATGTGCCACAAGAAAGTTGCATAGAACAAACATACTAAGAAATTGGTCGTCAAAAGAGCTATTGCTGTAGTTCGGAAGGTGAACGTTAATTCGTGGATTTCAATATTTGGTAGGATCAGATGGGTAGCAAATCAGATCTAAAATGCATGTGTAGATTTTTTGAAGAAGATTTGGTTGAAAGTAATGCTAGAGGGTTGATCCTTCACAGAAATAGACATATACTAACAGAAAATATACGAATGGTCAAACTCAATTGGTTGCAATAACTGAGATACAAGAATGTCATAACCTGAAATGCATTTAGACAAAAATTATTTGGGAGTTCCAAATAAAAAACATAAAAAAAAGTTATTCTTTGACTTTGAATATTTGAAAAACAACACCTTAGGTGGTCAGAGATACAGAAAAAAGTTATAATGGCTGGTCAAATTCTAAGCTATAACCATGTATATCAACCACATATTAATTGCTATGGTTGTGAGGACTTATACCATACCTGCATATTCAATGTGATAGCATTTGGTTGACATTTGGAACAAATTCCTTTCGGCCATGGTGGATGATCTTTACAACCATTCCTTATACGGCAAGACATATCTTCCAAGGCTAAAAATTTCCCACGATCAACTCCAGATGTCATTTTGCGTACATATGAGTGGAAGGAGAGATGCTTGATATTAAGTTCACGTAAATAAGCTTCATCATAAGGCTCCAAAGGTGAACAATGAACACAACGTGAATTGGCATTATGACGACACCTGAAAATTATTTCATAATCAATTTATTAGGAGTGTCCAAATAGTGCCACAGTCTTCGATAACTCCTAAACGAGATGAGATATCGAAATACGGTATTCACTTTTCGAAAGATGCCCCTCGTCGGCACATTCTGAAAATATTTTAGTTTATGTGAGGTGTTCTCATACAGAATGCTACTCCGAACTTTTCTTGAATCGAATACCCTTTATCTCATTGCATTTTTAGATACTCCCTCAGATACTCCCATACTCCTTGGAGAGCTGTCGAAAATATTAATTATTGGTCAAAGCAGCTTACATATCCTATACCAACTTATTTTTTTCAACAAAAAAATTATATTTAAATGAAACAAATACAGGGTGGTTCAGAATACTGAGCCACATCTAATTTTCTAATCTAATCTTATCTTATTTGAAAAAGCGTTTTTTTTTTCAAAAATATCGTGATTCAATTCAATATTATAGTTAAAAAATAAGATAGGGACACGACCAATAATGAATAGGTTCGATGAAAAAAGTTGAAATATCTCGATTTATCGCACCCCAACTGTTCCAGCTAGACCCAAGGTGTGTTAGATCGATGGAATCAGTTTTCCAGATAGAATCTTATAAAGCAATGAAATAAAGGTAGTTGCATTTGAAAATATGTTAGTTTGATTTGGCCTTCTATAAGTAATACCCTATATAAAACAAAATAATATTTGAATGTGTCAACGGGGGGCATCTTTCGAAGAGTGGAAACCGCATTTCGATATCTCATCTCGTTAAGGAGTTATCGAATACCACCGCACTATTTGGAAACCCTGTATATGAAGACTTTAGATAAAATGAGGCTGTGTCAAAATGGTAGGGTAATTGGCGATGGACTAACAAGGTTTGCAGTTATTAACTCAGTTTCGAATATTTCAGCACTTCGGTCGGTTTATGATTTAAGGCTTCATATTATTAAGGTATTTCAACGGGTTTTATATTTTCATAAAGACACTATCCGAAATCCATGAATAATGTATTACTCGTGAAACAACTATAATACTAATAACATTTAGCTTTACTACCATTTGACGCACTTTTACGGTATAGACGAAACTTCACTGCTGTCCTATTCTCCGTGGAATATTGAGTCCTTTGAGGAGAATGAGAAATGTACAATTTTTTTGAACTTCTCATTCCCCACCGTCAGACATATACAAGTTGATAAGCCTGACGTAGTCCTCCTTTCGAAAGGGGGAAAAACGGACCAAATAGAGATCTCTTCGAATTTCGTAGACTTTATCCATTATTATTAGGTATAAATAGTTCTGTTGAACTAGTCAACCTGATAATAGGCTCCCTCGGTGTAGTGGTACACGACATACGCTGCTCTCAGAACTGTAGTAAATACCAGCTTGCCGGCAGAAGGAACACGTTTTAGCTGGAGCCATGCAGAAGGCCATCATTCTGAGATCATTGCGTCTACATAGGGCTCACGATATACGGTCCCAGTGATCACTCACTTCACGGCGTAGGGAGTGGTAATTGGTTTCTCTCCAGCTCGACTTTTTGAAGTGAAGAATGAATACGTTGTTTGTGGCCGCACAAGCCATTTGAAAGATAAACATGCGTTTTGTTTTTATTGCAAAAAAAAACAGGTCATTTAACTTCACTATGTAACATCAAAAATAACCTTCTAGAAAATCGAAACGTTGAGTGAGGAGAAATTCCACGACATCTCACTTGCACTTTAGTGAAACGAACATTGTTGAAAACAATGAGTGTAATGAGAATTAAGAGATATTCGTTTATTCGATAACTGACATACTAACGTCCATACATAGAAAATCCACATCAGTTTAACAATGAAATGAAAAAACTAGATGAACAACAAAGATGAATTTCTGGAGATGCATTTTTTTTATTTTCTGGTAACAGGCCAATGTGGGTATTTCCTGGGCAAGATATGATATTGAAGTCTCATATTCATCAAAATTATGAAATTTGAATCATGTTTCGTTCGAATCGATAGAGCGGTAGATGGAAAAAAGTCGAAGTGACAGTAGAGAGTCCAAATTTGGAACAAATGTATGAAATTGGAAATTAAAAAAAAACTGTTTTTTTGAGGATATTCGAAAAAAATGTCAAATTTTACAGGTTTAGAGTAGCACATGAAAAAAGCAAAAATGCTGTATTTTATTCATTTTTCAAGCACAAACTAACTGCGAAGTCAAATTTTCTTTATATCTATCAATAAAAAAAACTTCCATATGTCGCGAACTTTATGTGAGACACTGTATATATTAGATGAGTTTCAAAAAATCCGTATAGTGGCCAACTGCGACCAATCTTATAGATCCATTTTTCAAAAAATACTAGTAGGAATTTTTTTATATAAAATGATGATGGATTCTGAATCAGGATCACTTGAAACATATCTCTACCCATTTTCAACATCATTAATCACAGGATATCCGATATTTATTTTTCAATATTCCATTAAAAAAATATAATAACTCTATTGTTGGAGAGCCATTTCAAATACCTCTTCAACAAACAATTTTTTTAAAAAATCGATCAAATAATAACGATTTTCCATGAGGATTGCAGTACAGGTAAAAGTATACTCTTTCAAGTTTTCTCTGAGCTTTTGAAAAATTATCTTTTCATCATCAGGGTGCTCTTCAGAAGAACAGGGAAAGACAGTATACAGGATGCCTGTTTTTCGAGCTTAACCATGGGGATCTCAGTTATTATAAGAGTTACGAGGTCGGTTAAATTAGGGCAAAGTTGCTCATTTTCATGCTGAACAATTATCTGAAAAGGAATTTGAAGTATCATTTTTAGTTTCTGAGTTATTGGAAAAAAAAAACGGGAATTTGTAGCTTCTATTTTCATTTTTTCAAGCGAAAACCAAGAGAACTAAGTTTTTAATTGATACGTTCTTCAAGGACTTTTTCACAAGGAATCTAAATCTGTCATCGTATGTTCCAAGGCGTTCTTGATATCAGAGATACAACACTCAACTTTGGTTTTTCTTATGGTCGCCATATTGGATTTTTGCAGTTTTGAAAAGTCTGTTTTTTTCTGATTACTATGACGTATCACTCGATATGTTCGAATCTTACCTGCTGGTCAAAATTGGCAAAAAATCGTTTTTGCGAAGAGTGCTTTGGACACAATGCCAAAAATTTCAACAAACTAGCTTCTGATAGTTCAATTGGACTTGGAAGCTGATTTCGAATTAACGACAAGTTATAAATGTTTTTTCTTCGCAGTCATAAAAGATGCTCGAATATTCCACCATTCGCTTCTAAACACAATTTTATTCTTCACCCCAAGTTCTGAATAGCTCAATCGATGGGTACCTACAATTCCAAGAATCAGATCTTAAAATGAATAATACTGGATTATTGTTCATGGGAAATGAAGGAATATTTCTTAAAATTGTACCCATCGATGATATTGCTGAGCTGGCAAGAAGAACGAGTGAAATTGTGTTTAGACGAGAATGGTGGAATATTCGAGCATCTCTTATAACTTTGTTATGTATACAACAATTTTGTTTCGTTTTGCGGAGAAAAAACGTAATAGCTTTCCTGTTCGTTCCTAACTTTCAACCTTCGTTTTTAAGAAGGTAAGCTTGACAGAAATGTAAACGTTCTTTATCCTCAATTGAACTATCAAAATATATTTTCTGTTGAACAAAATTGCTGGCGTTATTTTCAAAGCACTCTTCTTAAAAATAGTTTTTTCTCAATTTTGATTAGCTTGTGAGATTCAAACATATCATGTGTCACATCATTGTATTCAGAAAGTGACAGACTTTTCAAAAATGCAAAAATCCAATATGGCGCCCATAAGAAAATCAGAAGTTGAATGTTGTATCTATGACATCTAGAACGCCATGGAAAATACGATGACAGATTTAGATTCCTAGTAAAAAAGTGCCCCAAGAACGTCTTAGTTAGAAACGTCCAGTTCTCATGGTTTTCGCTTGAAAAAATAAAATCTAAAATTACAAAATTCAGTTTTTTCCCATTATTTGACAAACTAAAAAATAATACATAAAATTTTCTTTCACATAATTGTTCAGCATGAAAATTCTCAACTTTGCCCCAATTCAACCTACCTCGTATCTCTCATAATAACTGAGATCCCCATGGTTAAGCTCGAAAAACGGGCACCCTGTATAAATATGGTTTTGTTCACAATAAAAGAAGTTGTAAGTACATCTTACAACTTGGTTGAGGTTGGACCCATTGATGTCATTAAATGAAACATAACATAACGACAATAACGGTCTAAAATAATCCTAAGTTGTGTAAAATATAAAAAACACATAGGTACATTTCACATCTAGAGTCTTTGGAAAACGCACAAGCATACTTTCGTAAAGTTTCGTTTTTTATTTAAAAACTTGAGAGTTCCTGGTTTTCAGTTCTTCTTATAAGTCGTAAGTACATCATTCTTCAATTGTGAATAAAACCCTGCTTTACTGGACTACCCTGATGAAAATAAAATTTTTCGAAAGTTCGGAGCAAACTTCAAAGAGTATACTTTTAGCTTTGCTGCAATCCCCACTAAGTGATTAGTTTCATCTCTGACTGGTCAAGACGACTTCCCTTCCACTGTACAGGTTGGGGCAGCTCATACGACACAGAGTTTCTATGGAAAACCTTGAAATATAAGGAAAAAAAATGTTTGGTTGACTAGATGTTTTTTATACGCGATTTTGAATTATTCTGAACTGTACAGGGTGTTACAAAAAAAAGGATACGCGTCAAAGTTATGTTTTTTTTAATGGAATAGCATTATCATATTATCATTGAGGGGTTGATATCATCGACTTATCACACTCGGAGTCTAAGACAGGGATAGATAAACCGTTTCGACAGCACGATTTTTCACACCCTATATCTGTAGTCGTCTTAGCTAGACCCAAAGTGTGATGGGTCGATGAAATCAACTCTTCAATGAGAATCTAAAAATGCGATAAAATACATGGTATCCCATTTAAAGAAACAAACCTACAATGCCTCATCAGTTGCACAAGACCAGTCGATAATCGACTCACGAAACGGTCACTATTTGAGAACCACAATGTAGTTTTCAAAAGTGGGAAATACAGATGATCGGTCCAGTGTCACTAAACAGAATCGTGCTCTGAGAGATTCGACGTTGTTTCTGTTTTCTGTATACAAGAGTGTGGTCATCCCACAAAAAAAAACACAAGGTGAAAAAAAGATAGTTGCGGCATCCACAAAGCATAGGTATGAAGAGAAAGGTTGTAGGTTAATCTCGTTTCGTGAGTAGAATGCAGAACGAACTTCTGCATACACAACTAATACACCTTGGCATGATACGACCAAAGTTCCAGTTTCTAGGAATCCAGATATCACAGCAAAATATTATATTGTAGCTATATTTCAGTCAAAAATATGGAAAACCATTACTAACCCGAATATCGTAAGAAATGGGTAGGTATAGGAAAATGTTACAAAAGATTCAAAAAATAATTGTGAATCCAATAATATATCATAGAGGAATATCAAAGATGATGCATCATCAACAAATTGAAGGCCACTGAGAAGTAGTTCGGAGCACAGTACTTTATATCACCGTAAGATATCGCTGTCAGCAATATGGACATTAAAAATCATTCACATTTGTGGTTGCTGTTTTTGAGTGCTTATGACTAATATAAGATGATATAACAAAAAATTAGATATTGTTGCTAACCGTGCTGGCATTTCTGAGAACACCGGAAGTCATTATCTAGCGAATACCGTTGTGATTTATCTGTGTTTATTGAGTTGTATTTCGAATGTTTGGTGAAATAAATTGTTCAGTTTTGTACTGAGTGTTTTAAATTTACGAACTCAAGTAGAAATATCGTAACAGTGGTATCAGAAGTGAGGATATTTGTGTCTTGGGATTTATGGTGAATACTAGGAGAACATCATACGACGCGATGGATGACGTAATAAAATTCATGCAAAGTAAATTTGAGGAATTAGAAAAACGACGTTTGGAAGAGGAAAAACGACGACAAGAAGAAAGAAAAGACGACTTCGAGAAAATTCTAGAACAAAAGAAAGAGAGAGAAGAACAAAGGAAAGAGATAGAAGAACAAAGAAAGTTCTAGATCAACTAGAAGAAAGAATAAAAGAGTAGAACTTCAGAAAATTCTAGAACAGGAAGAACAAAGAAAAGTAGATACGGAGAAACTTCTAGAACAGCAAGAAAAGTTGTTCGAACAGGTACTACAGAAAACTGAAGTACAAATTGTGGAAGTGAAGAAAGATGTCAAGAAGATCGACGGTGAGTTGGATGTAGACGGAAGGAAGTGAAAGACATTAAGAATGAGATCGACCTGAAACTCAAACAAGAAGTGGACACAATCAAACAAGACGTACAATGCCAAATCGCCTCGCTCAAGATTAATGATCGTCGTGACAGGGTTGCTACATCGGGAATTTCGGTAAAACCACCGACTTTCGATGGACAGTCATCTTGGTCAATGTATTGCAGGCAGTTTGAAGCTGCTGCCTCGGCCAACGGAAGGAACGATGAAGAAAAGGCTACTGCACTTATAATGGCCTTGGGCTTTGGGGATGTTGCAGACAATCCCTGTCAATCTACAGAACAAATATGGAGACCTGGTATCTGCATTCGAGTTAAGGTAATGCGATCAACATCGAGAATAACTATACCGGGCACAAATGAAAACACAGTCGCAGAAATTTTGTGAGACCCTGCAAAAATTCGAGGCAGATGTGAGGGGACTGATCCAGTTAGCCTACCCACAGGCACCAGAAGACTTCAGGGAGCAACTGGCTGTCCAGCTATTTATTGAGAGATCCAAAGATTCAGAGGACTCTTCGACTGACGAGCTTCAAGAGAAGTGGTGAAGATTTGGTGCGATCCCTGGAAGTGGAGGCAGCTTTCAATACCTCGAGACCGAAAGTTCGAGCAGTGTCAATCGGAGAACCAGACCAAAAAAGCGATGCTGCCACTGGGCCCTTATGAAAATTTTTGGAAGAGATCAGGACCATGATAAATGGTATTGACAACCAGCGGAAACGAACTTGTTATCGGTATGGAAAACGGGTCATTTCATCAAAGATTGCAGGGTGAGAGTACCACCACGAGCTAACTCACCTGCAAGGACACAACAACGTCCCCACGCACCTACGAAGACCAGGTCATCTAGTGAGTCCTCAGACAGATATCAGGAAAACTAGAATTAGCCAGCATATCGGGACGCATGCTGGCTAGCAATATCGAAGCCCCCAGGGTCATCCATGTCAACAGGATAAAAAAAACAATGAACCATAGACACCGGTACATCAGTTAGAGGAGAGGAGAAGTCACACCGACTCTTGGAAGATGATGAATTTATTCTCGGAATGGATCAGCGAAAATGGTTTCTCTTTTGACGGTGAACAGAGAACCATGATATTTGGAGAAGAATTCGTCTTGACGACACCAGCTGGGAGAATGGAGCCTGTAAAGATGCGGATGGCAAAGACTGTCAGAATTCCAGGACTTTCCGAGAAGATAGTCTGTGCTACATTGGAGGACTCTGGGTGCTGCGTTGGACTAGTACATTCATGCATAGAATCCCCTAACAATTTACTTCTTGCACGAGCCTTAGTTAGGACGAAACAAGCTATTCCTGTACGAGTTGTCAATGTATATACTGAAGGAATAACACTCATAGAAGGTGACATAATTGAAGCCTGTGAACCTGTGACTTGGGTGATTATCAAGATCAAAGGGAGATCTCCGACAACGTATTTGGAAGTCTAGTAAAATCATTGGGACATCTATCGTCGGAAGAATATAATGCTGCAAGAAAATTCATCACATCTGAAAGTGACATATTCGATTCAACAACAACAGGACGAGCCAACTTGGTCCAACACAGGATTGATACTGGCCAAGCTCATCCGATTCGACAGCCACCAAGACGCCTGCCATTTGCGAAACAACAAGAGGTGCAAAAGTTTGTTGACAAGATGATGAGAGTTGGAGTGATTGAAGAATCAGCAAGTCCTTGGTCTGAACCATTTGTGCTGGTTTCCAAGGTTTTGAGTGGATTACAGAAAATTGTATTATGTCACGAAAAAAGATAGTTACCCATTAACCAGGATAGATGACACTCTGACAACATTGGCAGGTTCACATTGGTTCCCAACATTAGATCTGAAGAGCGGGTATTGGCAAGTGGGCATCCATGACGAAGATAAAAAGAAGACTGCGTTTTCGGCAGGAAATGGACTTTACCAGTTCAATGTGATGCCCTTTGGATTATGTAATGCCCCTGCAACCTTCGAAAGGCTAATGGAACTAGTACTGCGTGGGCTCACGTGGAAAACTTGTCTGGTATATCTTGATGAAGTTCTGGTCATGGGCAGGACTTTCTTGGAACATCTGGAAAATTCACGAGAAATTTTCCGAAGGTTCAGGAATGCCAATCTGAAACTGAACGTGAAGAAATGTTCCTTGTTCCAGAAAGAAGTAGATTTTCTGGGTCACACAGTATAGTCGGCAGGCGACAGATGAGAAGAAGATCAATGCGATTCGAGACTGGCCGAGACCAACGGATAAACATGAAGTGAGGAGCTTCTTGGGCTTTGCACAAGTTGACAGAAGAACGCGTCAGCTTCATCTAGTCTAATGAATGTGAAAGAGCATTCAAGAAACTGGAAGCTGCTTTATGTTTAGTCCAATTTTGGGCTTTCCACAACAAAGAGGCATGTTCTTATTAGACACAGATGCAAGTAACAAAGGAATTGGAGCCGTATTATCACAAGTGCAAGATGGACAGAAAAAAGTGATAGAATATTATGGCAAAATGATGAACAAACCTGAGAGGAATTACTGCGTCACCAGGAAAGAGCTGCTAGCGATCATCAAAGCTGTAGATCACTTCCACAAATATGTCTACGGGAGAGTTCTTCATAAGGACGGACCATGCAGCTTTGAAGTGGCTACTGGAAATGAAGAACCCCGAAGGTCAAGTAGCCAGGTGGATCGAGAAGTTGAACCAGTACCACTTCAAGATCAAACATCGACCAGGACGATTGCACAGCAACGCGGATGCCTTGTCCAGAAGACTGTGCAGATAACTGCAAGCACTGTGTGCGGATCGAACGTCACGAAGGAATGACCGATATTAAGCCAATCAGAGACAGGATCAAGAGAGTGATCCTAATATTGAAGACATTCTACGCTGGAAAGAAAGTGGAGCAGATAGGCCTACCTGGAAGAATATCTCCGATCGGGCACCAACATTCGAAGCCATGTGGGCACAATGGGATTCCCTCATTGTAGAGAATGGATTCCTGAAACAAGACTGGGAGTCAGCTGATGGCAAGAAAACAACTTCACAACTAGTTGTTCCCAGAATAAGGAATAATGAAGTTTTGGAGGAGATTCACGGAGAAAAATCAGGTGGTCATCTGGGAGTTAACAAGACCTTGGATAAAGTTAGACAGATGTTCTATGGATGACGTAGAAAGTTAGTGTAGAAGATATCCAGTTTGTGAAGCGAGCAAATGCCCTAAAACAAGATCTAGAGGTGAAATGAAACAGTACAATGTAGGTGCACCTTTTGAAAGAATTTCCATCGACGTAGCTGGACCATTTCCGATGATTGCTATGGACTACTTCAGTAAATGGGTTGAAGCTTATGCCATACCCAATCAAGAAGCAGTCACAGTTGCGAAAGCTCTGGTGGACAACATGTTCTCGCGATTCGGAATACCAATGGAGCTACATTTCAATCAAGGAATAAACTTCGAATCAAATTCATTCAAGAAAGTTTGTGACTTGATGGGAATCAACAAGACCAGGACTACTCCTTTACATCCAGTCAGATAGCATGGTTGAAAGGTTCAATCGGACTATGGAAGAACATCTTTCCAAAGTAGTAGAGGAGCATCAGAAAAACTGGGATCGACATCTTCACTATTTTTGATGGCCTATAGAGCAGCTGCCCATGACTCGACAAAGCTCACTCCAGCCAGCATAGTATTCGGAAGATAACTTCGTTTGCCCTGTGACTTGGTGTTCGGGTCACCAAGTGCTGAAGAGAAAGAAGTTCAAGATTATGCAGATGAGTTACAGGATGGCTTGATTAGAATCCATGAAACTGCTAGGAGGAGATTGAGAATGGCAAGTAATAAAATGAAGGCTCGCTAAGACCTCAGAGCAAATTCAGAGATAATCAAGGAAGGAGATCGAGTATGGCTGTATAATCCACGTCGAACGAAAGGTGTCTCTCCCAAATAAACAACATCTTGGGAAGGACCATATAAGGTTATAAAAAGGATAAATGATGTGGTTTATAGAGTCCAACGTAGCCCCACAGCCAAGATGAAAGTCATTCACCTGGAAAGGTGAAGTATTTGGTCGGGACGATCAAATCTGAGAGGGGGATGATGTTACAAACCGAGCTAGCATTACTGAGAACACCGGGAGTATCTCGACGGTTCGCTTTAGTCTGTAATTTATGGCCTTGTGTCGCCGACGCGACGTACCAATAATTAGCGGATGATTCATTGCCGTCAGAGTCTATCGAATATGAAAAATACTTCCAGTTAATTCCTGTTATTTCTGGAGAATGGTAAAATGATGTTTTTAGCTATATACGGAACGCGTTTTTGCGGACAGATCAGAAAGAAAGCTAGTATTGTCAACATCGATATTTGTAAAGCGAATACCGTTGTGATTTAACTGTGTTTATTGAGTTGTATTTCGAGTGTTTGGTGAAATAAATTGTTCAGTTTTGTAAGTGGTTTAAATTTACGAAGCCAAGTAGGAATATCGTAACAATATTCTGAGTACATCAATCCAAATTATTACAGAAGCAACTCATAACCATCAAAGCAAAGTCAAAAAGTATATTGACTTCCACACAGTAAATGAAGCACTTACAAATATGAACTGGAACTCTATATTGAGTGGAGACAACATAGATATCATATGGGACACTTTCCTTAATACAACAAATATACTATTAGAACAGAATACATCTTTCAAACCAATTACGGAAAATAGGCTCAAGCCCTGGATAAATGACACTATAATCACAAATATTAAACGAAAACATTCATTATGGAAAAGATTCAAAAGAACGAGAAACATCGATGATTACCACACTCATAGACGTTTCTCAAATGCCCTATCTGAATCGATTAAGAATGCTAAGATCTCATACGAAGTAGATCTATCAAAATTTGAAAACTCAAAGAAACTCCACAAATACATAAGATCACACCTTAGCTCTAGAGTTGGAATACCTATGGTGAAGAGATCAGATGGTGACATATGCAAGGGTAACAGAGAGGTAGCGGACATAATGGCAAGTACTTTCACAACAGCCTTCAATATTGAACCTGAATTATCCAGAACAACTACTATTAACTCTATCCGCAACCAAGACAACCTTTCCAATATTATCTTCCATCCAACAAAAATCCGTGAAAAAATTGGGAAACTCAAGTCATCCTCCTCTCCAGGTCTTGATGGTATCACTGTCCTATTTTTGAAAAGATGTAGCGAAAATCTAATTCACCCACTCAGTATAATTATGAATCGTTCTTTCGAAAATTCCTGTGTACCAAATAGCTGGAAGATAGCATCTGTAACACCCATATTCAAAAAGGGTGACAAGCTCAACCCAAGCAACTATAGACCAATTAGTCTCACCTCCATTGTTTGCAAAATTATGGAATCAATAATAAGTGATGACTTGAAAACATTCCTGTTACATCATAATATAATTCCTGATCAACAACATGGGTTTGTTCCGAATCGATCAGTTACAACAAACTTATTGAAGTGCGTGAATGATTGGTCAATACAATTGGACAATAATACTCCTATGGACATTATATATCTTGATTTCTCTGAAGCTTTCGATTGTGTGCCTAGGAAAAGACTATTGTTTAAACTGGAATATTTTGGTATACGTGGACTACTGCTGAAATGGATTCAGAATTTTCTAGAAAACCGACATTTTCGTGTTCGAATTGATGATTGTTTTTCCGATCAATGTCCCGTACTGAGTGGAGTACCCCAAGGATCCGTACTTGGTCCTTTATTGTTTTTGTGTTATACCTCAGATTTATCACATGTGTTTACATCTACCTGTTCTTTCTACGCCGATGACACAAAAATCTACAATGACCCAAGATCGCACCAAGTATTGCAAAATGACCTAATCGCTTTGTACAACTGGAGTTGTGAATGGTTGTTGCCACTCAATATTGGTAAATGTGTTGTACTTCATCTTGGAAAAACCAACCCAAGACATAATTATACTATAAACGACGAGCAATTAGTGAAAGTGGAATATCACAATGATCTTGGAGTTACCATAACCAGTGATTTGACATGGACACATCATATTTCGAATGTATGCAAACGAGCAAATACGAAAATATACCTTCTGAAGAAAATCTTTTCGAAAACGCCACCTGAAACGTTTACCAACCTCTACAAAGTCTATGTAAGACCAATTCTTGAATATGGAGGACAAGTTTGGAGTCCAGATTTGGTTAGAGACCGCAACATGCTGGAATCTGTGAAACAACGAGCAACCCGAATGTCATTCGGTGTCAGGAGACCATCGTACGAAGATCGTCTGAATCAGCTATGTCTAACTACATTCAACGACCGAAGACATCGAGGTGATTTGATCCTAACATATCGGATTATTCATGGACTCCTGCCGTCTCTTAGCAATATGTTCCAGATGAATGCTGACACTAGATTGAGAGGGCATAGTTTAAAACTTATGAAGGAACATTTCAAGACCACCAAACGCCAGAACTTTTTGGTCAATCGTGTCTTCGCGGCATGGAACAATTTAGATGCAGAAACAGTTAATGCCCCCTCGGTTTCAATCTTTAAAAACCGAATAGATTGTCCTCGAGATCGTCTAACATAACATCTATATACATATATCTGTTTTTATATATATTATCAATATCGGTTTTTCAGTGTTTCTTGTTTGTTGTATATTGTTCGCTATATATATTTTTTTTATGGAATACTTTTATGCATATATTTATCTAATGAATCTCATTAAATGTAATTTTAAATCTTTTTATATTTTTTATACTTATATACAATGTATTAATGGGCCTTTATAGGTTTGTATACCTCAGCCCATTCTCACTTGTTTAATAAATAAATAAATAAATAAATATTTAGTATTAGTGAAAAACAGAGCCAACTTTTTGATTCCAATTGGAGTCAGTGGAAACAAGTAGTGATAAAATTTTACTAATGCCACTGATTCATTTTCTGATATTGGTGAATTATTTGCAAATGGCTTGAGTAAGTTTGACCTAAGAAGATGAAACAGATTTTACTTCAATTGGAGGGCGATTTATCCGATTTGGAAGGAATCAATGAAAACTCATCTGATGAAGAGGATATAAGCCTAACAAATAACTTCCACTTCCTTCAACTAGCACTGATTCCTGTATCTGAGATTGTTTGCAAGATTACCATCCTCAAATAGAAATTGAAACAAATATGATGGAGTATGGAAGTGAAGATGAAATCTCCTTGGCTAAACTATGAATAAGACCTGGTCAACAAAAAATGATTAGACTGTGAAAAAAGGAAAACAAAAATCAACTAAATTGAGTTAGAACAAACAAAACATTGGAAAAGTTGAAACAATTTATCATAGGACATAATTTAACATTTGAATGTTCACCTTTTCGGTACTTCCAGAAAATAAATGTGTTTTTATTGTACCCACCTTGTATTTTCGTTGACTCCTTTTGGCATCACTCAAAAAATAAAGGAAAAAATCATCTTGCATTTTTTGTATTTTTTTAAAGTTAATCTATCCCCATCTAAGTTGATGTAGACAGAGAGAAAAACATTATTTGGGACAGAAAGGAATAAACGACAACGCTACATCGCTAAAAATAAATCTCAAGCAAAAACTACAATAGCGAAATATTCAGAATATTCCAATGTCCCGTTTTGAGTAAACGTTGGTATATCATCGACCCTGAGACAACCTCAGTATTTGGTTTAAGTGGTTTTCAATCACCATTCATTTTCATTCTTAATTCACAAGTTTACTTCATAAACCATTACAGAATTGTTAAGTAGTATTGTTCTTTATGGTAATACGACAATTTTTAGTGGTTTTCTGTATCAAAAATTATATTGAAATATCAGAAAAACAGAGTAGTAAATTGTTGTCAGATAAATGTGTTCTATTTTTTGTAACCTCCTAACATGCCTGGCAAAAGAAATCTACTCATATGGAAACATCCATTGAAGTAAGTATGATTCATGGGTATTAAATTAAAAAAAAAGTGAACTGGCCATCAAACTGTTGGTGATATGAAGGTTGGTGGCAATTTTTGGCAACAGCAATGTTGTTTCTCTCCTCAAATACCCATTAACCTCTATGTATTTACTACAATGGATGGTTTCACTATGAGATTTCTGAATCAAAATTTGTATGTAAGTTTACTGAAGACTATTCTGTTAAATCAGATATATCATCTACTTTATAGTATATGATGAATCATGATAATAGGATTGATAGAAAGGATGGACCAGAGTGCTATATTTTTTACCATTCTAAAAATGTATTACGTAAATTGAAAGAGCCATTGAGCTAATGAAAATATAATTTATCCATTTTATACATCAGAAATGGGATGTTTAGTGTGCTACCCTCAAATGTTAAAATTAGTGTAACATTGTTAAGCATCAATTTCTCAATAATTTGAGTTTACACTACCATTGGCACTCAGTAGATGGTAGAAAATAAAATTCAACATTTCATCACCTTTAGTCTCTACTTGATTTCCTACTACTGAGTATATATGAGAACTGGAAACACTATTTTAATTTACAAAATACATATCACAGTTTCTTATTCAACTTTTCATCTTCTTGGTCCAATCATGAAATCAAATAAGGGTCTGCCTTTTCCCTCTATGTCCCTGCTGCTTGACCCCTAAAATACAACAATAGTCTTTCTATGACCCAACATTTAAATCCATAGATTATAACTGTAGTCAAACATTAATTTTGTAGCCTATATCATTGTATTCTAGGGGTTTTTAGTATTACAAAAATGAGAAATTTACAAGATCATATTGGAACAGAGATGATGAAAGAAACCTAGAATATCGAAACTGTAGATACAAAACAATGTAACAAAAGTGCTTCATTTTTTATTTCAATTCCATTAGTAAGCTTCAAACAAAATATAAAATAATCTAATAATATGAATGACACCAATAGGTTATTGACATTGACTGCCAGTACTGTGTTATGAGGATCAATTAGTTTAGCAAAACCTTCATTTAAAAATAATAGCATTCCACAGATAAACATGCAGTAAAAATAAATCTTACAGTTTTTCATCATGATTCCTCTCAATGTTCCCATCTAGTTTCATGAGTTGTAAATCAACTTCATCTTCTTTAATGTTGGTACCAGGTCTATTGGAGACATTTTTAGAATTAATACTAGGCCTTGTATTTGATGAAGCAAAGCTAGTAGATGGTGTAGAATCATCTATTGGTTCCCCAGATGAATTATCAGAACTCTGAAAACTTATAACTTGAAACAAATGCTAACACAAAGAAAACTCAACTTACAGAAAGTATGAACCCATTTACAGGGGTGAGATATATCATGTCTCCATGACGAATACCAATAGTAAGAAGAGTTACTGACTTGCTACTAATTATCTCATTCTTCTTATTCTTTTCCTTGTACAATTCAAAAGCAAAAGTGTTCAATTTGAAAGTATCATGAACTGCTTCAAATAACTGACTTGTTGATGATGATAAGTTGACTTCAACTCTTTTAGTTCCTTCTGGCGATTGTACTCGTAACAACTGTAAGAATAGATTAATTTTATCAGGTGCCCATATTCAAGAAATATTTAGTATTTATGTTATAAAAGTAAGGTTATGTTAAAACATTTAGATTATTACACTTATTTATTAATGACCAGAAAACTTAAATTCATTTAATTAAATACTATGTAATCTTACTATTGCTTCACTTTTGGACATTGTGAAAACTGAAAAATTCCTCATTCATCAAAACCTTCTTCACTAAAAATTCTCGAATTGTCTTGTCAAACTTGTCAAGAGTCAAGTTGTCATTGTCTCATTGTCAATTGTCATTATTGTCAAAAACAAAGATCCAAGTCAGTGGATCCTAACCATAGATCTTATTGCTTACGCTAGATCCGGTATCCAGGTTACATGTTTTGTAGGTCCGGGGGGGTTGAAAGTTGAAAGTACTAGGCCATTGATTGATCGTTTTTATTTTTGTCCATACATGTGTTGTACCACGTGATCATGTAGTACCTACTTTCTTGCAGACCCCTCTCGACCAAAAAATTACTACAGGATGCCGGATCTCAAGGATGGTAAACTAGAGAAGGATGGTTCATTGCCATAAGGCGCAATGTTGGCACATCGAACAGCGTTCGTGACGTCACTGACGGCCCTCAATCTTTGTTTACGTTTATGTAATTATGTTTCGATATTCATATTGTGGCACAATTGGGTTGTACACCTTTTTTCAAAAATTATATATGTGAAACGCGGGTCCCCAGAGAATACGTCGATATTTTTTTGAAATTTTTATTTTCAAGGGTTTTTCCAAAATCGGCTTTCAAAAATCGAAAATTCTCCATCCTTTTCTAAAAATGTGACGTCACCTGGTAGGTTGGTTTAGGTTCTGTTCCATTAATCGAAGTGGAAGAAGAATTGACAATCTCAGTCATCTTTGACAGATGGCGGTAAAGAATTACTGGGCGATTTTAAATCTTCCTGCGAAAATATATTCGGACGATTAAAGATAAGTTACTATTGTGTTTTATTTCATTGTTCAGCGTTCATTATACCCCTCACCGACTACTTTTTTCAGAAAGTTTAAGCATTCAAAGACTTATTGTGCTTCATGTAGCAACAATGTGGATTCTCGAAATTCATATTTGTACTCCAAGTGTTAATATGAGACAAACTTTGTGTTTTGCAGTAGGACAACACATAGCTACATCTGCAAGTAATTGCTGTGAAGATAATTTTGATCTAAGTTAAAATTCTTATCCTTATTCTTTGAATCTTTGTACATGAACATCATTTGAACCTGTGAAGTGAGAGCACAAAATATTTTAATATGTATAAGCTAATAAACCAAATCCTTATTGTCATGCACTTCTGTAAATAATAAATGTTTTACTAATCCTCAGTTATTGTTAGTACGTACTCTATCTATGATGTGAGTTTATATGAGATATCTTCTTTACATTATATTGTGCGAATATGTAATTATAATATCAACTTGTGTTGTTTATTTAAAATATTATCAGATGCACCACTACACTTACCTTCTTTTCCCAGACAATAAAGTTATTAATTGAATTAATTCTTCATTTTTATTTCTCTATTTTATAGTATCTGTGAGTTCAATCGTCTCATTGACTTCGCTGAGGTGGTATTGAAAATCCTATAGAAATATTAACTCATATAAAATACCTGACTTGCGTTATATAGATGATAAACAATCAATTAATGCGCCCTTTTGAATATTTTGAATTAGTTTCGTTATCGAAAAAAAATTGAATTAAAAATTGACATATTGTCATCTAACTTATCTGCCATCACTTATGTCAAAAAATTCTTCTTCCCTATTATTTTCGATATTTTTACGATACCCCGATCTACCAGGTGACGTCAGCAGAAATATGGTGCTGTCAAATAATTATTTTTGATTTCGATTTTCTCGAGCATAAAAGAATATTCCGATTTAATTTTGATGCCTTGTCGGTAGTAGTTTAGTAAGGTATCGGAAAACGATTATTAATTCTGCTAAAGCTTTAGAGGTTTATGACCCTATTGTGGATTGTGGCTGTACGGATCGTTTTTTTTTTTCAAATAGAGTTCTTCAATAATTGTAGGTATAGACAAATTACTCAGTAAGAAGATTTAGTGGTGTCGATAAATATTAATAAATTATTACCTCCATTGAAAAGTGTGTAGTGTTTATGAAATCATTTCCATCTAATATAACCAGTATGCCAGGTAGCAGATTTCCTATTTTTCGACAAAAACCAAGAGGATTCCAGTATTATTTACCATATATTTCCAAAAGGCACTGATTTTATTGTTTGGTATACTTTTTGGAAAAGATGGATAAGTTGTGATCATGCAGATGTTGTGAATCCTGATACAAGTCATATACATCAGAGCTGTGATTTGTCAGTTGTCTACAAAATGGGTAGATGAAAATGTATTATGAAAAAGAAGTACCTATATTCTCATTATTTCATGATGTTCCATGTAATCTGCAGATTCAGGAATTTTGTATATACTTCGAGCTATAATGTGGATATAAAAACCTGCAAATAAGAGAAACAACCTGGATTCTGGATAGTGGATAGCATCTATAGTAGAGTCCAATGTATAAATGAAGAAAATAGTCAGCTAATGAGAAAATCGAAACTGATGTCAATATATTTATATATTATGTATAGTGTAGGTACATACATTAAATTAAAGAATGTATTTTATTTTCACCATTTACTGATAATTGTTAAACTTGATAAAATAGGTAGGGATATCAATTTCAATTCAAAATATGAACTTTCAATAACCTGTGCATTGAATAATATATATGCACACATACATTACATGCATCATTCATCAGTACCTATGAATTCTTCATTGAAATTTCCCTATTTTTAATATGAAATTGTTTTCAAGGTAGGTATTAGGTACTAACCTATTTATGGAATAGGTATATTCCCTGTTTTGTAAGCGTTAAATCATCTCATGTATTATTTTCTTGGTGGACATTCAGGAATTTTTGTGAATCAAGGAGTTTTTGTTCACAAAAATTACTAATATTTGAAGCCATATGATACCAATAACCATCAATAATCAATACGTATCGATTATAGAAAGGTACATCACAGTAAAATTAGTTTTAATGCCCATTTAGTGATATTCAGCATTAATAATTTTGAATTCAGGGCCGTTGACTACGTCATCGCGCGCCTTCGCAAGCCACGCCTTTTGGCCGAAAAAATCGCTTGAATGAACCATAGGGAAAAATCACGAAACGCCAGATGGCGCTGTAAATGTCAAAATGTCGGATCGAGGGGTGAACAACAAATAATCTGTCATTTGATCTCTTGTTAAACCAAAGTTTTTATTGAATAGAATTTCAGCTATCTCAGAGATTTAAGTCGATTTTTCGTACTCGAATATTGGATTGAAGTTGTATCTAGGGTTTGTTGTCGACGTTTCCGTTTTATTGTCACTGGATTCTTGTTAAATGCCACCAAAGTCCAGGTATCAATTTCGGTTTTTATTCGAAGTTTTTCAGTTCTTATTTCCTGAAATTCTTTTTTAAATGCCTGTGTGAAAGTCGAAATGTCAATTTCGGATATTATATGTGGAGTGAAAGTGTTTCAGCAATCACAATATTGGAACTGAAGGCATCAATGAAGAAATCATAAAAAGTTTTGTGTTGAGATCCTCCACAATGCTCACATGAAATCACCATGAAACTAGATGAGATATGACATGGGTTTATTTTAATGTTCCTGTAAAGCAGATTTATTGTTAATGTTGTATAATTCAATTTTGAAAAGATTTATTGGCCATTTTGACTGGAAGCATATAAACTCCACCTTTTGGACTTATCAGTTTTCTTTTCTATGTTGGTTTGTTTTTATGAAGTGACAGTTGATATAGATTCATCATTTTGTGGAGATTTGATAAACTCATTTAGAAGAAATGATAGTGTTCAAATAAATGATTTAAAAAATACATAGTTTTATTGGGTAAATAAGAGTAAAATGGCTTTCTTTAGCATGTCATATGTTTTTCTTAATAGAATAATTTGGGAAATGTAACACAATAATAACAAATCAGTATTCAAATCTTTTCATCATTGGTGAATGAAATAGATTCCCTTCAGACTGAGAAAGACTACAACTCATAAAAAATGCAATAATAAACATTCTTGAACATGTTAAATTCCTAAATCCAAATAATACTGCCAAGCAAGCAGATGATAATACACAACACCAGAATCACCCAAAACTTCATATAATTATCAGGAACATTATTGTTGTGTGTCATATAGGTTGTTGTTGGTTTTGTATTTACAGTGAAACTCTCTTCTTTATAAATCTTCCCTACTTGTTCATTTCCATGTTGCTCCAACTGCATATGATTATTTGATATTTGCCTGAGCCTGTAATAAATTACAAAATGATTAAAATGAACCAAATGAGGTGGAGAAGAGGTGGTAGCATAGTGACAACAATAATGAAAAATCGAACTTACCACTGAAACAATCATCATGAGTGCTTGCTACAAACATAAATTCCGAGATAGCTGCTTTCTCTATCTTCAAGATCATCTTCCATTTCTAGGCTACTTGCCTTAGGATTTAGGTTTTCCCAAATCCTGCCCATCTTCTGCTTAGAATTTGAAGGAAATTTATGCAAAGTGCAAAGCCTTGAGTATGTTAGAGCATTATGGAACAAGCATATTTTTCGCGATTTTATCTCCATATCACCTCTTCTAATCTCTTGCATTTTCAGATTGTGTGGTCTATTAACAACAATTCTTCACAAAATATCATCAAAATACAACACTTTCAATGCTTAAATCACTGAAATTAATGAATAAAGTTCACACTTTACCCATATGAACATATGGAGGTTAGTTTGTTGTTCACCTCTCGAGTAGTTCATGCGATCAATTATAGATGTCGCCCACTCCGTGATTTTTCCCTATCCTTCTCTAGTTTTTATTTACATCCTTGGCCGGATCTAGCTTAAGCAGAGGAAAAAATCACGAAACTCCAGATGGCGCTGTAAATGACATAATGTCGGATCGAGGAGTGAACAACAAATAATCTGTCATTTGATCTCTTGTTAAACCAAAGTTTTTACTTTTTATTGAAGATAATTTCAGTTATCTCAGAGATTTAAGTCGATTTTTCGTACTCGACTATTGGATTGAAGTTGTATCTAGAGTTTGTTGTCGACGTTTCAGTTTTATTGTCACTGGATTCTTGTTAAATGCCACCAAAGTCCAGGTGTGTCCAGGTATCAATTTCGGTTTTCATTCGAAGTTTTTCAGTTCTTAGTTCCTGAAAATGTTTTTAAAATGCCTGAGTGAAAGTCGAAATATCAATTTCGAACATTTAGGATGTTATGTGGGGGTGAAAGTGTTTCAGCAATCACACAATATTGGAACTGAAGGCCTCAGTGCAGAAATCATAAAAAGTTTTGTGAATGAGATCCTCCACAATTCTCACATGAAATCACCATGAAACTAATTGAGATATGGGTTTATTTTAATGTTCCTGTAAAGCAGATTTATTGGCCATTTCGACTGGAAGCATATAAACTCCACCTTTTGACTTTTCTGTGTTGGTTTGTTTTTATTTTCAGGAACCTAGATTATATGGTAATGTATTCAAATAGATATACCTATTGGAACAAAGTGAAGTGCAAAAACTACCTGGAAGTGACATTATTTTGTGGAGATTTTATACTCATTTCAAAGAAATGATATAGTGTTCTAAAAAATTCAGTTTTATTGGATAAACAAGAGTGAATGGCTTTCTCTAGCATGCCATATGTTTTTCTTAATAGAATAATTTGGGAAATGTAACACAATAAAAAATCAGTATTCAAATCTTTTAATCATTGGTGAATGAAATAGATTCCCTTCAGACTGAGAAAGACTACAACTCAAAAAAAATGCAATAATAAAACATTCTTGAACATGTTGAATAATACTGCCAAGCAAGCAGATGATAAATTAGTCTTCCATTTACACAACACCAGAATCACCCAAAACTTCATATAATTATCAGGAACATTGTTGTGTGTCATATAGGTTGTTGTTGGTTTTGTATTCACAGTGGAACTCTCCAAGATCCATCACATGATCATGTTAATCATCATCCAAGTGTAGATTTTTCATTATGTCTTCTGTTGTGAGGTTACTATAGATCTCTGGTGTGAAGGAGGGAATGGAATAATAAAAGACTATACTTGTGAGAATATGAATTATTGACAAAATCAATTACAACATCAACATGACAATTACATGACATATCTAAATAATTGTATACTGCATGTTCCAAATTACTTCTGAACACCCTCCCTATTTGGGACAAGTCCTTGATTAGTCAAACATGCACGGAACTTATCACGGTTCAGCGGTTTCGTTAGGGAATCCGCTATCATCTCTTTAGTCGGTAAGTACATGATACATATTTATTTCTTGACGCAGAATTCGTTCTCGTATGAAATGGTGTCGTACATCAATATGTTTCGTCCGAGCCTGATAAGCACCATTTTGAGCCAAGTTCTGAGCGCCCTGGTTATCAACATGGAGTAGAGTTGGCTGTTTGGTAGTAGCGGAAAATAGTTCACTTGCTAGACCTCTGAGCCAAAGTACTTCCTATATCGCTGCTGACATGGCCATATACTCAGCCTCAGTCGTTGACAGAGCTATGGTAGGTTGACGTTTAGTGGCCCACGAAATAATCGAGTTATTTTTCAAAAAGATGTAGCCGGTGACACTGCGACGTTCATCTTCAGCACTTGCCCAATCCGAGTCACTAAATCCAGTTATATCATTATAATTTTTGTATCTTTACCACTGAATTCAAGTTTCCAATGGGATGGTCCCTTGAGATAACGCATGATACGCTTCACAGCTGTCCAATGTGCCTTTCCTGGTTCCTGATTGAAGCGACTTACGTAACTAATCGCAAAGTTGATATCTGGCCTAGAAACATGAGCGGCGAAAAGAAGACTACCAACCGCTTCTTGATAGGGGACATTCCTCATCTTGGATACTTCGTCTGGAGTTTTTGAGGATTGTTCCCTAGAAAGCTTTTCATTGGGAGAAATTGGCGTATCCACGGGGTTACTATCAAGCATGTTGAATCTCTTCAACACATCCTCTATGTAAATTTGCTGGTCAATCCAAATTTCTCGATTATCTCGATCACGTGTAATCCTAAATCCTAGTATGAACTTTGCCTCCCCCATGTCGACCATCTTGAAACTATTTTTTAACCGTTTTTTCAAGTTATCCTGCATCGATGTATCGTTAGAAAATAACAGAAGATCGTCGACATATACAGCCACTATCAAAATTTTATCGTCTGCAATATGATAGTAAATGCATGAATCAAATTTAGATTGCTTGAGCTTGCAATTTTTCAAACAACTATCGAGCTTGATATTCCAAACTCGACTTGCCTGCTTGAGACCATATATACTTTTTCTTAACTTGCATACTTTATTTGACTTCTCGTAGAATTCAGGCTGGAGCATGTGAATTTCTTTTGTGATAGCACCCTGAAGAAATGCTGATACTGCATCCATATCTGTTCTATATCAAGATCGTATTGAGCTGCTAAAACTAGAAGATATCTTATGGAGCTATATCGAATCACTGGAGAATAAGTATCTGCATAATCTACTCCTTTCTTTTGAATACATCCTTTGACGACAAGTCTCGCTTTATACTGGGTGACTTTTCCAGATGCATCCTTCTTGATTTTGAAAACCCATTTGTTTTTCAGAGGTTTTCGATCTGGAGAGAGATCCACCAATTCCCATGTACCGTTATCGATCTGGGCTTGATATTCACGATCCATCGCCTTCAGCCAATTCTCTTTGTCTGGACTCTTCTGTACTTCCTCAACAGAAGTTGGATTGTTTAGATCCTCAACAGAAGCCAGATAACTTACATAATCATCATAGGTCTGTGGTGGTCTTCTAATTCGGTCTCCTCTTCGCAGGTGCTGTTCAGGAGGATACGTTATATTCCTTGGTGGTATAAAATCTGGATCTTCATCTGGATCATCACTTCCTTCAGCAGAATCTTCTATAGGTGGACTCAAATCTGATTCATGATCTGATTCAGGAGAGTAAAACTTCGCATTTTCCTTGGAAGGTTCTTTTAAAAGTGAATTTCCTTTTTCGTTTTCAGAGAAAATCACATATCTCGAAACTATGACAGTTTTAGTTTCGGGATCATACATTCTATAAGATTTAGAACCCAGCAAACACGTTACATCACTTGGCGGTTAAGCGAAGTCTCGAATTGCACATTGCAAGATATATTCATTGTGATTACGCATATTCATTCCAAACAAGTAATATTGAGACATTGCTTTGTTAATAAGAATTCAAAGATGCAGTGACAATAATTTGGGGATATTAATGAATAACCACAATGCCACTTAACCAAATAATGTTGTAGTTTCAGTGGACTGTATAATAATTGAAATGAAATAAAATTGTTGATACAATTACCAGAACAGAAACTCGTAGATGATCTATATTGATTTGAGAGGTTAAATCGAGGCTATGGTTTCCTACCTTGAAAATCTTGAAGATTCTTGAAGTACCACCACAGGTGAAGTTCTGAGGTTGAGAGTTTGAGTTGATTAGATCACTGGCCAGCGCGGTAGTCACGAACAAAACAGGGAACAAGAGTTTTCGAAAGTAATCGCACTAGAAAGTCTATATTCGAGCGAACGACAAATCGCAATTGTTCTTATCTTCTCAGTTCTCCCGTGCTTCGGCACAGGTGTGTTTTTGTTGAGAAATTGGTGATACGAGGGGCGATCGAAGTTTACTACATTAGAAACCACAGCAATATCGCGCAAAGTAAATTATATTATATTAACAATAATCAGACAAACACAAAGATAAGGTGAAGACGGAACGGTTATGTTCCGTCTTCACCTAAAATGCAGGTGCATTTTATTGGTTATAATTTTCGGTGAGTGGCAAAGGGCAAACCTTTGTTGTAAAGTGCGCCCTTCAGGCTATTGCTATGTTTGCCATATATAAATGTATCACACTATATTATATCATATTGATTTGTTCATCATACCATTTCGAAATGTTAGTTCTCTTCCAATTAGTTCATGTTTTAATAAACATATCAACATAACATAATAACCTAATATCGTAAAGTGCTGACAGTTCATGTGCCTTGGGTAGCGAATGAATTCTTCAATAAACATACTGTTATTTATTATTCAAAAAAAACTATGGTCTCCTAAGTCACATGATGTGTCGTTTATAAAAACGATTGCACCTCTCCAAATGGGGACAGATACCTCTGAAAACCATCAAACGTTATATTGATACTGTGTAACCGTAATTTCTGAATCTATTCCAATTATACTGAGTTGCCAAAGGAAATAAACTTTTTTTCTTCCAATATTTGGGGTACCAACATACACAATATTTGGTATTCCCCAACATAAATTTGGTGTCAGGTGTGCAAGTGGTCGAAAAATAACCCACCTTCCAAGAACCAGTTGTTCCTGAAATTTTGCGAGCCGTAATCCTGTGATCCAGTGGTGCAGAAGCAGCTGTTAAGCAAATTGTACCTGCTACAACTGAAGCCTAGCATACCATCGTGGGTCATACAAGATTCTAAGGAGGCAAAGGACAATAGGACAACAGGACAACAACTCAAGTACTCGATACCTTCAGCGAATTATTCCTGAAACCTACAAGCAGCAGTCAACATCTAGCAAGATTCAGCCAGTAAGTTATTCAGCATCTACACGTGGTGGTTTTGAATGGTAGTGTCCTCCATTCACAGCATAATCATCAGTTAACATTTGTGGACTCAAATTTTAATTTTTTTTTCTTCGTACATATCTCTGAATATCTGTATTTTTCATTGAACTTTTCTCATACATAATTTGATATTGGTGGTAATAACATTTCATGCAATTTTCTGTAAATCTATGCCACATACAGTAGAAGTTAATCCAGAAGGCAATAATACTGACAACATGCCAAAATTGAACATTGACACAGCCTTGAAATTAATTCCTGAATTTAGAGGTGATAGATCAGAACTTCATCGTTTCATTTCATGTTGTGATATAGTAAGTACAGATCTATCTCAACCTGCCGATGCGAGTATGCTTGTTAACATAATCAAATCGCGTTTATCTGGCCCAGCATACAATGTAGTCAAACATAAAATATATGAGGATTGGAATGAATTGAAAAAAGATTTGCAAGATCAATTTTTAGAGACACGCAGTATCGCGCAATTACAAGGAGAATTACTTCGAATCAAACAAAAAATAGGTGAAACAGTACGGAATTTTGGTAATCGAGTTGAGCACTTATTGAGTAACCTCAACGATGCTTGCATCCAAGCCGAAGGTAGTGAGGCCGCAGAAACCATTAAAAATCTCAATTCTCGTACAGCCTTCAAATCTTTTGTAGATGGTCTCAATTCCAACATCAAAATAATTATAAAAGCATCTCGTTTTGAGAAACTATCAGAAGCGATCGAAGCAGCTGTGGAAGAAGAGCGAAATAGCGATAGACAACAACCAAATAATTTTTCCAAAAATAGATCTTTCAAAAAATGTAATTTTTGTCACCGGAATGGTCATTTAGAAACTGAATGTTTCTTCAAAAATAAACCGTCCACTTCCACGCCACTTCCATCGTACTCAAAAAGGGAGATTAAGTCTGAAGTAAACGTAACGAAAATAATTTGTGCATATTGCAAAAAACAAGGTCACCATATACGTGATTGTTTCAAAAAGAAAAGGGTCGATCAATATCAATCAAACTCAAACAACTCCCTTACGGATTCGGGAAACTCCCGAACACCGACTGCAGAGACAGGCAGTGCACGTCGGGTGAGCGATCTTTAAACTGCCGTCCTTTGAAAAATACTTGTAGTTCTTCAATTATGCATATTCCTATCGCTACAAGTCCTGAATCATATTGTTCTAATAATGAAAATAAAATTCTTCGCTTAGAGCCTTGCAATACTGAAGAAGCCGAAAGTGTAATATTTCCTTTACTATTAGCGAAAAATAGTGTAGCTAATCTTCTACTCGACACTGGAAGCTCCATTAGTCTTTTGAAAAAATCTTGTACCAAAGGTGATGCAATTTGTCATACCCAACATAAATCTTTTTTGAAAGGTATTTCAGAATCTCTTATTGAAACATATGGTATATGCTATGGTGAATTTCAGTTAGGTGAAAATATTTTTATACATCCTATACATATCGTGAATGATAATTTTCCTATTCTGCAAGATGGAATATTAGGTAAAGATATCCTCCTTAAACTCAAAGCTCAAATTGATTATGAAAATAAAATATTATCTCTCACACATGAACGTAAAACATTATCTTTCGAATTCATGAAAACACAGCAAAACACATGCAATACTAAAATTGTTGTGCCAGCAAGGAGTGAAGTTATACGCAAAATAAAAACAACACAAAAATCCGAATCTTTATGCTTATCTTCAGAAATTCTAGACGGAGTCTTCGTTGGAAATTGCATAGTCAAGCCAAAAAATGGGTATTGCAATATAGCATTCATTAATACCAATGATCAAGATATGACAATCGAAAATCCGTTCGTCACTTTTGAAAATGTTGCCGAATATGAAATTCTTAATATTGATAAACCTCATTGCAATCTTGAACGACTAACAAATTTAACAGAATCCTTACGAACGTCTCACATGCATCCAAATGAAAAAGACAGTATTCTTGAAATTTGCAAATCCTTCCATGATATATTTCACTTACAGGGTGATAGCTTAACTCATACAGACGCAATAAAACATTCCATACCTACATCTAATGATATTCCTGTGAACATCAAGCCCTATAGACTACCATTTCAACAACACGAAGAAATTCGAAATCAAGTCGATAAGATGCTCAAAGATGGAATCATTTCAGATTCAAAATCTCCATATAATTCCCCTCTTTTAGTCGTTCCTAAAAAGCCAGATTCGAATGGAAATAAAAAATGGCGAATAGTTGTTGACTTTCGAAAACTCAACGAAAAAACTCTAGACGAAGTCTATTATTTGCCAAATATTACAGAAATATTAGACCAGTTAGGAAATTCAAAATTTTTCAGTTCGCTAGATTTGGCATCGGGATATCATCAGGTTCTGATGGAACCTAAGGATAAACATAAAACTGCTTTCAGCGTGCCCTACGGTCACTATGAATTCAACCGTTTGCCTTTTGGGCTTAAGGGAGCACCCAGTACCTTCATGAAAATGATGAATAACGTTCTCTCCGGATTACAAGGTATAAAATGCTTTGTGTACCTTGATGACATCATCATCTATGCAAAAACTCTGAAGGAGCATAATGAAAAGTTGGTAGAAATATTTGACCGAATGAGAATGTATAATCTTAAATTGCAACCTGAAAAATGCGAATTTCTACGCCCCGAATTGAGTTATTTAGGTCATATAATCACGGAAAACGGCATCAGCCCTGATCCTGCTAAAATAAAAGCAGTGAAGGAATTTCCTGTCCCTAAAAATGTCACTGAAATAAAATCTTTCTTAGGATTGGCTGGTTACTATAGACGCCATATCCAAAATTTTGCGAAAATCACTCAACCTTTAAATAATCTCCTAAAAAAGGATGTTCCTTTCGAGTTTACACCTTCCTGTATAGAGGCATTCGAAATACTTAAAGAAAAATTGTGCAACCCTCCGATATTACAATTTCCCGTTTTCACTAATCCTTTTATTTTAACTACCGATGCAAGTAACACTGCAATAGGAGCAGTCTTGTCACAAGGAGAGATTGGCAAAGATCTCCCTGTAGCATACGCCTCACGTACTCTTAACAAAGCTGAAAAAAATTACAGTACGATCGAAAAGGAGTTGCTCTCAATAGTTTGGAGTTGCAAATATTTTAGGCCGTACTTATATGGTCGTAAGTTTCTTATTTGTACCGATCATAAACCGTTATTGTGGATGTTTTCAATTAAAGACCCAGGTAGTCGTCTCATGAAATTCCGGTTAAAACTAGAAGAATTCCAATTTGAAATAAAACATAAGCCTGGAATACAAAATTCCAATGCAGACGCATTGAGTAGAATACATCACATCAATGCAATAAATACATGTTCTGAATATGAAAAGTTCGTGAAGGAAAAGGAAAATCATGTCATAATAAATTCTAATATCATCGATAGCCACAAGAATATTTCTGAGTGCGACCCTGTCTCTTTACGAGTATATTTTATTAGCACCGATATAACAACAGCTCATGATTCAGTCGAAGTAAATATTGTAAATAAACTAAAATCTGCAACCTTAACAAAACTCGGAATTCAATACCTTAAGGAAGACAGCACCTTATTCATACCTTCTCACGAACATGTTAAGAAGGTCAGTTATGAAAACATTTTCGATGCATTACAGATAATAAAGGAATTTGCAATTATAAATAGTATAAATAGCTTATCAATGATAAATTTCACAAGAAACATTCCATTCAAAAGCTTGAAAATTGAAAATATTCGAACAATGATGAGATATGTTTTTAAGAATCTTGATATCAAGATAACAATTTTTCATAGTAATACTATAAAAGTAACTTCGAGAGAAGAAATACAACAAATTCTCAAGGAATGCCATGATAGTCCATTAGGAGGACATTTAGGCGTAAATAGATCTTTCAAAAAAATCAGAAGGAAGTATAAGTGGTCTGGAATGTATAAGGACATCCATGACTACATTACGAAGTGTGATTACTGTCAAAGAAATAAATCCTCCAAATATACAAAAATGCCTATGACTATTACTACTACAGCCAAAAAACCCTTCGAAAAGATAAGTTTAGATATTGTTGGTCCGTTAGCAGTAACATATAATCATAACAAATACATACTAACTTTCCAAGACGAATTGACGAAATTTTGCGAATTAATACCTCTAGAAAATCAAGAAGCTAGTAGCATAGCTGAACATTTTGTCACTAATATCATATGTCGACACGGAATTCCCGAATCAGTTCTCACTGATCAAGGTCAGAATTTTTTGAGTGAACTCTTCAAAAGGGTCTGTAAACTTTTGAAAATACACAAAATTCAAACATGTGCATTTAGACCACAGACCAATGGTGCACTAGAACGATCACATAAAACTCTTACCGAATATTTGAGAACATATATAGATAACGATCAAAACTCTTGGGATACATGGTTGCCTTATGCACAATTCGTTTTCAATTCATCAGTAAATAGTGCCACTAACTATACTCCATTTGAGTTACTTTATGGACATCCTGTAGAAATTCCATCGAGTTTGAAAAAATCTCCTGAATTATCATATAATTACAATGATTACGATAGTGAACTGAAATCTCGCCTTCAGCATGCCCATGAAATAGCTCGGGATAATCTTGTTAAGAATAAGCAAAAATCTAAGGAATATTATGATCAAAACGTGAACGCAGTTCAATTTCAAATTGGTGATTTGGTTTTACTCAAAAACGAATCTACAGTCAAAGGAAAAAGTAAAAAACTATCATCAGTTTGGAATGGTCCATATAAAGTAGTAGAAATACATTCGAACGTAAACACAACTATCTTGATTAAGAAAAAGCGAACAAAAGTTCACAATAATAGACTAAAACTTTATCATAACTAATATGAAACATTTTCTGTTTCAGAAATAAAACCCTAGAATAAACAGCATACGAAGAGTAGTCGTGATGAATTTGATGAAAATAATTATACTTTTCCTTCAATTATTAGTACGTAGTTCATTAGGTGACAATGATTATAACAATACTCTGACGACATATCAAGTTACTCAGATCAGCGAAAGTGCAGGAATTTACTACGAACAATTCAATACTGTTTCCTTATACAATAGCTATTGGAAAATGATAACCAAGCTAGATTTGAAATCATATTTCAGTCTCTACAAATTGTTGAATTATAATTTTGAAAAAGCTAATCGCCTTTGCGAATCAGTACTATTAGTAGAAGCCAATTTTAAACAATGTGCCGCATTCACAAATGTGATGAGGTTGACATTACAGAAAACTAGGGAAACAAATATATTGATTAACGAATTATTGATAAATTCTGATGTTCCACTTGAAGAGACCAGAGCAAAAAGGGGATTATTAAATATTTTTGGAAGTACCGCGAAAGTTCTTTTTGGTACCTTAGATGAGAATGATGCTATTTATTACAATAATGCTATCAAAAAACTTGAAAATAAACAATCAGGTTTTCAAAAACTATTATTGGAACAGACGAGTGTCTTTCAAAGTGCTATGGAATACATGAATTCATCTATGATAAATCTACATGATTTCGATAGAAAGTTCTCCAATGTCCAAAATTATGTTAACAATCTAACTATTATGATTAATAATGCCTCAGCACATTTCGAAATCATTGAACAACTAGATCAACACTTGCTAATGTTCGACATGCTTACAAATCAGTTCGACTTATATCAAAACAATTTATTGAATATCATATTATCAGCACAAAATGGCAATGTTCATCCACTGATTATCAGCCCAAAAAATTTGATCAATCATTTGGTACAATTCAGTATGCATATGCCTTCAGGTTTGACTTTCCCTGTATTATTAACGCAGAAAAATTCTTTAGAATTGTATAAATCTATGTCACCAAATGTAATTTTAATAGATAACTCTCTCATGTTTATTTTACATATCCCTTTAGTTAGTACGAACTCATATGACTTGTTGAAAATGACGAGTTTACCCATGCACTATAATAAAAACTTGTTTTGTTTCATCATTCCTGAAAAACCATTCTTAGCAATAGATAGTGTTAAACAACATTATTTTCTTCTTGATCATCAAGATATCGATAAATGCCTAGTTCTAGACAATAAGTATAATTGTAAACAAAAATATCCTTTGTTCCTTTTGCAACTACACAAAACCTGCGAAGCGTTATTGTTTCTCCCACGCAGTACCATGCCAGAAACATGCGAAAAACGAATAATTTTCATTGACAGCACTATTTTCATTCAATTACATCAACCAAATTCTTGGATTTTCAATAGCCCGAAAAAGGAATTCTTGACAATAAAATGTGGTAAAGTTGAAAAACAAATTTTCTTATACGAAACTGGTATTTTAAAAATGAATCCTCATTGTTCTGCATTCACTAGTTCTATTATATTGAACTCTTTAGACTCACAATCTTACAGTGATTCAACGTATAGTTCATATTATCCAAATTTTGATATTAATACCAATATGCTCAATAATTCATTGAATGTAAATGCTTTTCCTTTATTGAATAAGACTTTACTAATCTCATCGCAACATATTGATAAACTAGAAAGGATCAGTTACGCAGTGAACACATTGAAGCTCAAGGAACAAGAGATGTTTGAAGATAATGACATACAATTCGATCATATTCATCATTATGTTTTTATTTACCTATTTATCATGATAGGAATCATTTTTGTTTTATATAAGTATAGAAATAATATTAAGTGTTTAAAAAAATCGCCGAGTAGCAATTCACCCCAAAATTCACAGGGAATTGAAAATCCTATTGAAATCGAAATTGACAATGATATTTCTGACTCTTCAGATGAACATGCTGAAAATAAATCAACAGAAATTTGCAACAATCCAAGTTACAAATTTCGTTCTTGAGGGGGACGGATGTTGTAAAGTGCGCCCTTCAGGCTATTGCTATGTTTGCCATATATAAATGTATCACACTATATTATATCATATTGATTTGTTCATCATACCATTTCGAAATGTTAGTTCTCTTCCAATTAGTTCATGTTTTAATAAACATATCAACATAACATAATAACCTAATATCGTAAAGTGCTGACAGTTCATGTGCCTTGGGTAGCGAATGAATTCTTCAATAAACATACTGTTATTTATTATTCAAAAAAAACTATGGTCTCCTAAGTCACATGATGTGTCGTTTATAAAAACGATTGCACCTCTCCAAATGGGGACAGATACCTCTGAAAACCATCAAACGTTATATTGATACTGTGTAACCGTAATTTCTGAATCTATTCCAATTATACTGAGTTGCCAAAGGAAATAAACTTTTTTTCTTCCAATATTTGGGGTACCAACATACACAATATTTGGTATTCCCCAACACCTTCGTCACTGAGCGTTTGAAAGAACCAGTACTAGTTTGCACCGTGGCAACTCGTACAATTCCGTCTTTTCCGGGGTGAATATCAATAATACGACCGAGTTGCCAACGCAATGTGGGAACATTATCCCGTTTTACCCCAAAATAAATGTGAAATGTGAAAAAAAAATAGAATTTTGAAAATAAAATAAACGATGTTTCAACCTTAGCGAGAGGTACTAGAAACAATTAACGAAGAAATAAAAAAAATCAATTTTCCTCAGCACCCGTCTCCATTGAGATGGGAAGAGGACATAATTTTACGAGCGGTCTCCTAAATTTTCCGGACAGTGTTTGCACTGTGGCAACGCGACTGATATCATCTTTACCCGGATGTAACTCTATAATACGTGCAAGTTTCCATTGTAAAGGAGGTAATAATTAATCTTTGATCAACACTAAAGTTCCCAAAGCAATTGGTGAGGATTGTGAATGATGCCACTTATGGCGTTGATGAAGCGTGTGCAGATACTCCTGACTCCAACGGCGCCAGAAATCTTGATGTAATTTTTGAATTAATTCCCAGCGAGATAGCCGATTCATAGGAACAGTTGTAAAATCGTCATCGGGAATAGCGGTAAGCGGTTCCAAGGTAAGGAAGTGACCGGGAGTAAGTACTGAAAAGTCATTCGGATCCGAGCTCATGGCAACCAGAGGGCGAGAATTCAGGATTGCCTCAACCTGAACCAGAAGTGTGTAAAATTCCTCAAAACAGAAAAATTGTTCGCCTACAACTCGTGTGAGGTGATATTTGACGCTCTTGATGCCGGCTTCCCATAAACCCCCCATATGGGGCGCACCTGCACAATTAGGATGCCACCGAATTTGTTCTTGGGAAGCAGCGGCTGACATGTACGCATTCAATTCATTCATACCAACTCTAAAATTCGTACCTTGGTCACTATACAAATGACTTACTCTCCCACGTCTAGAGACAAATCGGCGTAAGGCCGCTAAAAAGTTGCCGCTGAAAGATCCGACGCGAGTTCTAGATGAATGGCCTTAGTGGCCATGCAAATAAATAAACATAAATATGCCTTGAGCTTATTTGCTCCGCGATGACGTGACATAGTGATTTGGAACGGCCCTCCATAGTCTACGGCACTGTGCAAGAACGCCTTGGCTTGGGAAATGCGCGCGAGTGGTAGATTTCCCATCGGCGGCTGATATGACACTGGTCGGGCTTTGAAACATTTTATACAGCGCGACAGTACCGATCGAATTGAGGATTTTGCGGAAAGTATCCAAAACTTTTGAGATATCAGAAAATGAGTGGTTCTCAAACCTGCGTGAAAATAGGTTAGATGGTAATGACTAATCACTAACTGGGTTAAAGGACAATTTTTGGGTAACAACATGGGACATTTCTGATCATATGACAATCGCAGAGAATATTGTAGTCGTCCACACCTATTCGAATTACGCCATTTTCGTCGAAAAATGGATTTAATTTCTTAAAAGGTTTATGAGGGGGCTTCCCTTTGTCAGAAAATTCTTCTGCGAAATATTTCGATTGCGTATATTTCAATAACATTAATAAAGCATTTTCGAGTTCATCGTTTCTCAAAGGTCCCTGTTGGCGGTTAGACTTGACTTTGACATTTGATATAAAGCGCAGCACATAGGCCGTTACTCTTTGAAGCATTCGAAAAGATGAAAACTGTGATAAAAAATAATCGAAAAAAGATTTTTCATTGAAAGTTGCGAAGGTCACACGCCGTTCTTCCGATTGAATGATTTCAAAGTCTGGATCAGGGCAACGCTGATTATAGTCGTCCGGGTTGTGGAGAAACTGTGGTCCATTCCACCAAAGCTCACAATTGATTAACTCGGAAGGTAATAAACCCCGTGAAGCGGGATCGGCGGGATTTAATTTCGATTCAACATATCTCCAACAAGAAGCGGGAATTTTTTCATGGTTTTTCTTGGATATATGATACCCGATTGGCAACAAAAGTTTTCCATTTGAATGCTGGCGAGTCCAACCACGCAAGCGCGACTGGGGAATCAGACCAAGTACATATTCGGCTGAAATTTAATTTGAACTCATAGGTTTTCAAAATAAATGAGGTTAATTTCGTTAATAGAACAGCGGCGCAGAGTTCAATTCTGGGAATAGTCAACCCGTTTAGTTATAGAGGCTACTTTTGATTTTGCGCAGACAAACTTAACAAAAATGCGACCACTGTAATCACTGAATCGCAAGTAGACTATAGCTCCGTATCCACTCTCCGACCCATCGCAGAACCCATGTAATTCACATCGATGACATTCTGAAATGGTCGTTAAACGCGGTAATTTTATAGCGGATAAAAAAGAAAGTTCGGATTTATATTTTGTCCAAATTTTCTGAATTTCGTCAGGTGGATTCTGATCCCAATCCTTACCTAATATCCACAGACGTTGAATCAAAAATTTACAATAAAAGGTAACGGGTGCTAACATACCTAGGGGATCAAAAATTCGCGCCAACTCTGAGAGTTGGGTCCTTTTCGTACACGAATTTTCCATTGGTGCAACTTTGAAGGAGAAATAATCCATCGCAGGACTCCACTGAAGTCCGAGAATTTTAAGCGTATGTTCAGAGTCACTGTCAAAAGCAAGCATATTCGTACTCAAATGCGAGGAAGGAAAAGAAGAAAGTAAATTTTTATCGTTACTGGACCACTTGCGTAATTCGAAGCAACCCCGGTTCAACAGTTGAATTATTTCTTGTTGTAGTTCAATAGCGGACTTCAAGTCTGAAGTACCTGTGATGATATCATCCATATAGGTGTCATTGAGAATAACGCTAGCGGCATTGGGCACTTATAGTGCCATACGTTAAGGTGCAAAGTCTGTAACCAATCATCTACATTTATTTTTGCAGTTGGCATTTTTGAACAAATATCGGATAAAATAACAGCGTCTATATGAAACACCGGCGCAATTTTATCTACAGGGCGGATTTGTCAAAATCATCCCTCCCGAATTAGCTATAGTTTGCATAGAATTTAAACTTTGAATTCCGTATGAAATATTTTGTTTTGGTAGTCCAAGACTACGTGCACTTTTTTGGGTGATGAAAGACGTTTGACTCCCTGTATCCAAAAGGGCCCTAAGTTTGATATAATTATCTCGTTTGTCGCGTACTTCAACTAATGCGGTCGATAAGAGAGTGGCGGAGTTACTTGGCGAAAATAATACTGTTCTCGGGGAGGCGACATTCGATCCCGAATGGCCAGCCCGAATGTCAGAGGAAAAGGCGTGCAGATTATTATCGTTTGAATTTCCAGGTGATTGAGTGGAGGATAATTCATTTCTAGCAGATTCTATATATGTAAAAGGGTGTGGTGTCTTTTGGTACACCCTGTATAGCGACATGATATTTGCGAGCGGCACGATTTGATATCATGCAAACTGCTGAGGCAGTTGAAACATAAGCGTGAATTTTTACAAAAGTCAAAGCGTTCAGCAGGTTGTTTATTCTGAAAATCTGGACAGCGATATAAGGGGTGATTCTCTTGACACAAACGGCAAGAAAGGACGTGGAGATTTTGAGGAGAATAAATATTATTATTATTATGTGTTTTAGCGAAAAAGGAATGACGATTCGAGTAATTGTTGTTGTTTGAAGATACACGGTGGGCGAATTATTTTGAACAGTAACGAGTTTTTTCTGTTTATGCGCCGAGAAGCCTAATGTATCAAGAGCAATAGCGTGTTTTTCTAGAAATTTCATCAAAATATCATATTTGGGAATTTCTGTTGAGCCATGTTCCATCTCAAACCGCGTAACCGTAGCCGAATCTAACTGTTTCAACAACATATTAACTAATATGAATCTAAATTAAATTAAAGCTGTATAACTGAGAGTGGCAAATTTCTAGTTAAAAACTTTGCCATCGAGCAACTTCGCAACGAAGTTTATTCGAGATCATCACTACCCAGCAAACACAGTTACATCACAGAGATATCGCAGCGATGTAACAATGTGACCTGCGATATCGCATTCTATGTCGCACAGACGTCGCTGCGATATGGCAGGGATATTATTTTGTCACACTCAAGTTTCCTCCATGCGATGTCGCTGCGATATATTTTTATGATGGAATAGCGATGCGTTTTTGCGATGAAACTGCGATGTGTTTTTGGGATGAAACTGCGATGTGATTCGATTTTGACAGCAGGGATGTGTGAACTTATGACATCGCAGGGATGTAAATATATGATATCACAGATATGTGAATATATGACATCACAGCGATGTACAAATGTAATGCAGAGGTAAGGTGATATATAGGGAAAAATGTCAGTGAAAAAAAAATCAACATACCTATATTATAAATATTTATTTCCAACAATGAACAAATACCAACAAAAAAACAAAATTATTATTTTGTTTTGAATGAATATTGTTTTCTTCGGAGAAGGCTGGTGGAATGGAAATATTAGCTTCAGTTGAATTTCTTGCATCAATATTCAATTTGCAGAAACTTCCTCATAAACACATTCTGAGAAAGTTTCCAGCATCAGCTCCCATACGTCTTCCGAAGCGATGAATCCGTAAATGATCATCTCTATCCACCTTGGGTGACATCATAATTTGCTGATTCAAATACAATAAAGTTTGGACTACCATAATTTATCATGTTCCAAAACCATCAGATGTCGTATTTTGAGTATGATGAAAAGAACGGCTTTGGCATGCTTTCAAGTGAAAACTTATTTTCACCATAACTTAAACAAAACCTATACTCACGTTTCGTGTACCCCCACAAAGCTGTTATAACTTTTTGATTGTACAAGAACTTGAAAAACTAGCACATAGACCACAACTTAAGTGAACTGGTAAAACTGATTCCATCAATGGTTGTTCAACTGATTGAAACTCTGAACTCTGGAGTGGTTGAGAAAGTTATAACTGGTGATGATGAATCATCATTGTCAACTGTCTAGTGCAGGTGTCCACAGACCACGGAAAGTATATTCGCGCGCGGGAAATTCAAATAGTGGCTATTAATGTAACGAGATTATTATGCGATTTGTAATATTAGTGGAGGACATTGCTTGGTAACGAGGCGGTAGCTGAGTCAACCGCAATGTCCGAGACGGTGTTGACTCGCTAATAATCGAGTTGCATTCAAAGCTTTATCGCATTATTGACAACGGTATAAGTAGTGTATATTGGCCGGTATTGGATCCTCCCAATTACGGGTACTTTCTTTTCAATTGCGCAATAATTGTAATTACTCATTTTGCAGTAATTGGGAGGATCCAGTACCGACCAAGGGATTATCTCAACAGTAATCACCTAGTGAATGATGACTTGTAGAAAGACTGATTACTTGATTTTCATGGAATGTAATTGTTGTTTGAGTGTTTTTCACCATTTCTTCACGCAATTATATATGTGGGAATATCCATGCGTATGTTATTTTTTGGAACGAAATTGGAGATATCATATCATCTGATTTACTTACATACATCTATTCTGCTCGAGTCGGTGTGCCCAACTGGTAAGGTACTGAGGTTTCTCAGATATGCTTCAGAGAGGGGGTGTTGATTATCAGCGCGTTTGCGCATGGTAGAGCGCGAGGGTATCTCTAACCCCCTCTCCTTCTGAATTAATATATAAAGCTCGTGCTACTTTTGCTTGGAATTATATTTCTCCACATTTCGTAGCGTTGACGTCTCACTCCGATATCAGAAGCCAACATAAACAAATTCTTCATAATCGGAAAAGGTAAAATAATTTATCAATTCATTATCCAACTTTATTATACTCAAAATGTCTATTGGCAAATTAGATCTGGATGAAATCAATAGTATGATGAATCAATCTCCACAAGAATTTCAAACAATGCGATTATCGTCATTGACTGTGAACAAAGCATATAGCATTGAAAAGATTACTGCATTATCTACGAGATATGGGAGATCCATTGTAGTTTTATTATCTGATGAGGATGTTAAATTCAAATCATGGCTGCCTAAACGGGTGGCTGATCGATTGACTGATGAAATTATAAGTGAACTGAATTCTCCAAATAGCCATTTCACTTTGAGATATTTAGGAGAGAGCGCGCCTTCTTATGATGGAGCAAAAACTCGATCTTTGATTGAATTCGATTATCTACTTTAATTATTTGTGTGAGTATGAATATTCTTGATTCAATCATTATATCTAACAATATTTTTCCTTCCAGCAGTATCCAGATCTACACCAACATGTGGATGCAATACTCGCAACAAGAATGGCCAGAAGCACAGGACTTGAAAACAGCAATCGAGCGATTGCGATGCGAGTTCAACGATCTGAGTTTTGATGCTTTACATTCCACCAATTATGATATGAATATTTGTTTCGACAATGATGCGGTTCGAAAATGCATACAGCTTCATGAAAAGTATGAAGAGGGTTCCGGTATATGTAATAAATTCATATATGGAAGTTTGAACTTGGTACAATTTTGCGAGCAACTAGTCGATATTGACTTACATGATTTCCTATTCCAGTTGGTACCCTACTTACCAAAGGAAATCTGTGAAGCATATCACTTGAATGATGATGAAGAATCTAATCAATAAACTGTGTTGAACAATATGAATATCGTGAATAAAAAAATTCAACTGATTTCAACTGTTTTATTTCAATATTAAAACATATATGTTTGAACATAGATCTAGGTGAATAACAATAATGAATAATTAGTTTGATTACTCTTTATAAAATAATTCCATATAGTTTTTGTTTGATATTCACTATATAGATCCAATTTGAACAGTGCCATCTAGCGCGCTATAGGTCAGACACGCATCGTGAATAATCAAAGCGTATACTCTAGTATTTCCTGGAAACTTAGTCTTGCGAGTTTCAAATTCAACTTTGATATCTACTGTAGAAGCCTTCATAGCATCAGGTTGGTGGCAGCAGTCGATTATAAATAAAGGATTGTCGCGGAATTCCCCAAATGCCATCATTGGTTCACTCATATCTTTATCATAATAGTTCCGTTGGAATTGTTCATAAGCATAGTATGCTGGTGAATATAGCTTCTTATCGAAATCGAGATTCCACCTTTCATATGGATACACTTCTGAGTTGAGATATAGTCGAATATTATTGATGTCGGCATGTTTGAATTGTGTCGAATCGGTAGATCTGTCGTTGAAATTATTTGTGTGTTGAAATCCAATAATAATATAGCGGGGGCGTTCAAGACTATTTGTTGTCTTTATAGCCCAAATATCTGACGCAGTTTCTCGTAATGAAGGTAGTTCATAAAGATCCCACATTCTATAAGCCATCTTAACTTTAGCGTTTGCATTACTCTTATTGATTCGACTGAGTAATTTGAGCTTTTGTCTATCCTCTGGCATGATGTGCTTAATTTTCCATTCGATCTTATTTATTTTCAAGTCAGCATCAACCTCGCCAATGTATGAGTTTTTGAATGATCGAGCAATGATGAGTATGAGCTCTTGTTTAACATTCAGAATTCCCTTGGTGTAATCCTCAGCAAAACCCATCAAGTATTTGAGGGGTAATTTTCCACTGAAAATATGACTAGTGATATCCAAAATATCCTGTTTCTCTTGGTTGAGACCCCATCCCACAGTTTGCAATGACTTGTTGTGCGTTTGTCCATAAGATACCATAGTTTTCATAGCAGTAGTTATTCCAGGCTTTCGAATTACAACTACTTGCTCACCTCCCATTTCGTAACGAATTTCATCGAAGAGAAATGCTAGTGCATTATTTGATAAATAGCAAACTTTGTTCGGGTCTGTAGGGGTAAATTTACCTTCGATGTATATATAACTTTCTGCTATATCCAATATTAGGTCTTGAAAATTGATTGGAATTCTGATCTCATCTGAATTCTTATAATATGGTGAGTCATACGGTTTGTAGGTATGTTCGTGAAGGCTTATTAATGAATGATCCATAGTTGGTTCATCGAAAACATCCAATTTATCACTTGAGGTTTGTGCCACCATATTTTTCAGGGTTTTTTCGCAATTTCAGTCCAACGATCGACTCAAGAAAATTTTTATCCTCGGCTGATAGCTTATATCTTGACTGTTCGGAACAATAACGTGAAGTGAGCTTGTAATTGCGCGCACTCTTTTTTATATGCGTTCGGGGATCTCTCGAAATTTTCTGGGGTCGTTTGAACGAGAATCCCATCTTGATTGTTTAAGATAATTTCTTCAGTTCTAGTTTCACTATGATTTTTTCTCCTCGAAAATCAATCAAAGCTCCGTTATCATCCAAAATACTCAGAGTAATGTTGTCGATGAACTGACGCCCCTCTGGTCTGACCGGCATGTAAATAATATTTCGAGGCTCCTTAGATAATTTGTATCCTGGTTCTACATCTATGTCGAATTCGAATAGGGTATGCGCCTCCCCACCATTGAAATATGCTCCAGATATTATATTGCAATCGATACGTATGATTCTTACTCTCATTATATCCACAGGTAATGCGGATTCATGTCGTATATTTGGGTCCAATCGATGTGCTTCAAATCCTAGAAGTGGAGCAATGGAATTCTCGTGTGATAAATCAATCTCAAATGTGGAATGGATCACACATTTCAGAGTATTATTGTTGGCTTGCAATAAAAATACATCATTCATATCATCAGTTGCTTTATTCATTTGTGTTTTCATAATATTTTGTATCGTTTTATTAATCTCATCTATCTCATATACGCCAGGTGGAATTTTCACAGGAATTGTTGAAGCATTATCCGTCGTTTTATAGCCGATTACATTATTCTTCTCATCCACATTGAGGATAGAATTGTAAGAGTAAAATCCATGTAAGCCTAATCCATAACTATTGTGTACATCGAGTTCGATTGGCGGGTAAAAATTTGCGCTCAAGACGCTCGTTTGTCCAGTTAGTGTGAATGTTCGCGACATGACTGCAACTATCAAACTGATCACAATATTATATCTTCACACCATTTATTGCTGTTTGCAGCATGAAGAAATGCACCGCTTCTTCCCGGTTATGGTAGGTTTGTAATCAATCTCATTATTCGCACCAACGTTGACATCGCCCATGTTACAGTAGCAGCAGAATATTTTTCTAGGTGTGGGACCGTCGTTTATATCATAACTAGCTCCTTCAGTGTTTCCATCATAATGCTTATCACAATATTGATATTTCAAAATGTCCAAATCATTTTGTAGATATTCGGGCAGCTTATCCCACACCATTACAATCTCATGTGGGGCGCATGCGATCATCACTTCCTTTGGCATATCTGCAAGCTCTTCTTTGGACATTTTCAACAAAGTCCCCAATTTAGAGTAAGCTTTCAGTGAATGGCTCATTTTTTTGATGCTGTCACGATCCATAATGTGTGAGATATTATGTCTATCTGCTGGAGAGAAACTTCAAGCACAAATGCCCACACCAGAATGTGTTATATTTTTGTTGACGTTCGTAATTATACAATAGCTTGGTTGTCGTTGGGCCGCTATGAAAGTAGCGAATTAATTCTTCAGGAGGTGGTAAGTCTCCATAGCTATCGAAGTATTTAATCACCCTACCACGTTTTTTATATGCAACCCAGTGAGTACCGGGACCGCTTATTGTATCTAGATTGATGATGGCAGACTCGTTGAGATGTGGCCCAGTACTGGGTAGGTTATCGCGCATGAATACGCCTCGAAAATATGCCAAATTTGTCTGTTGTGCAAAATTCTCAATATCAATATTGCTCAAAGGTCTTCGGGGTAGGGTGTCTATTAGTTTTTTGAATCATTCGGTCTTAAAAAGATGCCCATTCCTTTTCTATAGGGCTTCAAATAAACCCCTTTTCCATTTTTACCAATTGCAATAGCTTCCATATTCCTATTGTGGCGATTTGCTTCAATAAGTTGTTCCCTACTCGATTTAGCAGTCTGAACAGCTTTCGCTATACCTGCAGCTGCTCCTGCGATACTTCCCAAAGCAGATAATCCTGCAAATATCGGTATGAGGGGTAAAATTCCTCCAATTTTGGGGATTGGAATTATGCGAGGTGTTCGAATATTCTTCTTACCTCCAGCAACTCTCAGATATTTTTTTGCAGCTGTTAGAGCGATACTCGACACTTTCTTCATATTTTTGTCGAGCTTCTGATCCCCACCTGCCAGACGCAAAGCTCCTCTGACTTTCTTAACTATTCCCGAACCGAAAGCAATTTTTTTAGTCTTCCCAACTCTATTCTTAGATCTACTATTTCTACGACAGCCCATACCAAATCGTCTCTTTCCTTTCATTATATTAGTCACCAACCAAGCTGCAGCTTTTTCTCCAATGCTTGCTTCTTTTGATTTCACTCTTTCCCACGCAGCAAGCTCTAGTTGCTCATCTGCTTTATGTCTATTCGTTAAGTTACTGCTATTCTGAGAGTAAGCAATGTCGTGCTTTTTACATGCAATATCCAATTGATTGATTCCTGGATCACCTCTTGCTAACCGCTTCTGTAATTTGGTTCCAGGACCGCAATACTGATAACCTCCAGGTAAATGTAACTCAAATGGGAGTTTATTGATGAGAGTATTAACTAAACCTCTACCGCTTTTACTAGTTTTAGATGTGGTTTTACGTCTGCATCGCTCGACTTTCATAATATAAATGAGTTGTTTTCACTTATTCATCTTTATATATCATTCGAAGCTCGAACCATGCACATAGTGAAACAAAAAGAAAACTTCGTTGTGGACAATTGGGATCGCAAAATTGGGTATGGAAATGGGAAAGAAAATACTCCACGTTATGGGCATTTATTACCTTCCTCTATTCGGGGTCTTATTGTCGGTCCTTCAAATTGTGGTAAAACAAATGTGATGATATCATTGCTGACTCACCCATATGGGCTTCGCTTTGCGAATGTATATTTATACTCCAAGTCGTTGAATCAACCAAAGTATGTGTATCTTCAGGATGTATTACAACCAATAAAGGAGCTGGGATTTCATACTTTCAGTAATAATGCAGAGGTTATGGATCCGTCGGAAGCTAAGCCAGATTCCATATTCATTTTTGATGATGTTATCACTGAAAATCAAGATTTGATCAGATCGTATTTCAGTATGGGTCGCCATAAGCATGTAGACTGCTTTTATCTAGCACAGACGTACTCTAGAATCCCAAAGCAGCTCATTCGTGACAACTCTAACTTCATCATCATGTTTAAACAGGATGCAACAAATCTACAACACATTTTTTCCGATCACGTATCGCCTGATGTTACATTTAAAGAATTTCAAGATATGTGTGGAGAATGTTGGAAGGATAATCATGGTTTCCTGACGGTTGACAAAGACAGCGAGATATGCAATGGTCGTTATGGAAAAGGATTCGATAGTTTCATATATCCACGAGACCCTCATGCAGATAATCAATTGACCCTTGGACGTTGTGGTGACTACATAAACTGAATGATCAGAAGCTAATAGGGGTTTCTGAAAAGATTAAAATGGATGAGAATATGGAGAAGGATATTAATTTGAAACGCCAACTGATTGAAGCAACAGATGCAGTGAGACAAAAGTTCAATGCGATCAAGAGCGTTCGTAACGAGAATCAAGTTTCTCTTGAGAAGATATATGAACCTATAACGAAACCCCTGAAGGTAATATCCGATGCAACGGTGGCGAACCCAAAGATTGAAACTTCACACGCTTCAATGAATATGAAAGCACCAACTTTGGATACCACACCCATCACTCCTTTATCAGCAAGTACGCCGAAGAATGATAGTAGCAGAAATAACGAATTTTTTTCACCTAAATGGGAGAGTAATGCTGCATCCAACCCTTCTGAATTATATCCCATGGATACACCCCCTTCGTCGACGATGTCTTCATCAGATGATACAATCACACGCATAGAAGTGGAGCGGGATGAAATTGCGAATAGACACATACATAAAATGAAAACTGGAAACTTGCGTTATGATACTGTTTATGGGGTATATGAAGATTCCTCTACAAAACAACTGAAGGTTGGTAATGCCGAAGTCAGTTTTCCAAGCGGACACATTGCATTTCACATCGGGAAAAAAATAAAACAATTCCCAGCCAATGCGCAATTATATGATATGATATTTCTCAAGCAACCGCCTAAAGAAATAGGATCTGAGAACCATAAAATATTTGCAACCATAATGGAAATGACTCGAGCGCCATACAAGAATTTCGATTTGAGACAAGGGTTGAATACTGCCAATACTAAAAAATTTCGTGAATTGATCGAACCGTCAGTTGGTGCCCCTTACGAAATGAGAAAGAGAGGCGGAATGGTGAATCAGAAGTTTCCTACACAGAAATACTTCACCACCCTGAAAAAGGAGTATGTTTATTGGAATAAACCTAGAGAACTGATTAATCGATTGAGATTATTATGGAGTTCAAGAATGTCTGGACATACTGGTCATGATAACGAAATAATGTCGATAATAGAAGAATTGCGTGAAGAACGTATTGTGTATTAGATATCTGGAACATATTTCGAATATATCTTATGATGAATATTGTTGAGATCGTCAGTTGCGCTCGATTTCGATGGAGAGTCGGTCAAAGAGTGATTAATTCAAGCAACAATAATGGATAATGTGAAGAGACAAATCGCAAACGAACTCCACACACCTGCTCGCCGTAACTTTAGGAGAAGAAGAACAATTATCAAAGGATTTGCTGACTTATGGCAAATTGATCTTGCCGAAATGCAACCATATGCTGAAGAAAACGATGGATATAGATATATTTTGTTTGTGATCGATTGCTACACTAAATATCTGTGGGCTGAACCGATCAAAAATAAAACGGGTAAGGAAGTCACTGAAGCAATGAGGAAAATATTGGAAGGTGTACAATTACTCACCAAAGCATATTCAAAGCGACGCTGGCAAAGAATTTTATAATCGATGGTTCAATGAATTGATGATCAAATATAAAATGAATCACTATTCCACATATAGTACGAAAAAAGCTGCAATAGTTGAGCGAGTCATCAGAACATTGAAGAATTGGATATACAAAGAATTCACAGCTCTAGGTAAATACAAGTGGTTAGAAATATTACCCCAACAAATCCATAGATATAATCATAAAAAACATCGCACAATTGGAATGAGGCCTGTAGATGTTTCTCCAACAACGTTCTTGAAAGCTTATAGTAATCTGAAAACGGCTCCGAAACCAAAATTCCGAGAAGGTGAAATCGTGCGAATAAGCAAGTACAAAGGTGTTTTTGAAAAGGGATTCGCAGCGAATTTCTCAACAGAACTTTTCAAAATTTCTGAAGTGAAGAGAACTGACCCCACAACCTACTTGCTCGAAGATATGGAAAAAAATCCGATCAAAGGATGTTTTTATGAAAAGGAACTACTGAAAACAAGAAATCCAAATATATACTTGGTTGAGAAGATTTTAAAACGAAAAGAAGGAAGACGATTCGTCAAATGGTTGGGATTCTCGAATAAACATAACTCCTGGATCAATGCATCAGATGTTGTTTAATGTATTGCCTCAATGAATAATAAAACATGTTATACTAATATGTTTTATTTATTTTAACAATTTGTTAGCAAGCTTATTCATGAGCGCTACTGGAAGCGCTGGATTGTTCTCCAGCTCCGAATGGATCAACTATACTTCTTGTCGTATATGGGTTCCGCACAACAACTCCAGAATTCTTCCTCAGAGTTTGTTTTTCGAAATTCAGGCACCAACATGTTCTGAAGTGGTGTTGAGCGTTCAAGAAGAAATGTCCCACATTCTCACATAGAAATAAATCAGAAGTGCATGAACTACACATTCCATTGAAACAATCACAGTATTGCACGATATACAACGCTGCTTCAATGGGCAATCATATTTCATACAATTCTTGCATACATTCCTACAAATTCCGAAATTCGAAGTTTTCAATTTATTCAAGTCAAATTTGGAACATTTCGCCCCACAATCATCTTCCATAGTTGGTCGTAGTATTTCTCGAGGCGGCCGATTCTCATGTATACATATCGGGCATAATCCAGTACATGGATTAATCTCTTTTGTGTTGAATGCACTATTGCAGTTGTAGCACATGATTGTGTCATCAATTCTCACTGGAAAAGTCATCACTTTCGGTTTGGAATCCCACGATTTCGGAAATGGCATCTTTGACTATGTATTCTGTTCGCCAACCATGCGGAATTGATACTAACACTCGGAGCACACTCACCTCCTCTATTTATAACTACTGAAATTTTGGCTCATAACGTCACACTCCTCCTCATCTCCAGAAATATATAAAAGGAGAGGAGGGTTGTATGTGTGTCATCATTCACAACACAAATTTAGAAGAGTGAACATCATAGTCACAATGGAAGGAATCTTCAATAATATGGGAGAAATTGCTCAAATGGACTTAAATAATATAGCTGTAAGTAGTCTGCCAAAATTATTGTTCATCAGATATAATCATATACTTATTTCTTATTTCAGATCATAGAGGATGAAGGGGTGGAAGAAGAAGGAGCAGTGATTGAAATCGAAGAAGATGAAGATGAAGGATTGGGAGATGACGTTCCCATTGTAGAAGACGAACTGCTAGCCATGCGTCGTCTCTTCAATGTGGAAGTCATAAGAAATCGCCCGAATCAGCTCTACTGTATCTCTATGAGCTTCGTGGTGGTTGAAACAACCGCTGGTGATAAGCATTTGTGCTTCAATTGCTTCACCTTATATACTCACAGGTCTCTGGGAGGATCGTACACCCACGTTGATGCGCACTACACGGCGAATTTCGATGGAATTCCAGTGACACAGCGCTGTGTGGTTTGTAGTGATCGCCTGTATTTGACGAAGTTGGTGGAAGTGTGCATTATATGCAATAACGCCCCTCCATTGAGAGCCAGCATCGTCGATGGTGATCTTGTCATCGATTGATTATTATAATTTAATGTTAATATTAGAAAAATAAAATTGTTGATATAGTCCGATATATTATTTATACCTAGCTAGTATACCTCGAGCAGCTGTAGATGTAAGATGTATAGCACTATAGATAAATTTGGTCGCAAAAAGAGGAAAACGATTAGTTTTCCACATGGGCGTCCAGGAATTGGATTCAAACTTGATAGTTTCGGAAATTATGATTTACAGGGTAAGCGACTAGTGAATGTGAGTTATCCTAAAAGTGGTGGGGATATTATAACATTGGATTTCCACAATCTACAAAAGTCTGAAATGCTAGAGGCGCTCAAAGAGATGGAGAAGCACGTCAAAGATTATCCGAAGGTTCTCACGATGTCACCAGAACTAAATGATTCAATTGTGGCGGTGAATCTCACATCTAAAAGAATAGATGAAGCGATATCGAGCTACGATGCCAAGATGATGGAATGCGTTAATAGAATATCGAAATTAGAAGGCATGATGCGATTTATAACTTCCCAAATGAATTAGTAGGTCTCTATCTACACGTGATTTTATTGTACATTGTAAGGAAAAATAATAAACAATGTCGAATTCATGACTTCATTATTCAATGTAGAAGATAACAAAGCGCACATAAAAATGCTACATATCAGAATGTGCGCATGCGCCATATCCTTATACATAACCAATACATATTTGCTCTGTTGATCCTTCAGATGGGTAATTATTTGTGGATGATTAATCAATCAACTGCGCATCCAAAAAATCATAAATAAAGTACTGCGCACACGCTAACTATCGAAGGAATAAACTTATCGCAAGTTTGATGGAAAATATGTTCAAGGTACTCGAAACAGTACACAATTTTCCATACTGCGCATAACTTTCTTCACTGCGCATTCCAAAACACCCTGAAATGGTCGATTTTGAAAACGGTAAGGCCCACGCCTGCGCACAACTTTTCAATCTCATTAACTTGTTAATGGGATTCAAACGTATGATTTGAGCCCTGATGGTAACCCAATGTACTGCGCATAAGTTTTCCTCAAGACAAACTCAGAATGCTCATTTTGGTCGATCTCGAGAACCGTTTGACTTAGGTCTGCGCAGTTGATTCTAGGCACCAAAAATACTTATCAGTATTTTTACTTATCAGTATTTTTGGCGCCTATTTTTTTTTGTATTTTTTTGTAATTTTTTGTATTTTTTTGTATTTTTTGTATTTTTTTAATTTTTTTGTATTTTTTTTATTTTTTTTTGTGGGGAAGGGGAATCATACACAGAGGGTTGAAATCTTCAATATACAGTTTATTCAAACTCGTCCCCACTACTTACATTCTTCAGCCTTGCCTGACAACTATCTGAAAATTTTTGAAAATTTTTTTTATATTTCTCCACCTCCAACCGGCTCTCTTTCAGCTCCTGGTCCGATTCGCTGAGTGCTGTCTTACATGCCTCCACGTTCTCTTTATTTTTTCTGGACCGCTCTTCCTGTTCGAGAATCTTGGATGCTTTCTCCCGCTTCAGAGCCTCCATTTCCTTGGCTAGCTCATCCATGCGACTCGAAATGCGGGATCGCCATTCGCGCTGCTGTTGTTCTTCTTTCTCTTCTTCCTTCCTCACCAGCCTCTGTTTCTCGACTAACCTTTTAGCTTCCACTTTAGCTTTTTTCAACCGGAGAATTGCAGCTGCCAACTTCTTATCATAATCATCAAACGCTACGAAGACATTCCTCTCCTGTGTGAGAGGGATATCTTCGTCGATATCTGGCGCGACGTATTTTCTTGGGGCAGGTGTTGGGGCTACTCGGGTTGGCGTTGGGGCTGCTCGGGTTGGCGTTGGCGTTGGAGCTGATCGGGCCGGTATTGGAGCTGATCGGGCCGGTATTGGAGCTGATGGGGTCGGTGCTGGAACGGCAGTCGATGTCGAGGCGATGGGCACCATCCACGGCGTTATAGAAACGCCCGTTTTGCGCCGACTATACGGTGTGTAAGCCGGCTCTCTCCCTTTCGGTTTCCTCTTCAATTCGGAGGATTTTTTGAATCCAGTCGACTGCTCAGGCATCGGTGTGATAGTAAATGGCCGCCGGACAGTGACGTCCGAAACAACCGTAACTGACGACTGTTTATCAGCTCGCTTCCCTCTACTGGGCGGCTTCCTTGTTTTCTTCAGCCCTACTCCGAGAGCTGTTCGAGTAACTGACATCGGCGATATCACCGTCGGTGTTGATAGAAACTCCTTGGCCTCAAGAAGTTCCTTCTCCTCCGGACTCGCCTCCACTTCAGTTATAGCTGCTATATCTGGCATCGATATAGCAGGATTCGGGGAAACAGCCGTATCCATAGCTGTCGGTATCGGGACCGTGTCGAATCCGATATCCGATTCGAACTCAATCCCCAACTCACTAATCAAGTCGTAATAGGTTGCCATTTTTGTTTTTTTTGGTGGTAGCACTTTGAATAAAGAAATACTTCAAGACTCAGAGAGCGTGGTAGCTTGAACTAAGAAATAGTCAAGACTGAATCGCTGTTCCTCGCTGAAGTGGTGAGAAAGCTTCACTCTCCCACTCCTCAATCGAACGCTGACCGCGCATACGTCTACTGTTGTCTCTCTCACGCTTTCACAACCATCTGTTGGGTGAGAGATGCGAGCATCTTTCTACCTGCTCGCTGGCAAAAGACCCATTCGTTCTGTTATACACAACATTCCGATGTTATTCTCAAAGAATGCTTTGCCATTTCTATATCCACATTCCAACAGCAGACGCATAGGGTACAGTTTCACATAAAGTCATATTTCAAGAATTTTGTGACAAACATTCGAGGGAAAATCAAGATACACTATAGTGACGAAATATTTTATTTCATATGTATTTTATGATGCATAATAACAATATACAACTATGTACAGAAGGAATATTCTACATTTCTCCCTCAAGACCTTTTATCAAATCATCGAGATTTCCATTTCCATAATGATTGTTATGTAATTCGTGTTCTACCTTATGCTGAATAATTTCCTTATGACCCCACGGCAGAGTCCTAGTTGTATTAGGTATTACAAATCTCTTATCATCGTGTGAAGATAGGGCAATTTTGTTTCTCAATATGGTATAAATATCATGCAGTTCACTAACAAAAGTATTCATTTTTCTAAAAATGAGGCCACCCCTCTCAACGATTTTTCTATAGTCCTCCGAATGAATTTGTTTCTCGATCACAGATTTTTTTATACCCTTTGCTTTCTTCACTTCATTTTTCAACGATTGTACGTAATACGCTTTCGCCCCAGTCCCGTAAAATTTCATAATAGGATCGCTAGGAAATTCATCTTTCATTCTTCCAAGAACTGACTTTCCTATGGATATTCCAAGACAATTACCCTCCTTGTAATTGGAAGTATCGAAACTATCTGGATTATTTTTTATGAAATCATAAAAATTTTCTGTTTCTACTTTGAGAATGAGAGAATCGGTATCTGTGTATAATAAGGACGCATTTCGCCCGAACTCCTTCTTTATACAACCATAGAAGAAATCGTATATCACAGTTTTGGATAATTCCAAAATGCAGAATCCCAAATACATCGGTTTGTCATAATTGATTTTTACTTTACCCATATGAATTGCTACGAAATTTTCGTTGAATCTCGAAACAGTTTTGAAATTTGGTCGCGCTATATAAGCGCTGGCACCTAAGGTTCTGCGAATATTTTCCCAATGAGTCAAAAGTTTTATATCACACCTCTTATCTACATTCTCCATCGTTTTACCATACACCGAATTTACCATACCCTTATAATGTCTATTCTCAAATTTACTAGTTGCCTTATTTCTCATTTCGGTATTTAGATCTATGTATTTCTTGAGCCATGGAGACTGATTGAACTTCAGTATTCTATGAATTTCCACCAAAATTAAGCCGTTCTCAATTGCTTGCTTCAAATTCACATAATGAACGATGTATTTCTTCTTATTATTCAAATTTGGTATCAGCTTTGGTATTTTGGATTTTGATTCTGGTGGAATGATCGACTCTACCAGATATGGAAGGTCTGAGTGGAGATCATGCAAGCTTTCTGGGTAATGTATATCGACTTCTAGCACATATCCCACTGCATCATTACTTGAGGTACTCATGACGTCGAATTTCCCTATTTCGGTGGGAGACAACCATTCAAAACCATCAGTTGGTAGTGTTTGGCTCATACTATGTCCGTAAAGATTCGTTGCATCCAAATACATAATGAATGAGGATGGTGCTTGTCGGTCGAAGTTTGGTAATAAAATGTTATTTGCAATATGCTTTCGTTCACTACATTGACTAATGCCACCACGAATTCCTTTTTTGAAAAATTCAACATGTCTATGTCAGTCAACAATTCCAACTTCACTTTAGTATATCGTAACATAACATCCCAGGAAAGACCAGGGGAAGTGTAATAATGCGCGGGATCCAATTTATATTTATCCAAAGAAATATTGCGGAAATTCTCGAAAACGTCACACAGAAGAAGTACATCCGACTTCAGATAAATATCAGAATAATCGCCCAAGGTGCAGCAGTTGAATGAATTCCACACTAACTTTGCTCTACCATATTCTTCATCAGATATATGACGCTCATTCAAACTATCATAAAATTCCATTTGCGATGGCAAATCTTCGTTATCTAATCTATCCAAATTATTAACAAAACTATATGGAAATACACCTTTTTTCCTCATCAAATTGAATTTTTCATCATCTGGAAAATATTTTCTTGTTACTGGGAACTGATCATCTTTCAAACTCTCACCCAAATTCTGCAATGAATCAGCCATAAATCTGAAGCTATCTATGAACCTCAATTTTAAAAATATATTCTTCAATTGCCCATCTCTATCGATATAATTATCGACATGTAAATGCCTTGTGAATGATACATATTTTTCTTTCGTTTGAGGAATTACTTCGACTTTATCTCCCTTATCGAAAAGTTCTTTGATGAAAAGATGACAATCATACCCACTAAAATTATGGAAAACGATAGGAATAAAATATGGAATCTTGAAATTAAGGTTACAAATCGAATGTGCGGCACCATATCTTTTTTTTTCAGTTAAATGGCAATGATCTCTAACTTTGATATCACCATCCACAAATGGAACTTCACAAATACCGCAAGCAGATGCATTATCGAATTCAAACTGTTCCGCCCTAGTCAATTTATGCATCGGTACAATGCGTTTCAAGTGTTCATTATAAACTTTAGTCAAATCATCTTCAATCTTAGAAACAAATAATTCCGCAGCATTTTTTCCTCTATATGTCACGAACTTTGTTAATGAATCATCAAAAGAGCATTTAATCAAATACGCAAAAGAATAGGGTTCATGTTTATATGTCTTATGAGTAAATGAAGCATCTGGATCCATTTGACACGAATCCATAGGTTTCAGAATCGATTCAAAATCCGCATATACTATGAATGGAACCTGCAATTGCTTCTCAAAATTCTCAAATTTTAAAATATTTTCTGGCTCAGTCTTACCGAATTTATCGAGTTTCAAATTTGTTGTAGGTAAAACGCTGTAAACGTGATTACAATCATGCGATCTATGCCTCAATAAAGATATCTCATTCTCAAAGTACAACAAACAACCATCGCAAAAGTAATACTTGTGTTCATGTGATGAAATCTGACTCGAAACTAATCTGGATAAATCTTTTATCCAACAATAATGATTATTTCCTTTATCGTCGGTCAAGAACAATAAATTTACATGATTACCAAGCCTATTACGTGAATAATGAAGAGGACCGACAATCTCATATTTCAATTTATCCGACTCATAAAATTTCTCGAGACCGTAGACATTGATAGAACAATCATTCATAATCTCAAACATAGGTATATCTCGCAAACTCATTGGAAAACTTATACCTGCCAGGTTGAGCACTGTCGCAAAATGTGGATATGACGACACTCTTTGAACATTGCTAGCTGCGGGATATAAAGCAGACGTGACTGCCCAAGCGAAACAACATAAGTCTTGATTTACCACATTGATGACTGCCTTCTTATTCTCGATGAACTTCGGCAGCTTTATATAGGAACACCCTTTCAATGGGCTATACCTGTTGACGTTAACTTCCAAGAATAATATTTTTTCCAAAGCCCAACCTACAAAACGATCAAATTCATTATTCGAGACCATTATAATAATTTAAAAATAAACTCACCAGAATCTCGCTCTTCAAACTCAGTAGTTTGACTTATCATGACATCTTTGAAGATATTCATCATATGTCCCAAATTACTTGAGCGGGCTATAATCTGATTCGGAGTATTGAATGATTTTATTTCTACAATATCTCGAGTTTGATGGATATAGCGGCCAAATACCTCCATATTGGCTTTGAAAGTTACATGCATGCCCAAAACATTTTCGAGTAACGCAATAACTTTCTGTGATATGTTGCTGAAGAATAATTTATAATCCAGAGTTTCATTGTCGGAATTAACTCTATAGCTGATGATTCTGCACTTGAAGGCGCTATGGATTACTTTCACGCCGCTCGATAACTCGACACATGAGCTCGTTCTATGTTTTAACGTTCTTCTATGAGAGCTCATATCACCTTTGGGCACCATTATGTTACAGCAATGGCATAACTCTTCCAACGATGTTGACGATGGTGGATTTATCTTAAGCTTCTTTGGAGGATGTGTTGAAACACCGGCAGTATTTGGGCACGATGTTCTTTCATGTCGACGCAAATTATCGATGCGAGAAAACTTTTTATCACAACTACTGCACGCGAACATGGCTTCGTAACAGTTCATATATTCACAACTGAAGTTTTAGAAATAATGCATCGAGTAGCTATGCGTCCGAATTCATATTCTCGGAAAGAGGAGGGGGGCTTGGAACTCCCCACTACATCCGTACACAGCATAGCTGGCAATCAATGTGACTGTTCATATTCGCACCAGTCGGGTATGGCGACTCGACGTGGCAAGAAGTGTTGTTCAACTTAGTTATGGTATAATACGGCAATAATTCGATGTAATTCCTATAGTTTGTGTAAATTGCTACAATTACAAACACCAGGATATACTTTCGGAGCATCAAACCACAGTCGTTCCTTAGAGAAATCATTATTCACAAGGTAATTACTGTTGAAATAACCCATTGGTTGGTACTGGATCTTCCCAATTACTGCACAATAAGCGATTACAATTATTGCGCAATTGAAAAGCAAGTACCCGTAATTGGGAGGATCCAATACCGGCCAATATACACTACTGGTATATTATGCTTATATTTAACGTATTATGCTTTCGTAACTGACGTAAATTATGGTAACTATAATGTACTATGAGTAACTAAGGTTTTGGTACGTTTATGATGTTAATAATTATCAATATAGATTTCATATGAAAAAACGGAACATTCGGTTTTTGTGTAATACAAATACAATACAATAAACAATTGCACAATTTGTGCTATATATATATAGTACACATCAGAGGTGTTATATCGCAGGTTTGTTTGCTTTTGTACATCGCAGCGATGCGACGTTTGTGGTAAATCGCAGTTTGATCTCATCGCGACTTCTCAGAGATGTCATGCTGCAGATGTGTTTGCTTTTTTACATCGCAGCGATGCAACGTTTGCGATATCGCAGTTTGATTTTATCGAGAGATCTCTGAGATATCATGTTGCGGATGTGTTTGCTTTTGTACATCGCAGCGATGCAACGTTCGTGATATCACTGTGTGATCTCATCGCGTCATCTCAGAGATGTTAGGTCGCAGATGTGCTCACTCTTAACATCGCAGCGATGCAACGTTTGTGATATCGCAGTTTGATCTCTTTGCGACATCTCAGAGATGTTATGTCGCAAATATGCTTACTTTTTCACATCGCATCGATGCAACGTTCGTGATATCGCAATGTTACCTAATTGCGACATCTCAGAGATGTCATGTCGCAGATGTGTTGGCTGGGTATGTTAACATGAAATGGATGAAATTTAAATTCATCTCTGAGTGCGTCACTTCATGTTCCCAATTTGGCTGTTTATTCTTGTGTATGTTAGTTGTATGACAATATGGATGAACAATTTCAACTTTTATATACTTCACGGAATGAAGCATCCGACTTTCACATTCTGAGTGTTGATTGTAGCAGTCTGAAATTAATTCACTTTTGGCCATTCAATTCAAGAAAATATAAGGCTACCCCGATTCAACTGTACCGATCCCTCAGCATTATGTTTGAGATCCCTTTAGAGTAACCAAATTTGTAACAGTATGTAGGTACCTATATTAGGTTGATATAAGATATTAGGTACACAATTTAAAAATAATATGAAATGATATTTCATTATACCATTCAATCAAATTTAATTATAGGAAAACAAAATTTTGCGTTACTCCTGTATTTAACTAATGAATGTAGATGAATTAGTAGCTTTTGAGAACTTCTGAACACATATATGAAATTTATAAATGAATATAAAATTCAAATAATTATTGTGCATATGATTTTGCTCGTTTCGCTGATTTTGTTTGAAAAAAAAAGTTTTCCTCATAATAATTATTCATCAGTTAATTATATTATGGAATAGCAGTAACTTTATTGAAAATATTCATGTGTTTGGATAGAACCAGACTTAAAAAATCAGCAATGAGTGGAGTCAGTCGCGTGAGCATTCAGTTAATAGTTGACCGCACCGACAGAGGGAGCGGTTTGCGCGCGATCCACAATCGCTCATAAACAATGATACAGAAGCACTACTGGAAATCCATCTAATATTGGATGTGTTTCCTATGTGAGGTGAAAAAAGCAATGCAACTTTGACGTCTCGAAGAAACCTCGCCTGAAAGTGACCGAAATGGATATCGCTGCGACTACTGAGCTATTAATATTAGTAACATGTATAATGATTAATGACTAATGACCATTATGTATGCGTTTGCCGTGTGGTTACATAGGGAACATTACAGTGAAGTCTCGAATAAACCTCTCATAAAACGACCCAATGTGGTTATCAATTGAACTACTGAACTATTGAGATTTGTATAACGGAAAGGAGATGGCCTAATGAGGTCTCGTAGAAACCTCGCATAAAAGTTCGCAATGTGGCTATTAATCATACATTTATTGACTTAAAAACTTCCACAAAAGTGACTACGGATGGATGTTTATTGGGGGCTATTTTTTCAAATCTTAATTTGAACAGCACAACGACTTGAAATGCGTACTTGATGTCGCGGACATTTCGCTGCAAATGCGAGCGGGAGGAAATGTTTTTGGTACATCGCATGCGAGGTTTTAGTCGATAAGTTACTTCCATAGTACATTACAGTTACTTCCCAGTGTTTGCTGGGAATGGAGGCTGTATCCAACAAATATGCAGGGTCTAGATTTCGGATCCAGTTTTTTTCTTTTTGCATCAGGTATATGTGCATATACCTTACAACCAAAAATCCGAGCATGCGCTACAGTGGGCTTCACTCCTGACCAAATCTCCTCCGGCGTCTTTTCGGCACATGAAGTTGGGGACCCAGTTGAGAAGATAAACTGTGGTATAGGCAGCCTCAGCCCAAAAAGTATTTGAAAGGTCTGATTCACTCAAAAGACATCGAGTACGTTCCATTATTGAACGATTGAGACGCTCGGCCTTTCCATTTTGCTAGGGTGTAGAAAGCACAGTCGTCTGACGCTCAATCCCAGTAGAACTAAGAAAATCATCGAATTTCTTGGAGCAATACTCTCCACCATTATCAGTTCTTAAAATCTGAATTTTGTGGCCGGATTGTGTTACCACGAAATTTTTGAACTCGACGAAACAATCAAAAACTTGGTCTTTTGTTCCAACAAAATAACAAAATGTCTTATGACTGAAATCATCCAAGAATGTCAGCATATATCTTGAACCTGCCAGAGAACAGTCAACGGGACCCATGACATCAGAATGGATTAACTGAAGCAACCTGGATGTCTTCGTGGTTCTTTCATTGAAAGGTAATCGGTGACTCTTGTTGGTAGCACAGATTTCACATAAAAAACCTTTAGGTATTTTTTCAGGAAATTGTATACCACGTACCAATCCATCTTTGAGCTTATTCAAATAGGAAAAATTTACATGATCCAAACGTTTGTGCCACAATAATACATTATCCGACTCATCATGAACATCGCTATTTCAGAGGGTCTATCAATTTTGAAGAGGTTATTTTGCAAAGTGGCGGTTTCAATAACTTCTCCTTTTGCATTGATGATCTGAGCTCCTTCTGAATTAAATGTGACTGAATTTCCTTTTTTAACGACCTGGCTGACAGAAAGAAGATTGACTTTCAAATCTGGGGCATAATAAACGTTTTCGACGTTTACATTAAAAGAACTATCAGAAACTTTAACAGAAAGCTGGATATAACCAAAACTATTTGTTTCCATTCGCTGAGCATTGGCAGTCGTGATGGTTAATCTTGACACAGTTCCTTCACTGATAAAGTTCGATTTATCCACAGTCAAATTAGCGGAACATCGCCAGAATCCAGAAACCAATCATTTTCCGTTGATTCGACGTACGGATTCTTGTTTCTTAAAAGTGTTCGCATCACAGTACTTGGCGATATGTCCGGCGAACTTGTTGCATTTGTAACAACGTGGCCCTTTGCCTGTTCCTTTGGAACCTGCATTTGAACTTGAACCTGAACTACTGGCGTTGTCATTTTTGCGTTGCCGATTTCGATCGGTGCCTGATGAATTCGTACTACTTTTGTTCCCGTAGCCAAACATTGCGAGACCTTTTTCGGACTTTTCAAAAGAAATGTCTTGCAATAATTTCGTTTTAATTGCATCAGCGGTTACTTTAATGCCAGAACTTTCGATACCCATTATCATAGGTTTATATTGATCAGGAAGACCGGCTAAAAGAATAGCACCAACCCACTCGTCGGAAACTTTCATGTCAATACAGTTGAGCTTGTAGGCAGTTTGGATGATCTTATTCACGTATTCTTCGACACTCGGACAATCTTCTAGACGAGTACTGATCAAAGATCGTAGCAAACCCACTTTTCTTGTAAGACCGCTGTCCTCAAAGACCTTTTCTAGGTTTTGCCAGGCTTCTTTCGCTGATTTCGTCTCTTGAACGTGAATATATAACACGGGATCAACCAACAAGATGATTTTCGAACGGGCTTTCGTGTCTTTCTTCGTATCATCTGACTCCCCAGTGACACTTTCCCACAAATCCTGATCTTCGAGATAGGCTCTAACTCCGACCTTCCACACGTCGTAATTTTGCCTTCCTTTCAATTTTTCAATTGATGGTAACTGATATGACATGTTTGATCGGGGTGCGCAAGTTTACTTCTGACAACCTTTCTCCTAAGATTTTCGATCCTTCAAGCACTTGAATCTGGGCCCATAACCTGATGTTGTGAGAATATGAATTATTGACAAAATCAATTACAACATCAACATGACAATTACATAACAGATATCTAAATAATTGTATACTGCATGTTCCAAATTACTTCTGAACATCTTCTTTATAAATCTTCCCCTACATACTTGTTCATTTCCATGTTGCTCCAATAACTGCATATAATTATTTGATATTTGCCTGAGCCTGTAATAAATTACAAAATGATTAAAATGAACCAAATGAGGTGGAGAAGAGGTGGTGGCATATAGTGACAAAAATAATGAAAAATCGAACTTACCACTGAAAAAATCATCATGAGTGCTTGCTATAAACATAAAATCTCTTCCATTTTTAGGCTACTTGTCTTGGGATTTAGGTTTTCCCAAATCCTGCTCATCTTCTGCTTTAGAATTGGAAGGAAATTTATGGTGGAACAAGCATATTTTTCGCGATTTTATCTCTATATCACCTCTTCTAATCTTTTGCAATTTCAGATTGTGAGGTCTATTAACAACAATTCTTCACAGAATATCATCAAAATACAACACTTTCAATGCTTAAATAACTGAAATTGATGAATAAAGTTCACATTATACCCATATGAACATATGGAGGTTAGTTTGTTGTTCACCTCTCGAGTAGTTCATGCGATCAATTATAGATGTCGCCCACTCCGTGATTTTTCCCTTGATTATGCGCCAACGCAGTAAAAGTAAAGGTACGAAAATCATGCTTTGATCACTACTACTGTATACATTTGATGACGTACGTCTGTGATAAGATGAACTAAATCAGACGCGGCTTGGCACTTTTTGTTTCGTGTTAATTCTCACTGGTCAAGTGGTAAATGGTCATTCGCCAAATCCAAATCAAAGAGAAGTTGTTCCATATCGTCAATTTGCCCTGTTTGATAGTTTGATAACATTTTCATAAACAAAAAAAGGTTGAAAGTGCATTGCTGCAATGCAAAAACTACAGTACTAATTCTAGTTTAACCTTTTTTTGGTGAGTTGAGATTGATACTTGAGCTGTATTATTTTATCTTAAAATCATCCATTTTCAGTTTAACTAAGAATAGACATTGCTCATGAATGAAAGCTAGATATTGGTAGATATCCAAATATCGAGACTTTGAGCTATATATGGAAATGTGATGATTTGTGAAGAACATATCATTATTGATGACATCATGTAACTTCTGGTGATAAAAAACGACTGAAACGTGATTCAGTTCCCAGGCTAAATCTTGGTCCTCAAAAGCCTCTGTCAACTATTCAGTGAACAGTGTAAACATAATTCAAATTGTTTAAAGCAGAGAAAAGTTATTCAGATTTCAACAGGGGCAAAATTTCGGGGTGCGACGTGATTAGTGCTGTGTATTTTAGAATAAATACATATTTTATAATATAATGTGCTTTATTTCTATATGGAAATTGTTTTTTTACTGTTTACTTACCATATTGTGTCACATCAGGAACTAAAATTATTATAACAAAGATTGGTTGATCACAAACTTATTTACTGTAGGACAAGGATTATAGAATAGAATTTATTCGTCGCTGAAGAATTTTACATACACATAAAACGATACATACATAGAAACTTGGAATAGTTGAAGAACCTTAAGAAATATACAATCAAGACAATAAATCCAAAAAAATACAAACATTCGATGGATTAAAAATATGAAAAAATCCTACCACCAATTTCGATTTAATACGGTTGCATAATGATTTCCATAATTCGCTCCAAAAACTTTGATTTCACCCTGGAACTGCTAATTTAGATAATTCTTCATGTATGTTTCTTCAGAGATGTTAATGTTGATAATTGGTCACAAAGCACAGTCCAGATGGTCTGTGTACCAAAGACTAGACCGGACCTGGTTATTACAGTAATAGTGCGCATGCTCCAGGCCTGATTTATTTTCAGTCTGCGCGAGATTCAAAAGGGTCAATGCTTGAGAAGTTCCTTTGGTATTCCAGTTATTGGTTATATTTCAGTGTACCAGGTAAGCTCTGAAAATAGTGGTGAAATAAGGGTTTATTATCAATATCCATTGGTTTTTTTAGGGTACTATCAAAGAATCAGAAGCAGTTTTTATTTTGATATAAAATATTTTTTAATCAATCACACAAGTACTTACATAATATAACATTTTCAACCAACAAATTATGTTATCTTTCACCTATATTGTTTCTGAGATAATGCCACAAAAATGAAAGACTATACCTATTCAGATCGAAGGATGATGTCCATTCAAGTTGAAATCATTCAGGGCACTGAGAAATACCTATCGATTAAATCATAATATGAACAGTGTGTATATACCTTTGTCTATGTGTTCAAACACAATATCTCTCTCTACTATATATATTTATATATATACACATTTATTTATATGTAGGAAAAAGGAATTGATCTACTATGATTAGTGGTTAGACTGAGACAGAGGTGGATAGATAGACTGGTGAAATCATCTCCTCGCGAAAATCACGAACCAACAGATGGCGCTCGATAAATGTCAAAAATTTGACATGAGGGTGATCAACAAACATTTGGTATATGTTTTCAATGGTAATATGTCAATTTTCAATTCGAATTTTAGGAAAGAAATAAATAATCCTGAGTATCCAAAACGGCCGCTATTGATAGATTATCGTTTATAGAATTCAAAACAGGTATTTAATGTGAGTTTCGTGAATTTATTATGTTTTTATAGGCTTTTCAAACCACCTCTGCAAAATCAATGGAGCCACTAAGGTATTTGTATTTCAATGATTTCTCTTTATTTCAAGAATGGCCAAGATTGAAATAAGTATCTAGAGTATATTGGAGATAAGAAGAAACCCTTAAAATAGCGAAAAGCATTATTCACAGCTGGTCACATACTTTGTGGAATAGATGTCAAACACATACTCAAACACATATAAATAAACTCCTGTTCACAAACTTCAGCTCTAGGGTAGGTAGCTCTAATATGAAATTAAAATAGTTCCATGGAAAAATTAGCAGTGGAAGTGTGAATTTATCTGTGAACCTGTAATAATTTTATCCTAACCCAAAAATAAATGATTAGCAAAATGAAAACAAAGAATTGTAGTCAATTAACTTTATTCTCTGAGAGAAGTAATAAGTATACAGGGGTGCTTATATTGAGAGTTATTAATTTCATGTTAACAATAAAATGATGATTCATATAATAAAAATAATTACATAATATATTGATGAGTAGGTATGTTCCAAGAATAACTTAAAAAGTTTGAGACCTTGTGGTCTACCAGTTATTCAAATTCATTTATTTTAATTGATACTTCATTCAATTCACAGTTTATTCATTTTGAATAAAGATTTGATTTCATTCAGCCCACATTGCCCTCACTCTTGAAGTTTGCATGTGATGACTTCCAGATGTTTATTGAAGGAATTGCATTTTCTTTAGCCTATCTCTTGGTTTAATTTTTCTTGATGGTCCTAAAGTAAAATCAAGGTTTTCATTATAAACAACAAGAGACACAACTACAGAAAACCAGATCTTATTTATTTGATTCAACCTGAAAGACATAATCTTCGCATTCACTTGAGAAATTCAGTTCTATAGTATAGGAAGTGCTTACTACAAACGTAAATGCTGGTGATAAGTTTTCCTATTTTCAACGTGATCATCCATTTTTCACACAATCCTGAAAGGAAATTCAGGATTTTGTGCCAAAGGAACGATGTCTGTACGGTAGGAGGAACGCTGAAATACTGAACAAATCTTTGTCGATTTCGTCTTAACGACCTTTTGAACATGCTGCATGTTTCAATAATATTAGTAACTAGCTGATGAGCACGAAACAAGTCCGAAAACTATTCGAAACAATTCAATTTCATTAAAAATAATACGAAAGCCTCTGCTATGCAATCCTAAATTGCTTTGTTGATCACCTTCGGAAGGCTTAGAAAATTTTACACCAGAAAAAATAATTTCCATGTGTTTTTCCAAAACCCACAACAATTAGAAGTGAATTTCACAATCTGGAAGACTTCCTTTGTGTAATTCAAGTGATTCCAGTAGTTTTGTTCTATTTTATGTGATCAAGATTATGAGCAGGAACATGGCAGGACCTACTTAATGAACCCTGAAGGTATATTATTATAATACATGCTCTTGAGGAGTAATATCTTGTTATTGTTGTCTTTGTATTGTAGATTTACTATTGAAGAGATGATTGGAAAACAAATGTTCCACTGAATAAGGTGTGACAGAAAATATTGAGTACATCATCCATATCCCAAAATGTCTCTGAACATTTTGCTCCATTTCAGAAAATGCATATTCTTTTCTGATCCTGAAATTATCACATCTTCATTCTATATAATAAGTAGTGACTGAACTCACTAAATTGAAGAAAGTGATTCAATAAAACTGATAACAAATTGTGAAAAATGTCAAACAATCAACTCAGGTATAGATATAATAAAAAATCAAAATTGTTGGTGTATTATCCTATGGAAATCATATATTATATAAATAATAAAATCAAAATGTTTCATTTGTTCCATATACCTACTGTTCATATTATGATTTTATGATAGGTATTTCTCAGTGCCCTGAATGATTTCAACTTGAATTGACATCATCCTTTGATCTAAATATAGGTAGTCTTTTATTTTTGAGGCATTATAGGTAGATCGCACTGTTTTGATTCTAGGCAGCAACATGAATTTTTAATACCTTTGGTTTAAAAATTCACTGTGTATATGATTTCTGTGATCACTGTGAAATATTAACCAAAAAGTTTAACCAGTGTCACAACAGACTTCAAAGAATTCCCATTCCTAAAATTTTGCGAATGGAACTAATAATGACTATAAATTGATTGTCCAGATATTTCATGTTCTCATATTGACTAAAAACTCATGAATTATTGTGAATTTTTATTCTTTCTCACTTAAAAAATAACCTCCTGTAGAATAACAAAAATAAAGTGAGAAACTGATACTAAAATCAATGACAAAGATGGATAGTTAACAGCCAATGAAATTACGAGCGAATTACAACTTCACAAACTCAAAGTCTCTTTTTAAAAAACAATTTTTATTATTAGGCTGAAGTGAACAGTACAAGTGCTGGAATTAATCTGACATAAAAATGATAATTTCTCATGAGGTTCAAAAATGCTAGCGCATCATCTTCTTAGAACTGGAGTAACTGGACGATGTCCCGGTACATTTGCAGAGTCGGCGTTTCACACGGGAACGGGCGATATAATTCCTCCCCCTGAAGATTCAGCTGAGGAGAGTTAGCGAGGAAGCTGAACCCTGGACATTTCGATCTCCTGTGGTTGGTCCGTAGGTGTTTTCGGCTTGCAGATTTTGGAAAATATCCTCTTGTACAGAAGGTATGCCAATGTGATTAGGAGGATGGCATAGATGGATATAGTCCAAAAACTCGGGATATGGCTTACGTCTCGGAAAGAGATTTTGGGTTGATTCTCATTGAATGCTGTTCTTATTGACTGAAGTTCGTCCAAGTTGATGTTTTCTAGGTGAAGCATTATGTTTGGTTCGGATGAGTCCGTTTCCACATCTGCCAAGTCTGGTAGGGGTATGGGTTGGTTGTGGCTAATCTGATTTTCATTGATGATTGTTTGATGTACACAGGTCAACTGACATCCGATTGGTATCTCGGCGAGGTAACTTCCTGGTGATAGGTTCGTGTTTTCCTCTTGATTTGGGCATTTCAGCTTGAGAGTCTCTCGGGATGGCAGGAGGATGATCCATTTATTCGTATCTCCTAATTTTTCGATGGCTGGCGAGGACAGTCGAATGGGAATTTTCTCGCATGTAGAGGTATTCTTGATGTCGAGAAGCTGGACTTCGCAAGGAGTTCTTTCGGCTTAGTTTCCAATGTCGGTTGGGGGACAGATGTGCAATTGACGATTGATTTTTGCACAAGGGTTGCTCAAGAATGCGTAATATTTTTCGTCTTTTATTAGGTATCTATTTTTAGGAATAACTACCTTAAACTGACTGCCAGTGAGAATTGGAATGGAGAATAAGTGGTAATATTCGAATTTAGAAGGATTTGTTATGGGGATGAAAAGCATGAAAGTTATTCTACAATTTGATATGTAGCTCTCAACTTTCATGATTTTCTCAAATAATAAGGTGTTTTCGAATGAGACTTCAATTGGTAGTTGGTCTCTATCGAGTAATTTCCGTAGGTTTTGTAATTCATAAAATAATTCTTTCGTCTTAATTATACTCGGATGGATGATATTCAATTTGGAAAACTGTATTGAATTTTCCACATCTTGTAAAATTGAATTTATTATTTCATACATGCTGATAATTTGGTTCAAGATATCCTTTATAAACATTGAATTTTCTCGATATACCTGACCTTTGACTATTGAGGCAATTTGTGTGATTTTTGATTCCAAAAGTTTTTCGTTGTGTTTTCTACTTGCTGAATTGTACTGTTGAATTTTTCAATTAGTGCTATTGAGAGTGAGTTTTGTCTTTTGATATTTGTAGCTAGTTTTTCCTGATTATGTTGTAAATCTGTGATCAGCTGATCATACCTTTCTCCATCATTAGAATCTAAGTTCCCTGTGATAGATTTGAAAATCGATCCTATTCCGTTTATCAAGCCACGTTTAGTTCTGTGAGTTTGAGGAAATATTTCGAATAGTTTTTCAAATACAATGTCCTTTGAGAACTGTAGTATTTTCAGGTAGTTTGACAGGTCTGATGAATAATTCAGATTGCTTTTCACGAGTGTTTTCAGGGAGTAAGAATGCAATTTTAGTTTGTTGGTTTGTTCTACGAGTGGATTCAAATCGTAATAGTGAATGAGAGAATGCGCATAAGTTTCTACTTTTGCTGTTCCCAATTTGAGAGGAATAAGCCCTGCGTTGTTCTTTAAGTTTTGAATGGTGACTCTTTCTTGGAGTCCGAGAATTCCACATATCCTGAAAAATTAATTATTTGGTAATCTTGGATGAATACTTTTTAAGAGGGCGTTTCAAGTTGTTCATATGAATTTTTGGTTGATTTTCAGTCGAAACTGTTTTCATTTTTCTGTCTACTTCCTTTATTGCCGTAGGGTTCATGAATTTATTAGCTTCCTTTTTTCTTATGTGTGATTTAACATACACTTTCTGTTTCGTTTTAAAAACTATAGGGCTATCGCGTTTTTTATTTTCGCGTTCCGCAACTTTTTCTTTCCTATTGATGATATCTGCGTTGATTTTAGAATAAAGGAGCTTTGACCGTTCTTTGTGATCATTGGTGTAATCATTCAGTAATTTTCGATCAATATCGATATTGAATGGATCGTCAGTGGAGATGTGGCCACTTATAATGTCTACGGGTTTCATTTTGGTAACTGAATGAATTGAATTATTGTATGCAAGGACGGCATATAACATTTTCATCTTCGCTGGGGTTTTTGTGAAACCTTGCGTATTCAGTAGACGGATGTGTTCCAGAATCGTGGAGTGAAATCTCTCAATCATACCGTTAGATTGAGGGTGGTACGGCGAGACGAAGTGTACTTCAATTTTATGTAATGACAGAAGTTCGGCTATTAGGAAATTATTGAACTCTCTTCCATTATCAACAATTATTTTCTTTGGTATACCATGATGTGAAAAGAACTGGATTAAATTGTCAGCTATTTCACTGCCTGTCAATGAGTTCACATGATAGGCTTGTGCATATTTAGAGAAACTGTCTAGAATTGTTAGGAATTTGTTATTTTCAATTGTAAATGTATCGAGATGAATAATTTCAAATGGTCTTGTTGCGGTGGGGGTTATATTGAGTGTCATTTTGATCGGATTGCGTTCGTATTTACTGCGTTGACATGTTATGCATTGATTGATATAATTTTGAATAGATTCTTTGATATTTGGCCAATAATATTTATCTTTGACCCTTGCAAATGTTTCATCAACTCCGCGATGGTTTGATTTTCCTTCGTGAAGATTTTGAATGATTTCGTTTGCGTCGTCTTTGTTAGTAACATCTAATAGTTTTGTCAGGCATCGTTTGAATTTGATTGAGGGCCATTTGAAATATTTTTGGAGTGTTATTGAGAATGGTTCGTATAGTTCGGGGTTTTCGAAATATATATGATACTGCACGCCTGGCGAAATGTACTCTTTAATAAATTTCAATATGTCATTTTCCGTATCGTTTTGAGATATTTGAATCAGAATTCGTTTCTTTTTCCCGAATAAGATGTTAATTTTAGGTTTTGCGGGAGAATGAAGTACTGAACTTGCAATAATTTGGTTTTGGCCTAAATTCACTGCACATTGTGCTATGGGTATTGCAACGATGGGATTTTGTTCAGCATTCGAGTGTATCGTTTCATCGTTATCATCTTCTCCACTTTCTACGTTTTGATTTTCCTCATCTGGTTGTACTTGCATTGAAATATTGTCTATGTCATTATTGCCTGATGGGCCAGGGGCTACTATGTTTCTGATGAACTGGTCTATTTCGTCATGTTGGTCATTTCTGTCGTTAGGGATGTTCTGAATAATTTATTCGATTTGATTGGATACCGAATTGACTTCGCTTGTGTTTATTTCTATTCGCGATAGTGCGTCGCTATTGGTATTCAACTTGCCTTTTTTATAAATGATTTGGTAGGTAAATTCATCTAATTTTATTCGCCAACGTAAAAGTTTCGAATTGGGATCTTTTAATGAAAAAAGCCACTGCAAAGGTTTGTGGTCTGTTACTATATTGAATTTACGTCCGTAAAGATAGGGGCGGAAGTACTTAGTCGCCCAGACGATAGCCAGGAGCTCTTTCTCGATCACCGAATAATTTTGTTCTGAATCGTTTAGAGTTCGTGATGCGTATGCGACTGGCAAATCTTGGCCAATTGGGCCTTGAGAAAGCACAGCGCCAAGAGCGTAATTACTAGCGTCCGTCGTAAGGTTGAAAGGTTTGGAAAAATCCGGATATTGTAATATGGGATCGTTTATCAATAAGTTCTTACATATTTCGAAACAGTCCAAGAATTCTTTGTTATGTTCAATTTTGGCTCCTTTTTTTAAACACTTTGTAAGAGGTTTTGTCAGTTTGGCGAAATTATTTATGAATCGTCGGTAGTAACCTAAGAGACCTAGGAAACCTTTCAATTGCTTAGTCGTTTTGGGAGCTGGAAAGTGTTTTATAGCCTTGATCTTGTCTGGGTTCGGCTTAACTCCTGTAGGGGTCACAACATGTCCCAGGTAGGCTACCTCTTTCCGTAGGAACTCCGATTTATCCAACTGAATTTTAAAATTAGATTCGCGCAATCTATTGAATACCAATTTAAGTCTTTCAATGTGTTCTTGTAGCGAAGTGGAAAAAATTATAATGTCATCGAGGTACACTAAACATTTTTCATTTTGTATACCTCGAAGGATGTTGTCCATTACGCGCTGGAATGTGGCAGGCGCGTTCTTGAGGCCAAAGGGCATTCGGAGGTACTCGTAGTGCCCTTGTTCGGTATTGAAGGCCGTTTTCTCAATGTCTTGCTCTTCCATTTCAATCTGATGGAATCCGCTAGCTAAGTCTAACGTCGTGAAATACTGACACTTTCCCAACTTGTCCAACAGATCGGTTATGTTTGGCAAGGGGTACTTGTCATCAATGGTCTTTTCGTTCAGCTTGCGGTAGTCCACCACCACTCTCCACTTCTGTTTACCAGAAGCGTCTTGTTTTTTTGGTACCACCCAAATGGGTGAAGACCAGGGAGAGTTGCTTGGCCGAATGATTTTTTGGTCGAGCATTTTCCCGATTTGTTCCTCAACTTCTTTTTTATGGATAAACGGGTAACGGTAAGATTTCGTGTATACCGGTATTTCGTCAGATGTACGTATGTGATGTTTCACCCGGCTGGTGAATGTTAAAGGAGTATTTTCATAATAAAATATGTCTTGGTATTCTTTGCAAAGTGAGACTATGTTGGATTTTTCTTCTTCATTTAAGTGGTCTGTTCGAATTTTTGAAAAATCTAAAGATTGTTTAGGAGAGTCATCAAAATTTTGGAGGTCAATGTTTTGGATTTCGTCACGGTTCAATCTCTCGACAAGAAAAGGTTCTGAAAAGTTCAATGTCACTGGTTTTGTTGTGTTATTGAGTATTGTGGTTAGAGCTTTATCACCTTTCGCGATTGTTAAACATTCAGGTATTTCGCAATTATGAATACGTTGGTGCGGTATTATTATTTCACCCTGTTGAATGGATGTATTGATACGTATAACTTGTTCAGAGCGAGGAGCTACTGTAACTAGATTCAAATTATTCTTGGTGTTTTGGAATTGGAGCTTTATCTTAGCATACGGTGTAATTAAATAACCGTTACTGTAGTCTAGTTTTGCTTGTAGAAGTTTCAAATTATCGAGACCAATCAAGCCTTTGAAAATGTCATGAAATTTGAAGAGAAAGAATTTCAAATATTTTTTCTCAGGTAGATTGAATAATTTGGAAGCTGGCATGTTTGCACTATATTTGTGAGCCGATTTCTGAAAGACAGTTGAAACAATAAAGGGGTCGTGTCTAATCGAATTTGGAAAAAGCTTTTGTGCGATATCGGGATCGATAAATGATTTTGTCGAACCCGAATCAATGAGGAATTTTGCATCGTATTCTGGAAATGTTACATATGACAATTCACTGGAATTGGCATTATTGAAAGATATTATTTGGCTAGTTATGTTAGATCTTCTGGCGATGAGGTCTGCTGAAAATTTTCACTTGGATGTTGCGAATCATCCTGTTGAATATTTTCATTATAATATGTTTCGGTTTCACCATAGGCATTATATTCGTCTTCGACGAACTCTCCTTCTGGTACATAATTCGGCTCATTATTTTCATTAACCACTGTGTTGAATAGTTCCTCTGATACAAAATATCTTTGGAGCTGTTGGTAGAAAGAATTAGAGAGGCCTGGTTGATTATTAAGGGTATTTCTCGTCGATATGCTCATTGGTGTTGGTTTATTGAAAGTGTTCCGCGTCGACACACTCATAGGCGTTGGTTTTTGATAAGTTTGATTTGGGTTTGGCCTGAAAACGTTTTTATTTTGAGGTTGTTGCCTGAATATCTGATTATTCGAGAAATACCCCAAGTAGCATTTTGGCGACGATAACCACATAATACACCAAAATTAACGTTATACTTGGTGTAGAAATCAGTCATTTATGAAACGACGCTCTCTAAACCACCGGACAACGTTGTATCAGTGTTGAGCATGACTCTAGTTAACCGACGACGTTGTTACAAGGTTAAACCCAACCAACTTCATGTAGTAATAATTTTGGGAATGTGAGTGACGTTCTAAAAACGTTTGAGTGATTACTCTAGTTATGTTCAATGTTTTACCGACGTTGAGCCGACCTTGTGAGATTTAACTTGGCAGTGGGCAATTTTTTGTAAAAATTGTAAACGTTTTCATGGAGTCATATCTTTGCAGTTAAATGTTCCAAATACTCACTATAGAGGACATGTCCCATGACAACAAGGACATACTGTTGGCTGAAATGCTTCGAAGAAAGGATACATATCTAGTAAGATAAGAAAAACTTGATCCAACCTAACCTCAAAAAATCTATTAAAAATAAAATTATGCCTGAAGACAGGCAGTTTGGAAAACTTCTGTTCTTTTGAAACAAATGCTAACCTGGATGCAGAGATTTAGGAAAGCAACTCATTTTTCGAAGAACACTACTGACAATTGTATGACACAGAAAAGCCCGTTTAAAAATGTGGAGCAAGGTGTGCAGTTTTTGGTCGGATAACCAACTTCAGTCGCGCTTTGGTTATATTTAGTTGTCTTGATGACTAAGGTTGGAAGCAGTATATTTTTCAGTTATCTGATATCCTAAGTCGTGTTGACGTCTATTATAATACTTCGCCATGTTTGATGCGTAATTATCTTCGGAACCATTTTCGGCCATTGAAATTTTGGACATAAACAAACATAAACAAAGGTTAACATTACTCCAGAAACGATTAATATATCATTGTATCCTCTATAGTTCTTGTTCGGATAAATATTGACTTTGAATATTATATATCCAAATTATTTTTTTTGTTTTTTTTTCGCCACGGATTGAAGGAGCGCGTGTTTTTTGATGCAAAACAATAATATATTTGACAATAAACTGAAATGCGTTGATAATTTCTGTTTGGAAATATTTATTTTCAGGCAATATAAATAGAGTAGGTACCTACCTATCATGAGCACACGAGTAAAACATTATAGTAGTCGTCAGAAAGTTTTTACCAAGTGTCCATTTTGGTGATCAGTAATGATTTGGTTGGAATATTTACTAATTTCTGAACACCGTGGAAAGTGAACTGTCATCGCTGCGCAAGAGGGCGCAAGTGTGTAGTTTTTTTTGGTAAATTTAGCAACGTTTAGGAAACGATCAACTGCTACCTACAGTTGAAAGTGAAACGTTTTAAAAACCCAAAAATGATTGACCAAATTAGTGCAAAACAGGGTCGTGACGACGTAGTATTAAGGTCGACTACGCAACTCATGTTTGGTTGCGCAACTTTTTCAAACACGTCGGCGCAACGTCAAATTGCTGCTTGGGACCTTGGTTGTTGAATTTGAGGCCTCGGTTGTATCGGTATTGGTTGAGAAGGGAAATAATTTTGTGATCTGAAATAATTGTTTGGTGTATTACTATTGAAATGAACATTATTGGGAGAGACATATTGTTGTCTGGTTTGCATTTGCGGTCTTGGTTGAGCACTAGGGGGTTTAAATGCGTTTCTGTTCGAAAAATTCTGAAAATAATGGACATTATCTTCTTGCAGTACGAATTGTAATGCTTCACTTAATGATGTGGGCTTCATACACCGGATAGTAGTACCCAAGGGTTCCCTGAGCCCAGAAAGAAAGGTTCTCAAAGTCAAATTACTGTACAAATCACGTTTCAATTTTTTGGATTCTCTGGTGGTTTCATGAACATCAACATAGTTGCATAAAAGATTCAGAATATTCAAGCACCTATCATAGGATTGTTGAGGTTTTTCGTTGGGAATTTGTTTGAGCATCACTAAATCTCGGTTTAGACAAGACTCATCTCGTTGGTCCGCAAAATTTCGTGTCAATGTTTCCTTAAGTTCTTGCCAATTTGATACATTCTGTATATTGGCTACGAGTTTTGCATTACCCGATAATTTAGAGTAAAGACAATTCAACAAGTAAACATTCTGAGAATCTGTTGGGTTCTCTGCTTTATAAAATGTATTTATAATTGAATCACAAACTGATAAATATCTATTTAGATCATTAGGATTGCCATCAAATTCTGGTACGCATTTTAGGTATTCTGGTTTGAACTGATTCGTCATTTCTGATATGGAATTTTCACTATTGTTTTGTATAGACACTGGGAAGCCAGTTGAAGGGTTTTCTGTATTCAAGTTCAAATGTTGTAAAATATTCGTTAAATTATCAATTGACATTTAGTTTACTGACTTACATTAATATTACGAAGACTTTGAGCATTCTTCTATAAGGTAGACAGCTGGTTCCTTGATGTTGAATTCCCCAGGTGACTTCCTTGCGAGATCAGACGATTTTTGTTCCAATCTCCGATGATTTTGTCTGTTGAGGGTAGCTAAGGGTCCGCGATGGACTGGGTTTCTTGAAGTTCAAAGAGCCGCTCCTTCACAAACACCTCCACGGAACAAAGTCAACAGGTTCGAATATTCAGTCAATTCGTTGAAACGAAAAATGTCCACGTTCGATACGCGAAACTCCGAATATCCTACCGACTGCGCCAATTACAACTTCACAAACTCAAAGTCTCTTTTTAAAAAACAATTTTTATTATTAGGCTGAAGTGAACAGTACAAGTGCTGGAATTAATCTGACATAAAAATGATAATTTCTCATGAGGTTCAAAAATGCTAGCGCATCATCTTCTTAGAACTGGAGTAACTGGACGATGTCCCGGTACATTTGCAGAGTCGGCGTTTCACACGGGAACGGGCGATATAATTAGCGGAGTCATCAGTGACGTCATACATCCGGAAGGAAAACTTGGTCAATTGAGCAATCCTTCAAGTCCGTGTCTCACGGTCAAACTATTTGATCAAACTATGAAAGTGTGAGCCTACTGGCGGACATCCGGGAATAAATTGGCTGTACAATAACATAAGAAAATATTATTTTTGGTCCAATTTACGTAAGGATGTTGAAGAGTTCGTTAAACATTGTGATGACTGTCAACGTTTTAAACATTCTAGGCCTAATATACAACCAATGTATATAACAACTACGGCATCTTCAGCATTCCAAAACGTATATTTAGATTTAGTGGGTCCCTTGGAAGAAGATATAGCGAAGGTAATAAATATATTTTAACCTTACAATGTGAGCTTTCAAAGTTTATTGAGTGTTATCCTTTAAAAAACAAGGAATCAACTGCTGTAGCAATAAGTTTTGTAATAGTTATTTATGTTGTAACGTGATAATGGAGGTAATTGAGACACTCGCTCTGTATGTGGATTCATTTATTCGGAATTCTCAGAGATAGATATCATAGATAGAGTACATACTAAGACTAACTGAGGGTTTAGGAAAATGAATTAATTATTTACAGAAGTGCTTTTTTAATAAGAATTTTTATATTCATGACAATAAAGATTTGGTTTATTAGCTTATATACCTATTACTAAAATACTTTGTGCTCACACTTCAGGTTCTCATAATGTTCATGTACAATAAAGATTCGAAGAATAAGGATAAGAATTTTACCTTAGATCAAAATTATCTTCACAGCAATTACTTGCATATGTAGCTGATGATATGTGTTGTCCTACTGCAAAACACCAAGTTTGTCTCATATTAACACTTAGAGTAGGGACAGATATGTCTTTCGAGAATCCACATTCGTGTACAATAAAGATTCGAAGAATAAGGATAAGAATTTCACCTTAGATCAAAATTATCTTCACAGCAATTACTTGCATATGCAGCTGATGATATGTGTTGTCCTACTGCAAAACACCAAGTTTGTCTCATATTAACACTTAGAGTAGGGACAGATATGTCTTTCGAGAATCCACATTCGTGTTGCTACATGAAACACAAGTCTTTGAATGCTAAATTTTCTGAAAATAGTGGTCAGTGAAGAGTATAATGAACGCTGAACAATGAAATAAAACTCAATAGTTCTTTGCCTTGAATCATCCGAATATATTTTCGCAGGAAGAATTTAAATCACCCAGTAATTTTTTACCGCCATCTGTCAAAGATGACAGAGATTGTCAATTCTTCTTCCACTTCGATTAATGGAACAGAACCTAAACCAATCTACCAGGTGACGTCACATTTTTAGAAAAGGATGGAGAATTTTCGATTTTTGAATGCCGATTTTGGAAAAACCCTTGAAAATAAAAATTTCAAAAAAATACCGACGTATTCTCTGGTGGCTCGCGTTTCACATATATAATTTTTGAAAAAAAGTGTACAACCCTATTCTGACAAGTATAAGGAAAAATCACGAAACGCCAGATGGCGCTGTAAATGTCAAAATGTCGGATCGAGGGGTGAACAACAAATAATCTGTCATTTGATCTCTTGTTAATCCAAAGTTTTTATTGAATAGAATTTCAGCTATCTCAGAGATTTAAGTCGATATTTTTCGTACTCGAATATTGGATTGAAGTTGTATCTAGGGTTTGTTGTCGACGTTTCCGTTTTATTGTCACTGGATTCTTGTTAAATGCCACCAAAGTCCAGGTATCAATTTCGGTTTTTATTCGAAGTTTTTCAGTTCTTAGTTCCTGAAATTCTTTTTAAAATGCCTGTGTGAAAGTCGAAATGTCAATTTCGGATATTATATGTGGAGTGAAAGTGTTTCAGCAATCACAATATTGGAACTGAAGGCCTCAATGAAGAAATCATAAAAAGTTTTGTGTTGAGATCCTCCACAATGCTCACATGAAATCACCATGAAACTAGATGAGATATGATATGGGTTTATTTTAATGTTCCTGTAAAACAGATTTATTGTTAATGTTGTATAATTCAATTTTGAAAAGATTTATTGGCCATTTTGACTGGAAGCATATAAACTCCACCTTTTTGACTTATCAGTTTTCTTTTCTATGTTGGTTTGTTTTTATTTTAAGGAACCTAGATTATATGATAATGTATTCAAATAGATATACCTATTAGAACAAAGTGAAGTGCAAAAACTACCAGGAAGTGACAGTTGATATAGATTCATCATTTTGTGGAGATTTGATAAACTCATTTAGAATGATTTAAAAAATACATAGTTTTATTGGGTAAATAAGAGTAAATGGCTTTCTTTAGCATGTCATATGTTTTTCTTAATAGAATAATTTGGGAAATGTAACACAATAATAACAAATCAGTATTCAAATCTTTTAATCATTGGTGAATGAAATAGATTCCCTTCAGACTGAGAAAGACTACAACTCATAAAAAATGCAATAATAAACATTCTTGAACATGTTAAATTCCTAAATCCAAATAATACTGCCAAGCAAGCAGATGATAATACACAACACCAGAATCACCCAAAACTTCATATAATTATCAGGAACATTATTGTTGTGTGTCATATAGGTTGTTGTTGGTTTTGTATTTACAGTGGAACTCTCTTCTTTATAAATCTTCCCTACTTGTTCATTTCCATGTTGCTCCAACTGCATATGATTATTTGATATTTGCCTGAGCCTGTAATAAATTACAAAATGATTAAAATGAACCAAATGAGGTGGAGAAGAGGTGGTAGCATAGTGACAATAACAATAATGAAAAAACGAACTTACCACTGAAACAATCATCATGAGTGCTTGCTACAAACATAAATTCCGAGATAGCTTTCTCTATCTTCAAGATCATCTTCCATTTCTAGGCTACTTGCCTTAGGATTTAGGTTTTCCCAAATCCTGCCCATCTTCTGCTTAGAATCTGAAGGAAATTTATGCAAAGTGCAAAGCCTTGAGTATGTGTGAGAGCATTATGGAACAAGCATATTTTTCGCGATTTTATCTCCATATCACCTCTTCTAATCTCTTGCATTTTCAGATTGTGTGGTCTATTAACAACAATTCTTCACAAAATATCATCAAAATACAACACTTTCAATGCTTAAATCACTGAAATTAATGAATAAAGTTCACACTTTACCCATATGAACATATGGAGGTTAGTTTGTTGTTCACCTCTCGAGTAGTTCATGCGATCAATTATAGATGTCGCCCACTCCGTGATTTTTCCCTATAGACCACACAATCTGAAAATGCAAGAGATTAGAAGAGGTGATATGGAGATAAAATCGCGAAAAATATGCTTGTTCCATAATGCTCTAACATACTCAAGGCTTTGCATAAATTTCCTTCAAATTCTAAGCAGAAGATGGGCAGGATTTGGGAAAACCTAAATCCTAAGGCAAGTAGCCTAGAAATGGAAGATGATCTTGAAGATAGAGAAAGCTATCTCGGAATTTATGTTTGTAGCAAGCACTCATGATGATTGTTTCAGTGGTAAGTTCGATTTTTCATTATTGTTGTCACTATGCTACCACCTCTTCTCCACCTCATTTGGTTCATTTTAATCATTTTGTAATTTATTACAGGCTCAGGCAAATATCAAATAATCATATGCAGTTGGAGCAACATGGAAATGAACAAGTAGGGAAGATTTATAATGAAGAGAGTTCCACTGTAAATACAAAACCAACAACAACCTATATGACACACAACAATAATGCTCCTGATAATTATATGAAGTTTTGGGTGATTCTGGTGTTGTGTATTATCATCTGCTTGCTTGGCAGTATTATTTGGATTTAGGAATTTAACATGTTCAAGAATGTTTATTATTGCATTTTTTATGAGTTGTAGTCTTTCTCAGTCTGAAGGGAATCTATTTCATTCACCAATGATTAAAAGATTTGAATACTGATTTGTTATTATTGTGTTACATTTCCCAAATTATTCTATTAAGAAAAACATATGACATGCTAAAGAAAGCCATTTACTCTTATTTACCCAATAAAACTATGTATTTTTTAAATCATTCTAAATGAGTTTATCAAATCTCCACAAAATGATGAATCTATATCAACTGTCACTTCCTGGTAGTTTTTGCACTTCACTTTGTTCTAATAGGTATATCTATTTGAATACATTATCATATAATCTAGGTTCCTTAAAATAAAAACAAACCAACATAGAAAAGAAAACTGATAAGTCAAAAAGGTGGAGTTTATATGCTTCCAGTCAAAATGGCCAATAAATCTTTTCAAAATTGAATTATACAACATTAACAATAAATCTGCTTTACAGGAACATTAAAATAAACCCATATCATATCTCATCTAGTTTCATGGTGATTTCATGTGAGCATTGTGGAGGATCTCAACACAAAACTTTTTATGATTTCTTCATTGAGGCCTTCAGTTCCAATATTGTGATTGCTGAAACACTTTCACTCCACATATAATATCCGAAATTGGCATTTCGACTTTCACACAGGCATTTTAAAAAGAATTTCAGGAACTAAGAACTGAAAAACTTCGAATAATAACCGAAATTGATACCTGGACTTTGGTGGCATTTAACAAGAATCCAGTGACAATAAAACGGAAACGTCGACAACAAACCCTAGATACAACTTCAATCCAATATTCGAGTACGAAAAATCGACTTAAATTTCTGAGATAGCTGAAATTCTATTCAATAAAAACTTTGGTTTAACAAGAGATCAAATGACAGATTATTTGTTGTTCACCCCTCGATCCGACATTTTGACATTTACAGCGCCATCTGGCGTTTCGTGATTTTTCCCTATTAACAACAATTCTTCACAAAATATCATCAAAATACAACACTTTCAATGCTTAAATCACTGAAAATAATGAATAAAGTTCACACTTTACCCATATGAACATATGGAGGTTAGTTTGTTGTTCACCTCTCGAGTAGTTCATGCGATCAATCATAGATGTCGCCCACTCCGTGATTTTTCCCTATTGAAATGAATATATTTATTATATATTCATTTCAATGGTTTGTCCTCTTATCCGAGAAGAGTGAGATGACAAACGACAAACAGCGTTCTTCCTGTTCCTGACAATCCACTGAACCCTGACACGAATGAAATCGAAAAAAATAGTATTTTTCATAGATCTCATTGCTTACGCTAGATAACAATAATAATAATAACAGTAAATGTACTTTATTTTACTTGTCGGAGTTAAGCTTGTAGCTATTCTTCCACTCAACCAAGCTTATTTCGAATTAACAAAATCATATTCGTTTTCATTTTTTGTCGGAAGACATGCTAAACAGCATTAGATGAGTAATATTTGTCAAATCGAATGCTGCTGGCCTGCTGGTGCTGGCTGACTGAAATGCAATTTGTGACCCTAAAGCGCGCCACTGGCCAATCGGGTATGTTCGGCATATGCAAGCACCGGCAAGCAGCCACCTCTGGCAGCGCCTTTCACATAGGTGAACTGTGAAGATCAGTTTGACGTAAAACTGTTTTAAAAAGTGTTAAAACGTTGCCTGTTTGTTTTGTTCAGAGTTAACCATTAATATTTGCTGAAAGTTTTGAATTTTCCGCTATATTCCTGAAGCATTATGTATTCCCCAAGCTACAAAATAATGCAAGTATAGTTTGATTTCAATAGTTTGGGACGAAGTCATTTCAAAAACTTCCACTGATTTTAAAATTTGAATATTTATACATGATGTTCTTCTTTTTAGATGTGAAAATTATCCATCTGAATTCATATTAGACAAAAATTTAGCCAAAGAGTATTTTCGTCGATTTGGCAAGCTGAGAAGAGTGACTTTCAAGTCAAAATCCAGAATATGTACAGTTGAGTATCAAGAGGAACAAGGATTCCAAAATGCCCTAAAGAATGCAGGGGAATATAATGGTATGATATTCAGTTTGTCAATGGCTAACAAATCACCTGAGAAGAAGAACAAAAAAAGTGAAAAGCTGAATGATTCCATTTGGGTAGATGATGACATTCAAGCAGAATTGGAGGCAATGTCTGGGGTATCTTCCAGAAATTATGATATTTCAAA